>OU744290.1:20428738-21678738 GCA_916610205.1 Griposia aprilina | reverse complement strand
AGGTGGTTGTACCAGTTGTCGCCAAGCTAAATAAAAAAATAAAAGAGCATGCGCTTTGAAATTACAAATTATAGAAATGATAATATTTTTACTAAGTAATAGGTAGATATGTACGTTTGTTTTTTTTGTAATGAAATACCGTATGTTTTAAACAGACATAGGCATTTTGAAGCTATAATATGAGGGAATAAGAAACTGCCTCTCTATTTTGTGAGATCTCTGGCCATGCTGGCCCCACATCGACCACGACGGCGACGTCATCCCTCAGGTGCCCAGTGAGTGACGTTCTTTGCCCATCTCTCTGGGTGCATTTGTGTGACATAGCCGGGCTACTCCCATAATTGAACTCATACTAATAAAAATACCTCTAGATCACAATGTAAACAAGATCAGAAGCAATTTGCTCAAGCTAGTCTAAAAACGACTCCAGAAAAGTCACCACATTGCGCAACCTAGTCCGACTCAGTCGATTGCTTAGCAATTTGTCAGAGTCTAGATAGTAATATAAGCAATTTGTCAATACTTATGAATGATGAAACTTTCTATTTCCATCTCGATCAGGGAATGCGAGAAAACAGAGCGTGTCAACTAGAGAAAATGATTGGCTGTGGTTAATAGAAATAGGTATAGTACATACTTCACTTTCTTGTATGGTTGGTCCAGCGGTTGCAAGAGCTACTGCCGAGCATGAGGTTTCGGTTTGATTGCCAGGTCGGGCAAAGTGTCATTTTCCAATAGGAATTTATCAGCAGCAGCACGGAGTCTGGACTTGTGCCCGGTTGACAGCAATAGGCTCGCCGCTTATTACATGGGACTTAAACATAACTGGTGAAATGTAGTTGTACTATAGGTACATCTCTGAATAACCCTTCGGGGATTACAGGTGTAATGTTATGCTAGTTACTTATAAATATTATGACATTTAAACAAACTGTTCATAAATTGCTATGCTTGTAGGTTCTAGCTTCTTAATGCGAGATTTCAGTTTTAAATGATCAAAATTTCATAGAATTCACCAGTTTTTGGAGCATCTTTTTGTACTGATACAAAAAAAAAATAGTTTAAATATAAAGTAGGTGCGTATGAATTGTATATTTTTATTAAAATCTTTTAATAAACTTCTCAACAAAAAAAAACACGTCTGTATTCTCGTTAGAGCTCGACCGACAAACGGGCAGTTTACCCTACCTATATTTTTTCATCACTGCATGAATAAATTTCCATATAAAATCAATATCAGTACGTTGTATGAATTTAATTATTAAAACAATGTTGTAGTAGGTAGGTACATACCTACAACTTGACGGAAATTTCAATAAGGAATGTCTGGCGTAAAGATTACTCATGTTTCGGTAAAATACACTTGCGTGAAAAAAAATCGGCCCACCACCACGACTTTCAATTTGAGAGACGATATTTCAAAACAATGAATGATTATAATTAATGTTGTGTAAAGGTAGGTAAGGTACAGTCTATTTGCACATACACTATATTTGGATAAAATCAATATTCTTGACAAGATCGACTCGATTCTTTAAATGTCCTCATCACTCACTTTAGCTCGGATAAAGTGCGTGACTTTTTGTGTCAATTTGACAAAAGTTTAATTTTATTTCATTTCAAATTTAACTTGATTTTCTAACGGACTTCAAAAAAAGGAGGTTCTTAATTTCATAAACTTATAAATCAGTTTTGATAATTCTTGGACTAACGTAAAGTACATACTTTCAGGAAGGTTTTAGTATACAATATATTAGGTTATTGTTAGTAAACCTTGTTGAAATATATTGTTTCAAATCGAAGAGCACGGGGTGGGTCGAATTTATTGCACGCAAGTGTATAACTAACTAACATAACATCACGGCAGTATTCTTCAAAGGGTTAAGCAGAGGTGTAGCTATAATACACCCACATTTCTCCAGTTATGTATCAGTTCCTTGTAACAAGGGGCGAGCCTATTGCCATCAACCGGGCATAAATCCAGACTCCGGGCTGCAATATACTCGTATGTATTTACATTCATATCGATGTTTTAATATTATGTTAATCGTGTATCAAATCCATAGGTATCACTTACTTTAATTTGAAAACTTTCTCGATTGAAATTCATGTGTTAATTAACAGCTTCACATGCGTTTTAATCTGGTAACGAGTCATTAATTGAACAGTTTATTTCCATAAATCTTTTGTAGACCTACAAATGATTTACCGTAAAACTTTTTCTGTGTTGAATTGTATTCATTCTAGACGGTTTTCTCAGGCATGATAGCAATCATAGCTACATAAATTGTGTATATTTGTATGTCGATAGCCGTTTCCCGGCCACCGTAGGCGCGGTCTTGCAGACGGCGAGCAATAGGTAGCTCGTCCGGTAAGGACCAGGCCCGGGTCGATGGCGCGTTGTATTCCACGCGCGCCTCAAAGAGATGACAGCACCAATTGACGGGGTCCGAGTCAAAGGCAAATCATTTATTTCAAATAGGCACATAAAAGGCACTTTTGAAAGTCAAATTTTACAAAAAAATAGAATTGATTCTAGTTGCCCCTTTCAAAAGGTAGTTTCGTATCGAGAAAATTTGGGCAAGAAACTCCACCGTTACTCTTTTAAAATGTTTTCCAATATTTTGTATACATTAATTATATAATTATAATTATTATGTGAAGACGATGCACCTAGAATAAAATTACTTTACCACAATAGGTAAAAGGATTTGTGCCCGGGTTGATGGCAATAGGCTCGCCCCCTATTACATGGGACTTAAACATAACTGGCGAAATGTGGGTGTGCTATAGGTACACCTCTGCCTAACCCTTCGGGGAATACAGGCGTGATGTTATATATTTTTTTTTTAATAGGTAAAAATAATTATTTTTAAAGCAATGACAGATAAATTAATTATGTCCCCACCACCTCTCTTCGTGAGGGAGTGGGCTGTAATCTACCACGAGGGCCCAGTGCGGGTTGGTAGATGTCTCAAATGTCTTCGAATTTTTGGTTCTAGATATATGCATGATTTGTTTCTTATAACATAAGACATATTTCCCATACAAAGCCACTGGCAAATATTAGGCTATTAAAACAACCTGATGCAAATATATTCAAACAAGGTACCATAAAGAATTTTGTTTTCAATTTATAACTATGAATTACAATATCAAGGAGTAGGATCATATTTATTGCGGCAGAACCTACAATATGCGCGGGGGCATCAATAAAATTCCTTCATGGGATTATGATAGGGCTGCCATACATACTTTAAGAATAGGTATTCTTTTCTCAAACTCATTTAGGACTAATTAGACAAACACTAATTAGTTTGATAATAAGATGTGGTATCTTTAATTTTACTATCATTAAATTATTTAAACCTAAGATTTGATTTGATTTGTGACTAAACAAAGCTTCAAATTTTATTTTATCTTTATTTTATAATAAAAAAAACTAGCTGATCTTGCTTAATCTAAGACCAAAGAAACTATCACAATTTTGGTTTTATATTCCTTGGAATTATTATAATAAATCTATCACCGGCCTGCCCTATCGCATGTCTTCAAGGATGCATTTATCAAACGCCTGTATTAACCGCCCCATTTGATTATAAATTATGAAGGGCACCCATTCACTAGTTAAACTGTACCCATTATACTGCCTAACCACTAAACGAGCATAAACTGCCGTAGCTTAAAGCGACTAAAGGACCTAAACGCAAGTTTTATAATGCTTAAAAGTATTTATGATCCAATGCAGTAAACAAAATCATAAAAATATATTTTATTCTTCAGGATATACTAGTTAGATAGAGTGTGTTGAAAACATAATACAACTAATTTGATACGATAGAAAAAAATCACGAAGATACCTCTAAAAATTTATTTTTACGATTAAAAAACATACTAATATACATGCATCCATTCTGATTTTTTAAACATAATCACACAATAAGCTCTCACTAAGATTTTAACTAGTTTATTGCAACTAATTTTGTAGTAAAACCCGCAAAATAGCCGAATTGACTTAATGATATGTATGGATATAACTGATTTTATAACATGATACATAGTTTGGAACAAAACAAACTGTATTAAGTTCTAATTAGAATTACAAATAGCACTTGTGTGTATAGGAATTCAAAGTTGTCTTATACTAGACATTATCTAACTCTTTAATTTCACAAAAATTACGTTTCGTGAAATTAAATATCGTTTTTTTATTCATTCATCGTTGTTATTTTACTTTAGTCTTTGAATATAGAGCATCCTAAAATGTCCCTAAGGTGTTGTGGGTTATAAAATTGATGTGACAGTGACTAGGTTCTATGTATTTCGCCCTATATTGCATTTGCACGTGGATGAATGATACATGAATTATTTTTTCAATGTTGATGTCTATAAAAGTCAATAGGATATCCCTACGTACAACTGGATCAATATCGTTGTTTCAACGAAAAGGTAAAATATTTGTGGCGGCATCATCATGCCACATGCTAACTACGCATCACACTGACGTCACGCTAAATCCTACATCGCGCAAGCAGAGTTTACCGCGCGCTTATACCTACTTATTTAGTAAGGTTTTGCATTCGTTTGTTTATTTCGTTTAACCAAACTCTCAACATGGTTTTGCATACACCTCAGAATGTTCTTCAGGCTAATTAGTTTGACAGTTTCAACAAGTTTTTTTTACTAATCAATGTCTTAAATCTTAGCTTTACTTTCCTATTTTGATTGTTTGTTTCAAATCTTGCGAACGATTTTAATATTGTTAAGTCCCTCCTTAATCAGCACCAGTGCTATTTCTAACATCCTCCCTTTTCCTTCAAGTTAGTAATATGTTTGTCTTCCATTCACCGGGTCACGTTTGGTTGTATGTGCTGTATTCTATATTTTCTCTTAAATATTTATCTATAAAAAAAATATCAATTATATAGGGATTAGTATAGTCTCACCATTCTTTTGTTTGGTTTCTCATTCAGAGCGGATTAACTGAGTATTGTTTTCACATCATCAAGTATTTGATATAAATCTATTATTATTTCTTTTGTTTTATATTTTATAGCGTGGTTTTCATTGATGATAGTGAAATATCGTTCTCTATTATGGTACTGAAGTTTTAAGAAGTGTTCTCAGTCCCAACCCATAAAGAGCTCCTCCTCTCAGTTGGTACTCATCTTTCTAATTTAAAGGGTTAAGACCGCTTACACGGGTCCACTAGCGCCACCACTTTAAAAAAATAATATCTCGTGACTGTTTTTTAAAGGAGTGGCGCTAGTGGACCCGTGTAAGCGCTCTTAAGTACGGAGTTGTCAAGACTAGCATACAGTTGTTAGATTAGAATCATCTTAGCAGCACAGTGATTGAAAAACTATCAATCTTCGATCACATGAACCATCCTCGCTTGACATATTGCCAGTCGCACCACGGTCGATTGACAGCAGCAAACAGTAACATCAATATTTTCCTGTGAAGACAGCGGTATAACGTGTAATAAATGTTTTTGCAGTTAAGTTAAGACTTACTTGGGGAGACTGGACGCTTACAGAACCGGTTAGTTAAACCTACATTTTATTTGCCGTTGGGACGCCAACCATTTAAACTGGGAACATTTTACAGCCTCTATGGATATGGGAGAAGTAGCGATAAAATGTACGAGTATTTATTTATGCAGATTCCTTGACTGCAGGTTTTTAGCTGAACTAGCATACCTTATTTACATAGCAGGCGGTTCATTCTTCTCTATGTAAGAAAGTGCCTTGACGGTCAAAATGTTACACTTTTTTTAAGTCTGCAGAGTAAACGTGCGATACGGAGCTTTGTTACAATTAATGATTATACGGATAAAGGGAATGCTAATTAGAACTTCACTGATAAAATGAACTACGCTTTTCTTAATCAGAACTCATCATCAAGGTTACACAGTCCACACGTAGTGATTAAGGTAAAGACTATTTCATGTGAAACTAAAATCTTAGCTTACCTACTACTACTACTATTAGCCTGCATCATCCCACTGCTGGACAAAGGCCCCTCCCCATGACTTCCAGCTCTCGATCCAGGGCCACAGGTCGTTGGTTTTCTCTAGCTTACCTACTTAAAGAAAATAATCAATGAATATGAAGGGAAAATATTGAAAGTGAAAGACGAAAAAGACAAAAATATTGATGGTACCAGTTCTGTTCATGCCAACTAAGACAAAATTGAAGATAGCTCAATAAAACAAATGAGAATCTAAATAGCTGCATGACCACATTTTAATAACGACGTTGGCATATGTAGTAGAAATTAAATTAAACTGGTGAAAGTCTGCCATGAGGCGTACAATTATAAATTTTTGCTACCAGCATTGTTTTGGATATAAACACTACACGAAATTACGTCAGAAGGAAGTTAAATGAAAGTATCTTCTTCGTGTACTTATAATAATATGTTAATTCTTTGCGATACCTGTCTGACTTCTAAGTATAATTTTAATGGACTTAAACTACAAGATTGTTTATTGACAACAATTATCTTGCTCACTCTGCATTCTTTTTTACACGCTTTATATTAGCTTCACTTGTATGTTTGTATGTTTTTGTTTGTATGTTTGTATGTTTGTAACCGACTCCTTTGAACGCTATTTTGACCCACTTTAAACGGTCAGATTTCATTCAAATTTTGCACACCTGTCAAAGACCGATGACAATGCAATAATTCGATTAAAATATCCGATTATCCTGATTAGATTCGCCAGGATTCATCAATTTCTTTCCGGATCCTTTGCATGAGAGTAAGAGAGATAGAGCTAGTGCGCGAACTACGCATGCGTGCATTTCCAGATACACTCTGATCGGGCACTCGGCACAACTTTTTTAAATGGTTTTGAATTTTAAAATTTTAATTTTAAGCAAAATTCAATTAATTTAAACACACAATTTTTAATTTAAAAAAAAAGCGTGGGGTGCTTTTTAAGATATTATCGAAATGATAATCCTTCTTCTCCTATCTGTCAATATTTATAACTATTGACCCATGCACCCCACGATTTTTTTTAAATAAAACATTTTTTTCTCATTTACACTATTATTCATTTATATTTATTAGAATTTTTTACACTATTCTTAATTCAAAATTATTAAAATTTATTTTCTATTTTTTAGTTGGGTTTTCTATATAAAGCGTGTTTTTTTGTTTTTTTTAACTATCATTTTTACATTATTAAACTTCTTTTAGAAATATTACAGCAATTTAGTTAACGGTGACGATGACAGTTCGCTCTGTGCAGTAGCTGTCCAATTTAGTTACCAACGTGCTCTTCGGTTTCGTTCTTCTCACTATAAAAAACAATTCAAAATTCAGAAGACTATAACAGCACAAGTGGTAGGAAGTAGGCATTAACTAACTGCCTTTCGGAGTCCACACATTTGACCGAACCCAAACTATTTGGGCCACAAGACCCGGTTCTCCACCTTCTTCGGTAGGCTTTTCAGTTGTACCCATAACCACGAAGGAGAAATTAGCTAAAAACCAGTGCTGGCTCTGTCTCGCATAGGGTCGTAGCATTATGCTGAGCGATTGCCGTTTTGCGTGGATGTGACGCATATTTTACCCCCCCAACTCGTTCTTTTTTGTATTAGTGTTTTTCTCTGCGTCATGTTTACCGCAAATAAACGTATTTTCTTTCTTTCTTTCTAACTTAATAAAAAAATAAGCTATCGGTAAAAAAAAATGATACAGTAAAATGATCTAGTATGTCAAAGAGTCGATCAAGATCATCAACCATAAATATAATTATATTTTGTTCCCTTGATTGGTTCGGCTTACAAAAACTGAACATTACAGCAAGCGGAAATTACGTGAAAGTACTATTAGGTACTGTTAATCTGTAACAATCTCTGTAATACAGGATAGGAGATCTAATCGATAAGCGTGCACAATTAATTATAATTATGGCAGAACGAGATAGGAAGGCGGCTTGATTAGACTGTGTTCCTGTGCTTAAGTTTATGTTGAAAGATTTTTTTTTTCTGATGGCCGTTTTGGTCTAGTGGTCGCTAGCGTGACTGCCGAACACGAGGTTTTCGATTTGAACCCCAATGGGCTTCTTTCCATTGTTTTTTTTCCCTATCAGCTCGGTGTCTGGAATTGTAACCGGTTGATGGCAATAGGCTCGCCCCCTATTACATGGGACTTAAACATAACTGCTGAAATGTGGGAATTCACACCTGCCTAACTAACACTTTGATGAATATGTACAAGCCAGATGTTACGTTCTATCTTTTTCTAATATCTACCGATATAGACTCTTTAATAATATTGCCTCTTCATGGATATCTGCATTCATCTGTATAAATTCTAGGCACATTCAAACTGAAACTCAAAGCAATTAACGAATTACAGGCACTTTTGAATCGGGCATTCAGGAATATGACGCTAGTTGCCTTTGCCCATTCCAAAGCGTACTAGGTACGGAGAAAAACGGCCAAGAAGCTCCACAGACACTCTTTTTAAACAAAATATTGTTACAAAAACAGTCAAATCAATTACAAGAACAGTCGAGGCGTTGATTTCTTAACACGTGCCGTACCGTAAGGACTTCGACGAAATTCTTGGCTCACCATTACTCGCCATGTATATGGCGAGTAATGGTGAGCCAAGAATTTCGTGTAAATCAAACGTTTACAAGAGACCATGGCTGTATAGCCATGGTCTCTTGTAAACGTTTGATTTACACAATCCTAGAATATAAATCCACGTAATTTTCCTGACAATAGAACAAACCACACAGGTTCAAAGCACCATTAAAGTACCGTAGGTACTCCTTAGTACTTAACGCTTCGTGGAAATGCGGGTACCATTGTCTCGACATGAATAAAAATGTTTATGGTATTGGTTTCATGAACTCAGCGCATGCTCATAAACAGGGTTTGTTAGAAAATACTGATTAAATGACCTCGTCATAACATACACAGTCCTCATTATGAGGATATAATGCTCCCACTGCTGGGACAAAGGCCTATTCTCTGGGGGGCCGTAATCCGCGAGGCGGGCCCAGTGCTGATTAGTCACTTTTCTTCGATTTTTAACCGACTTCAAAAAAAGGAGGAAGTTCTCAATTCGACTGTAATTTTTTGTTTATGTTAACACATAAAAAACAGAACTCAGAACTTTTTTCTGGGTTAATCGATTTGGATGATTCTTTTTTTATTTGATAGTTGGTGCTTCACATGTGTCCCATATACAGGGTGGAATTTTGTAATGCCACCTGGAGGGAAAGTACTCTTAATACTGCAGATAGAAAATTTTACTCAAAGGAAACATTCCTTTATTTTTGAATAGAAAGCAAACTGCATTCAAATATTTTCGAAAATTCTCTTCTCCGGGAATCGAACCGGCTAAAATCTGAAAAAAATATACCCTGTACTTTTATTGCATCGATCGTTAGGGTCAATTATAAGGATGAAAGCTCTCTAACAAACATGATAAATTAAATGAAAGGAAAACCAGGAAATCTGAAGTTACAAATTCAATGAGTCAAGTTAAACTCTTTAACTAACATCCATCTTTTGTAATGCAGACTCCTTTGCGACATACTCGTAGCTGCGTGTATGAGGTAATTTAAATATGGAATGTTAGATTAAAATTTGAAAATTTGATTGTCATAGTTGTTATTCACATTTGATTGTTTTTACAACTGATTTCACATTTTGTCTCACGGTGAAAATGGCTTATCAAGAACAGTTTGATTTAATGGAAGCTTATTTTTTAAATAACAAAAACGTGAATCTAGCTCTGCGGTGGTATGGAGAGAGATATCAAGGCCGACAGGCACCAACTCGGTTCGTATTGAAAAGAATGGTAGCAAATTTAAAGAATACGTGTGGTTTCAAGAAGAGACGGCAAACTATTCAGCAAAACTATTTCGATTTTGAACTAGATGTTTTAACATACTTTGAATCATTTCCAAAGGCTTCAAGTAGAGATGCTGCCAATGAATTAGGAACAACCCACACTCGCGTACTTAAAGTGCTGAAAAAGTATAAGTATAAATGCTATCGTGAAGGTCGGTTGGTGCAAAAATTGCATATTGGGGATCGTGACAGACGATTACAATTTTGTGAAAACATGCTTGGAGAAATTGACCGAAACCCTAATTTTTTGAGTAACATTGTATAGTCTGACGAAACCAACTTCAGCAATAATGGCATGTACAATCGCCGCAATAACCATTATTGGTCTCGAGTGAATCCTGTTTGTGTTCATGAAACTAACAATCAAGTAAGATTTTCTTTCAACGTTTGGTGCGGAATTATGAGAAATAATGTAGTGTTAGTCCACGTGTACGAAGGTCATTTAAACACTGTCAAGTATATTGAAATACTGGATTTCTTAAGAAACGAGTTAAATGGTTTCCCCGAGGAAGAGCGAAACCAAATAATTCTACAGCAAGATGGTGCTCCAGCACATAACAGCAGAATCACTACTGCCTACATTAATAACCATTTTAATACCTGGATTGGTACAAACGGCACAATCAGATGGCCTGCGAGATCGCCAGATCTCACCCCATTAGATTTTTTTTTGTGGGGATATGTAAAAAATCAAATTTACATGAAATCTTATGCGAATGACAACGAGTTGAGAGTTGAAGTTCAGAATACGATTTATAATATTCACCACAACACTTTATTAAAGGTTACTAGAAATGAATTCGTTAAAAGAATAAATTTGTGTATCCAAGAGAATGGAGCCCATTTCGAGCAACTAATTAGTTAGTTTACCATTTTTTGTAAATAATTAAATTAATTTAAGATTTCCTGGTTTTAATTTAATTTATCATGTTAGTTAGAGAGATTTCATCCTTATAATTGACCCTAACGATCGATGCAATAAAAGTACAGGGTATAATTTTTTCAGATTTTAGCCGGTTCGATTCCCGGGTGTGGGAGAAGAGAATTTTCGAAAATCTTTGAATGCAGTTTGCTTTCTATTCAAAAATAAAGGAATTTTTCCTTTGAGTAAAACTTTCTATCTGCAGTGTTAAGAGTACTTTCCCTCCAGGTGGCATTACAAAATTCCACCCTGTATATTTGATGAAGTTCTGACTAGTAGAGTTTTTGAGTTATCCTTAATACTGAATATTTTTTCCACTTAGTTTATATTGATGATGTGTTAATAATTTCCTGTCACTGTTATTTACATACCATGTAGTGGTATACGAATTTGTGTGGGGTAGGTACCGTAACTAAAAGTGAAAAATAAAAACTTTTTCACGTCTTTTAGTGTTTTTTTTTGAAAGTCGGTTGTTTTTTTGGTTCTAGGGTTTAGTTTTGGGTACAAACACCACCTTCTTCACCGTTAATAAGGTACATAAAGTTTTAGGCAGATATTTAGATTCTGTCACACAGGTATGATCAGTGAAAGAAACAATGCTCTACAAAGCTGATTTTTCTAAAACTCCTTATTATTTACTTATGCCTCATTAACCGTCAGGTAAAAATACATTATTTTTCATATGGATGTGACTACACATATTGAAACAGAGTTATGGCAGACATTTCAATCGATTGTGAAGAAGTCAATATTTTGTTTCATGTCGTCCTTGACAATCTTATTAATCATGATAAAATAATCATCGGTATAAGACAACTCATTAGCGGAGGGGCGCGCCATGTTATCGTAGTTTAACTTTACTGCATCAATGCGTAATTTGAAATATTTGATTAAGGAACATTGGTTAAACATGTTGCTTCAGTTCAGAGCATGGAATAGTTTTGATTGACGTAAATCAAACAGCAACAAACGAAAAACATGAGACATATCAGTTTCTTTTAGCAAGAAATACACAAAAAATACACACATGACGTCATGATAAAGTAGCGCTGGCCATTTTATAAAGCAGACTATAAATGTCAAAAACTTGGTAAAGTACTGAAGAATATTCTAGAATCCTGAGACTAGCATATATTTTAACCCTTCTTATAGAGGATCCAGTAAGGAGAGTAATGTTTCATACTAGAGCAACTCTGTCGAGCGAATCCTGTAAGCTCGTGACAAAAAGGTTCCGCATACTAAGTTAGAAATATGTAGTCGACGGAAATAGTAGCAAGAAACCTTGCTTGGAATTCTTGATGGATGGTGCAATATGTAAGAACCCAGCGGGGATGCTAAAACCAGGAATGGGTGGTCCTCCATGTATCAGAGCCTATCAGTGATGAAAGGGGCTAAAGGAATTTCTTGAGTCTTTCCAACTGTAATGAACTTTGTTGAGGTAGACACATTACCTTACATTGTATAACATTTACATAATTTAAAAGCTAACATGTCATAAAATAATAATATGTACAAGTATTTAAAAAAGGGAGGGGAAAGAATCATAGGGCATGAAAAAATTCTTCCGCATGGTTATCAACAGGATATATACATGATATTATAAATACATGGCACATGTATTACCCGAAGGTTTAGGCAGAGGTGTACCTAAAGTACAACTACATATTTTCGCCAGTTATATTTAAGTCTCATGTAATAGTGAGAGTGGCGGTGTTGAATCGCATACAGATTACTTTAATGCGCCATTTCCACGGACGAGAGAATGGCAACGATAATCTCGCAGTGCCATCAAATAATTCAATATTTATAAACTTTTGATTAAATCTCCACACTGCGATATCATCGCGGCGATAACTCTTAAGCAAGCGACGCGACGCCATCGCCATCGCCATTATCGCTGCGATTCTCTTGCTCGTGGAATTACGACAATAGCAGAATCTTCTATGCACGTGTAAAAATATGAAATTGATTATGTTAGACGACTATCGTGAGTATATTGTAGTAAGTGTAATGAGCACTACATTTAAATTATATCAAAATAAGTTAAGCCTCAAAATCCTTCATAAATTAGGACATTAAGAATTTATATATGACGGAGAAGGTAGGGCTCTCTCGTTATTGTCAGCCATATTTTAACTACTGTGGGCGTGCTATGGGTAATATTCGTTATTGCGCAATAGAAAACCGTTTGCAGTTCAAATCAAACTATAATTTACGAACAAATTAATCACACTAGCGAATCACACACTGTAGGTACACGACACCACTATACGGAACGCGTGACAGTTCCCAGGGTGGAGGTACTGATCTCCTCGAAGGCAGAATGGTAAGTGTCCACTCGTCCCATCAGCGCTCCTCCATCAGCCAGGCTCTGTCATAGCAGGAAGTTAGCCGAGTATGCACGTCATCGTTACGGTGCTGCCACCTCCCAGAACTCGTGCTGCGCTTCGTTTAGTGTCCATACTAATGACAGTCTCCGACATATATAACACATTACGCGAATATTCTCCTAAGGATGGGGCAGAGGTGTACCTATAGTAAACCCACATTTCATCCCATGTAATAGGGGGCGAGCCTATTGCCATCACCAGGGCACAAATCCAGACTCAGAATTTAAATACATCTTCATTTCTTTACGCTCCTCACTTGTACCTCAAATCAAAGCTGGAATAGGATTATAATGCACATTATTTTACGTATTGGGCTGCTGATTCCTTGTGGCTACCCAGCTTAAGGTACCGTTCCTCTAATGCGATTTGCGTTGCGATCATTCTTGTATTTTTGATTACGGTGCTTACCATATTGGATATGTACAATGTTTCTGACTGGATAGCTTGTTATGGTAAATTGATTCTTATGGTCCTTTAAATATCTTAATTTTCAAAAAATATTCAAATGTATGTAAGTAGTATGTAAGCCAATCAGGCTTAGTAGGAGTTCAAAGAGAGTTGGAAATGATTATTAATTGTGATTTCTGACGCACTATCACTTAAATATTAGGAGGAGAAGAGTCTGTTGTCTATTGTAATGTGGGCGTTTCTAAAATGCTGTAGTCAAGGTCATTATCATAGGTAATTGACGCAAACTAATGGTGTAAAGTATTATTTAAAGAGTTTCATTGCCTTCAATTGACCCAAGTTCAAAATCAACTGTGGACAGGCTGATGTGTTGAACCTCACACGTTATTCGTCCACTTGGACTTCAATTTAATATCCGCTCATATCTTACAACTACGAGTACGTGTGAAAAATGCAAGTGCTTAAAGTAAAACAATAAACCAGGGTCAACGTTTGTTTAACACCTATTTGAGTGCGAAAATCTCAAGTCGAAAGTGACCTTTCTCTTCGACTTTTTCTCTAGAAAGGACCTAAAATCCATACATTAATCATTGCACTCGGTCTGTCCGTCTGTTACCTTTTCACCGCTAAAGGACTCAACGAATTTGGATTGAGCACACTGGTTAACCATAATCTAGGTTAGGGCATTAGATACTTTTTTTACCGGTATCTAATGCCCTAATACCGGTTCCCGTGGCATAATTTCCAACCACCTCGTGGGCGAAGCCGCGGACAAAAGCTAGAAAGTCACAAAAAAAATGAAAAAACGTGCCGAAAAAGAAATCTTGCGAAGTAAAAAAATACAACAATAATAATTAATACATGCATAAAGGTAAAATGCAGAGTTTTTATATCTGGCAATACTGCAGTCGTTTTATTTTCACTTGAGTGTAAAGCCGCCAACGGGTTTTATACAGGTTTTCAAGATTCATCCGATAAAGTTTTATATTTAGTATTCTGTACTAAAATTCACGAACGGGAAATTGGAATCCAGTCTGTCTGTATGTCAGTCTACCTGGAGTTGTATCCCGACTTTCAATTTAACTGTAAAGTTAGTTTGATTTTTGAGTTCAATGTTAAAAGCGCCAATATGCCTGCGATCTTGAATGAGTTCAAATTATTCGTTCGGTCCCAATGCCATGGACCTTCAAGTATTTGCAAAATAATAAGCTTAAAGTCGGGCTGTTAATTAGCTGCAGTATAATTACACTTCTTGAAACATTATAGCTCTAAATTCCGTCGGCGGCGGCGCGAACCTATGGTATATTCGTCAGCTAATTAAGTCAGACTATAGTTACTTAAAAGCATTAGTAGTATACTGCTTGGCATCACTCCCGGGCAAAGACGTAGCAACAGACCTTAACTGTGAACTATACGTAACTAATGAAAATTGTGGACCTGGCTGGAGGAATGGCTTCAATTTTGACAGTTTAACAATGTTCATTGCGTTATTTACTTTGCTGAGCAGACTAATTTTTCGAACATATGAAGCAATGGATTAGCTTCGGCTTTAGGCTTCAAAATGATTCAGATTGTGACTGATAGAGTGTTATGCAATTAGGATACTGGTCAGGAGGACTCTGTATGGTTGTTCATTGGTGACATATCCTTGAATGTGAACAAATAGTGTGATCGACGTTTATAAATTTGGTTGATAAAATTCACATTTATTTGAGGATTTGTTGCTATAAATGATAAATGATTTTATTTCTGTAAGTAGGTTTGTAGAAACACTTTTACACGACAATCATATTTTTAAAACTAGATGAGGTCGGCGTTTCCTATCTGACTACTCTGAGAAGAAAGGCCGAAACAAACTCAGAGGTCATAGTCTCTTTTAAAGTCCAGACATAATCTTTGTCAGATCATGTGAAGACCATGTAGATTTGTGTCTGAAATGGTCTTTTGAGGAAAAACCACACAGAATTATTGGACCTGTCCATTCAGTGCACGCATTTGTCACTAATCGTGTAGCTCAACTCAGAACTTAAGGAGCTCCACCACTCGACGAACAATACCAAAGAAAGGACATTTGGGTAGGCCGCATAAAGCACTCAAACTGTCAGAATATATGTTTCTATTCCTAACCTCATAAAACTGACTCAAAAACAAAATATTAATGCGGGTACATTTTATTACAGCAATATTAGAACTATTGGAATACGAATACCTCATTCCCTCATTCCCAACCAAACTAATATAATAAGTTTATCACAGTCGTAATTCTACTGAAAATACCGCTCCGTTTTCAATAAATCTTGGGACTATTAAGATAATTTTATCCATTAGTCTGACCTCTAAACGGTGGACCGTCAATATAAATAAGCTAGGCTGTGTGCACATTGGAATACCGCTAGTCCGGCATGACCTACCGCAAGTGAGCACGACTCGAATTTATCGCTCAATGAGGTGCATTTTTGTCCACAACGCAGAGACGGACTTGGTAGACAAATGTGCATTACCATGGTTTTTGAAATCACAATCACTACTAAAGTGCACGCAAGATAAGTCTGCACGCGTGTTTGACCTTCAAGACTGTATCCCTGCCAGCACTTTTAATCACTTTCAGCACAATGATGGCGTTATATACTTTGGAAAACATAGAACACATACTTTCTTGACACCTGATATAAACGTCGAGATGGTGGCAAAAGATTATTTCCGATATCGGCTGCGTGTAGACTTATTTTGTGCACACTCTACCCGTAAAATAAATAGTTATTTTTTTACTTGCAACCCTAAAAGATAGACACATAGTTACATTACAATTCGAGATGGATGAATTATTCATAGTGTAGACGGGTAACGATGCTGATGTCAATAGGCTATGGCCTAATACAATAACCATGCTTGGATTCGTGAATGCAATATCAGTATTTTATTGTATATTTCTATTATTGAATAGGTTTAAATAACACCATAACGAGTGCTCTGAAGAGATTACGCAAATTGCCATGTATAGTGTAGGTAGGTACCTTGGTGGTCGCAGTTTCAATGTTAGTATTTAAAGCACAAAAAATCACTGCCAAACAATGCCCTTCAACGTAGCGCTGCAACATTATTATTGAAATCCTTCCAAAATAAATAAAAATTACCAACCGTGAGAAAGGACTGGAACGAGCGCTGATGTCGCTACGCTATCGGCTCCCTATAAGGTAAAAGTTCGTGAATATAAATAAGCCGCGTGCATTGGGATACCGCTATTCAAACATGACCTACCACAAGGTACGCACGACTGAGATTAATAGCGGTAGAGACGCAAATTTTTGTCTCCGATACAGGTACGGATTCAACAGAAAGGAATAAAAATGCACGCAGTGACATTGGATTTTTTTTGTTACTTATATCTTTAAAACTTAATATTAATTGTAACTAGCTAAGATGTTTGATAATGAGGTCTGCCTCAAAAAAACCAAGCTACCAAACTAAGGTTTTACTAAAACCTACGACAGCATATATTTTGTCACTTATTTATTTTTTGTTAATCACGTGGTTTACTAGCCAGATTCCATGATGCGTTTTAAAAGTTTGGTTTTGAACGACTATTTACGTGATAACACGTAGAAAATATATAAAAACACCTACTCATCACTAAAAACACAAATTAATTCTTTATACAAAGTAAGCAATAATTAACCAAAATACAACTACCACGAAACCCTCCCTGTGTAACCATAAGCACGTTCCTGAATCGTGATTTGTTATGCTTTTCTTATTATTTTTGTAAATAAACTTTGCGGTACTTCCACTTACAAAGGGCGTGAGAAATTGACGGACTTTCACGAGGTTTAGTGCCAAAACAAAAATAAAGAAAATTACAGTTATTCAGGTATCTAGGTTTGTAGGATGCACCGTGTTATTTCGAGCAACGATCAGGGTATTTTAAATACTGTAATGAAAAAGAATTAAAATTATGATCTATATTATATTTTAATTGTTTTTGTTGCTTTAATTACTAATTAATTAGAAATTATAACTACAATATTTGAACGCCGTTGGCGGCAAGACATAGCTTTCAGTTATTAATATTAACATCTGTACCTTTTGTTTACTTAGGTACTACAAAAAAATTAATGAAATATGATAGCTGGATTTAAAACAGCACATCCCTACATTCCTTACACACAACACTAATTAAATTCAAAACTTGTAGCCACATCTAATTTTATCGACATGCGTACATCTCTAATGGCTCTCACATTCTATCGATATCAAGTTCTGGGTAAGATAATAGTGTTGTACAGGTTATCCTTACATAATTAAATGCGGGCTTTAACCGACTGCGATGCGTTAAAGATGGTATAATGGTAAGGCTTTACGGTAATTACCTATTATCATGCAGGAATTTTATCGTGTGCAAGGCCAGATAAAGTATTAACCTATAGACCGCCCTATGCTTTCATGGGTTTTTTTTTAAGAATATACTTACAAAAAGAAAAACCCGTTATTTTTAAAACCACCTTTGATTCACCTGTTTAGTTTTTGTCCTTGTTTGTTTTCCAAACAATCTCTGTTGGTATGTCGCCAAGTTGGAATCAGCTCATGTGAAAATATTAATAGGTACAATAGATATTTAGGCGAAATTAAAGGTGTGGCTAAATTGTGGGTTCCGACTGGTTTCACGGATAAAATAAATAATAATACCAGCTTATTACTGTCCCACTGCAATGCGAAGTCCTCTTCTCTTAGTGAGAAGGCATGAGCATTGATCCCCACGCTCGCGCAGCTCAAAGCGGATTGGCGATTTCACGGTTCACTACTCGTATTTTGATAATCGATTTCTGACACTAAACAACCGTCGTTGTGACTTTTCATAAATCGATTATTGATCGGGAAAATCGATTAATGAAATGTCACGACGTTTATTTTGACCAAATCACTTTGCTAAAAGTCATGATTCCACAAACACTGTTAACTTTTAAATTTCATACAAAATTGTTTCAATTCAAACACGCAAGTTTAACTTAGTCTGATGCCAAAGCTTGGCATAAGTAGTGTTTGCTTACTTGCGCACTGGTTACGTAACGTTTCATTAACTTACGTGATACAATGATAGAGAACATTCGTATTTGTACATAAACATAACATCAAGCCTGTATTCCCCAAAGGGTCGGACAGATGTGTACTTATGGCACACCCACATCTCGCCAGTTATGTTTGAGTCCCATGTAATAGGGGGCGAACCTATTGCCATCAACCGGGCACAAATCCAAACTCCGGTCTGCTACTGAGAAATACCAGATGGAAAAACCCAATAACACTTGGCCCGACCCAGGAATCGAACCCCAGGACCTCATGCTCAGCAGTAGCTCTTGCAAGCACTAGACCAACGAGAGTTAGTCGTTTAACGTAACTTACGTAACTTATTATTTCAAACTTACTTCCCACTTACGTGATACAATGAAAAAGAAGGTACAATTCGTATAACAAAGTAATAGAAAAAGATTAACTCTTTCGATTATATCTGTCAGCGTGCGAATGATGACTCATTCGAACCCTGACAGATAATCGAATCGATCCACTAATCGATCAAATCCATACGAGTGTCGTAACGTGTCAATCGATTGCACTCTCTTGAAACATGAATTATTCAGTCGATTATAAATCGATTCTCGAATAATCATTTGAACGTGAGGAGAATAGTAAGTTATATTTATTTATTAAGTCTTAGATATGAAAAAGTAAGGTCTTCAGTGTATGTCATTATGTATCGTCATGTTCTTCTCCTTAGGGCATGTGGTGAATCTCAAGTTGTAATTGTAACGTTTGAGTGCAAATATGACGAGCTATCGAGATAATAGAGGATAAATTCAAACTTAACTCTATGGATTAAATCAAACTCAAAGCTTTATTTCAATTAAACCAATTACAGGTAGTTTTGAATCGTCAAAAGGTTGATCAGTCAGAAAGCTACATAGTTACCCATAAAGCGCAGTAAATGATAAATGATTTTATTTCTGTAAGTAGGTTTCTATAAACATTTTTACACGTCAATCATTTTTTTTTAAACTAGATGTGGTCGGCGTTTCCTATCTGACTAATCTGAGAAGAAAGGCCAAAACAAACTCAGAGGTCACAGTCTCTTTTAAAGTCCAGACATAATCTTGGTCAGATCATGAGAAGACCATGTAGATTGATGTCTGAAATGGTGTTTTGAAGAAAGAACCACACATTTAGCGGACCTGTCCAGTCAGTGCACGCATTTGTCAGTAATCATGCAGCTCAACTCAGGAAGTCAGGACTTAAGGACCTCAACGATTCGACGAACAATAGCAAAGAAAGGACATTTGGGTAGGTCGCATAAATTACTCCAGATCATGATTAAAATTAACTGAGAAGAAAGAAAAGCAATGACCCACATAGTCTTCACATTCACAATAATTTAAATAACATAATACTTTACAAGTAAATACTCATGCCATTGTATATATAAAATTCAACAATGTCAATGTGTATATTTGTGAAATCCTATGGTTCCTATTGTGAAAAACGGGCAAAATCTCCAAATTACAGTTACAACCATTTTGCGTTATGTATTAGTGCTTTGAAGCGCCTGCCAATTTTCACAAGGCAAATATTTTTTATAAAAATTCTGGCTTCGAAAGCTAGTTAAAATTGCAATATTGTGTATAGCTACGAAAATACATTTGAATAATATCGGTCCATCATCATTTGTGTATTTTATGAAATCCTGTGCAAATAATAATTAATATTAAGTTAACCATATACTTATTTTAAACACACAATCTTTACGCTTCACAGTCACACAAATGTAGAACGATAATATAATAAATTAATTGCTATCATAATTTTTACTTCTCTTTTTTATCATGTACTAACTGTACCCGGCCCGGCTTTGCACAGGTAGCACTAAATATCTAACACCTAGCTACCCTAACCCACATACCTACCTACCTACCCTACCTATCCTACCTACCTACCTACCTACCCATCCTACTCCACCTACCTACCCTACCCTACCTACCTACCCTACCGACCTACCTACCCACCTACCTACCTACCTCTTCTGTCTCATTCAATCACTTTTTTAAAATTTTCTTCTATAAAAACCTTGTCGTGACAATAACGACACAAAATTTAAAAAAATATCCAATTTTGTGCAATCGTTCGGAAGACAAGCACGTACATACATTTCGGCGATTCATTTTTATTTATAAAGATAGATTTAATAACTATTTCAATCATACATTTATTTTATTCATTAATGTAATTACAATTTTGCTATTTTAATTATTATTTTAGTTTGTCGTAAAGTAAATATAAACGATGTATATTGCATAAAATCCTGAACCTACTGATGTAACAGGTGTATTTTACCTAGTGCAGGAGTCAGGGCTTCACTTCATTTGTACACATTTTTTATGCCAATAAAATAATTTGTATTATTATAGAACCTTGTCTATTTTATACTTACTGAAAGGTCAGCTTGACAGACAGCTGTAACTTGTTGTAGTTCCTGTAGATAATGTAAGAGACATAATACTTGATAAGTTACTCACGAACAACTTTTTGTAAAGGCATTCGAGAGATAATAAAGTATGCCCAAGTTTGTCATCACAGTTAAAATTTATTTATCTTAAAATACTAAAGAATTTTTAAACTAATTGGCTACCAACTTTAATTGTCTGTATAATCAGATAACAGCTATAGTCTTCTGGCATGTGTATAAAAGGGCTATAAAACGGCAAATTAAAGTAGGCTGTTAATTTAATAAGCCTAGTCCCGTGGCTGACTGATTGACGTGCTGTCAGAAAACACAGAGCTGAAGCGTTTGCCTTTTCTCATAGAAATGAGGAACGAACAGATTGCTTAAACGAACTTTATTTAAGCAAGCGATGATTGGTGCAAACTGATGCTCATACAATACAAGTAATTTAGTAAAATAGCCGTTCAATAAAAAACACACTCCATACTTGTTTCCTAGGAAAACTATCCAATCTGACCCAACCAATTCAATCTAAAATACAAACTCAACAATACATACAATTCAGACAAACCACAATCCAAGGCCTATAATTCTAGATAACAATAACATCAGCTGGGAATCGAACCCGCTATGCTATCGGGGACGCCATTCGTCTCGCATCGGGTCCCGCAAACTTTATTACCCATCCTGTTATATCGTTTCTGTATTATTTTATCATCTGTGGTATTTGTGGCGTCATGAGGTACTTAGGTAATGATTTGACTTTGAAATGTAACCAGAATAAGCAGTGTTATCCACGTCAGCATCATGCTTAGTGGAAGCTTCAGCTGCTGACTACTTTTTAGGGTTCCGTACCCAAAGGATGCCAACGGAACCCTATTACTAAGCCTCCATTGTCCGTCCGTCTGTCTGTCAGCGAGCTGTATCTCACAAACAGTAAGAGGGAGACAGTTGAAATTTTCACAGAGTATGTATTGCGGTTGCTTCGTGGCTTGGTGATCATCTTTTCATAATTATCAATAACCCACCGTGCCTCGGAAGGGCCCGGCTGTAATTCGTGGATCTTTGACCGGCGTTCCAGCTCGTCAGAAGCCCGAAAGTCTGACAACCAGTCTTACAAAGGGGTATCGTGTTACCCAGTAACTGGGTTGTGGAGGTCAGATAGGCAGTCGCTCCATGTAAAATATTGGTATTCAGCTGCAACCGGTTAAACAGGAATGCGAGCCAAAAATAGTTGAGAAAAGACGAGACGGGTGATGATTTCGTTGGTTTCTCTTAGATTTTATAAATAGCCTGGCTTATGGCGCGGGATACCAATCTAAATCTTCTGCAGGATACTTAACCTTGTTGCCAAATTCTGAGCCTACTCTATTTAGATACCTATCGATGCGGTAAGAAGGAAGAACCACTCATTTTTATCGAAGATAGACATACATATATGTGGGTGTAAAATAGATACACCTCTACCTAACTTAGATGTGGGTGTACTATAGATACACCTCTACCTAACTTGGATGTGGGTGTACTATAGATACACCTCTAACTAACTTAGATGTGAGTGTACTATAGATACAGCTCTACCTAACTTGAATGTGGGTGTACTATAGATACAGCTCTACCTAACTTAGATATTGGTGTACTATAGATACAGCTCTACCTAACTTAGATGTGGGTGTACTATAGTACACCTGTACCTAACTTAGATGTGGGTGTACTATAGATACACCTCTACCTAACTTAGATGTGGGTGTACTATAGATACAGCTCTACCTAACTTAGATGTTGGTGTACTATAGTACACCTCTACCTAACTTAGATGTGGGTGTACTATAGATACACCTCTACCTAACTTAGATGTGGGTGTACTATAGATACACCTCTACCTAACTTTGATGTGGGTGAACTATAGATAAACGTCTACCTAACTTAGATGTGGGTGTACTATAGATACACCTCTACCTAACTTAGATGTGAGTGTACTATAGATACAGCTCTACCTAACTTAGATGTGGGTGTACTAAAGATACACCTCTACCTAACTTAGATATGGGTGTACTATAGATAGACCTCTACCTAACTTAGATGTGGGTGTACTATAGATACACTTGTACCTAACTTAGATGTGGGTGTACTATAGATACACCTCTACCTAACTTAGATGTGCGAGTACTATAGATACAGCTCTACCTAACTTGGATGTGGGTGTACTATAGATACAGCTCTACCTAACTTAGATGTGAGTGTACTATAGATACAGCTCTACCTAACTTAGATGTGGGTGATCTATAGATACAGCTCTACCTAACTTAGATGTGGGTGTACTAAAGATACACCTCTACCTAACTTAGATGTGGGTGTACTATAGATACACCTCTACCTAACTTAGATGTGCGAGTACTATAGATACAGCTCTACCTAACTTGGATGTGGGTGTACTATAGATACAGCTCTACCTAACTTAGATGTGAGTGTACTATAGATACAGCTCTACCTAACTTAGATGTGGGTGATCTATAGATACAGCTCTACCTAACTTAGATGTGGGTGTACTAAAGATACACCTCTACCTAACTTAGATGTGGGTGTACTATAGATACACCTCTACCTAACTTAGATGTGGGTGAACTATAGATACACCTCTACCTAACCCTCCGCGGAAACAAGGCGTAATGTTATGTTATTATGAACTCAAACTTTTAATTATTGTCATTTACGACACCTACGAGGAGAAATAGGTTAGTTGGATGTCCTGTTGTTTTTAAGAACCAACGTGAGAAACCTGATAGTTCGTGTCCAGCGCTACAATATTTACTACAATTTTACTTATAAGTTGAAAGAAAGAAATAAATATATTTTATTTGGGACAAGAATAGGAAATACAAAAATTAAATTCATATTCAAATTCAAATCTTTATTGCATATCACATGTATGTACAAGGTCTTAATATTATTTGTAGTTCACATGGACCCTGTCGGGCACAACAATAATACAGTACATTATACGAGTAAGTAGTACCTAACATGATTAAAAATTAATAATTATAATGCTGTCACAAATTAAAATAATTAAAAATAAGTCGAATAATAAAACGTACTACAAATCAAATAAAATAAAAATAATTGAAAGAAGTAAAAAAAAGTAGCATTTAAAACTAACAATAAACAAGTAAAAAAAAAAGACCTGTTTGATGCCAGAAAGGCTCCTATCTCAGCATAATGCTGCGATATTTAAAAAAAAAAACTAAGTACCGTAATAGTAGTAGTCGTAATAGTGTGTCGTCTACTGTTTGCGCTGGTCCTTACCAATTGGCTACCTACACTACATCGAATGCTAATAAAAGTGTCTATCATCATAAAAATCGGAAAATTAAAAAATCCGCAGAAGTAACACCATTTTTTCCACCGGCCATCATACCTTATTGCTCTCCTTACTTACCCCACACACCATTTACCGTATTCCCCTGAGGGCAGCTACTGGTATATGACTTTATCACGCCGCGACCGCACGGGGCACGGCAGTAACCTACAATTTACCTATCTTAGAACATGCCAACACATTTTATAGGCGTGATTAAATATTCTGATGTTAGTAGGTAGTTAAGGTTTAAAATGTCGAGATATGGGAGTCAGGGACGTCGTTTATAGGTATCTGGTGAACTTGTAGTATAAAGTAGGTTATATCTAGGGTAGTTTAGTTTTAAATCGACTCCAGAACTTTGTATACTGGCTATGGAGTTGTTTGCCAATTCTTCTCAATACGAAACAATTTTTTAGAATGGAGCACTAGAAAAAAAACTATTTTCCTTGAATTTTTTGACGTACACAGTATAAAAGTCCCTTTTAATGGCATAGTTAAATGATTTGATTTTAACTCTGCAATGTCCCAGTTGCTTTCACCCCTAACTAGTAAAAGCATTAAGAGATGACGTCATGAACAAAGACAGCTGAAGCTCACCAAAGTTTTTAGCTTTTTGACAAAACCCAAAATCTCAGAGGGAACCCACTGTCAAATAATTGTTAAATTAACGTAGCATGAATTTCATTCAGCACCCTATTTACGTAACACACGATCACTCACAATCTGATTCATTTTGAAGCTTATTGCTAATCAATTTGAATGTTGTTGAACTGTCAAAATGAAAGCTATTCCTACTGTTACTGTGTTACGCAACTACCCCGCTGTTCACAACCTAGAGTTTTATCGTATTTTTCCATCGATAAGCATAAGGTAAGCATATAAAATGCATAATTAAGAGAAATCTCTAAATTAAGATAATTTCATTGATCGGAAACTCAGTCAATGATATGCCCATTTTAACTGACTTAAAATATACAGCTGACAAACGATGTTTTTTTTTCTTACATCATTATCATAACTAGGTGTTACGGTTATCAAAACTTCCACACATCACTTGATTTCCTAAAATCGATTTACGTAACCGATTCTCGATTCTCTAAGACGTTACCGATTGTTATGTAATCGGTAAGTAGATCTAATCGATTCACACGTGTTATATGAACGGAAATCCATTATGGGAAAGTGTATGTGTGTGTGTGTAAGTGTATGGTAATTTAATTGAACTTGTTTTTTTAATAAAATTAATCTACATTTATGGAATAATGATTTGTGATTATTGGAGAAACTTTAACACGTAGTTTGTTTAAAAGAAAGTGCCTTTTCAGGTGTAGTGTAAATTGATGGTGATTGATGAGAACACTCCTTTGTCTGGCTGTTTAGATTTATGCCTTTTAACTGAAAGATCCGGATCGTTTGGCTTTCTAGTCGTACCTTTTGGTAAAGTTTCTACTAGTCATAACATAAATTCACGCCTGTTATCCCCGCAGGGTTAGGCAGAAATGTACTTTTAGTACACCCACATTTCACCAGTTATGTTTAAGTCCCATGTAATAAGGGGTGAGCCTATTGCCATCAACGTTTCCGGTACAATCATAAAATAACATATCATCACGACTGCAAACCACGAAGGAATAGGCAGAGATGTGCGTGTAGTACACCCACACAAACACAATCAATCTGACTAGTTTGTTTCCCAACTATGTTGATTTCGGCTTCCAGTCTTACCGAATGCAGCTGCTTCCTTGCTTTTACATAAAATATAAAATACTTTATTCAGTTCAGAAAAAAAAACAGTACAAATAAAATAAAAAAGTTGCAACAGATTACATAGGAGCCTTAGTTGCTAATTTTTTACAAATACCCTGGACCCCACACTAGGATTCCCTGTGTCGTGGGGCCCAGTCTCTTCCCAAGTAAGGCAAACAGTGTCATTTATTTAAATGAAGAAATAAAAGGAAAGGTACTTAATTAAAAAAAAAAAAAAAACTTATTTACAATGTAATAAAAATATTAACTAACTAAAATTATTATATTGTAGAAAGAAGGTTTGATGACAAGAGGTTTAGGTGCTTTTGGGTGTGAGTGTGTTTGAAATGTGGGGTGTGTGGGGGTGTATGAACATGAACGACCTCCACAATCAAGTGAATGGGTAACACTATACCCCTTGGTAAGACTACTTGTCAGACTTCTGGACTTCTGACTACCCACACATACACAACAGTTTAATAAATACAAAACTATATAATTTCAAAAACATACGCAGTAGAAGGCGTAATTCAATGTTTACTTACTGCTTGACATTTATAAACTACATGAAAATAACACAAAACTACTCCAAACTCTATTATATTTTCCAACATTTAATCCGTCTGAAAGACATCACGCTTCGCAACAAAATGGCATCAATTTGCACCGACCAGCATAACCAGAACCCAGATCACGAACATTTTGTTGACAACCAGAGATCTTCAGCTATTTCCCCGCGACAGTTATTAGAAATCTTATTTTCCGCAGGCGATTTCAATAATACGTTGATGTGACTACACTATGTTTTGCGATGAAAGTCGGGCAAGCAGAATGCTAGTTATAAATTTTCATGTGGATTTCCTTTTGAAGCAATGAAAAGTGGCGAGAATTAGATCGCGGATTGAGAGCGGCGGTGGAATGTTTGAGGAAAGCAGTTCTATCGGTTTTATAGGAATTTTCTACACATAACATCATGCTTGTGCCATAACATTGCTCCTATCAGGTTCCGTAGAAAAATATGTACTAGCAATTAAATTCAAAATAACCAGGTTTCTACATATCGTACCATACAAATACTTTGTTCCTTATGTGAATTGATGCCGTGATCCCTCCTGCAGAAGGTATGATGAGTCAGCCACTGACAGTCGAGACGTATTTTGGTTACAAGATTTTCTTTTGATTCATTTCATTCCAATTGACGGCACGGTTGGCGCAGTGGTTAAGCGATTGACTGCTGCGCTGCGTGTCGCGGGTTCGATTCCCGCGCGGAACAAATATTTGTATGACCTACAAGTAGTTGTTCTGGGTCTGGCTGTTTGTGTATGTGAGTTTGAATGTTTGTAAACGCACCCACAATACAAGAAGAAATTCCTAGTATGGGGCAATGTTAAAAAAAAAAAAAACAATTTGGCTCCTGAAATACAGGAACACTACCGAGCTCTGGGGCCAGGGTCTCATATTTCTCTACAACCTGTTTTTATGGCAATAAATCATTTTATTATAATTTAAACTTATTTTAACCCTTGCGTTAATTGTTTCCAGTCATCCACAGTGGTTTAAATTTAACCTACCTTATTAAGTTAGTTTACCTTTAATAAATATTGGCTAATTTAATAAGAAATGTTTGTTTGTTACAGTGAACTCACATTGCTGGAGGGCATGGCGAATTGCGGAGGCTGGAGCGAGGAGCCCGTCTCTAAGGTATGTACAGATTTGCATAATAAAATGATACCCATCTGTAACCTGTACCTATCACTGCAGAGTAAAGGAATCTTTTCGCAAAGCAAAAAGTTACATTTGTATAACCTACTAGCTTCTGCCCGCGGCTTCGCCCACGTGGATAATTTCCGACGGGAACGTGCTACCAGGACAAAAAGTAGCCTATGTCCTTCCCCAGGCTGCCGTCTATCTCCTTGCCAAATTTTATCAAAATCCGTTCAGTGGTTTAGACGTGAAAAGGTAACATACAGACGGAGTTACTTTCGAATTTATAATATTGGTATGGATGTATGTACCTATATCAACTTGTAATTGTCCCACTGTTGGGGAAGGATGTTTTTAAATGAAGAAAAAAATATACTATTAACATAATATATTTTTTTACTTGTACCTTTAGTCTGGATGTAACCATCCGCGACAGCGTGACACAAAGGCGCCGCCCGTCGCGCGGCACGCGGTGCCTTTTGTCACGCAGTCGCGTCGCGCCTGTGCGCACGAGCCTTAAAGGTACAAGTTCGTAGCCGACTGCAGGCAGCAACAGCAGGCGACGTGTCGCCGCGACACTACTGGTTTCTACGTATTTCTATGAAAACGTTGACGTGTCGCTAGCTACGGAAGGTAATTTTAAGTTGACTTGTACCTTTAGATTAAATGATAAATTAGCTATATCTGTCTGTCTGTAACCTTTTTACGCTTTAACGGTTTAACGGATTTGGATTTATGGCACACATATAGCCCATAACCTGGGTTAGGACATACAATTCTCAAACTCAAAGAAGTAATTTAAAAAAGACAGGCACTTTTGAATTGTCACGGGGTCGGTGGGTCAGAAAGATGAAGCTTTTTATACTATTTAACCCGATAGTACGTGCCTGTGGGATAATTTCCGGCCTCTACGCGGGCGAAGTCAGGGGAAACGCTAGTTTACTTGATCCTGTACCTTACCATCATACTGCAGACAAATGCCTCTTCCCATGCAGAGAAGGAGCAGCCATTGGTAACCTAGATAAAAACCATTAACTAATTTACTTTCCTGATTTCATCACGATTACTTAAGATTGATTAAAATAGACGTCGAATACATAAATATCCGGTTTTAAAGCTGCAACCTCGTTTTAATAAAATTGACACTTATAAATAAAGATAAAAAATTAATATTAATTTATAAGTGTAAATCTCATAAATTTTCACAATTTATTTCGTTAGACGTCCAGCGCGATCAATCAAATGATCATCGCATTCCATTTCTACTTAGTTAGTTATTAGAATATTATCTTGCATAAAATAATTTACGACGTGAAATCTATTTAATTACGATGGATTAACAATTAATCTACTAATCTCTCGAAGTCGCACGTGCGTGCGCGCAGAGAATCAGACGCACTAAGTTACACACTCACTCACACTACAGTTTTGCGTGTTGATGAGTATAAACACTGAGACTTAGTCTGATCTGGTTTCTTCCAATCTTTAGTGCATTTGGCGTCTACCTTTTATATTCCGCCGCATGCCGGTCACCTGTCAGAAAATGGTGTTAGAGTAGCTGAATTCTTGGTCAAACAAAAAAAAAACTCAATTTTGCTAAGAAGAACAATAAGTATGTATCAGTATGCGAAGCATGGCCACTATAGAAATTGAAGAAACGGAAGACAAAATGACAGATTGTAGATTGATTCATGAAAATAATGACTTTTTGTTAAGAAAGTGATTTGTCTTCTCTTTGTAGAGTAGACATAGAAGTGGTCATGATACGCATGCAGGTTAGGACTTCAACATTAAAATACAAGAAAAGGATCATGATAGAAACACAACTTCGCGCTGGAATTTATTTTAATTTTATTTTATTTGGGAAAGTAAACTGTTACACATTCTCGTAGAACTTAAAACTAAAAAGGGAGTATAAATGATTAATATTGTAATAACAATAAAATATAATAATTATTAATTAATTTATAATTTTGTTACCAACAACATTTTTCAAATAATATAAAAAAGTTAAACAAACACAAACGGCGTGCGATATAAATTACATTGAATATATAAAAATAAAACTAAACTGAAACTTATACAAGTAAAAATAATAAAAAGAGAAAGAAGTTTTAATAGAATATTTTTAATAGAAATTATGATTTCCTAAAATCATCCAATCATCAATGGGGAAGTCCAAGGATGGACTTCCCCATTGATGATTGGATGATTCCAGATACTTTAGTCAAAGAAGACGGGATTACGTCAAGGCGTAGCAGCATTCAAGCGGCGTACTCTCCTAACTCCGTCAGCCAAGATATGGGCCCGTCCGAAAGTAGATCGATACATCCCAATGAACCATAGGTACTTCCGATTTGTTGACCTTTTCGGACGGGCAAAAATACATCGGGAGTAAAGACAACTGTCAAATCGTGGTGTATTTAATTCTTAGTTCGGGCCCCGAAGTAATCTTATGTCCGTAGGTGATACGAAGTAGGCAACGCCCGTATGTTCGGCGGAAACTACAGTTTCGTGCTTTGAGATTAGACCCCCGGTATCAATCCACTACAAAAAAATGTGTCAGGAATATTGGAACTATCACCATTTTTTGAGATAGATGCTTAACTTCAGTATGCTGTTATCGATAAGCAGATTGGAGGATTCTGCTGTCCACCCATTCAAAGTACCTTTTACCGTTACAATAAGTCTGTTAAGGTTTGCCCTTTCTTGCACGGAAAAGGATTAATAAGCGAAAAATTTCGCAAAAAAAAAAAAAAAGAAATCTATAGCACTTCTAACCATTAATCAGTGCACTTTCTTTCTAATTTCATCAGTCTTTCTTTCCATACAATTACCATGTTCTAAAAGTCGTAACAATTGTAGTTCACAAACATTAATTTAGTTAGTCTCGGCTCGAAACAGTTCGCGTGTCGAAATTAACAAAAAAACTCATAGAAAACGAGAGCGTGCGACCGACTGGTGATAAATTACTAGAGACGTTTAGGGTACATGTAGAAGTTCATGCCCGTGGTTAAGATGCAGATAGATTTTTGTCAGTAAGTTTTTTTAAGGCCACCTTCAAAATAAATAGGATAGGTATAAAAAATTACGAATTAGAAACCGTCATAAACAAATGAACTATGATAAAAGTGGGAAGGTTGTGTACTCTTTCAAGGTTTTTTTCCTCCTTGACTTCCAATGATCAGTTTGAAAGAAATAAAGAACCGTAACCCTGAAGTCTGACAAGAATATCACAGCTCCCAAGTAACCCAACGAATTTGCAATGTTTTCCAGAAATTGAATCAGTATGTTTCATTGTGTTGAACGGAACACAGTAGTACAATCATAATGTTATCATGCTGCAATAACGTAGTTTCTTTGACATAAGCTGTCAGACGAGTCCGATAACTATTGTCAATTCATGATCTGTCAAAACGTGGCAGATGTTACAACACTACACGCATTATTAGGGAACATACAATAACTTAGAAAAAAATAAGGACGAGCGCGGCAATTACGTATGCATAATGCATACACACCCAGTCATTAAGCCTCTCACCCTACATACAGTACGCGTAAAAAGCCAGATGCGGTATCACATTACATAAATGATTACGACCGGTTTTTCTCAATCAATTTAATAAGAAGGTAATATTTCGTGAGCACAAAACAGGTAATTTATGCAGACAGAAGCGTGAACTCTTATGTTCTTGGGAACAATAATTGAATAAAATATTTAGGATACGAGTATCAAACATACTTTTTTTCCGTGACTTTTCTGGCATTAAAACTTCAACGTTCCGTGAGACCCGCGTAAAAACGAAGTTCTCAAAATATTTTGATCTTTGCGATCAATAACATCCTTATTTTTTGGCAATAAAGGTGGGACGCGACTCTTGACTCTCGACTTTCATAGAAATTATTCTACAAGAATCGCTTCGCGCTGTCGCGTTGGGCCTGTTTACGGGAGCGTTAAGGGTCTGTTTTTATTCGTTTGGTGAATAAAAAACTGTTTTACGTGTTTCCTCGTAAAATATTTAATTTGAAGAGGTCAATTCAACGACTGTCAGAGTATATGACATCTGTTACGACAGTAGACATTTAGAAACGTATTATTAGCTAAATGAGTTGACTCTATGAAATGAGATTTTCATATTTGTGTGCAGCACGCCGGTGTAAAATGCTAATTTAAATTTGCACAATGTTCTTATCATCTTGTTAAGAGGGCGCACACGGGTCCACTAGCGCCACTCCTTTAACATAATATAATCTCGTGACTGAGAAGGAATTTTGAATAACGGCTCAATAAGCACCCTCGGTAAGTGTGTCTAGAATTTTCTAATACCTTTTATAAACTTTCATATTTAGACACGAAGCAACAAAATTTAATCTAAAGAAAAGCGGCCACATTCCGCTAGATCGTATTACGTTCCAGAAATTAGCGCGTTCAAACAAAAAAACAAACTCTTCTGCTTTATTATTCAGGGTGACTTGTAATTTGACGTATTCCTTCCAGAACGTGATAGTGTGACCCATTTGCAACAATTAAGCATCTCATAAAGTCTAGGCAAAAATTCATGGAACTCGAGAATACCCAAACTTCATGTATTTAAAAAAAAAACTCAGATTTAGTAACTACATAATCACTTATCTCTAAACTCTCAATTTGAATGGCCTTCATTTCTATTCCATTGGGTACCTAATACTTTAACACACCTTTTTATGTAGCCAAATTTTGTTAAAACTGAAACAATTGAAATTTACCTATTCCACTTTGTATGCATCTCTAAAATAACTAGGCTAGGAAATTAAATAACGCTATCATTATAACCACATTGTTATAATAATAGAGCACTCCATTAAAAACTTATACTGCACTTTCCTAAACTAATTGTCGAGTTATTTTACATCTTACTCCAAAGTCTTAAGGTGCAGGAACAGAAATCCACGGAAAAACTGCCTGTAAATATAAGGTGGCAGTTCTATGTCAGCTGTCATTATGGTCGTGAGTGTAATGTGAGAAAAATTGTTACTACTTTCAAAGAGAAGCATATTATACGAATGTACCCATATTTATAATAGGTCTTTACCTATGAAATTGCCGTTTTGTATGAAAAAATTTAAACGAATTTTTTTCATGAATTTTTTATTTGTATTAATCGAAGTAATCACCCATGCAATCAATGCATCTTTGCCATCGCAGTGGCAGTTTATTGATGCCCTTCTTAAAGAAATCAGCTGGACGGGAGGCAACAAATTCTTCAAAGGCATTAGAGCAAGTACTGCCTCTCGGGTATTAAATTTTTTTCCCGCCAAGAAGTTATCCAAATTCTGGAAAAAGTAGTAGTCTGTAGGCGCAAGGTCTGGTGAGTAGGGCGGATGACGGAGAGCTTCCAACCCCAGTTCTTGCAACTTGGAGACCGTCTGCTGTGCAGTATGAGGTCGCGCGTTGTCGTGCAGGAGCAGCGGAGACGAGCGATTGACCAATGCTGGTTGGAGATGCGCCAGCTTCTCCATCATTGTGTTCAGTTCTTCACAGTACACATCTGCAGTAATGCTCACCCCGTTTGGTAAGAAGCTGTGATGAATCACACCGGCGCTAGACCACCAAACAGTGACCATCACTTTTCTAGGGGTAAGTTTTCGTTTAGGGCATTGTTTAGGTGCTGAACCAGGATCCAACCAACTTGCTGAGCGCTTACGGTTATCAAACAGAATCCATTTTTCATCGCAGGTAACAATGCGGTTCAAAATTCCTTCATTTGTGTGTCTGTTGAGCAGTGCAAGGCACGTCTCGACGCGTACTTCGCGCTGGCGATCATTGAGTTCGTGGGGCACCCATTTGTCAAGCTTTTTTACCTTGCCAATTTGACGCAAATGGACCAATATTGTTTTGACGCTAACGTCGAAAGCTGCTGCTAATTCAGCCGTAGATTGTGTATCATCAGCTTCCACAATCGCCTTTAATTCGTCATTGTCGACCAAAGTCTTCGGACGACCGCGAGGTTCATTTTTCAGGTCGAAATTTCCAGAACGGAAGCGAGCAAACCAATAACAGGTGGTGCGTTGGTTTGTAGTGTTAGCTCCGTAAACGTCGTTGATGTTGCGTGCCGCTTGTGCCGCGTTGCTGCCACGACGGTACTCATATTCCATAATTACTCGAATTTTTAACGTATCCATGATGACGAAAAAGATTGAAATGCGATGAAAATGTAACACTAATCAATAAAGAAATGACTACTTTTAGAAAAAAAAATCCATGTTTTTAAAATAAAATTAATTTGAAATTAGAATTCTTAGCCAAACAAAAATTATTTTGATTTGAAATGGCCAGTACTGCAGAACGGCAATTTCATAGGTAAAGACCTAATACTTTTCTATTATGGGATTGATAACGGAACTGATCTCCCAACGATGGTAAGAAATTTGCTATTTTCTTGAGATTGAAATCATTGGTGGTCCTTCGTAGAAAGAAATCGATTTTTGTCTTGTTATTTGAAATAGAACCAAGGAATTACTTCCTTCCAACGTTATAAGCTGGATCGCCACTATAATTAGCTATAAACCTAAATGAATAAATAATCGATTGACATAATTAATTTCCACGTTTTTTTAAATAAGGACTTAGCATGTGTATCTTTATAAAAGAAATTACCTACCACAAAATTATTATTATTTTATTTATGTTTTTGGGTAGAAAGCACTTAATTATTATGTCCAGTCGCCAGCACCTCAAGTTGCCACAAACTGTCAGATTTTCTCATTAGATTTTGTACTTAACCACCAACCAACCACAGCAGCGGGGGCCCTATCAGAACACAAAAAAAATAAATAAATAAATAAATAATAAACACCAGCGCTGCGACACTTATTTTTTTAAATGTCGCAGCATCATGCTGAGATAGGGGCCTTTTGGCCTCGTACAGGACTTTCTGCTGTTATTTTCATTTTACTTTTGTTTTTATATTATTTTATTTTTTTGTTTTTTGTTTTTATGAGTGTTTAGTTTAGTTTCTGATAATCCTGTGCGAGTCCCAATAAATACTTTTCTTTCTTTCTGTCAAACCTTTTTAGGTTTAAAATCGTTTGGAGGAATTTGACAATTTCGTGTAGCTTGACGTTCTGGCGACTGTACCTACTTAAGTGTCGAGTGTGACCAGAAGGCCTATTCTCTAAGTCCATTAACAAAGATACGGGCCCGTCCGAAAGTAGTTCGGTACTAAGACTTGAACCCTAATGTCAATTAATTAACATTTTCGGACGGGCAAATACACGTCGGTAGTAAGGACTACTGTCAAATCGATTTCTTATAAATTTTTAGTTCGGGCCCCGGACTAATCTTATATCCGTAAGTGATACGGAGAAGGAAACGTACGTAACTTTGGCCGGAACGACGGACTACGTGCCTAGGGAGTAGGCCCCCTGATACGAGAGGCATCGGCTGGTGCGTTACCATCTCAAAAAATGTCTCGTGTGCTAGTAATTATACCGGCAGTGGCGCCCATACCCTTTAAGGCTCGCGCAGACAGGCACGAAGCGAACGCGCGACGCGACTTTTGTAGAATAAGTTCCATAGTTTTCATAGGAATTGTTCTACTAAAGTCGCGTCGCAGGAGCCTTTAAACTAGAATACAGCTCTACGCTGTTTGGCAGCAAAAAAACGTATTTTGATTGGTGATATCTAGTACTTTCCCGGACATAGTAGGTATGGTATAGATTGTATAAAGGACAGTGCGCAATGCGAATATAGGTAGGTAATTCTCGTGCCAGACATTTTTATCACTTTGTCTAATCAAAAATTCAAAATAAATACCATTAGGACCTACGAATGACACATACACAATTTGTATTTGGAACTATTCATGCTCATTAAGTTTCACAATTAGTGACATTCAATTCTGAATTGACAAATACGATACTACATGATATTTGTGTTGCCCACCCATTAAGGCGGTACCCCGACCAAAACCTTGCCATAGTGCATTATTCAGAGGCTATTAACTCATTCACTATGGGTAATAAACTACATCTAAAAGCACATTATTAATCTTCGATATCATATCATCACATTGCATGTTCTTATTTGTTTTTATGTGTTATAAATACATTTAAAATTCTCTTGTAAAAAGTAACTAAAATTATTGATTGCATGCATCTTTTGCTAAAGATGACGTTCTATTAATTTGAGGATTACACTAATGGATAGATAATTTAAAAATCTAAATAATTCACGTTTTATTTTATTTCAAAACATCGCTTGTCTTTTTTTATTAAAATAATTTAATTTTTTTTGTGAATTTTGTGATAAATGAGCGTGCGCAGGGAGCGAGACAGAGCGAGACTGTGACAGGACAGAGAAGGACCGAACGCTCAAGGTCGTTTGGTCGGGGAAGCGCCTTAAGCATCGTATTTGTTCACTTAAAGTTCAACGACAGTAATTACGACACTTTATGAGCGTGGAATACTGTGATTGTTAGTCGTTTATTTTGATTACCTTTTAACAGCCTAGGTAGGGTATTTTTGGATTCGTTCCAATAGATCCTAAACCCTGATGTAACAAAAACTATTTAGGTCTTTCTTTGCAGCATAGTAGGTGCAGGTCTGGATTACAAAATAATCCATATTAATATTATAAATTCGAAAGTAACCATGTCGTTCTGCATGTTCTTTCTTCCCTTTCACGCCTAAACACAAGGAGGAAAAATAGGGGTAATTTTAAAATTCACAAGATTTTGAATAAAATATTGTACCTCCGAAGGAATGGAACCTCCTAGATCTAAGGAATGGAATTAGAAATATAGTCCGAACCCGTATCTTGAGGTGTTATTTATTTTAGTTTCTACTTATTTCATTTATTACAATTTGAAGTCATAACTTATCTAATATGTAGGTAATACGTGGTCAATGACGACGCTAGAGTATTTCAAATTAATGATGATAATAAATTATAATGTTTTATTTTTAAGAATCATGAAAATCTGTTTAATAAAAATAAATTATTTGCGTTTATTATCTGTCTGTTACCTTTTCACGCTTTAACGGCAAATGGATTTGGATGATAGGATACTATTTATCCCGGTAGCACATTCCCGTGGGGTAATTTCCGACATCCACGCGAGCGAAGCCACGGGAAGTAGTTACATAAATCCTCGTTAGTTCAGTGGTCGCAAGCGCTACCACTGAGCATGAGGTCCTGGGTTCGTTTCCCTGGTCAAGCAATTGGGAAAACTCAATAACACTTTCTTGATAGAAAAAGCCATCAGGAAATTCTCATTAGCTGTTCGAAGTCTGGATTTGTGTCCGGTTGATGGCAATAGGCTCGCTCCCTGTTACATGGGATTTAAACATAACTGGTGAAACGCGGGTGTAGCTACTATAGGTACACTTCTGCCTAACCCGTCGAGACTAGGGGCGTGATGTTTTGCTATGTTACGTAAAAATATTTTTTGTTTATATTCCGTCCAGACTAAATCCATTCTTATTATCTACCATTCGTCAGTTAAATATTAAACAAACCGTAACCGGCTTTCCATTCGTAACACTACCGTACAATTACCGTCCGTTACGAAGCAGCCACCGACTACCGACAGATTATCATCTTGAAATATTTGATACTGTTTTATTTATAACATACAGAATTTATGTTTTTTTTTTTTGTTTTGACGTGTGGAGCGAGTGATGGGATGATGCAGGGAATGCGTGTTTTATTAAAGCGTAGAGCCCCATCTACACGATGCAACTTTGGCATACGATAACATTGAAGCAACAAAAGACTTGCATCGTCTAAACATAGTTTAGACCACAGGTTCTCAACCTTATTTTGCCCACCGCCCACGTCAAGAATTTCTTTCTTGTCAAGAGCTCCCCAATTTTGTTTACTTAGGTACCATCCGTCGCGAATCAGCTACTACCACGTTTAAATTTAAACGTACAATACTCGTATTACATAGTCGTAAGATCCCGTCTCAACGTCCCCTAATTTTCTCTGGGTCTTCTACTGCCCCCCTGAAAATCTTAAACGCCCACGAGGGGGCGTTATCGCCCACATTGAGAACCTATAGTTTAGTAAGACGATGCCACTTTTATTGATGCTTTAACTTATGGTATGCCACAGACAATGAAATCGCACGGTTTAAATCAGGCTTTCGTAATTGTAGTCACATCTTGTCTATAGGGTCTCATCCCCTTAGCGACGCATTAGAAACCCTCGGTGGAAAAGGTGGCTAACTTGAGTTGCCACTTTCCATTATTACTTTCAGCAACATAACGTATGATAAAGAAGGTTACTGTTGATTATTGATCAGTTACATTTTGCAATCAATATTTAAAAGTTAAATGGGGTAAGTCTATTATCATTCATTTATTAGTTCCAAAAATCAGGCTGTAAAAAGAAACCTCGACTTGATAATTAAACTAATGAAGAAATATACGATGGATGTTTTTTTTAAACAAATTCCAAGAAGAATATTGCATTTTTTTTAATCTTGATTAGTACGAACTTTATTTCATTTAAATATCAATCATAATAATGTCACCTTTTCCCTATCCATAAAAAAACGCGTAGATTGTAGTTAATAATCAAAAATTACAATCGGTAGACAGAACATACAAATTACCTTAATAATCCTACAATCAGTCTAAAATCAAAACGATCTAGATTGAAATCACGAATCTATATTCAGAAAGAGATAATGAAATAGAGACAACAATGCACTAATGAAAACGTTTGTGCTAAATTGATTAAAAGCTTGGACTGATTTAGTCCCTTATAAAATGGTGACTTCGAAACAGGGCATAAGCTACAGGCGGTCAAAGTTCGAGGAAGCCCCAACCTGTGTACCCAATCATCAGGACATAAGCCCCTCTGCCAACGGAAGGCAAAGAGTTGTTAACTTTATGATGCTTAGCTGTCGCCCATCTTCAGAATATGCACAGAGGATAGGGAGGATTACCACCTAACTTAATGTATCTCTCAAAGAATAGGTCGATATTCTCCATCAAATTATTAACCCAGCCATAAAGACTTCTTATTGTTTGTTTCTGTAACATAAGCTAAAAGTAGCATTTCTTCATCACCATTTCAGCCGAAAAACGTCCAGTTGTCTTAGGCCTCGCACAGCATCGCTACATTGGCCAGTCTTGTGCTTTTCGCATGCAGCAGATTCCCGTGATCTTAACAGTATTTAAAAGTCGATAATATCCTTTATGACAGCATTATAGACTGACAATTATAAATACTTTTTGTTTATCATTCCTTCAATCATCATTGTTAAAATTTTAGAAAAGTCATATAATCTTAAATATTTGTAAATATGTGAGCACCATGTATCTATCACATAATTATTTTCCTGTCATTGCTTTATATTTAATTATTTTTACCTATTATGGTATAGTAATTTTATTCTAGGTGCATCGTCTTCACGTATACTTATGTAATCAATGTATACATAATATTGTAAAACATTTTAAAAGAGTAACGGTGGAGTTTCTTGCCAATTCTTCTCCATACGAAACTACCTTTTGGAAGGGGCAACTAGAATCAATTATATTTTTTTGTAAATTTTGACGTTCAAAAGTGCCTTTTGTGTGCCTATTTGAAATAATATATTTGACTTTGATTTTGACATTATATTCCTGGGCTAAAAATAAATTGTCACCTGTCGCCTATCTATACATAATTATTATAAAATAGTAACCAAGTACTTTTGTCCGTTTGTCTGTTTGTCTGGATGTATCTTCCGGATTAGCGCAAAAACGTATGGACGGGTTTAGAGGAAATTTGTCACACAAATAGTTTATGACCTGGATTAACACATAAGGTACTTTTTATATCGGTAGTACGTTAATGTGGGATATTTTTAGACATCCACGCGGCGAAGCCGCGGTTAAAACCCAGTCAGTTATAAAAGTCAAAATCAAATCATTTATTTCAAGGATGCCATTAAAAGGCAGTTTTGAACGTCAAAATTCACAACAAAAGGGAATTTATTTTAGGCGCCCCTTCCAAAATCTAGTTTCGTATAGAGATAAATGGGCAAGAAACTCCAAATAAATAAAAAGGCCGCTGACCATATTCAGCAGTAGGCTTTTACGAGCTATCTCCTATAACTTGGACCACAACCTAAACAGCTGGACGTAAACGTGGTCCGTTTGTTGAGCTGAATATTACTCTTTCTTCAGGCAATTAACGAGTATGATGCATTCCTGAATTACTTATATAATTAACTTTTTAGTGTTATATTTATATTGTTTTTAACGCTTTAACGTTAGCTGAAAAGTGGTTTAAGTACTTAGTTATTAAGTGTAATTTGTAGAGAATTGCGCATTTTTATAGACTTATTAATTAACCTCGCTGACCTAAGACTGCCCCCTTGGTCTAGTGATAATGATAATGATAAATGATAAACGATTTTATTTCTGTAAGTAGGTTTGTAGAAACACTTTTACACGTCAATCATAATTTTAAAACTAGAAGAGGTCGACGTTTCCTATCTGACTACTCTGAGAAGAAAGGCCGAAATAAACTCAGAGGTCACAGTCTCTTTTAAAGTCCAGACATAATCTTGGTCAGATCATGTGAAGACCATGTAGATTTGTGTCTGAAATGGTATTTTGAGGAAAAACCACACAGAATGAGTGGCCCTGTCCAGTCAGTGCACGCATTTGTCACTAATCGTGGAGCTCAACTCAGAACTTCAGGAGCTAAACCACTCGACGAACAATACCAAAGAAAGGACATTTGGGTAGGCCGCATAAAGTACTCAAACTGCCAGATTATCATTAAAACTACCTGAGAAAGTAAAAAATCAAATAAAACTGGTCCTGGGTTCGATTTGGGTCTGGCAAATTGTTATTAAGTTTTTTCCATCTAGAATTTCTCAGAAGCAGCCCGGAGTCTGGATTGGTGCCCGGTTGGTATCAAAAGGCTCGCCTCCTATTACATGGGACTTAAACATAACTGCTGAAATGTGGGTGTACTACAAGTACAGCTCTGCCTAACCCTTAGAGGAATACAGGCATGATCTTATAGGAGTATTAATTAATCAGCATCCTGTTTCTGGAAAATTATTTTTTCTTTTTACCTCTTGAATCCCGCGTAATGAGACACAACGATTATCTATTGTATCTCGTTCGATATCGGGACCTCGCCCTATCGGACGTGTCAGCGTGACGCGACGGCGCAACGCGAGAGCGCCACGTGACTCTTGTAGAACAATTTTCATGAAGTTTTCATAGAAATTGTTATACAAGAGTCGCGTCGCGCTTGTTAAATCTTGCATTGATGATCACTGTAAACGCATAAAATCGAGGGCCTTTACAAAGGACGTTGACGTTGACATACTATGACAGTTTTTAATTATTGGTAGCCAGAAGCTCAAAAGTCTGATAATCAGTCGAACTGATAACTGAGCTGCTGAGGTCAGATGGCAGGAGCTTCATGTGAACTGCTTTTCAGCTACATCTGGTTAAACTGGAAGAATATGCTTACATAGCAGAAAAAATGTAGGTAAATGATATAAGATTTGTTGGTAAAGAAGCACTTACATACGCCATTCAATTTGCACAATTAATTCTTGGCAAGTGTGGTCTATGCGGTCTTGACCACACAGAGCAATTTAATGTCATTTCAAGATGGTAGAAATTGCTAAGAAAAGCGCAATTTTGCGCACCTTTAGGGCACAATATGACACGCGCATTTTCCTTTAAAAGGCAAGATAGTGAAATATTATTGCATTTGTCATGTTATTTGTACAACGTGTCTAGTATAGATCGCCAAAGGTATTAACTTCTTCTGTGTACATTATGTACAATATTGCTGTATAAAAAAATGAAAAAATTATGGCTATAAGAGAAATACAAAGTCATAAAAATACCGAGCCATCACCACTTCCTATAAAACGTACATTTCCTCAAAAATCTTTGCTAATTAATCACCCATTGAATCATAAATTGTAATCTTAATTAATCATCTACTTTACGTAATAATGATATAACTCAAAATGTAACACTCTACACGAATTTATTATAACATGAGAATTATTGTTTTGCATTTGTAAGTTTTAGTTTTATACTGCTTATCTTTCTGTGCCTCTTCAATGGTGCGAATTTTTTGTTGTTTATAATGTCCTTATAGGTGTTAAAAGAAAATATTTTCCTATATTTTCACGTTCGGAAAAAAGGGCAAGGATGCATAAGAAAATTCCCGATTTTAATTAAACCATTTACGCACACACTTAAAGATAAACAAATAGGAAGAAAGGAACAGAAAAATACGTACAAAGCTGATGCTTATTTCTAAAGAAATCTCTTCCAGCATACCTGCGATAGGAGAGTATATTAAAAGAGATGTAGACAACGTGTGTAAGAGTAGAAGGGAAAACAAAATACCGTACATAAAATCGAAAACAATTTTCCAATTGAAACATAAACATACAATATGACAATATATTACATACATACATACTTCTAAGATACTCTCTCTTCTTTTTTTTTTATTATGACAATAAATACAAGGTTTATAGAAGGGACCTACATATAAGGGAGTGTAATATTCATGATAATGGACAAAAATTTCTATGGCACGAAGTCAATCATATCAAAATTTGCAAATAGTTTTTGGAATCACTGTACAGACTATACTACTGTCTCATTAATCTAGTGGTTTAACCCCCTTCTGCTGAACAAGTCCTGAGTTCGCTTCCCAGGTCGGGCAAACTGTTACTGGGTTTTTCCATCTGGAATTTCTCAGCAACAGCCCAGAACCTGGATTTGTGCCCGGTTGATGGCAAAAGGCTCACCCCCTATTACATGGGACTTAAACATAACTGGCGAAATGTGGGTGTGCTATAGGTACATCTCTGCCTGACCGTTCAGGGTTTACAGGCGTGATGTTATGTAGACTATATACTATGGTGTGTTTGCCTGGGTCTTGCCTCCAACATCGGGGTAATTTCGTAACACAGTAACGGAATGGCTTACATTTTGACAGTTCAACAACATTCATTGCGTTATTTACGTTGTTGAGCAGACAATTTTTTCGAGCATATGAAGCAATGGATTAGCAATAGGCTTCAAAATGATTCAGATTGTGATAGATAGTCTGTTACGCAATTAGGGTGATGCAGTGTGCAATAACAGACATCTCAATTAAACACCATGTAATATTTATGGCCAAACATTACATCATCTAACAACTCAATTCTCTACCTCTAAATACACACCACAATTGTTATTTGGTAGAAAATGCCTCATGTTAATAACACCTTAGGGCAGGGCAGAACTTGAAACGATTACGTTCAAACTACGTGTAACGTAACTTTAATAATACGTTACATTCGAGAAAGCGTTTCGACATAGATTTTTTAATTATATAGCTCCCGTTTTTAGTTATATGAACGCATTTAATTGTTACAACGCGAACGTGCCGGGAGGCCGACGCTCAAAGCACGAAGTCCGTCGTTTCGTTCGTAGTTACGGACGTTTCCAACTCCGTATCACTGTTGGACATAACATTAGTCCGGGGCTCGGACTAAACATTAATGACGAAACGATATAACAGTTGTCTCGATATGTTTTTGCCCGTCCGTAAGAGTTAGTTAATCGGGAGTAGATAGGGTTCACATCTAAGGCCCACTTGCACCACCAATCACTAAACACGTTTAGCGCTAAACGCATTTTAAACATCATTCTGTCTCTGTCATCTTTAAACATCTGACAGACCCAGAATTATGAGTTAGCGCTAAACGTGTTTTGTGATTGGAGGTGCAAGTGGGCCTAAAACTCGTTTGAGCTAAACGTGTTTAGTGATTAGCGATGCAAGTGGATCTTTGTCTAAGTATCGAAACACTTTCGGATGCACCCGTATCTTCGTTGACGGACTTTAGAGTAGGCCCCTGATTCACCCGCAATGTTATCGTAACGTAATTTCGAACGAGTTTCGAATCCAAAATACAACTATGCATCATATTATTATGGTTTAATTTTATACAGCAAGCACAATTTTGTAGTGGTACTAACAAGCTGTATCAACCCAAGACGAATCTCATACTCATATCCAACAACAGGTATATCATGGGCATCAAATTGTGTAACAAAATTCCAAGTAACAAAAACACTTCCATTATTTGAATTTAAGCGTAATTTAACAAAAATAATTATCGATACATGCTTTTACTTAAGTTCGTAGATTATAAGTTGTGAATTTTTATATTTAATGTAATTTGTGAATTAACTGTGACCAAATATAATTGAATTTAATGTAATTTAGTAATCGTATGCATTATTCAATTTAGTTAATTAATTTATCAAAATAATATTTAAGTATTATTAAATTTGCACGCGGACATTAATGGCATAGTAGGTAAGTGATCGATATAATTATCATAAGAACTTTCTGTGCCTTATTTATGCAATTAAATTATTTTGATTTTGAGTATCACCCGTAGATATAATATAAAGGCTTAAAATTAAATATGTGAGAAACGAGTATTTTCAATTTTAAAATCGTTCGAATTTACGTTACGTTTATTTCGTGCGTCCGTGCTAGGCCCACCGATTTTATTGCTCGTAACTGAACAAATAGTATTGCTAGCTCTTGCTAAAAGTTGGGCTAGAAAGAGACTGAACGGTTTTCGTCTCTTTTGACAAAACTTCAGGACTTTTATTTCGGGATCACAAGTTCTTTTAACTAAACAGACATAGACATATTGTGCTGAGGAGTTCTGACACTCGTGCTCATAAAAAGCATGCTTAAAAATCAGGGAGTACTTTAGCAACTAGCGTCAGGTTTCAAAAAACGCCATTGGAACCGACGACAGCAAAAATTTGTAGTTTTAGAACCTTACCTTTGTCTGCTATATACCTCCTGTAAGTAATAACATACATACGTTTCGAAAATGTTTTGTAAAACCAGTTGGACTTTGTTTTTTTATTAATTATTAGCTGCTGCCCGCGGCTTCCCCCGCGTGGACGTCGGAAATTATCCTACAGGAACGTGCTACCGGGATAAAAAAGTAGCCAATGTTACTCCTTATACCATCAGCTATCTGCCAGTGAAAGTCCCGTCAAAATCAGTCCAGGCGTTTCGGAGATTAGCCGGAACAAACAGACAGTCAGACAAAATTTGAAAAAATAATATTTTGGTATATGTGCTGGTGAGTTTTACAGAATAATGTATGACTTATTTGATTCTTCCATTCCAAAGAAGAAGAGAATGGTCACTGGAAATAGGCGTTATCCAATCTGGTTTACTAAAGATATTGTAAACGATACGCAGCGTAAAACCAAACTACATAATAAATGGAAAGTCTCACGCTGTGATCTTATTTATGCGGAGTTTAGTGCTCTGCGATCGGATCTTAAAGCAAGAACACAGAACGCCTACAGATTGTATTGTAATAGTTTGGAAAATACCATAGGCAAAAATCCGCGACAGTTCTGGCAGCATATTTCTAGCCTGCGATCAAAGGGCGGTTTCGAGCCAAACGTGGTGTACAATGGTGAGACTTATTCGGGTGTCAATGTTGCCGAGGCATTTGCTCGGTATTTTGCTAGTGTGTTTCTGCCCGATACACCTGAATTGGACCCTAGACATTTCAATGTGAGTAGTGAGGGAGATAACATTCCTCTTCCCTTTTTAACCCCACCGGATGTAGTTAAGGCGGTTGCTAAACTCAAACCATGTAGCTCGGTTGGCCCTGATAACATTCCAGCCTTTACCCTTAAAGGATGTCATGATATCTTGGCACCCCCTCTATGTCATGTCTTTAACTTAGCCCTTCAGTCCGGCGTATACCCTGAGCAATTGAAAACTTCGCGAGTCACTCCCATCCCTAAAACCAGTGATAAAACATCAGTAGAGGAACACAGACCTATCGCTATCCTGCCAACCATTGCCAAGGTTTTCGAGCATATACTCCACGCTTTCATTTACAAACGCGTAAATATGTCCTTATCTGATGCCCAACACGGTTTTCGCCCGGGTCGTTCCGTAAACTCGAATTTACTGATTCACGTAGACTACATAGCCCGTGGCTTGGACATCGGTGGGCAGGTCGACGTTCTGTATTTCGATTTCCGGAAAGCATTCGACAGAGTTGACAACGACGTGCTTTTGAAAAAGCTGGGGGCAATCGGTTTCTCGTCCGGTCTTCTTAACTTCTTTTCGGACTATCTGCGCGATCGCAAGCAGTTTGTAAGACATGGCTGTTTCGAGTCCAAGCCTTATAATACACGCTCGGGTGTAAGTCAGGGATCCGTGTTAGGGCCGCCTCTGTTTCTGATCATGATAAATGACCTTATAAGTAATGTTAAGTTTGCTAAATGCCTGTTATATGCAGACGACCTTAAGCTAGTCGCACAAATCCGAACGGACGAGGATTGCAAACTCCTACAAAGGGATATTGATGTCATCTATGAATGGAGCATTGAAAACAAACTATTTTTTAATACAAGCAAGTGCTACGTCATGACATATGGTAGAGGGTTGCGACCAATTCATTACGACTATAATCTGGGTGGTGAAGTAATTACTCGTGTCAACAATATAAAGGATTTGGGAGTAACTTTCGACCGCTGTTTGACTTTTAGAGATCACGTTTCTACCCTTGCAAAGGAATCTTTCAGGCGCTTGGGATTCGTTTTGCGAAATGTTATGTTATTAGGCTGCTGTACACCGCTCTGGTTCGAACCAAACTCGAGTCCAGTGCCTGTGTTTGGCACCCCTATACCGCGACTCAAACACTGATGCTAGAAAAGGTGCAGAAAACTTTTCTAAGATGCCTATTCCAAAGGTTATACCGTTTCTTTCCTTATATGTACCCAACCAACTATCTTTTAGGGACTTTGGGCTTTAATTCTTTGGAGGTGAGAAGAGGCCTTGATCAGCTCACGGTAGCCTGTAAGACCTTACGGGGACGTATCGACTGCCCGGAGCTCCATGGCCTTTTCTGCCGATTATTTGTGCCCGACAAATACATCGGACACCGTCAGAGCCGCCGGCACAATCTGTTTGCGCAACTGCCATCCAAAACTGTTGCCAGAGCCGAATCCCCAGTCTGTCGTACTCTGAAGGTGCTAAATGCCCTTCTGACTGCCAACCCTGAATGTGATGTGTTTGCGGATGAATGGAATAAACTTATACATATTTGTCTGGTGTTCTGTGAGAGAAAGTATGCAAGGGAGTCCACTGTTCCATGTTAGTTTTAAATTAGATTATATACAACTTATTGTCAACGTAATAATTGTTTCTATGTTAATTAATGTAATTGGTGTTTTACCGTTTTAATTAACTATAAATAAATAAAATAAAATAAATAAATGTACCGTGTAGTAAAAAGCGGTTATTTTAATATTACAAACAGACACTCCAATTTTATTTATCTGTATAGATTTAAGTTTTTTGGTCGGTGTACCCCAATTCCCGAGCTCGATTCGCTTACTCCCTAAAAGTTAGCATGTTCTTTGCATGCTCCCAGTTTTAACACTAGGTAGCCTTAAAGGGTGCACGTTTTGGGGGCTAACTTTTATAACTTTTGACCTTTACTAACCTCTTTCGGTACAGTCAGCGAGATTCATTGTTTAGCAAATGAACACCTTACGTCAATTTGCTGTGTTATATGCCATTTCGTACAACTTTCAAAGACTGACAGTTGAGATTTAAATACACGGACAATTAAAGTTGGTAGTAAATTTGATTAACAATTAGTTTTCCTGACTTAATGCACCTATAGGTTTCCAAAAGCTGCGTGTTAATTTTGTCCGCGACTACCACATTCGGGGTCAACGTTTGTAAACCATATTTTAAGCCGTGTTATCTTAAAATCACCCTATTTTTACGTGATTAGAGTAATTTTAATTTAATTTATATGTAACAACACTTTACGTAACACAGTTTCTTATCGTATTCTAACCTAAATTTATTTATTGTCTAACTTTTACTTGAGAATTGATGCTCTAATCTTCAAAATCATCTAAATCTAGACTTCGTTTGAGCTTTGTTTAAAACTAAAATCATTTCGATCAATCAAGAAAAAACTTTACTTTTTTCGAAATTCTTTCAATGATGATGAACATAAGCATATTGATGAACATAGCAGACAAGACGAGTTCAGTACTTTCATAATGTTCAACACAATTCGGAAGGTGGACCAAAGTCTTTCAACCGGTATCTTAATAACCTGTATTGTCCCACAGCTGGACATAAGCCTCGCTCTCCCTGTTCCACACACCTCTGTACTCTGTTTTTGTAGACCAGTCCTATCAAATCAAGACCTTATCAAATTCAAAATCAAAAGTCATTCATTCAAATTAGACTGAGAATTAACACTTTTGTAACGTCAAAATTATATATGAAAGTCCCCCAAAATTCCCGCCCGTCTCTTCCTAGTACTTTAGATGGGAAGAAGAGGTGGCTTTTAGTGGTGGTGGTGGTGGAACTTTCCAGCAGCACAGCTGTCTGTTTTGTATAAGCCCACAATACAAAACAGGCCTGCAATAAACTACAGAGTAATTAAGACCTACTGCCATATTCCCACTACATATAATAATAATATAGTTGGGCGCCATTGTGAACGACAATTAAAACAATTTGTGTTACATAAAATAAAAACAGTTCTATGTAATGTTAGGTATTGTTGTGTCTATCTTACTCTTCATGGGAAGTTGTAAAAAAAATATGCACTTATCTGATCAACGTCTTCTTGGGGTCATTAACTTTATGAGCACTCTGTTCCCATATCTTTTGATTGTGGGTGAGGCTTGCACCAAACAGACTAATATATTTATTATACAACGAATCCAGAGCAAAGTGCTAAGGAAAATTGTAAATACACCTTGGTACATACGAAATGATGACCTCCACCAGGATCTAAAAGTTCAGTTCATCGAAAAAGTGATCCAGAAACTTGCAGAAGCTCACGAAAAGAGACTTCATCAGCATGTGAACGTCGACGCAATCCAGCTTCTCGACCACACAAACAGCCACAGTCTTTTAGAAGACTAAAAAGAAAAAAACCATTTGAGCTAGTGTTTAGTGTTAGTGAATAGTGTAAAGTACTAAAGTGCCAAACAAACACAAGAACTTATTGTATTCGCCTGAAGGGGGATGCGCTAATGTAGCCCGCGAAATTCAAATTTACTTACGTTTTTTGAAATTTGCAGGTCATCGTCAGGTTCTATGTTGATTAAAATATGATTCGCGGCCGTAACAAATATGGCTCAGAATTATAATCATTGGAATCAGCAATACAATCCAGCTCTATCAATTTCTGTGTGAGCTAACTATAATTGTTCCCTCATAATCTAACTGTTGAGCTGCACGATTACTGACAAATGCGTGCACTGACTGGACAGGTCCACTCAATCTGTGTGGATTTTCTTCAAAATACCATTTCAGACAAATCTACATGGTCTTCACATGATCTGACCAAGATTATGTCTGGACTTTAAAAGAGACTGTGACCTCTGAGTTTGTTTCGGCCTTTCTTCTCAGAGTAGTCAGATAGGAAACGCCGACCTCATCTAGTTTTAAAATATCATTGACGTGTAAAAGTGTTTGTACAAACCTATTTACAGAAATAAAATCATTTATCATTTATCATTTTATCGTTATTTTATTTTTCCAGGACAAGCAACGCCCTCCTATCTACAACCCTGAGGACTATGCGACCTCCTTGAAGAAATGGGGCAAGAAGACTGGTGGAGCCAGTCTGTATGACCTGGAGGCCGGACAGGATGCCAACAAGTCCAGGACGCTGCCTACCCAGGGCAGTAAGGACTTCAGGTTTGCCTTTAAAATACATTTAAAACATATATACGTTAACTTGAGAACCTCCTCTATTTTTTTCGTCAGCTAACAAAGTATCAAATGTTCCTTAAAATAAGATACCGAAATGAAATAACACAATTTTATATTGTAATATAATGACAAGCGACTCCCATTCGTAGATTTTTGTCAGAAGCCCGAAATTCAACAACAGCTAGTGTAGTGTATTTATTTAATAGATGTGTAAACACAGTCTCATTCACACAAGACATGTAGCTGCTGTCACTAATGTCATCTGTCAGTCACGAGGAATGGCGGGAAACAGACAAATTGAAGCAGGGTCTGCACGACAGAGATTGGTGTGGTAGTGAGCCAGTGAAGTGATATATTCAACTTAAATACGGAATCAACAGGATTCTATAGCCAGTCTTACCAAAGACTATTGTGTTACCCAGTAACAGAGTTGTAGAAGTCAGATGGGCAGTCGCTCCATTTAAAATACTGGTATTCAGCTGCATCCGGATAGACAGGAAACCAATGATTGGAAAAGGCAGGCTATGATGACGAACAAGCGCAATTAGGAACTTTCCGTTGCGTTGACATTATCAGAGAAAATAAATGAGGAGGTTAGGATCAAAACCACAACATATCCAGTTTTGGCAATTTCGTTTTTTTTTTTTTTCAAGCCTTCTGCATAAAATGATAAAGCCTACCACTAGCAGTAACTGTTTACTTCAAAACAGTTTATTCTCCTTAGTAAATTTATGTCTAATATTAAAGTTTAGTTCAAAACCTCAACATATTCAGGTTAAAAAAAAACTGTTATATGGACCTATTTATCACGTACGTAAATGGCATTCTTCAAAAAAATACAAAAATATGGGCTCACTATTTATTAAGTATATTTAATTATTTTTACCTATTGTGGTATAGTAATTTTATTCTAGGTGCATCCTCTTCACATATAATTAATGTATATATAATATTGTAAAACATCTTTAGAAGAGTAACGGTGGAGTTTCTTGCCCATTCTTCTCCATACGAAACTACCTTTTGGAAGGGGCAACTAGAATCAATTTTATTTTTTTGTAAATGTTGACGTTCAAAAGTGCCTTATAGGTGCCTATTTGAAATAAACGATTTGACTTTGACTTTGACGTTTTCGTTTTCTGCCTTATTGAAAAAGTGGATATGAAGTGGTCTTGATCCTAACCTCCTCAAATGTAATGCCTCATGTCCTGTAATAGCCATAGATCATTTCAAACCGGAATACAAAGATTCTAAGAGGCAGCACTAAGTATCGTGGTATTACTCCTCCAGATGACTTAATTTACTTGAAGCTCTACTACTTACTACTAACCTAGGTTCAGAGGCCGCTAGCACGAATGGGCGACGCAAACGTAACGTAAATATAAACGATTTTTTAATCGAATATACAACTATCCTATAGTATTTTGGTTTAATTTTTTTGCAACAAGTACAATAAATATCACCCATAGATATGAATAAAATCTTAAAACTAAGTAAATATTATGTACGAAACGAGTATTTTTTTAAATTTTAAAATCGTTCAAATTTCGCGTTCTTACTAGACCTATGATGTCACCGATTGCGTCAGTTATGCGTTAATGTAAGAAAACGTAAACGATAAACAAAAGAACGTCATTAACGAGGCTCAGTACTCAATAAAAGTTAGTTTACGTTGCAACAATTACCGACTTCCCTGACTTTCACGGAAACGTTTTCTTTGAGCGGTGGTCAAAGCAGCATTCTTTGTAATTTTCACTTTGTGACTTTTAAAAGATGTGGTAATAGGTACATTACAATCAGTAAACGTCAAACGCACACATAACTAATGTATGTAACATTAAAGACTGATGCACGATTTCACTAATACTAGACGGCACCTAAATGAATGCCTAAATAAAAGTGCGCCGTTTGATTTTCCGCGTTCGGTTCAGCGCCGAAAGTTGAAAATCCAACAGCGTGCTTTTTTGTCACCTAGAGGTAATGAAAATGGGCATGATTTACACGGTGCGATTTAATTGCTTGTGGCATACCATAAGTTGAAGAAACAATAAAAGTTGCACAGTCTACAGTGTTTACACGATGCAAGTCAATTGTTGCTTCAATTTTATTGCATGCCACAGGCAAGAAACTTGCTTCGTCGAAGAAACAAAACACATCACATCATCATCATTGTCATAAAAAACATATTTTTGGGCGCTTACATTGCTAACGCTGGCTAAACCTTACGAGATAGATCAAAATAATGTACTACGAAATTGTATATCTTAACAAGGTCTACATAAAAGTTTATCTCCTAAGGATAACCCACAGTAACCATGTTTATCTTTTACATGTTACTAAAAAAGTATGGGTTATTTGCGAAGCTATTTTAAACAATACAGTATTAATCCATAACCAATTAAATACGTTAGATACGTTGCGTTTAATGTAGATCAAAATTGACCTTCACAGTTATATCATTAAAATGAATATCTTAGAAGATATCACAGATTTAAAAGATTAACGTCTAACAATGGGGGTCGATATGGATAGACCGCTTTCGGTATCATTGGAGGCTTACTAAAGGAATGTTGTCTGAAGCCGAGACAAAATGGATTTTCGGAAAAGCATAATAAAGTTACTCATTAGATTCTACCTTCTTCTTCATTCAAGTACCTATCTTTGATACCATAAAGGCTGCTATAAACAGGCGCGACACGCGACACGAATCACACGCAACACATGGGCACCGCTCGTTGCGCGACAGGTGCAGGCGGTGCCTTTGTGTCGCGTCGCGTGTGGCGTCTGTTTGAAGGAATCTTTATATTCAAAATAGTATTAGTAATAGGACCTTCACCATGACCTAACCCTCAAACCCGCGTGTCGCGCGACGAGCGAGTTTTAGGAGACTTCATTATTTATGAGCCTATTATGTGGTAGATCATTAAAATATAAATACTCTTTTTCAGGAACCCATGCTTGGGCGTGGGTGAAGAGATGACTCTTCGACAGTTCGGAACACCCAGTGAACTGCTGACCAAGCTCAGGGCGGATCTCCGATTGTCTTTTCCGAGGTAAGCATTAATACATATGTTATCATGTAGCAGAAGAAATTGTATTCAATGCAATTTTTCTCCTGTGAATTTGTAGAAAATGGAACCATAATGTTAAGCAATTTGCAAAGAAATTCCTTTTCCTCACAGCCGGCGCATGCCACCTTTTGGAATTGTCATTTTCGTACAAAATTTTGGCAGTCGGTTAAAATTATAAATTGCAAGTAAAAATGACCCATAAGGCGCTTCCTTGACCAAACGACCTTGAGCGTTCGGTCCTTCTCGGCCCCGTCGCACGGTGGATCGAAAATCGGCTGTAGAAGACATAGGATCTCGATTTCTTAAATGTTATTTTTTTTGCTGGAAATGACTTCTGCTGATCATTACTGTTCTATAAAATGTCATATGAAGTAAATGTGTGCACAAATGGAAGAGTTATAATTTTTATAAGAAAAAAATGTATGGAGCTACTATGAAAAATCGAATTATCTCCTAAACGGCATGTTTAACCGTAATATCCTTGGAGGTGGTCATAGTGCTAATTATTTATAATTTTTTGGTTGCGGATTTGACGAAAAATTTCAAGCCGTTTTTTTTTAAAAATTGTCAAAATATTTTCATTTGTTTTTTCATATGAAACGATTCCTTTTAGTGTTTATGTTGAAGAACACGGACTTTTAACTACACGTAACATAAAATAGCATCACTCCTATATTTTCGAAGGAGTTGGCAGAGGTTTATAGTACACCCACACGTAGACAACTATGTTTGAGCTAGATATTTATCAACACATCATGAGTTTTAAAACTTTTCATACAACCAAATTACCAATTGTTTACTCTTCTAATGAGTCCGAAAAGAAGTGATTAAGTAACTACACTGATTAGGTCTTCTAATGAGTCTTTATAGGTGATTTAATGATTTTCAATATCTCACGACAATGCCAACTATGGATTACATTCAACTTTTCCTGATAAGTAAGCTAATTTGTTAATTAGCAGTGCTATGAGTTCTAAGAATAGTTAGTGACAATTATAAATTTTCATTAGCTAATGAGAAGATAACTAATGAGGGTAGTTACCTAATTATTGGCGTTTTGCAATAAAAGGGCTAAAGTTTTGTTTTATAATTTAGTTTGTTCACAACTGTGTAACTGCTAACACTAAATCTGCGACTATAAAATCTTAGAATGGAAAGTTTAATCACGAATTTAGACTTGTTTGTTCTTCTACGAAGTGAGAGTACTTCATTTGATCATGAAGTATTGTTCAGTGCAGTTGTATCCCGCATAGGCGATTGCCTGTCTGACGAAGATCGTGTTGTTCTCAAAGAATTTTGTCGGAGATTTACGCGAGCCGCTTTACAAAGGTGGCAGAAATCCAACCGATTCCTCGATAATTTCAGGAGAAAGTACGAGAATTGGTTGGGAGCAAATATTGATTGGCCGAGTTTTGTGCGAACTTTAGTTAATCAAGAACCAAGTGTTGATGAGATACCAAGAGCGCCCTCAGTCTCTTCAGAACCGTTGACATCAACGTCCATTGGAACAATGACGAAAAGATCCCGTAAACCATTCGAAGATCTGGGAAGTAAACAAAAAAAGAGAAGATCTGATGAACACACAGGCGAAGATTCCAGTGAATTGGCATATGCAGCTGCAGCACGTTTAAAAGAAGAAGGGCATAGAGATATCGCCTCTGTCATCGAATACATGCTGAAAAATCCTGAAGCAGCCGCTAAATTAAATGAAACGCTTAAGAAACCAGCGAAAACAATTATATTTACGTCAGAAAAGGCGCTTGGATTGCTTCTTTCGCTAAAACTCTCAAAGTGGCAATATATTACGTTGCGAGAGGCTGCCATTCGGAAAGTGCTAAGGATATTTATCCATCTTACTATAAAGTGCAACAAACTAAGCTTGATTGCTACCCTTCGAAGCAATCAGTGACAGTTACTGATTCATCGGCTAGGATTACACTTCAAGCTTTACTTGATATCACAGTTACAAGAATCCTTCAAAGCCTTTCTAAGGAAGAGCATAACAAGCAGTTGAAGCTGATATCCAAGTGGGGATTTGATGGTGCTTCTAACCAAAGCCGATACAAGCAGAAAATGGAGGGTGAGGAAGATGACTCGAGCATTTTCATGACCTCCTTGGTGCCACTTAAACTGACAGATGGAGACAACATCTTATGGACGAACCCAAAACCATGCTCAGTTTTATATTGTCGTCCAGTTCAGTTTACTTTTGTAAAGGAGAGTGAAGCAGTTGTCCTTGAGCTGAAAAAACAAATGGATGAAGAAATTGAGGCCCGTATCCCCACAGAGTGCAATAATAATAATAGGGTGACTCATGAACTAATGATGACGATGATCGACGCTAAAGTTTGCACTTACCTTTCTGAAGCTAGATCAAATGCATCGTGCTACCTGTGCTTAGCAAAGCCTACTGAAATGAACCGCTTAGATGCTGTAACATCAAAAATTGTGTGTTCTGACCTGTATGAATTTGGCTTGTCATCCCTACACGCCCGAATAAATTGTATGGAATGTCTGTTGCACATTGCATACAGGCTCGACTTCAAACGGTGGGCAGCAAGAAGTGATGAGCACAAAGAAATGCTACAGACAAGGAAGAAAATAATTCAAAATAAATTCAAAGATGAGCTCAATCTGTTGATTGATATAGTAAAACAAGGCTCGGGAACCACCAATGACGGGAATACTGCAAGAAAATTCTTTGAGTTTCCTAATAAAACCGCAGCTATAACCGGTCTGGATGAAAACCTCATGAAAAGATTTGCTGTAATTTTACAAGCAATTACATCTGGAGAGCAGGTCGATATAATAAAATTTAAAGATTATGCCCGTAAAACAGCAGAAAAGTACGTATTATTATACGACTGGTACTACATGTCGTCAACCGTTCATAAATTATTAATCCATGGGGCTGACATAATTGAGAAAAATAATATTGTGCCGATTGGGACTCTCTCGGAAGAAGCCTCAGAGTCTCGAAACAAAGATTTTAGGAGGTTTGGAGAACATCATTCGCGGAAAAGAAGCAGGCAGGATTCCAATCAAGACATTTTAAATATGCTTGTTGTTTCTTCGGATCCTTTGCAAAGTGCACAAAGGCCTAAGTTAGATGCCAAGAAAAAGCAGAGCTTTTTTGCTGAAACTCTCGACTTAATTCAATTTCAGGAAACTGAGTTCGAGTTTTTGGATATATCCAATCTGGATGCTGACTCAGAATTGGAGTCTGACAACGAGAGTGATAAGGAAAATTTGTAAAAAAATTATATATGTACTTATTTGTAAATTTGTATTTGAGTCTGTTTGGGTTTTTTTTTGTAATTTAATGATATTTTGTCTTTTTTTTTATTTATTTTACTTTATTTTACAAATGCTTAGTATTAATTCCTTAAATTAAATTATTTTGTATATAATATAACTTTATATGTTACTTAAATAAGAGTTTGATAATCTTTTTTTATTTAAATTAGTAAAAATGTGTCAAAAAACAGCATTTTTTTTATTTAATTTTTCTTGTTTTGTGTGTTCCTAATATTTGGGTTAATAACATATCGAACTTTTTAACTTGGACACTAAAAGGGATCGTTTTACATGTAAAATAAATAAAAATATTTAGACGATTTTTTTAAAAAAAACGGCATTAAATTTTTCGTCAAATTGGCAACCAAAAAATCATAAATAATTAGCACTATGACCACCTCCAAGGATATTACGGTTAAACATGCCGTTTAGGAGATAATTCGATTTTTCATACTAGCTTCATACAAATTTTTCCGTAAAAAAAATATATTTCCTTCGTTTTTGGGCAGAATTAACTCGGGTGTCATTTTTGTACATAGTAATGATCAGCAGAAGTCATTTCCAGCAAAAAAAATAACATTTAAGAAATCGAGATCCTATGTCTTCTACAGCCGATTTTCGATCCACCGTGCGTCGCTGAGTCTCGCTCTGTCTCGCTCCCTGCGCACGCTCATTTATCATAGAATGCACAAAAAAATTGAAATAATTTTAACAAAAAAAGACAAGCGATGTTTTGAAATAAATAAAACGTGAATTATTTAGATTTTTAAATTATCTATCCATTAGTGTCATCCTGAAATTAATAGAACGCCACCTTTAGCAAAAGATGCATGCAATCAATAGTTTTAGTCACTTTTTTACAAGGAGATTTTAAATGTATTTATAACACATAAAAAAAAATAAGAACGTGCAACGTGATGATAGGATATCGAACATTAATAATGTGCTTTTAGATGTAGTTTATTACCCATAGTGAATGAGTTAATAGCCTCTGAATAACGCACTATGGCAAGGTTTTGGTCGGGGTACCGCCTTAAGGTGCTTAACATAATTATTCCTTGTAAAAACTAATCAGCCCTACATTTGGGTGGAGTCGGTATTGAAGTTTTGTATGGGACAGTTAATATATTTTTCGCGATTACGATATCGGTCCCATGGAGAAAGTTGCTTGATGACCACACCCATGACCACACCTTTCTGATTAAGCCGCAGATATACGACTTTTAATGATTTAAAATTGAACATCACGTCTAAACGAATAGACTTATTTGTTTGAAAAAAATATATGATAAACTAGACTATTTTCTTCGTAATTTGATATGTGAGTATTTGAAATTATGTTTTTATAACATAGTGTAATTAATTTTTAAAGTGATGTCTAATGCGAACACAAAAACCATAATCACGCAAAAACTATCGGGCATATTTTCATGAAATCTGCACTATCTAAAAGACAATTTCATTACCCAAATTTTTGTATACGGCTTTTATTTGTATTGTGTTTGATAAATCAAGGTGGGTTGTTTTTGCGAATAAACATGATGCGCGTTGAAGCGGGGGCTCTTGTGGGCGACGAGCGGCAGTGGATCGCTGACCAATGTCCGGCCGGGTAGACGCTAACGCTCTGTGCAATTTTATTAGCTTGAAAGTTTCGCATGCTCCTCCCACTCGCTCAAGGTCGCTGGCAGTTAATGTCGCCTTAATGTGTATAACTACTGTTACCTCGATTCATTTTAGTTGTCACATGCAGTGGCACCCCCTATACTTATTATACTCAGATTTGATAAAGGCTCAAAAAACTGAACATAGCTCATAACATACTTATCTACTGAACATACTTATCATTTAAAGTTCCAAGAACTAAAAGAATAATGCGATAGGATATTTACGCAGTTGCATAAGGCAAAAGTTTCAGTCATAAAACAGTTCCTACCAAACACTTGTGTAATAATTACCAAAAATTATATATTATCTTAGTCATCTAACTAATATCTAATATTGCAAATATTACTGATAAGAATAACAATAATCTCTTATCAGGAAATGGCGACATTTTGACTATATTATACTTCCTCATTGCTACTAATCTATTGATTAGGGTAGGCCCAGTTTCCGATATTTCGACATGAATCACCTTTGTATACTGTAAATTGTTTTATGGTAGATTTTGCTACATTAATATCAGTAAGCAATAAAACCAAAGGGCGTTTAAACTTCCTTATTTTTTTATTACGGAAGTTATTTATAAATATGATAGACGATGGTAGTGATAATATAATAATATATAATATTTATACAGGTGGCGATCTGTAGTTTCTGCCTACCACCATGGGAAGAAGGCGTGAGTTTATGAATGAGAAGTGATAGACGACACATACCATAACACAACATCGCGCATGTAATCCTCAAAGGGTTAGGCAGAGGTGTGCCTATAATACACCCACATTTCGCCAGTTATGTTTAAGTCCCATGTAAAAGAGGGCGAGCCTATTGCCATAAACTGGGCAGAAATCCAGACTCTGGGCTGTTACTGATAAATCCCTGATGAAAAACCCAATAACACTGCCTGATTTGGGAATCAAACACAGGACCTGCTGAGCAGTAACCCTTGTGACCACTACACCATCAAGGCAGGCTATTGCTTCATATATGTAGTCCTCCAGGCCGTATTTCGCCCATGGCGGCCAATCCCAACGGAAACTAGCCTCCGGCGCGGGAGATATTATAGTGCACAAGTATGTGCGCAGACACAGTGCACTCTCTCTTCCCTCACTTTCATAGTCCGATGGGACGGCAACTCGACACGACCGGGGAAAGATCAGACGCAGGACCAACGGCTTAACGTGCTTTCCGAGACACGGGGGTATCACACTGCCAACTTCCAAACTCCGGACTGTTACTAAGAAATTTCTAATGGAAAAACTCAATCACACTTTACCCGACCAGCACGCGTAGCATGAAACTATAGAAACGTTTTGTCGACTGATGAATAGACAAAATGGCAGATAGTGGAAAAAAATATTTAGGAATCTGTCAACATTCTGTAATTTTGTCTATTCTTTCGTCGACAAAACCCGTTGCTATGGTGGTCACGCTAGGCGTGCTAGGAATCGAAACCAAGACCCCACGCTCAGCAGTCGCGCTAGCAACCATAAGACCAACGGGGCAGTTAGTTCATATACAAATATACTATAGTAGCTTTGATAAGCTTCTTTCTGGCTAACTGATGTTGCCCAGAAAGAAAGATGATTTACCAACAGCTGTACCTCCATCCCAAAAGATCCTTGTTCTACTCTAGCATAGTAAATGCTCCTTTCAACACATAAGATATTCAGGGTACCTTTTAACCTAGATAAAGGAAAGTTGTGAGCAGCCTCCCTCAAGATAGATCGATGACCTTGTGAAGGCCGCAGGAATGCGCTGGATGCCAGAAGCATAGAACTGTGGGGTAATTGCATAACACACTAACAGTAGGAATAGCTTTCATTTTGACAGTTCAACAACATACATTGCGTTATTTACGTTGTTGAGCGGACAACTTTTTCGAACATATGAAGCAATGAAGTGTAGCAGTGGATGTCTTTCGGCTGAAATTATGGTAGTAGTAAAATAGAAAATTTGTTACCTACATTTTTAAATAAAGCTTACACCTATCTTTGTCATCATCTATGTAGGTACTATTTTACACTATATCGTGTGCAAAAAAAAGTAGTTAAAACCAGAAATAATGAACACATTAAGTGTGGCAGTCCGCCAATATGCGTATTAACAGGTAGCTGCAGTATCTAAAATTACTAGTTTAATAACCATTAATAAACCTATTACAATGTTGCTTAACTACTTACAGCTCAGGGATAAGTTGAAGCGATCGAGGTCTTTCGACAACTTTAAATCACCGTGGATTACTGAAGGATATCACATTGAGTCCAGTCTTTTAGTAATAAATGTTTAATACTATCAAGGTTATTCGAGCCAAGAGATTTATTTTCCATTTTTACTTTCGTCTTTTCAGACCAGACTACAAAGATTTAAATCGTTAAATTGGCTGCGTCAAAAGATGGTCACTTTTCTGTTTGGTTTTGACGCACGCAGTGTTGCAGTGACTTAACTTGACTGTCGTAGAAACGTATATTTTATTTGAAATGACAATAACGGGATGTGTGAGTGCACTCTTCTCAGTATTAATACTTTTTCGCGCGACCTAAGCACGGCAAACCTTGTTAAAACGTTTCCCAGACTTATATTTGACCTGTTTTCGTACACGCCTATGTAATCGCTCCCCGCATCAAGCTTGTACCACAATATTTTTAAGGTGTAACCTCATGAAAGGTGCTCTAAAAATAGCGTTCGAATATTAACGCGTCTGCTCAAATAAAAACAGAACCAACTATTTTATAGCCTTTACAAACTTTTTATTGAAGCCAGCTTTAAACTTGAAAGTCCCTATCTTAATATAAGCTATAAAAGGTTTTATGAAAATGATAATTGTATGGCTGCAGATAATTAAGACCTTAATTTAATGGCAAGATACCCTATAAATATTTTTGTATCCTATAAAATATCTAGGTGATAATAGAGGCTACTTTTAAGTTAAGATGTTTGTTAAATGGCTCCTATTTAACATATGGATAATAGAATTAAGGCTCCCACAAACAGGCGCGACGCGACAGCTCGACACAAAGGCGCCGCTCGTCGAGCGGCACGCGGTGCCTTTGTGTCAAGCTGTCGCGTCGCGCCAGTGTGCACGAGCCTTTAGTGTCTGTTTGTTCTAGTTGCTTCGTCATCATTCTAAATCTGACTTGGAATCCAAAACTATAAATTAAACTTCGTCGTTCCCTCAATTCTGAGGATCGCGACCACATTCGACGCGTCTCCATGTTATGCGGTCTTCTACATTGTGGACCGCTCGGTAGATGCTGCCTCCAATAGCCTTCTTGATAGCGTCTGACCAACTTACCAGTGTTGTCTTGGGTGAGCTTTCATTCCACCCGGCCCAGTATCATAAGCCTAAAAGCCGAGGGCACGCTCCTGGCCCTCTCTCCTCATGTAGATATCCGCTTGATGATGTTGAGTTCCTCCAGCATGGATTTATTCGTTCTCATGGCGGTTCATGGTATACGAAGTAGCCTCCGTCTCAACACCACATCTCGAAAGGATCGATCTTACTGCTTTCGGGGCTTTTAATGGACCACCTTTCCGTACCATTAGAAAAATATTGAAAATTGAATTATAGACAAAACGTCATTAAATAGGTCTCATAATAAAAACTTTTTAACATAAAATACAACCGACTTCACAAAAAACACTACAAAGTGAAAAATAACTAATTTCGGAAGTCGGTGTCTTTGTATCAGTATTTTGCTTTTTGCCACCAACTCAGAAATTAAAGTTATTTTTAACTTTTTACTGAGTCAGTTATTAATAAATCTAAGTTACAATAGCCTAATGTCAACTGCTCATCACCTTTTTAAGAATTAAAACCACTGGAGTTGATGGTGAAGCCACCATCAGCACCATTTCACCATAGGCATTGTGACGAGCATAAATTGCTTAGCAACCATATTAAAATCGAATCGCAACCCGTGAAATACTTATTATTAAGAAGTTCCGGTGGCCACCTCTCATCAGATTCTGACTTGGTGACAATGGGACCACCTCGAGAGCATACCCTTTCAAACAAAAAAAAGAATTTTCAAAATCGGTCCTCAAATGACGAAGAAATCGGTGAACACACAGAAAAAAAAAACATACATACAGTCGAACATATAACCTCCTCCTTTTTGGAAGTCGGTTAAAAAAAGGTTCCTTTCTATTATGGACACACGCAAACAGAGAGTGAATCCCATCCAGTAAAAGAAACTTAGTGCAATGGCGGCGAGTAATTACGTGTTGGTTACGTCTCGCCACCGCACCGGATAGAGGCAGGCTGCTAAACGTTGGGCCATTAGCACGGGTGATAGCGGCTTAGCCTCAAGTTTACCAAAGTCAGATATCTATTATCCGTGGAATAAAATTAATATCTGACAGTTCTAGAATGGAAAACCTGTCAATAATTCAAAATTTATTCTCAGGATATAACTTATTGTGAAATTCGCCCTAACTGATATATCCTTTTTAAACGTTTAATCGATTAACTATCTAACTATAAGCATAAGCATAATCAGCTTATCACGTTTTTACTGCTGGAAAGAGGGAGTGGACCGTTAGTAATCCACCACGCGGGCCCAGTGCGGGTTGATAGATGTCACATCTAAGTCATTTATAATTTTTTTTGGCGTTTAAAAGAAAGAATAATAGTAAATAGTCGATCGATTATAATAGTTGGTAGTCTTTTGGATCCTTTAGGTGCCCCTAAATATCAAACAAAATAAAATAAATACCTAAACTTAAACAGATTTTTGTACATTATAATTAAATAAATTATTTGTTAAGGCCATAAACTTGGCAGAAACAATGGATTGTGTTAACACACGTATCTTATCATCACGCCTGTATTCTTCGAAGGGTTAGACATAGCTGTGTAGCAGTATCAAGAACGCCACATGCGAGCTACACGTCATACTGACGTCACGTAAATCCTGCATCGCGCAAGCAGAGTTTATCGCGCGACTAGAATATATACAACGTCCCGACATCAACCGTCGGGCAGTTGCCCACCAGACACAACACCCGTCTGGTTGGAGGATCCTCCCTTTTCTATAGAGTATGAGTGATATTTACACCCTGTTCCTCATACCTCTATACTGGTGACTATGATTGAAATCAATCAATTATAGGCACTTTTGAATTGTCAAGGGGTCAGTCAGTCAGAAAAATTAAGCCCATTCCAAAGCGTAGTAGGTACCTATAGAGAAGAACAAGATGGGTTAATCAAATGGGTTAATAAATTCTAAAGTAAATTTTCTTCAGAAATAAGCATTATCTTTGTACCCAAAAGTTATAATATGTCGTATCTGTGTGTATATAAATAATAAAATAAATGCATAAAGACCTCATAAAAGTATATAAAATATTGAAGCTCAAGTTTCAATATTTTATGTTGGTACTTTTTAAGGACTTATATGTCCTACTACTACTAACTACTTATGTGTACATCTACTTAAACGCATCGCTCGTTTTATGGCCACACATTTAAAGTTTTTGTACTTAACTAACTAACTTTAGCTTTAACTTTTTTTGTTCTTAACTATGATGGTTCCCGTGAATCCAGCAGGTAATTGTTACCATAATTTTTCTTTATGTCGTCAAATTATACCTCTGTGTTTATTACTGGGACCTCTCCTTAGGGTTGTCACTTGTTCGTTTCTGAACGATGCATTTAAGTTTGATAGATGAAGAAGTCTTGAAATTCAGGGCATTTCAATTATTTAAAGAAATATAAATTAATTGTCGCCATTGTTATTTATTATTCAAAATACTAATGAAAAAAATGATATCACGCGAATAATTTAGCACCTGTCCTCGGAATGGTTAGGTTTGCTTTTGACCATTCATATAAAAATAGGAGTTATGTCAACTTATGCAGAAAAGCTTGAAAACCCAGAGTATGTAGGATCCAAGAGCGAGCGTAGCGAGCTCGAAAATATTAGCACCCTACGTTTTTATATTACATACGTAAGAGGCCTCCAACTACTAACTGCTTAATTTCTTTACTTAATAAATATATTTAAGCCTTATTTAGGATTTTATTAAAAAGTAATTTTCAAGGTTTGGGGCCCCCCAGTATGGGCACACGGCGGGCCGCCCCTGCCTACTTATGAACTCTTGGCAACCCTGAAAGTGTTTCTAATTGCGAACTCATTAGTTTTTATGTCACTGGCTTACACATAAAAGTCTAGCAATTCAAAAAAAAAAACCTTTTCACATCCCAATGATGTATGTAGTTATTTTAGGTATAAACATATTACGAGTATGTACATCACCCGTGCAATTGTTAGTAAATCGAAGATAAAAAGGGTGTATCGAACTGTTTATGGAGCACGAAAATTGGAGTATTTCCCAAAATACGCCTACTGGATGATGTTATCCCTCTGTCTCTTCAAATAGCTAGTGACAGTGTAAAGTTTAGCAATGGACCTCCATCGTTTAGTTTATACCCTCATACTACATAAAAAATATAAATTTCAGTTTTTGTGGCCAATGGCTTAAAGTATGGTAGCCAATATGGCCATCAGTCTTATCTCTTCACATATTTTAACAACAGCTTAAAATAGACTATTATTAAATTTTAAGTACTCTTTCTTTCTTCCAGTTTCGTCCAAGAGTTTTCGTGCGAGCCGCTAGATGGGGTGACGTTGTTGCTTGAACTCCTGCGCAACGTGCAACTCAGTCAATCGGGAGAGGGCGCGCGGGGACCGCCTGCTGTGAGAAGAAGACCGCTGCTAGATGAATTGGCTTGCTTGTAAGTAACGGATCCTTTATATCATCGTCCTAATTATGCTTTGTTGGGAGCAAGTTAAACGAAGAGATAGTTTTGCATTGAAGTTCTCGTCAAAGAATTCATCCATTCACCAATTATAACTACGAATCATAATGTAGACTTCACAAGTTGAATGTTTAATTTAAACCATAAGTTGTATAACTAGTACTACCATGCAACCATCTAATGGGTCAATGTCATGAACGGGCTGTTAAATGTGCCTTATGAAGCACACAGATAACTCTCACGTTGATAACTGAGAAACCCTAATGACAGTCTTAAATTGGCTTACATAAATTGTATTTTTTATCAACGTCCTCATTGTTTCCAGGCAATGCCTATGGAGCTGCTGCAGCCGATACCCTGACTGCGTGCGGAGGCTGGTGTCAGGCTCCAATGGAGTGTACACCCTGACCGTCTGCATCATGTCCACTGTCAATAAGTCCAGGGTTCTGGCTTTACAGGTCAGTAATGTTTCATATTCTTATGCTTTTTTATTCTTTTCATATTATTCATCATAGAGAAGAAAATTTTAATATTCAAATACGATACTCAGAACTAGTTTAGCATTACTTAAAGTATTCCCGCGAAAATACGGGGGTTACATGCTACAGTAGAGTTTAACAAGTTCTTAACTTTAAATTTTCAATTCAGAAACCGGGTCTAAGACACGAAGAGTATTACGATTAAGTTCTTAATGGTTCTCATTTTTACTACTTTGAATTTTATTTCCAGCTCTTGACCAAAGCCTGCTACCCACCAGCAAAAAGCCACAGCATGGTTTCCGAAGCCCTTTCCACCCTCCGTCTTAGATACGGTGAACCAGTTCGCTTCAGATTCCTCGTTGGGATGCTGCAGAGTTCTGGTGGCTCCGGAGACCTGCAAGCAGCAGGCCTGGCCTTCATAAATGCGCTTTTAAGCAGTGCTCCAACTCCTCAAAGGAAGCTGTACATCCAAGCTGAGTTGGAACAGGCTGGCTTTGATATTGTTACTTTGAAAAAGGTAATAATAGCGATTTCTATTTATAAATACAAGTTTTTTTTTTTTAATTACGGTTTAAACAAACCGTACTAAGGTATCTACTAAAACAAAATACATTATGATGTATTTTGTTTTTAACCGACTTCACAAAAAGGAGGAGGTTCTCAATTCGCCTGTATGTTTTTTTTTTTTTTTTTTTTTTTTTTTTTTATGTGTGTTAGCTCATAACTTTTTTCTGGGTGAACCGATTTGGATGATTCTTTTTTTATTTGATAGGTGGTGCTTCACATGTGGTCCCATTTAAATTTGATCAAGGTCTGACCAGTAGTTTTTGAGTTATCCTTAATACTGCAGATTTTTTCCACTTAGTTTATATGGATGATGTGTTAATAATTTCCTGTCACTGTTATTTACACACCAAGTAGTGGTATTCGATTTTGTGTGGGGTAGGTACCGCAACTAAAAAGTGAAAAATAAAAACTTTTTTACAAAAAAACAACCGACTTCCAAAAAAAACACTAAAAGACGTGAAAAATAACTTTAATTTCGGAAGTCGGTGGCCAAACACGAAAATACAAAACCAAAGGCACCGACTTCCGAAATTAAAGTTATTTTTCACGTCTTTTAGTGTTTTATTAGATACCTTTTTCTTGTAAGGATAGGTATCATTAGTGACTTTCTAAAAAAAGAATTTGATTAAAACAACAGACAATGCGATATTATCCGCTTATGGTATCGTAGTAAGAGATACTACGCAGTAGGTAGGTACTTACAACACAGTTACAACAAATTTTCCTGTTTTTTTGTGTCTGCTTAAAGCTGGGTCAAATTAATTCATTTTCTTTCTTACTTATGTGTTTATTTCATTGATCAAAAATTGCCTGTAAATGTTTTTTTTTTTTTTTGCAGATGGTAGCCAAGCTGCCGAGTGTAAACGACCAAGTGACGAGAGAGATAGACGATTACGAGAAGCAGCTGATTGACATCGACACACTGAGCGAGAAAGCGAACGAAGCTCAGAGAGAGAAGGACGATATGAGGCACAAGCTAGATTTGCTTGAGAAGAGAGTAAAGGTAAGCTGAAACCGAGAATTAATTAGACGATTTCCTAATTATTTTTGGATGACTCACCGGTTTCTCATGTTTCTGGTAAACTTTATCACGGCCAACCCTCTTTCTATCATTGAAAAAACCGATTTTGATTTCTCGCCGAGGATAGATAAAAACCATACTTTTCTTATTTACAGATTCTTCAAGAAGAAAAAGGGATCCTACTATCTTTAGAGAAATGTTTGAAGGAGAAGTGTTGCGAGCTTCAAGAGGAGGTGTCCTCACTACGGTCTGAACATGGCAACTCCAACAGGAAGAAACCATTTGCCATGAAGAAAAAAAACGCTATTCATAAAAATAGAGGTAATTCCCCAACACTTTCGCCCTCTCAACTTACTCAATTTGCTGATCAAGATATATAAGTGCATATACTAACTCGAAAAAATCCCTGTTTCGCGCTCACTCGCACATATATTCTTTTTCTTTTTCTTTTGCAGACGAATCATCACCACCAGAAGACGAAGGAATCAGTTCCTCAGAGAGATCTCTAAGCCCTGAAGGCGATGTTCAAAGAGAGTCCATGGTCTACGAAGTTTTCAACGTTAAAAACGAAACATACGACCTCATGCGAAACAAACGTCCATTGCACAAAAAGCTGGAATGCAAAAAGAATGACAAGAAATCCTCTGATGAAGAAGATGAAACGACAATAGATGAAGTTATTCAGGAATTAAGAAACATAGTCAATCATGCTGAATCGGAACAGTATGCTAAAGATTTCATTGATGATAGATCATCCAGATGTAACCAGACATCAGAAATCAACGTTCCAATCAATGCTCTAGAATGCAAAAAGCATAGGGACGAAAAAGACGATTCTACTACGAGCACTAGACATAGCATACAGATAAAGGGAAAAGATGACTTCCCAGACGATAGTGTTGAAGAGGATCAAGAGTCTGAAATAATTCCAAGCAAAATAGTCCCTCACCCACCTAGAAAGGCTAAGAGCCTGTTACACTTATTTGTCCCACCAGTAGTAGACCAAGGATTGGTTTACAAACCTCCCGACCTTTACGATGATAACTTCTATTCAAGTGACGAAGGATCTGATTCTTTACTAAGCGCCTCAAAATACACTAAGCCAGTTAGCAAGAAACCATCGGGTTCCAGCTTTGATTTCCACGAATGCCGAGCTGTATTCAACTCTATTACAGATAGGATTAAAGACGAGTGTAGAACTAAGCGTTCTAGAACTCGTTCTAGGGAAGAAAGTAGGAGGACGTCTATAAAACGAAGCGAGTCTTTCCAAACTTCCGAGAAAGGATCCCGACAGCGGGAGTACATTGATAGTATGTTTTATGCTGAAACCCACACACCCATTATCGGTTCAATGACTGCTTTACAAAGATCCAACTCTAAATGCAGTCGTGTTGACGAAATGGTAAACTTGATTGAGTCTAAGAAACTAACTAAAAGCCTTGACAGGATCGATGAGGGTCTCAACTCAATGGTGGATATTGTAATGCTGACTGAACCTAGAAAGCCCGTTTGGCCGTACGAGAGAAGACAAAGATCTTGTTCTAGAACCAGCAGCGATGGAGGAAATGAGAGCCCTTTGATTCCAGTCACAAGATCCCACGGCAAACTTACCAACATCCATCGCTACGACACGAAATCCAGTCACAAGGAAGATGTTCACAAAATAGACTCCCAGAAATTTTACAAGACCCAGCCTAAATTGAACTCTGGCATTGACCAAAGTGGCTTTAATAGCTCCACATTTCTGGTGAAACGAGGTCCCAGCAATGCTGGCTTTTATTCTGGACCTCATATGCTAAGAGATGCTCCTGCGAGTATGACTAGTCTTGTCGTCACTGGCACCCACAGTCACGCAGATCTGAAAAGAACTCTTTCCCCAATTGGATCAAATTCAAGCAAATTTGGTATCCACAAAGTAACGGACATGCCTTCAGGGTTGTACTAATAGGTGCTTCTATTGTATGTTTTCGGAACCAACGACTAATTTAAGTGTTTCGTACCTAATTTTATAACTAGTGCAATATAGCCCTTTAGGATGAATTAACATGATAGTAAAACGTTCAGTATTTGGTTGGTCAGAAATCGAAATTACTTATTATGTTCATTTATATCTTCTTGTTCAAAATCATCATCATCTATCTGCCTGCCATAACCCAACTATGGTGGGGTCAGCTTCCAGTCTAACCGGATGGAGCTGAGTACCAGTATTTTACATGGAGCGACTGCATAACTGACCTCCACAACCCAGTTACTGGTTTATCCCCTTGGTAAGACTGGTTGTTAGACTGTGGTTGGTTGTCTGCTTGTTCAAAATATATAGGCGAAAAAAAAAAAAAAAATTGGTATAGATTTTTGGAGTGAGTACCTCCATGTACTTCCAAGTTACTATGACCTTCCATAACTGAATAAGTGTAGGCTCATCTACTAATTTATTTGTTAGTTATTTAGCGATTAATTATTATGTATCTTGGTAATTTTGTTGTTTAGCAAAATTTGCTTAAGATCACGATTTCACTGCTGCCAGTTTATTACTTACATTTTTATTAAAAATACAATTGCACTGATATTATTCTCTATTCTGTTCACGATACACCAATCGCAAGTCGCTAGTTCGATATTTAAAACTTTTTTTTGTGAAAATGCACTATTCCGTTGTTTCCTCAGTCACTTCCGACCGACGGTCTATAGGGTAACTTATGTAATAAAAATATTAAATTGAGGTATACCTCAATTTAATATTTTTATTACATAAGTTTGATATTTAAATACATTGTTTGTCTGTATATTGGTCTACTATCAAATTATCTTATTTACTCTTTGTAAATAATACTGTTTATCAATTTAAAACGTAGCATTTTCTTGTACTTACATTATTATTGTAATAAAGATATGTAAGCATAACTTTTTAATTCATTTATTTTTCTACCTTCGTCGGCAAACGTTTTCACCAACTTTTGGCAGTAAGCAATATTGGGGAGAAGCATTCACTGCCCCTGTTCCAGAACTAAAGGGCTGTCCCAAACCATCCTTTTTTTAGGGTCAGTTCCCATATGGTGTTAATAAGGTCCAATTACTAAGAATAATTCTGAAATTTTAAATGTATTTACAGACGGCAAGATTCAAACTTATTTGCAACATCTTTTAGTTCTCAGTTCACTATTTTCAACCTCTCCAAGAACCTATACTCTACAGCAGCTGGTGTAGGCTATTTTTGATCATTAATAGATATCAATGATAAAAAATACCGTCGTACTTATTCTTATATCCAGTGAATCCAGTAACTACATAATTATATAATAACTCAGTCTGAAGGAATGTCGACTTATCGCGGTATTACATTATGGATTATAAAACCAGGTTTTAATCGGACATCCTGATTGTAGACACTAATATAGGCCTCGTGATTTACGGTAATGGTTTAATTAGTACAAAGGGTGGTTTCATGATTTTCAGCAAAGATTAGGTCACTAGTCGGTACACGTGGTGATAATATCGAGGTTGAAAAGGTTCTCTCATCTTCAACTGTATATGGAAGAGTAACACCGATAGGAACTAGAAAAGAAAATTCGATCACATAACTATGATGTCACCAATCTGCAATCCGCACTAAGCTTGCTTGGTGGATAACAGGCCATCCCCTCTTACAGAGGGAAGGCCCCGAGCCCTAGCACTTGGAATTTAATAGGCTGGTTATAATTATTAATCTGCTGCTGTCGCCGAATTAGATAACTATCTAAATCAGTAAGGAATTTTACTAATACTATACAGGTACTCGTACCTATAATTCCACAAAAGATAGGTGTTATGTCATTGATAATGAACAGACAAATTAGATTAAATAATAATTTTATAACTTTAATCTTACAGAGTGATCTAAAACACCACTGGAACATGAATGTCACCAACACTCAATGAACTTTATCTTTCACTGAATGAGAGGTTATACTATATACACTTATTATATACAGAGACAAACAGACAAATAAACATTACAAATAAAACAAAACTTAAATATCGGAATCCATATATCACAATCATATTTACACTATATACAATAATAATCCGAATCACTGCCGACTATCAACGTCCTTCAACAAAGGAATCAAAGAGTCATACATCTGTTCCTTAACATCATTACCCCAGATGAAATCATAATGATTGAAAGATTCCCTTTCAGCTTTGAAAACACCAACCACATTAGGTAAAGTATCAGCAAGAAGCAGCAAATCTTTGTAGTTAACTTCGTTGTCACTTTGTCCGTAGTGCAAGTATGCTGGTACGGTGACCTTGTTCAGGTCGTATGCTGGAGGGTTGAGTCTTCCGTAGGCAGCCAAGTTTTGAAGAGGCAAGTTGTGGTTGTAGCGGCGGAAGGCATCGAAACGTATGGTCTGGCCGTAGTGAGCCACTTGACGGACTGACGCTCCAGCAGGAGCGTGGGCAAGGAACAATGGGACCATAGTCTAGAAGAAGGAAAAATTGGATAAGCATGAATAAATAAAAATTGGGGAGTACTGCATTTACGGGTTGCCTTTTTTATTTACTACAGTACTGACACAAAACTGAAGCCATATTTTAAATAACCTTAAAAGGCTTTCAATTTGTAAAAATATTTCCAGAAGTGTACTGTGTGCCTTCTTTGAATTCAAGGCGTACTTTTCTTGAAACTACATATTTTTATTGTGACTTGTGCAATAACTCGTATGATTGTTTAGACATTGTTAACAAGTTGTGTTATATAGTTCCCAGAACATGCCATGGACGCGACCTGTATTCGCCACTACTTCCAATCGTACAATTGCGCCCGTTCGTCGCACTAACGAGCAATTTTATAAAGATTGTTTGCAGTTTGGATCTGTTTACTTTACCGCATAGAAAGTTTAGACTCATGTTACATTACATATTGAAAAAAGAATGTGACACTGTTGTTCCACTTATTTGGCACTATTAACAACTTTATGTTTTGTTGATACTTCACTATTATTCTTCCTCTTTTTTTATTGTTTACAACGCTAGTCTTAAAATTTACCAAATTATCTCATTGTGTATCAGTGGAGAACGTGGTTGATTTCACATTTGTATCATTTCTGTATCCTACTTTTTTGCAATTTATTAATGTGTAATTGTTTGTTTTCCCGAATAAATAAAATAATCGAGTGGCGATGATGAAGCTTTACATACTCCAGTCGCTTCTTTGACCGCTAAATCTATAATTGATATGAATATATGAGACTAGTATTTTGAATTGTGGCTTAAACTATCGATTCTATTCATAAAATAACTTAAGATATAGATACTCACAGAATTATAAGACTCTCGGTCTGTGAGGCCGGTTAAAATATCAGTCTCGCAGAGCGCAGCAAAGAGGGCAGATGGTTCATTGCAGAAGTTGCTTTTGAACCAGTAGACAAAATCATTTTCTCCAAAGATTTCACCTTGGCCCATGGCGAAGGCAGTGGTCTGTGAAAAGAAAACAACGATAATGATTAATCTGTCATGTCTCGTAGCATCTCAAAATCCAAAGGTACCTCACATTTAGAAAACCTCTGAAAACCTGTCATTTCTAAACCGTAATATATAAAAACATAATTATACAATTAAGACTAAGTTTAGTCCTAACTGAGGCTACAGAACCAGCAAAGACATCTATTTCGCCAGGGATGGAGTTGGCAAAAGAAAGCATGCGGCAAATGGGTGAAGAATTACCTATATTAGTGCGACTATGAGGCAGGATGAAAGCCCTTCGGTTAATTAAGCGGCTACTACGACGTGGAATACTAAATTACACTTTTTCTAAATGCTCAAGAGAATCTTTTATACTATATAGATCTCCTACGTGCGCTTAAACATTTCATTTTATAATGACTCAGTCTTGAGTTATACGAGTACAGACTACGACATCTGTTATCCTAGTAACATAAGGGATATAACAATATTTTTTGATCGCGCTCTATCTGATCAGAGTGCACCTGATAAAACGGGTTTCATACCGTACTACAATACTCCAGAATAGTTCCAATAACGTTGTTGTAAATGGAAAGAGTCAGAATTGGTTCTATTAAAGATTTCATTTCCTGAGGATGAAACCTGACAATTTAGATGCCCGACTAATCATTTGGTCGTAATGACTCCGACGACTTAAACTAATATAGCTAATAGAACATCAAGGTCCATAATAGTATCAACATCTTGGAGCGGGCTGCTATTAATTAATCGAGTAATTATATTGACATGTTTTCATTCTTCTGCTAAAAATTAAGTAAAATATTTTGTTTTGATCTAATTACATTTTATTTTGAATGCATCAATTATCTACTTTATTTAAATCTAGCTGACGCTGAATAATGTCGAATTATTTGTATATAGTTTGGTATGCTTTTAAATAATCAGCAAAAAGTTTTTATTCCGAATCAATTTTGCAGCCCAAATCATTTATAAAAACTAAGAAAAATACAGGGCCACAAGCGTGACCCCTGTAGCACCCCTGATGGTATTTAATATTGTTTAGATTTAAAACTTGAGATACACCAGTTGTGAGGGATTTTTTATGTATGATTCGCACCAACGCAGCAACGACCCATGAACACCCATACTTTCTATTTTAGCAATAACTAAGTCGTGATCTACCGAATTGAAAGCCTTTTAAAGTCGGTGTATATTGTATGAACTTCTGTACAGTCATCTAATGCAGATGATATATATGAAACATACTCAACTAGATTAGACAGTGTCGATGTTTTGAGGCGAAAGCCGTGCTGGTTATTAACCAGCACATTTTTAAAGTGCGAAAACAAGCGATTCAATCATTTTACCACAAGCGGATAGAATGGTCACTGGTCTGTAATTTGAATATCATCAGCACTACCAGATTTAAAGATTGACGTGATGTGCGCTATTTTGCACTGATCAGAGAATGAACCCTGTGCCAAAGAATAGTTAAACATTGTAGTCAAAGCATCAGCTGGGTTCGCTGCACATTTTCTAAGGAAGACAGGAAGGATTGAATAAGGTCCTGGTCCTTTATCACAATCTAGGGCAGACAAGTAATCAAAAACTTCTTTTACTTCAAGTTTGCACCGATAGTGTTATTATTACAGGAAGTGGGTTCAAGTAAGTAAGCCTCTGAAGTATGTATGTTACTATTTACTCTATACATGTACTGAAAATCATCGAAAAACAAGTCACAAATTTCCTGGCAGCTGCTGGCAAACTTACTGTTATTCAACGTAATTTTGTTGGGAATATAGCAGTTACCAATCCGTATTTTTTTTTATAACCTCCAGACATGCTTTGGGTTAGTACGCAGATGTTAAGCTTTATTCTTTTTAGAAGAAGCATAACAGTCTTTTATCAACTTACTGTTATATATATTGTGATATTTTGCTTTTTCTTTAATGACTTTTAGTAAAACTCGACTATACCAGACAGGATAGCCTTCATCTCGTGGTTATGTAATCGGAGTATGCAGTTTAATAATTGGCATAAGAATACCATAGATTTTTTCCAACATTTCGTTAATATTAGTTAGAGAATTCCATTCATGCCTATTTTAGGTTTTATATGTGTACCCTAAATTGTATTAAATTGTAAACGGAACGAAGGAGCCTGGACCTCACAACACAGGGAATCCTAGTGTGAGGTCTAGTAATTCAATCCACTTGAATGTAAAATTAGCAAATAAATTTTATTATAATTCTTATTCATCAAACCAAGCCATTTTCGCAAGCTCATAGTTGACCGCTGCATAATTACAGAGATAAATGTTCAATTATGGGATTTTATAATGTACAAGAGGATTGCAATGATAAGATGTAAAAGAGATCTCCAGTGCTGGATTATGAGCATCAATTTGTATGAATGAAATTGAGCAGCACTTTGTTGTTACTAATACTCAACTCAAACTCAAAGCATTTATTTCAAATAAACCAATTACATGCACTTTTGAATTGTTAAGGGGTCGGTCAGTCAGAAAGATGAAGCTAGTTGCCCATTCCAAAGCGTAGTAGGTACCTATGAAGAAGAACGGGCAAGAAACTCCACGGACACTTTTAAATCAAAATATGGTTACAAAATATTGGTTACATCATTCATGTTGAAATTATGCATGTGAGAACGATGCAGAAAGTTAAAAGCGTTCGTAATAAAAAGACAAAAAGAATTCAAACATTAAATTAAATTAAAATAAGCCGTGGCAGCTAAGAGATGTCATGTCCCTACTAACGGCGCCCGTTCACGAACATGAACTAAGACTTAATTCTAAAATACGATTTGAAGCGATGAGTATCGTGTTGCATTGATGAAGATAATTAAAGGCTTGAATGTCAAAAAAAATATGTTCTAGATTACTTACTACTAGATCCTCTGGGGACCAATAGACCAGAGTCCACATTATATTCCCAAAAGATACTACCCATATTAAAAACGCCGATTAATACATTTTAGAATTGATTTTGCTCTTTTTGTTAATTACTTCTGTAAAGTTTCGAAACAGTACATCAATAGTCTTATTTGTTTGTAGATGGGATATAAACTGCACTAATACACTTAAGCCACACACACACTGCTGCACTGCTCTGCTTACACACTTGATTGTAATTCATAATTCCTCGCAATGGGATCTTCCGGCCACCTTTATTAAATAATTTCAATAGGATGGGCAACAGTCTCATTTTTTCAATAGGAAAAATGTTGAGATTGTCCTCCATTTGTTTAGCTTTTCACGTTTCATTACCTACTTCATAGATTGCCTACCTTATCATCTGACATCTACATTTCTTTATATTGACACGTGAGCATTAAACATCTGGGGTGTTTTTTTATACATCCTGGTTCATTCGCCATTTACTATCATGAATCATGATTCATTTATCATCATGATTGGTAATTGATTTCAATCAAAGCCAACGTGACTCTTTTAATGCAAAAACCTTACCTACTTATTACCCACGTAGTAGATATACAAACTAATATTATTATCATTAGTGATAATCTACCAATTTGCTTTACGTTACTGTACTATTTGCAATCTATGCCAAACGGTTTTTTATCAATGACGAGTTCAGCGATACTTAGTCGATAAAATTATACACTTTTCAAACACCTATCTACTATTATTGTAAATGAGTATCTTACTATTCATTCGTTCATCTTTCAAAAAGAGATAAAACACTAACCTCAATATAACTTTCAAAAGGCGCCAAAGTTTTGAACATGGACACTTCATTGTTTCTGAAGAATGAAGCCGGAGCCAAGCCGTGGAAGGATAAGAACTTCTCATTATACTCGGGTCTCAAGGAATTGAGAACCAAGAAGGTAGTTCCACCCTGAGAGTGGCCGATGTAGTGGAGTTTCTCTTGTCCTGTGGTCTCAAGAATGTAGTCGATGAAGGCAGGTAGGTCGTGGTTGCCAATCTCATCCCAACTGAACCTCCAGAAGTTTTGGAGTAAACCGTCAGGGTCGATGGAGCTGTGCTTGCGGGAGTAGAAGTTGCCGCGGGCGTTACCCAGCCATACGTCGTAACCGGCCTCAGCCAGCAGGTAAGCTGCGAAGAGAGACACAATTTAGACTAAAGTTTGGATAGTGTATTTCGCTCAAGAAAAAATTATGGGACTTCAATGCACGGATTAGGATAAAAGTTATTCCAGAGTGAAAACATAATAATTTGTTTTAAGACGCATGTACGTTTTGTAACAGTGATTAAAATTGACAATATGCATTTGAAAATAGTTATCTCAATGAGCCTGCAATAAGACCGGCCTCATGATTCACGGAAAACGTTGCAATTCACGTAAAAATTATCTGTTAGTTTCTAAAGAAATTCACCTTTAGTACTTGTCTTGTATAGGGAAATATGTAGTGGAGTAATAATATCTTGGTTGGTATAATAATATCTTTATTTAATTAGAAACCACATATTAACATATACCAGATTCAGCTTGCCAAAACGTCAATGCTTAATTGACTGATGATAATCAACGTGTACAGTCGAAGATAGTATTATTAGTCTGATATTAACTGATTATTAGGTTGACAAGTTCATGTTGATTAATGTATACGTTTCTTATGTCCGGTGAATGTTTGTTTGGGCACGACTGATTAGTGAGTTAGATAGAATCTTCACCGACTGAATGAGTCTTATTATTATGCTGAGTGACGTGAGCTTTTTCAGAGAGAGTGGTGACATTGGGCCCGCGTGGTGTATTCCAGCCCATTCCTTCGCAGAAAGACGAGGTCTGCGACTTTGCGGTGGGGACATTATAGACTCATCATGCGTATGATATCAGGTTTCCTCATATAGTTCAAGCGAAGACCAAGAACTTTTAACTAAAAACAGTCGGTAAGTAGTCGTTAATATCGGAAACGAGACTAAAGCTACGGTTTGTAAGCAAAATGAAAGGGCAAGTGAAAAATATTAATATCATAATTTTCCTGCCGTTATCCCAATCTATTCAAGTGAAGAATATTAAAAGCCAATTAATAATTGTAATCAACTAGCGATCTGCCCCTGCTTCGCACGGGTGCAATATACTGATGCTGCGATATGTCAAAACAACGACATTTCTGGGCTATATCTAAGTTAAATATTAATGTATTATACACATAAACCTTCCGGAATAAATAATCTAAATAATGATGAAAACTACATCAAAATCCATTGTGTAATTTAAAAGAAGCGGCTGTTTAACCTCTTAGTTTTTCTAAACATACACGAAAATCGACTTTATACTATGATTCCTATCAATTGCAAACTTAAGCAGCTTACAGGTTTCTGTTCGATCGTGATTGCCACCAGAATGATACGTGCGTTTCATTAATTAATTATCAAACTTTGAACGGGTAATTAATATGATAATAACATTACTTTTTCGTCTCGACGACGTTCCTTTCCTTCAAATGAAAAAGATAAAAGGTTTAATGAATTGGATGTAATGGATGGTCCCATTTTTGGACTACCAATTTGGTAGATTTGATAATTTCAGGAATCATGCTTTTTGCAAGATTATTGTAAAATTGCAACTTTAAAAATGATAAGGAAAGTAAATTATTTCAGTCTTACAACAATAGACTTTTCACAGAGATACAATGTTCTGGATATTAGTCCTAATAACATGTGACAGACGAAATGATTTGCTATTGCAGGATGAATCTAGATGAAATGGTGCACGTGTGTGCTGACTGGCACAACCAAAAAGATTCCTAATTCGGGCACTGATTGAATGAATTCAATCAGTGAATGATGATTAAAATTATGAAATTAAAAGGTAAATATAACACAAAACTCACCTAGAGCATTGCCAGGTCCTAAGACAAGGAAGTCAGCGGAGGAAGACAAGAGTCCGTGCATCACGAAGACGACGGGTCTTTTGACGGTGGGGTCATTGTTCTGGTCTTTGCCGTAGGGGATCCTGTGGGCCTCCAGGATGTAGCCATCGGAGGTCTCGACATTATGGACTTCGATAGGGTAGCCGTACTTAGCTACGAGGCCAGGCTGTAAAGAAATTAGGTGTGTTAGGCGTTGCCTGGTCTCCCAACGGAGAATTCAACAATTTTATTTTTTTCATAATTTTAAGTACAGGTACTTTCTATTCTCTTGTCTCTTGTTTTCTTATTATAGTTTTTTAATTGTACTTAAGGCGACAATATGTCCCAGCGACCCTGAGCGAGTGGGAGGAGCATGCGAAACTTTTAAGCGAAACTTTCTGATCCCCAAGATACAGACTAACGTCTAGTATGGGAATCACCGTTCAAATTGCTATGTACTCGTATGATGTACTTGATTATTAATAAATCATTTCAATCATTTTATTTCAACCATTTTAAAAGAGTAACGGTGGAGTTTCTTGCCCATTCTTCTCCATACGAAAGTACCTTTTGGAAAAACTAGTTTTTTTTTTTTTTTTTGGAAATTTTGACGTTTAAAAGTGCCTTTTATGTGCCACTTTGACATCTTCTTCAAGAGTCTTGCATGTTATGGATATGGCAATATTACAATAAGAAAAACGCAAAATACTCAATCAAAAAACTCAAAACTCAAAGTACACAATTAAAATTAATTAATTTAAAATGAGTATTTTGACTATGTTGTTGTGCATTTTAGTTACAAACACATTTAATTTTAATTGTATTTTTGTGTGAATCTAATGTTATTATTTTAGGATTTAAATATTCTTTGTTATTCTTTCCACTAGGCATTCGATTTAATCTTTTACTTATGTGCAATTTTTTATTATTATTTCAGGTTTTTAGTTTTAAGTATTTACACTCACCGCATCTAGTTGCGAATCCTCTTCAATGTTGCTTGACATCCGCAATGCCGGATTAGCCCCAAAGAGGCTTTTAACGTGATCGGCATTGGGAGCCCTTCTAGCTATAGCGGAAACCGCTAACGCAACGAAAAGTGTAAATTTAAGCACCATTTTTGCACGCTAGTGATCTACTGACAATATTTAACTGTTTGCAACGTCTTTTGTAAGCGAGTTATCGCATCGACATCAATATTATCTATAGATTAGACAGCCCGTCAAGTTTTTGTTTAGGAATTTCTACGGGTGTTATTATTATTATTATTATGAACGGCTCTGATAATTCTTTTATATTCATTTTTTTTTTCCGTCTTCTCTGTATCCTTGTGCGGGATCAGAACGATAAAAAATGTTGTTACATGAAACAATTTTTGATGTTGAGAATCTTCTTTATTTTTAATATTTCTGACCTGAATGATTCTTGAAGGTAAACCGTAGAGTTATTGTACATTATAGACAAATTATAAATAAAAAAAAACACTGATATAGGACAAGATGTTAAGCGACACAAGGATTATCAATTCCTTGTACAGTTTGGGAAGCATTTAACTAGATAAGTAGGAAAACATTAAAAAATAACAAAATTGTTTGGTTTATTTATTTTTTTAAAGTAAGGATTTAAATAATAAAGATAAAAGAGTTATGAATTATAAATGTGAATATATTTCCTTAACTCATTGAAAACCATGCGGGTCAGAAATAACCGGTAGTAATAAATCTATTGTGTTTACTGCAATGCGTTTACTTGTGTTAATGAATTATGTTTACTAGGTGGGTACCTAATTCCTACTATTTACTACCTATGTAGATAGGCTGGAATTTACTCACGAATAATGTTCACTCAAAGTTAATGGTTGCAGTATTAGCAGCCCTACATTATGGTGGTTATAAAAATTCCAGAAATTGCGCGCGCGGCACGTAATTATGAACGTGTGATTTCAGCAGCGTCATCAAGCGAAGTGTGCTTCGTAAAATATGAACCGACCGAAATGCTCTCATAATGACAATTTTAGACATTTTAAAGATGACTGAATTTGAGTGCCGAGGCTTTTTAGACTATAAGAGCGTTTTTTTTTTACATTTTTTGGCGTGAACAGGTGCATTAAAATAGTCTCCAAGAGTGACATTACTTAGGTACCAAAATGACGTCTGGTGCACCTTGATCAATCAGTCAGTACCGCTTCTACACTATTATACAATAATACCAAGGCTATACAGGGTGTAACGGACAGCCCTCCGCAGACTGATGGGGTGAATTCGGTATATCATAGTAAGATGACCGGTACATTAAATAATTTCAGGAACGTTATGGCAATCCAATAAACCTGATTTGTTTTATTACCTCACACGCAATGTATCGTCACTGTGGCAAAATGCACGCGGCGAACGGCCGGCAGCGCGCTCGCTTCACGTGATTTATTATAACATCCATTGCTGATTTTAGTTATTTTAGCTGTTGTGTTTACATAAATGGAATGCTGTGTACAGAGAATGTAATTTTACATTGAAATAAAGTGAAGTAACTGAAAAAAACGATAAAAAATATATAATTTTCCTAAGAAATATTCCGGTGCAATATGAATCAAAATAAGGAGTTGAATGCACCCTGTTAGTTTACGGAGAGCTGTCCCTTACACCCTGTATATCCAATTTAGGTCTCTTCTCATATAGAGAAGGCATGAGCATTGATCACCATGCTTGCTCAAGGCGGTTGGACATAACTTCCACATTGCTGGCTGACTAATATTTTACCACGGCACGAGCTTTTCTTTGATACGAAAGAAAAAGAAACGAAACAGGATAATATCATGACTCTCCCCACATATCAAACTTGTCTATACTACATAACATACCATCACCCCTATAATCCTCGAAGGGTTAGGCAGAGGTGTACCTATGTACCTACACCCACATTTTGCAAGTTATGTTTTAGTCCCATGTAATAGGGGGCGAGCCTATTACCATCAACCGGGCAAAAATTCAGACTCCGGGTTGCTACTGAGAAATTCTTGATGGCTAAACCCAATAACACTTTGCCCGACCTGGGAATCGTACCCAGGACCTCATGGCCAGCAGTAGTTCTTGCAACCACTAGACCCATGAGGCGGTAATGTCATGTCAGTCTATGATTACTATCCTCCTTTATTACTTCACTTCTCTTTTGCCAGATCATCATGCAAGCATTTTTTCACTATCTACTGTTCAACCTTAAAATAAAATAAATCTATAAGATAATATAATCAGCTATACGCCGTATGAAATGTGTAGGTTAATTGTTTCAAATATTAACGCCTATCGGCTAAGTTCAATGACGAATCGTTTTTTTTTTTCTACGTTACTGTAATTATTTTAAAATCACAAATGTTCCGACAAAGGAGTGCGTCTTTTATAGCAGTGGTGGCCTTTGGTAACGGCCCGGGTTCCGAAGGTCGTGGGTTCGAATCCAGGCAGTTACTTTGCTTGTGTAATTTAGAATATCACCACTGCTCTTAAAACGGCGAAGGAAAACATCGTGAGGAAATCGACATGTCCTAAAAACCAAACTTTGAAGATGTGACATCCACCAACCTGCACTGGGCCTGTGTGGTGGATTATAGCTCGCTTCGTCTCATATATAGAAAAGAGACCCGTGTTGTGTCCCAGCAAGCAGTGGGAACATTACCTATAGGGCGATTATGCTGCGCTCTATACCTCTTTTTGATTGTAAACTACATTAGAGATATGCTGTACTTAGTCAAAGGAATAATATTTTTAACGAGCATCATTTTCCTCCTATATATACCAATACGTACGAACCATAACCATTATCTGCACCAAATTATTTGGTGGTAGTTTTTTTCCATACCTACAGGCATCTCTATTAGCCATTCTACCATCCTATCCATACACAGGCATCTCTATTAGCCATTCTACCATCCTATCCATACAGAGGCATCTTTATTAGGCATTCTATCATCCTATCCATACACAGGCATCTTTATTAGGCATTCTATCATCCTATCCATACACAGGCATCTCTATTAGCCATTCTACCATCCTATCCATACACAGGCATCTTTATTAGGCATTCTATCATCCTATCCATACACAGGCATCTCTATTAGGCATTCTACCATCCTATCCATACACAGGCATCTTTATTAGGCATTCTATCATCCTATCCATACACAGGCATCTCTATTAGGCATTCTACCATCCTATCCATACACAGGCATCTCTATTAGCCATTCTACCGTCCTATCTATACCTACGCGCATCACAGTTAGCCATTCTACCATCCTATCCATACACAGGTATCTCTATTAGCCATTCTACCATCCTATCCATACACAGGCATCTCTATTAGCCATTCTACCATCCTATCTATACCTACAGGCATCTTTATTAGCCACTCTACCATCCTATCTATACACAGGCATCTCTATTAGCCATTCTACCATCCTATCCATACACAGGCATCTCTATTAGCCATTCTACCATCCTATCCATTGTCTTTAAAAATCCATCCATATTTTCTTTGGTCTACTACTTTTCTCATAGTCATACCTACACATTCATAATTTCTTTTAATAACTTCTTATTTGAAGCTTCTATCTAACAAAAAATTACAATTAAATGGTCGTCATTATTTGTATGATTATTTTCTTCAACTTTCATTTTTGTATCTATATACGTATCATTAAAAGATGGGGCAGGATCTGACATCATCCATGTCAATTTTTGAATAAAAAAGCGAAAATTAAACAGGTAAGGTACCATAACTTAAAATATCTTTGTAACTTTTTTTTCAGGACACGAATAACCAATCTGTCGATATTAAGTAGTATCGAAGCTAATAATAGAAATGTAATTAAAACAATATCAGTGCCATCTTGTGAGCATCACTAATTTAAGTTTAGCCTACGGTTAATTTTAAATAATTAGTTTCCCTAAAAACTCTTAGGTATTTTAAAAAACATGATAAAATTACTTTTTATCAGCAGCGTAAACTAATGCTGTTAATCTTTTTTTTGTAATGTTTGCACATTCCATCCATCCTTGAACGTGATAAAAATATGCCTCAAAACAATCCCATATCATATTTTACTTGAATGTTTTTATTAGATAAAACATATATATTTATAGATAAGTACCTATGAATCAACATGGGTCTATGAACCAACGTGGATGTCATTAAACGCACGACAACATCACGGCAGGCCAAAGTGAAGATGGCGAGATGAACTCGATTCCTATTAGAAGGACTGCGGGGTAATTGCATAACACACATAAAATGACCGCAATGGGCTTCATTTTGATAGTTCACCCATATTCATTGCGTTATTTACGTTGCTGAGCAGATTTTTTTTTCAAACCTAAGCAGCAATGGATTAGCTATATCCTTCAAAACTCTAGAATTGTGATTGAAAATGTGTTACGCAATAAGGATGCTGGTCCGACTAGCAAACTACATAATTGTGTGGAAAAGGGAGAGGGAGACCTTTGCCCAGCAGTGGGAAAAGACAGGCTAGTTAGGTTAGATAGGTAAATCAACAGTTAGGAAACGCAATATACATGTTTGATGTACAGAATGCGTAAGTGATGGATCTTTTTACGCCATGTATTTAACCGGCACACCCGTCTGGTTACCACCACTATGGCAACTGTCTCAAAGACAAATTGTCCTGTCGAAGCAGGGCACTTATCCAATCAATGGGCAGTGCTGCACCGCAACATGACCGACTCATCGCCTTCCCTTAAGCGCGTTGGGATAAGTTAGGCACTGGGAAAAGAAAAAGAAAATCAAATTCCCGGTGACTTTGGCAATATTTTTGAATGCTGACAACATTGTGAATAACTGCAATAAAAAAAAATGAGTTACAGAATCACACCATTTCATCCAAACAACATTTGAAAATCATGGATCAAGAGGTTAAGTTCCCTAGATAAAGGGGATTAACCGTCAGTATGATAAAAACTAAGTAAAAAAGCTTGTAAAATGGCTGGAAGCATGAATCATCAATACTACAAATAAGCATAGAATACATGATGTATTACTAATCAATACAATAATAAACCGTCAAGATTGAGCTATGTAATGAGTACGATTCATAAAAAAAAATGGTTGTCATAAACGTGATAGTAATGAACAAAAACCAAAATAAATTCAGATACATGGATGAACAAAAAAAGTAAGTAAGTAACGTTAGTAGCATACCTATGCTACTAACGTTATACAAATTCGGTACCCACCGAATTACCGATTATAAATCGATCGAATTCGCTATACATCGCTGATCGCTGCCAGGTTAAGCTTGGATTTAGCGGAATCTGGCGATTGAAACAGATGAAGATGGACTTGCACCCTAATTTCGTAACGCACTTTTTGTCAATCTACATACACTATACTATCCCGGATCCAGAGGATTTTGAAGGAAATTCCGAAACCATTGCCTCATTCACTGTCCTCCCATATCTATTAACATTGTAATTTGAAAACATTGTAAAAGCCAATTATTTTTAAAACAGTAACCGTGCAGTTTCTTGCCGGCTCTTCTCCGTAGGAAACGACCAATTGCAACGGTGCACCTAGCTTCTGACGTTTCATAAGTGCCCATTTAGAATTATGAGAAATAAAATATTTTGACAACATAAATGACGCAATGAATGTTGTTGTCAAATGAAAAGGATCGCAGGATCGTCACACACTGGCTGCCATGAGTCATATTCGGTGAAAACGTGGTGCAAACACGGGCGGTTCCCACGCAGTAGCCACTAGGCTGCACCCACAGCTGGAAAAGGACGCTGGAAGGAGTATTCTTGTTTAAAGGTTGATTTTTCTAACGTCAGATATCTATTAACCGTGAAATAAAATTGAAGTTTGACAATTTTAGTATAAAACATCTGTCAAAGGTTCAAAATTATTTCTCGGGTGGAAATATCTGGCGAGAATCAGCCCTAAAGGTAGACTTACTGATATAAAATTTGGATTAGGAGCCTGTAATAACACCTAAAGAAATCATGAAGATGGCATTCATTTTGCTAACGAACATAGTTATTATATATTATTCCGGGGCTTGTGTTCAATAATGGGTGTGTACAGATGGGTGAACTTATAATCATTATATCTTGATAATTAATTAATACGGCTGCACACGTAGGTGTCAGTCGTTTCAATTTTGTATTTAGAGTGTGGATTTTACTAACATTAGGTTATGACATTTACTAAGAACTTATGGATTTTGTAATTTGATCTGAAATAATATATTACATATTATTATTATTAATCGTTAGTTTCTGGGTCGCAAGCGCTCCTGCTGAGAATGAGGTCTTGGGTTCGATTCCCGGGTAGGGCAAAACGTTATTGGGTATTTCCATTTGGAATTCCTCAGTAGCAGCCCAGAGTCTGGATTTGTGCCCGGTTGTTGGTAATAGGTTCGCCCCTTATTACATAGGATTTTAAAAAAACTGGCGAAATATGGGGTACTGTAGGTAGACCTCAAACCTAACCATTCGGGGACCACAAGCGTTATGTTATGAGATAATTAATAGTTATCAACATAAGAATTACTTACGTCAAGACAGCGTTTCCCCTTATTATTAACACTTACATTTATTTTGTTTCATAATGACGGGTAATTAAAATGATTAACCTAATTAATGACTGATTAATTACGTTATGTAATTTTATCTACTGGATTTAGTAAGATTTCCTTAATAATTGCCAAATCACGATAAGCTTGTGTAATTTATCGCCATTTTGCATAATACTTTGAAACGAAAAAATATCCTAGATCATAGAGAATTTTAGCTTATATGTTTCATCATAATGTAGGTTTTTTCTTAACTTTTCGTGTACTTCAAACCAGCAGAGCCTCGTTACGTTACACATAAGCCCTTTCATTTTGACAATTCAACAAAGCAGTGAACTGCGAAACCCTTGATATTGATATCAAGGGTTTCGCAGTTCACTGCTTTGTTTATCTGCTCGACGCAATGAATGTTGTCGAATTGTCAAAATGAAAGGCATTGTTAGTGTGTTATGCAGTTACACCGCAGGTCCATCTGTTCAGTTTAGTCTCTTTATGTCTCAATATTTTTCGGTGTTCTTATGTTACATCGTTTTAATCATTATCCATTTTAGTATCTAAGTAATGAGCCATTCCTTAATAATATTCAAACTTCTAACCTAACCCTCCCCTAAGTTTAGTTAGGTTTAGGTTTGGTTCTGCCGGGAGGACACGCTGGCAGAGGGTGCCGCTTGGGAGGAGCCGCGCCGTGCCCTCATCTCACCAGTAGGCAGTGAACTGTCGCTGCCGGCCGTAGTGAATGCTATGGTCGGCGGCGGGGAGTCCTGGGATGCGGTGGTATCCTTCTGCGAAACATTAATTTCGCAGAAGGAGGCTTCGGAAAGGAAGCGAGAGATCTCATCCTCTTGCCCGGCCCGCAGCAGGCACACCAGGCGCCGGCGGAGGGCGGACAACGCCCTCTTCCAGCCCCCCTAAATGGGTCCAGGGGTGACGGACTCAGGGACGTCCGTCGTCCCCACACATCAGGGAACGGAAGCGGAGGAGCGTAAAAAAAAAAAATACCTTCTGTTGTACAAAAAAACATTATCCAGCGTTCCAACTAAGGAAAACAGTGTTTTCGATGAACTCTGGCACCCAAAGTAAGATTTAACTTCGCCAGCGTCCTCGCCTATAGTTTGAACATATATCAGCAGTTGTAGGACGAGCACAGAATATTATTATTATGATTAAGATAACTACTTACTAATAAATGTATATAATTATGCTGTGGCCTATAAAGGTACCTGTGTGGGGGTATGTGTATGTATTGAGAGAGAGAGAGAGAGACAACGACGTCGAAAAATTTGCATAAATTGCGTTTAGGTAAGTCTGCATGAACATAATTATAGATGTAAATATATGGCTTGATTAACTACATCAGGTTTTTAAGCTATTGATACATGTAGTAAAACTTCAGTCCTATCGTAACTCAGTGTCAATAGCCACTTTGTGACCTTGGTCTTACAACAATTTCGGAGAGCAATGGTGCATAATTTGATTATTTTGTTGTATGGTCAGACAGAATATCATAATGACGCTGTGCAAGGGCCGTTCTACATCCGCGAGTCCAGAATACTTCAAAGTAGCTACGCTTTTTAGCAGCTTTCGGGTTGTATACCACAGAGGGATGTTTGCGCGGAATAGTGCCAAGAACAAAAAGCTGTCTCAAAGTGAGGACCTGGCATTCGGTGTAGAGAGCCGTGGTGGGATATCTAAACGGCTTCGAGGTCATAACCTTGAGGACAGCTGTCTGTGCTCGTTCCAGAGGCAGTAGGGTTGTCGTGGGAGTCCCGCCCCACACTGTGATACAGTAGTTTATTATGCTTTGACAGAGGGCAAAATAAACAGTTCTAATGGTACGGTAGTCCACAGAGTGCCTTAGTTTTTTGAAAATAAATATACACTTGCGGACTCGCGATATGAGATTGTTAAGGTGGGGTTTCCAGCTCAAAGAACTATCTACATAGTGTAGTTGCGAGTACCGCAGAGGGCAATGGCCGTCAGAGTCATCAGAGGGTATCGCACGATCTCCTACGAGGCGGCTTGCGCCAGTGGCCGGATCCCCGCCGTGGACCTGGAAGTGAGAGCCCTCCGTGTCACTGCATCCGTGGCGTGAAGAGGCGCGGACGCGGAGCGTGGTACTGGTGCAGCGGAAGATCACGCTGCGCTGGTCCGAGCTCCGTCAGGTTTTGGTAGTAGAGTGGCGGGACAGGCTTCTGCGCCCTACTGCCCTACCGCCTCGTCACCATCGCGGCGGTCCGGCCGGTGTTTGACGACTGACTCGGGAGGAGGCACGGCTCCCTGTCATTTAGGGCCACGCAGGTTCTCTCGGGGAACGGCTGCTTCAGGAAGAACCTGCATCGCCTAGGCAGGGAGCCAGACGTTCGGTGTCATCACTGCGTCCATTGTCGGGAGGACACGGCGTAGCATACGCTTGCAGAGTGTGCAGCTTGGTACGACCTACGCCGTGCCCTCGTTTCGGAAGTGGAAAGCCACCTGTCGCTGCCGGCTGTGATTCGTTCTATGGTAGATGGCGCAGGTGGGACGCGGTGATCTCCTATTACGAAAATGTTATGTCACAGGAGGAGACAGCGGAAAGGGAGAGGGTGATTTTGAGTGCGCTCCCGGCCCGCAGCAGGCGCAAAGGGCGTCCGCAGAGGGCAGATAATGCCCGCTTCCGGCCCGCCTAAATGGGTCCAGAGACGGCGGACTCGGAGACGTCCGCACCCTCTATCATGCAAGACCCGAGGTGGTGGTGCGTAAAGTTTCACGCACGCCCCTCTTAGACGTCCCGGGGGGAGTCAAACATCTCACTCCCCCCGCTTGACCAGACGGCGACCGCAGAGGCGGGCTGGCACCAGTCGGCGGCTGCGTTGAAGAGTACTTAAGTACCCCGTAGCCCCCGGTGCAAATGTGCGAGGAAACACGGGGTGGATTTAGTCAGTAGAAGTCTCACAGACCGTTAAGTCCGCCCCAGAGTGGAGGACATCCATGAGGATTTCCAACCCTTACCAAATAAATCAAAAAAAGTTTAGGTTAGGTTAAGAATGGATGGAGCAGTGGTGGCTCAGTGGAATTGGCCCCGACTTACGAGTTGTAGGCCGCGAGTTCAAACCCAGGCAGGCACTTTACTTTGTGTATTTAATTTCATCACCACTGCTCTCAAAACGGTGAAGGAAAACATTGTGAGGAAATCGGCATGTGCTAGAAAAAAAATCGAAAACAAGTGACATTTACCAACCCGCACTGGGCCCGCGTGGTAGATTTCGGCCCGCTCCCTCTCACAGAGAGTAGGCCTGTGTCCCAGCAGTGGGAACTTTATAGGCTGATTATGAAGAATGGATGGTAAAGTATAAGTTGGTTCTCCTTTATTCATACTATTGTCATTGTCGTTTTTCACCTACAATTTATATTTACTTTCTTTGTTTTTATTCCTTTAATCAACTTATATAAATAATACTTAATCATTGTCTAAATCTTCGTAACTACCATTTTAATACACATTTACAACCTACCTATACCTATCTTCCTCCAACAGCTTTAAGGCTCCCGCAGATAGGCACGACGCGACGGCGCGACGCGACTTTGGTGGAACAATTTCTATAAGAAGTTCATGGAAAATTGTTCTACCGGAGTCGCGTCGCACCTGTGTGCGGGAACCTTTACTCCAACAGAACACCTTGTTCTTTTATTCTCAAATAGGGTCATAAAACTGTTTATGATTGGTAATAACTGTAAAATTATTACCATCCGCAATATTTATGACTTAATATACTCTAGATTAGATAATTTAGGTAGGTACCGAAATCGAAGTTTCCATATCTTTATTGTAAGCCATAAAAATTATAATGTTTGTCACGCTTTCGTTTTTTCTGGAAAAAAAACAACATTCCAGAAATCACCGTCACTAAAAATATCAATTACTAAACCACCTGCAACCGATTCATCGCCTTACTTTACACTTAAATGGTTCAACTTCGTCATCGTTTCAGCTGAAAAATGTCTACTGTTCAGAGGTCGTATGTTCGGCGTATGATCTCTCCCAAAAGTCGCAAGCACAGAACACGCCTCGGTGGCTACAGCTAGAGGCGACATTGTCAACACTTTCCCTATGGAAAGTGAACACGTACACATACACGTGAGTACGTTGACAACGTTTGGTTTCTATAAACCAAACGTGTCAACGTTTACTCGCACTACGACAAGGCGGCCTCTGGCAGGTGTTGTGCGTCTGTAATCGTTGGCGGTGCAGTGATTCCGTGTTCTGCGGTTGCAAGCACCCACAAAACATTAAACTTTGTAAGTTTTTGGTCAGTGGGTGCAACATCGGCCGGTCCTATGCTTCTCGTATCCAGCAGATTCTCACTACCTTCACTCAGCCGTCGATCCATCTTGTGAACAGGGGCCTAACCTAAATCGTTTAGCTTTTGAAGAAGAAGCGTGGTTAGCGAACCACGCTTCTTCTTCAAAAGCTAAACGATTTCTACTCCTAAATTCCGTTGCACTAACTTTCCTATCTTGCTTGTACTTTCATTTTTGTTACAGCCCGATGCAAACTTAATGGCGGCTCGGAATATGAGGCGAGTCGCTGCGCAGTAACAAATTCATGTGACAGCGGGGGTGCGGGGTGGGGTACTGCGCAGCAACAAGCGTACTTCAAAGCCGCCATAAAGTTTGACGGTTCCTATATTTATGCCCAAAGCATTTCTTGATTTTCAGTAGAACGTTGGTGCAACCGGTCATTACCCTGTTATATCTTGTCAATTCTATTTTCGTTTGAAGCGATTTCTTATTAACTAGGAACATGTATTATGAATATTATTATTGAAGCATGTAACAGTCACGATTAGCTTATTATGTATTATTTTGACGTTATCACCAAGTGGTGATACGAGAACTAACAACATATTTTCTATTTCGCACATCTAAATCTGATGAGTCGTCATAAAACCACAATAAAAGAATTAAATACAATTTTTCACTACAAAAATAACTGATAACAATAAAGATAAACTAACTATGATACCTATGATAAAACTGCTGTTAGTTTTACAGAAAATTAAAGAGAATTTTCCTCTAGAGCCATAAATTATGTACTGTGTGATTAGACAGAGCTTAAGTTTTGACACGAATATGAGCCGTGGCCGTAGTTGGGGGACTGGCTTCTAACTATCTCTGAATACTACAGATCGTGGTAATAATCTATGGCATTATCAATGACGTAAGGCCACACACGACGTATGTATATGACGCGACGACAAGTACATTAGATCTGTAGATTAGATTCAGAACTTGGTTTTGCTGTATTAATAAGTGGAATTAGGGCTCGTACACATTTGAGCGGGCCGCGTCTCATCGCAACGCATTGCAAAAACCCTCATGCAGAACTGCAAATGCAAAGAGAATTCTTCAAATCCGACTGGTAGTTCCAGAGCGAATTCAAACAAAAATAAAACTCCTCAGCTTTATTATATTATTTAATAAGAATAGGTGAATAATGATTTCCATTGCATCCCGGGCTGTCAGTCCCGCTACAAACTTTTCTACATCATCACCAGCATCTACCTACCCTTTCACCAACTATGCTGGGGTCGGCTTCTAGTCTAACCGGATGCAGCTGAACACCAGTATTTTACATGAAGCGACTGCCTATCTGACCTCCACAACCCAGTTACTCGATATCCCTTCAAAATACTTAGCAGGCTGTCAATGATCTACAAATGACAACAATTGTTTTATGACTGGTAACTCGCTTTACTAAGACATAGGCTATCGTCGAACAGTATTTATGCCGACATCATCTTCCTGCCCTCATCCCGTGTTACTTGTTTTATCTTTCTCCCTGTCCTTGTCCCATGGTCATTGTTTTTTTTTTTCGCAGTTAATGTTAATCATGATCTGGCAGATTGAGTAATTTATGTGGCCTACCAAATGTCCTTTCTTTGGTATTGTTCGTCGAATCGTTGAGCTCCTTAAGTCCTGACTTCCTGAGTTGAGCTGCACGATTACTGACAAATGCATGCACTGACTGGACAGGTTCACTCAATCTGTGTGGTTCTTTCCTCAAAAGACCATTTCAGATACCAATCTACATGGTCTTCACATGATTTGACCAAGATTATGTCTGGACTTTAAAAGAGACTGTGACCTCTGAGTTTGTTTCGGCCTTTCTTCTCAGAGTAGTCAGATAGGAAACGCCGACCTCATCTAGTTTAAAAATATGATTGACGTGTAAAAGTGTTTGTACAAACCTACTTACAGAAATAAAATAATTTATCATTTATCATTTATCATGTGTTCATGAAGAAATAAAAAATTAAATCAAATTATTTGATTTCACATAAACCTACAAGGGCACTTATGAAAGGTCAGAGACTAGGTGCACGGTTCTAATTGGTCGTTTCCAATAGAGAAAGCCGGGACGAAACTCCACGGTACCTCTACAAAGATACAATTATTATTGACATCATCGAAATTCACCCTCGAAGCAAATCAATTCTTATTTATTAAACATTCTGCAACTCTGTCAACCAAACCTTTGTTCGAAATATAAACAAAATAAACTACAAAATGCATAAACAAACAATCTTCTGACCAAATAAGAATGATCTGGACACGCACCGCCATTTTCATAAAGACTCTAGCACTAGGGACTTGTTATAGGCAACTAATTATAGTAAATATGCTGATAATTTCACTCTAATTTTTGTGGTGTTGGTGAGTCGTTGTTACTAAATTAGTGAATCTGTTTTAATGATAAAGTATAATAAAGCGTCGACAAAAACTCACAGTGAATAAACTAGCAAGAAAGTAGAAGAAGGGAGAGGAAGTAGTGGAAGTAGTGTTTAAGAAGTAAAATAGAGTATTAAAAAGGATTCGGGTAAACAACTGTACTGTTTGACTAATACGTTCACTAGAAAATCACATTTAAAACTACGCTTCGCAAAGCATAACAAAAAAGTACGAGAAGAATAATAAGAACTAAACGAAAACAAAAGCAATTACAATGAACAAACACATTTTCTTCATAACGTTAGTAGCTCAAATGTCTCATGTGTTGTATTGTAAAGAAAGCTCTGATCACATAGAAGTGGTTGATATGACAAAACCTACAACTTGGAGAGCTTTATCCATGTATTATGGCGCCATTGAGAAACGTTGGTAAGTAGAACCCAGAATAATAATTTCTTTACACATAATCACAGAATAAGCAAGGTCAAGTGACAATGGGCTGGCCATATTAGCCGTAGAACCGCTAACCGGGGTAGCCGTGTATTTGAGTGGAGACTGTGAATCGGCAAACTTAAGTTAAGACGTGCTTAAGCTTGGGCACGCCACGTAAGTTCCCTCTTTGAGGAGTGAATTGAGAAACGCCACGGCGTCCTAACCTTCCTCCTGACGCAGGTCCTCGCCGGACATAGCTGTTTCGGGAGGTTCCTGTTCCGGATAAGGCGGGACGAAACACCCAGGTGTTACCATTGTGTGGATCGCCCGGAGGACACGATGGAGCATACGGTGGAGGTCCGCCCGGCTTGTGCGGAGCATCACAGTGTCCTCGCGGAGGCGATTGGAGGCGGCGATTTCTCGCGTCCGGCCTTGGTCTAGGCCATGGTACGGAGCGAGAAGGCATGGGAAGCCGTCACTTCCTTCTGCAAAGCAGTAATACTCGCGAAGGAGGAGGCGGAGCGAGTGAGGGTGAGGCAATCGTTGCGCCCTCAAGCTCCTAATCGCCACAGGAGGAGACACCCTGGGCGTCGGGAGTCGATAGCTAATTCCCGGGAACCGTAGGCGCGAGCTTGCGGATGGCGAGCAATGGGTAGCTCACCGTCCGGTAAGGACCAGGCCCGAATCGACGGCGCGATGTGTTCCACGCGCGCTTCAAAGAGATGTCAGTACAAATTGATGGGGTTCGATAAGGCCGATGCCTGCCAGGGTCGCGGATAGTTCGAAAGAGTTACCGTGGTCCTAGCGCACAGGCAATTAAGCGCGGCGCTTTAATTTAGGCGGGTGGGTTTTAATCAGTAAAAATCTAACACGCCCTCCCGCCCCGCGCAGAGCGGGAGAAATTATTTGATGAATTTCAACCCAAAAAAAAGGACGCGCTCAGGCTATATGGAGAGACAATCTTCGCAGGGAGTCTGGTAGCAGCTGGATGAGAGTTGCCGAGAACCGAACTGAATGGCGTGCAATTGGAGAGGCCTATTTCCAGGAGTGGACTGCTCTAGGCTGATGATGAACGCATAACATAACCCCTGTTTTTCCCGAAGGGTTTGACAGAGGTGTCCATAAATAGTACACCCGTTTCACCTATTATGTATAGTCCCATGTAATAGGGGGCGAGCCTATCTCTTCATCTACAACTCGTTAAAAACATAACTTAGGGTGAATTTCAACGATGAAATTGTACGTGATCAGCACTTCTAAATCTCCTTAAGAGCTGTCAGTTTCAATATCCGGGATATGAATGACACTGGCAGTTCTTAAACGCGATTTAATGTCCTAATTGCGTTTAGTTTCATTGGTGAAATTCAGTCCTAGTATTATGCTAAAACATGAACACTACATGGCCACGATTGGTTGCACGAAGATGCGCAGAATAGTCATCAACAAGTTTATTTAGCGATAAAACTGCCATTTGTACTAACTTTCTGACGTATGTCCTTAAGTTCTTCCTGTCTAACTCCGTGGCCACGAGCTACATGCTCAAGCGACACGCGTCTTGCGACAGCGACTGTGGCGAGAACAAATGAAAAAAGTGGTTTAGAGCATGCCACGAGTCACCGCGATCCGATTTGCGGAGCGACGGACGGAAACAGGCGACGCGCGCGCGTATTGCTTGACGCAAGTCGCATTGCTCGAGCCCGTGAACGGGGACCTAATTGAATTGTTCTAAATTAAGAATAATAAAGAGGATGGACAGCATCGCCATATTGGTCGCTCATTACAAAAAACTGTCATCTTTCATCCGTGAATGCTGATGTCAAGAGTAATTAGCAAACGGATTTATGATACTGACACATTGCTATTTGCAGATGGAAAGTCTGAATACTGTTCATGTTATGAGTAAGACCATTGAGGTGCTTTACCTGCTGCACAATCTCAGCCTGGCCTATATTTCTATTTCGATTAGATTTTTCTATTGCCATTATCCCAATATTTTTGTCTTCCATACTTCTATATTAGTCGTCATCTCGGTACTCACTCGCTCATATTATTTTTCATACAGTCCATCTATCGTTTCTTTGGTTTCGATTTCTATTAATACCTAACTGCTTAATGTCTCCAGGAAGGTCTGCATCAACTGCGGAGCACCGGACCTGGGCACTGGAATACATCTGGAACACTCTGGAAGCACAGGATCTATGCACCCGGCTGTTATACCAGCCGAGTATTTGTTAAGTCGATGTAAGTGGACACCTACTAAGTTTAGCAGCTGTTCTCATCAGCATTTAATTGGACATCTTGCACTAATTAAAATAGTCACCAAGTCATTATTTTGCAGTGTGCTCTTAGTAATAAACATCCCCCCACGTGAGTGCCTCGTTATTTACCTTGTACATTATGATGTACATTTTTTTCAAGAGGTTTCGGACCGTTCCTCGCAATAACAGTGTTATAAAATATGAGGGCACATAAGTCTGCTATTCCCTGTCCCAACCTGAATGACTTATATCATTTCAGTTAGTTTTTTATTTTGCTAGAATTGAGCCCTTTGCCATAGGAGCATATTTGACCAGTAGTAGCAGTACTGCAAACTATCATGATGGCTGTTCTGTTCTGTTCTAGTAACTGTAGTGGACGTAAGCGCGCTGACAACGCTCAATCCGGGGGTTGTCTTAACCCTCGACGTAGCATTACAATGGGCAGCCTTGAAGCACGACCCAAAGGAACCCACGTTGTTACTCTTCAGGTTTGGGTGGACAGAGGAGGATAACCAGCAGATCAACGTAGCAACGTGTGTTTGTAAGGTGCCTGGTAAGTCTTACCTTGTTAATTTGTTTGGTTTTCGTGTTATTTAATGCCAAACAAGCAGGTGATTTTGATGATGGTAAGTGTTCACCGCTGCTAATGGACATCTACAATACCAGAGACATCGCCATCCCTGAGACAGTGAGAGCAGTGGTGGCCCAGTTGTAATGGCCCCAACTTACTTAGTCGTGGGTTCGAACCCAGGCGGGCGCTTTACTTTGTATAAATTATTTTATCACCACTGCTCTCAAAACGGTAAAGCAAAATATCGTGAGGAAACTGGCATGTCCTAGAACCAAAAATTCGAAGACTTGTGACTTTTACCAACCCGCAATGGGCCCGTGTGGATGATAACGGCCCACACCCTCTCACATAGAGGAGGCCTTTATACCGGCAGTGGGAACGTTATAGGCTCATTATGATGATGATGATCATCCCTGAGCCAAAGCTGAAATGTCTCATTAATACAATTACACCATTACATCGGCAATCCGACACTCATTCTCTTAAAACCGAGAGACGACAACGCTACCCGGTGGCAGAAATAAGTTCACCTACTAATTCGTGAACATTACATCACAACTGTATTCCCTAAAGTAGTAGGTAGATGCGTTTAGTATCTAGCTTTTTCTATAAGGAGATTTATAGTAGCTGCTCGGAGAGACGCATATGCCCAGCCAGGGCCTTCTTTTGCATTGGCCACTCTGGGCAAGTGCCCAGTGCCCCTCGATTCATGGGGCCCCATTTCCTGCCAGCATCGGAGCTAGGGGCTATCAGAGGCAGGGTGCTACAAATTTCGCTCGATCACTCACTACGCTCGATCCTGCATCCTAGATTCTCCATGGGAGCCCCAGTATCCTAAAGTGCCTAGGGCGTCCAATAGGTTAAAAACGGCCCGGCCCCTAGTGCATGTTACTAAATGGTTACTGGTGAAATGTGGACATTTAGCCAGTTGTATATGTTGAGTTGAATATGTCTGAGGTCTATACTCCGATCGGCTACTGAAAATCTCTTGATAAAAAAACCCCAATACCACTTTGAAAGGATATCGCATCAACAATCATTAGACAAATGACGTATTCATAAAAAAATAGGCAAGCAGGTGGAAGTTATGCGTTATTGTACCTACTGCTTATCATTGGCAGCATCGACAACAATAGTATTTATTTAAATTAAAGGTACAATCGCAAATCATCGCTAATAACGTTATCTACCTGACAACTGACAAGCTTTTGATGGATTAGAGTGAAGAGTTTCTAATGCTTTTAAAACGTGAATGTTTTATTCGTGAGTTCTTTTTCATCCCGTACCTACTTCTCATTTAGCCTCCACTTCAGTGTTCTTTTAATTCTTACTTTCATAACCATAACATCTTTCACGCAAACTATTCGACTTTGCTTTCTCTGCTTGTTTTCTCATAGCCACCTTCTTTTTGTTTTTTTCTTGTTACATGCTTCGTTCCTGGTATGCTTAGACGGTTTTATCATGTTGAGAGGATGAATAAAAGGCGACTAACAAAAGGATTTACAAGGTAAATGCGAGTGGAAACGCCGGGAACGGACGCCCTAGAAGGACATATAGTAACCATATTGGTGGTGCTCTTCAGAAAGGTCAAGTGCGTAGTAGGTACTCGCAACTAACGTGCGTGTATGACACGGATATTTGAACGTGAACGAGGCAAAAGCAATATGTGAGGGTCGTAGCAGATGGTGTTCCATAGTTTCTGCCGATCCCAATGGGAAAAAAAGCGTTAGCTTATGTATGTATGTGTATGCTTCTCATTGTTACCACATCAACAATGGGTTTCTCCTCGGCTTTTCTGTCTTCAGCGGCATTTACAAACTGCATGTTTGCAATCGGAACAACTGCGGATGTGCGACACACCCCTTGCTGGTCTGATAGCTGGGCGTTACGACAGTGCTTTTTAACTTTGACTATGTAAACTATCTTTCTCATGAGAATGAAAGTGGTAGTATTTTAGATATTTGAAAAGTCAATATACTAATAAACCTATGACTCATTAACCGACTTCAATAATACATATTTAAAAAAAGTAACAAAACCAAATCATTTTCCTTTGTATTGCAAAGCAGTAAATATTTTTTTTATACTCTTTTGATAAAAAACGAAGGAGTAAAATGGTTTCATCTCATCGATTTGGAGGTGATTTGGTGTATTTTTATTTTATTTTGTGATACCGATAGAAAAATTATGGCTAAACCAAATTACGTATTATATCATGTAGATTACTAACATTTTTTTTTCAGATGTAATTTTTCTGTAAATGCGGACGAAAAGTTGCTTCATCTGCATGCTTTTATCAAGCTTTTTCGAGAGAGCAGCCTTAAAGGCATTAATATATCGTTGTACAAAAAACTACATCTTTGAACTATGGCGGTTCTAACATGGCCCCTAGGCAGCTTTAGGACATGTTCAGATAAGGCGACTAGGCAGCTTTAGGACAGGTTCAGACAAGGCGATCTATTTTTCATTGACAAGAATTCTGCTAGCCACAGTAGCCTATTCAATTGAAGTATGATTTCAAATCTCTTAATTATAATCTAGTTTTATGATTGATTATAGATTTGCTAATCATGAAATTTAATTCCGTATAATAATTTTACGGAAGTACTTACGTGCCTACCGAAGTCGTAACGCGTCACAGCATAACACTATCATATGTAGTATATGTACCCATCTTTAACTTTTGGAAATACTAAAGCACCAATTTTAAAACAGCCAAAAGTGGAGACGCGTTACTGCGTTTTCCATATATTTGCGAAAAACAAAATATTCAATTACTTAGCACGTAGGTACATCGCTGTTATATACGTAGATAAGTACCGAATCATCAATAAGGTGCATTCGGTGCAAAATGACCTGTGTAGGTGACGATTCACAAGTAGATACTTCCAGCGCACCTACTAGCCCTGCTACCAGCATCATTTTCAGTATTAAAAATGGAAAAAATTAACATAAAATCTTAGAAATAATTTACAAAGGTATAACAATGTTAGATGCCTGTACTAGGATACACCTGTTTCACAAGCGACATGCGCTCATACTTTATGGTAATTGTACGACACTCAAATTCTTAACAATATTAACATTAGAAGTCTTGAAATAATGACAAAATTTAATTAATTCATTATTTTATAGGTACCTAGTTTACTTGAGCTATCCTCCTATTGCCCGGACGGCGGTCATTCGAACCCCTTACATAATCAGCCATCAATGTACCCACTGCCGGGCACAACTTTCCTCTCTGTGAGAGGGAGTGGGCCATAATCCACCACTCGCGCCCAGTGCGGGTTATTGGATGTCACATGTCTTCGAATTTTTGGTTCAAGGACATGCCGGCTTCCATACGATGTTTTCCTTCACCAAAACTCTCTCAATCAATCAATCAACTCAGCCTATTGCAGTCCACTGCTGGACATAGGCCTCTCCCATGCTGCGCCACATCTCCCTGTCCTCCGCCTTTCGCATCCAGTCTGTCCGAGCCACCTTTTTGAGATCGTCGGTCCATCAATTCAATATTTTTATTGTGGATCATAGGTAGGTACATAATACAGGTCTTAAATTGTTAAATTGTGATCAGCTACGTCCCGCCGTTAGGGATATCTTCGTTTCTGTTAACTATGTTTCTGTTACCAACAGACGGTTATGGAAAACCCATAACCGTCTGCTGGCTGGTAAATTTGTGTGATTCGGGATCGCCATGCTACAAAGAACTTAGAATAGTCAATAAAACATCTCACACACGTATAGCTTTTAAGAGATTTTTTTTTTAATTTTAACGTAAATACATTATTTAAACAAAAAATAAACTTGATTTTGTTCTTGCCTGCCTGTTGTAAGATGTTCAAATCAAATCAAATCAAATCAAATCCATTTATTTGTCAATGTAGGTGTCGTTAATTACAGGTGTTAACAAGCTTAGGCCATATCTTTACAGGTATCACTACATTCTACCCACAGGGCGTACAAACAATACGTTACAATAATATTAATCAATACATTTAATTATACAATAACAGATTAAATAAAATAAGATAAGTTATTACATTAAATTCAATATTTGTCTATCATGTCAAAAATCATCATATTAAAATCCAAATCAGTCAAGTAAGTATGTCACAATGTATAGGAGATAGATATAACAACATCCTTTCATTATCAATTAGTATTAAACAATTATATCAAAAATTGTCAGATAAGAACTCGTCTGTTGTATAATATGTTTTATCTACCAGTAGTTTAAAAAGAGCCTTTTTGAAATTACTTATGTCGTCCAGTACTTTTATTGCTGTAGGCATCTTGTTATAGATCTTGGGTGCCATTCCCAAAAAACTTTTTGAGTAGAGTGCAGTGTTATGTGGACCAGCACATATATCGTTGTTGCGTCGTTTGGATCTAAATGTTTGAAATAATTGAAGGTTACATTTGACAAATACTGCTGTCTCATATATGTACAAACATGGCAGGGTAAGAAGATTATATTTTTTAAATAAATGTTCCAGTGTATCTCTAATCAAAAACCAACAGTAACCTGATAACGCTTTTCTATTGAAGCAATATCTTGGTGAAAGCGGTCACCGTGCTCATCACTCACTGCACCTACTTAGATCTATACGTGATTTAAATAAATAATTATTTTTCTGGTACATGATTATCTACGAAATACGCTACGAATTTTCGAGGGAATTTTTGAGTGTTGCCTAGTGTAATTTTATCACAGCATGAGTTACCTACTGATACGGCAAAAGAGAACGCTCGTACAGAACTGACGACTCCGGAAAAGAAGAAATAAATAGGCACGGAAGACCATAAAACTTAGTAACCACAAATCAAAACCAAAAAAATATTTTCCAGGACTAAGCTACGAGCTAGCAGAATGGATAGCAGCGAACCTAAGCCACGTGGTCGGCGTGGCTACTGACACACCGACCTTTGAATCGGAACAGACCAGGGAATTTTCCAGCAGAACTGTCTCCAATGTCCTGGGTAGGAACGGCGTCTACATGATTGAAAATGTGCATTTCAGGAAATTGCCAGGTGGGTTTTTCACTTTTGAAATGTTTTTTATGTTGTGCTAAAACTATAATATCTATTATGGCTTGCCTTCTTGCCACAAATGCAGGAGATTTATCTGAAAGATAAGCGCTTCGATAATCTTCGTGTTTCCGAATTTGCACGAGCCTCGCCCCAGTAAAGGCAAAATTCCGAAGATAGAAGATGATTACTTCTCTTGGGATATCTATAAGTTAGGTAAATGATAAATGATTTAATTTCTGTAAGTAGGTTTGTACAAACACTTTTACACGTCAATCATATTTTTTAAACTAGATGAGTTCGGCGCGGCGTTTCCTATCTAACTACTCTGAGAACAATGGCCGAAACAAACTCAGAGGTCACAGTCTCGGTCAGATCATGTGAAGACAATATAGATTGTTGTCTGAAATGGTCTTTTGAAGAAAGAACCACACAAATCGAGTGGACCTGTCCAGACAGTGCACGCATTTGTCAGTAATGGTGCAGCTCAACTCAGAAGTTAAACTGCCAGACCATGATTAAAACTGAAAACTGGTTGGTTGAAACATCAGCCTTTTATGTGCGCGGTAACTTTTAGTTTTTACTTGTAACATTTTATTTAAAAAATTGTCACCAACGATAAAAGTCTTTCTCTGATAAGTCGGCGTACTCGATAATAGAATACGGTGTAGATACTTAACTGTCTAGGAACTGTTTCATCTCGCAGGTCAATCTAGGAGGTCGTCGGCTGCTTAACCGGGCTATCCTGTGAATTTCTTATAAATAAGGTCCAGCCAGGGCATACAACTTATAAGCAACAACACGCTAAGGGCGCTCCCTGTGGGTCCTCGGCTTAGGGCGTCGCTGGTTGAGGGCAGCAAGGGGCAGGCTGGATTGAATCAAGATTAATTAGGGTGAATTTAAAGCTACAGGCTCAGCAGCGCGGTTTGGATCGATGAAGTGTCGTGGTGGTGTCCAGTAACGTCTTTCTTTTACATTATTTTACTGTCTAAACGGAAACACAGTTCATCACACTTAACACTTCCTTACCTATGAGTAATCAGATAGTTATCTTAATTACCTAGAGCTTCGTATTTGCCAGGTGTATAATCACGTATAAATCCTATGTAGTGATAGCGAATCACTAATTGTTAATTAGCTACCTATTTTTATTATGAGGTATTTGATGTGCACAGCAGACTGCGGTAAAGACAAAAGGTGGTAACACTGATAATGAAATTGTTATACCTACATGTGACGCACCCAACGTGCATGTAAAGGTCTAGGTACTTCCGAAGACGACCAGAATCGCAAACACAGCGTCAACCGCGGCCCAATTGCTATGACATACCGCAGAGGCACGACTGTTTCTAATGTAACTCTATGAAAACGATTTAGATGGCTACATGCTACATTGTTACATCGTTTTCATAGAGTTACATAGAAACCAATCCTGTCACTGAACTATCATTGCGATTGGATGACGTTGCTGCTGCAGTTTGCGGTTGCGGTCGTCTTCAGACCAGCACCTTAATTGCAATGTTACTGCACCAGGTACGGTCACCAAATGTGATAAGTAACCAGGGTCGTCGGATATAGTTGAAGTTTAGTATGAAACCGATGGATGTTTTCGAATGAAATTTAATTTGATAAATGACCTGTATGTTTTCTATTATTTAAATTTAATTTTATTCGAAAACATCCATCGGTTTCTTACTAAACTTCAACTATATCGTTGACCCTGGTTACTTATCTCTTTTGGTGACTGTACCTACCTATACTTAATATCAACTCACCAGAACTACATACTTACCTACCTAAATGAAGAATTTTACATTCAATTTAAAAAAAAAAAAAAAAATATATTGTTTACGGTTCACTCACGTGTTTCTACGGGGTTTCCCGAATAGTTTCGGTCTCGACAACAGTCTCCTTTGCTATCTTGATTTGTCACTGGCTTCCGCTCGCAACTTCTTTCACGTGTAAGACGTAAGACACCACAATATACTAAAATAACAGCCACGTTTTTATAAAACTTCCCTTGCAATTTCCCAGTGCTTGCGAAGTTTTCCGTTTTTAGTGGATTCATTAATTAATGAACGCCTGCGTTACTGCTTAGGCTACCTAATGGCACAACACAGATACACTGTCTGTTGCATTCTTACAGATTATTCCTGACGAACAGCTATCACTAAAAAGTATAACAGTAGATTGTAAACACGGGATTCCTCATTAACCATAGATATTATTTTTATTATAATCATAGAAGACGGAAGAGGCCTAAACTTAATGTTTTTCTGTGTATGTAACAAAACGTAAAAAAGAACCACAAAATATATCAACTTTTGGGAATGGAACTTAGGCAAAGCAGTCCCCCGCCTAACCGTTAAGCTATTTGCTTTGATGAATGTTGACTATAATTATTATTATATTTTTATATTAATATATCTCGGGACCTTGGGGTCCCGGACCTTTGCAAGGCGTACGAGGGGCCGAAGCCAACTCGCAGAGGCCCCTTAGAAAATTTTAAATGGATTGAGGCACCAACCGACGATTATCCCTGTATGCACTGTGCAAGTGCGCCCAAGGACAACCCCCGGTTGATGTCGGACTATTGCAGAATATGGAAACAAAGTTATTGGACTATTGATTGGGGCAGCTTAAGTGGACTGGTTATCTTGGATTATGGGAAGACTATGGCCCCTGCCTAACCAATGTTTTATATATAATATACACGGATGAAATTGCAGGGGGTGACTTGCACACTCAATAATGGGCCCCCGAAAACGGTCGCTAGCAAATAGAGTCGTAGCGACAAGGGGGCAACATATCCTGAGGTGCTTATGAGGAGTGGAGAGGTATCCCACGGCTATCAGGACAATCCCGGAAGTACGGTCAAGATCCCTACCAGCATCTTACTGGAATACTTCCTTCCTCCGAGCACGTTTGCTCTTGCGAATCTCCACTCAAGCCGGCCAATAAAGGCAAGAAAGAGGTGGGAGCTCTGTTCCTCGTCATTGTTCACTCCAGCCGGCCAGTAAAGGCAAGCTAGAGGTGAGGAACAAGACTTCTACCGGGAGTTAGGGTCCGTGGGGTCGCTACTGCCCAACAGCTCGCCACGTGCTGCCCTGCGGGTTTGCAGAGCCACGTTAGCCACGCCAGTAAAATCTTATTCGTGTGTCCGCCCGCCACGTGATTAGATGGTCAATCAGGACGTGTGGTTGTTTAGGGGGCTAATTATTATTATTATTATTATCATTTATTTCAGGTATTTACCCATAGCAATGCATATTAGATCAGAATAAATTAGAGATTACATTATTAAAAATTAAAATTAAAATACATAAATTAAATTAAAATTAAAAGACAATTACGTACGTCTGAGAAGGTACACACAACGAAACATTTCAGACACAATGTGATTAGTACATGCACGCACATAAACGGGTCAGGAAATGCCTTGAGTCTCCTCAAGAGCCCAAAAAAATCCGTAACTCTGTTCTCAACGAACATGTCAGTCGCACAATAGATTGCAACTTAAATTGGAAAGCACATATAGACAGTTTGTGTAAAAAATTGAGTTCATCCGCATATGTGTTATATAAACTATCCTCCATTGTAGATGTCAAAACACTTCTTACGGCTTACTACGGAATAGTTGAATCGCACTTGCGCTACGGTATCATTTTCTGGGGGAACTCAACTGATCGAGATATAGCATTTAAGGCCCAGAAAAGATGTCTCCGATCATTGTTAAAACTTAAATCGACAGACAGTTGCGCGCCTTATTTTAGGTTACATAAAGTCTTGACACTTCCGTGTATCTATATTTTCGAAGTAGCTATGTTTGTCAAGCAAAATCCATCTCGTTTTGAGCGCCTGGCTGTTGTATTCCCAAGGAATAGGCGTGACAACAGCAAATTATGTCAAGTATCATGTCGAACCACTTTAATGCGTAAGAGCGTTTCTTGCATGGCCCCAATTATTTACAATAAATTACCGAGTTGTTGGAAATCTTTAAATACAGCACAATTTAAGAGTAGATTACGGAATTTTTTGATAGATAAAACATACTACAGTGTAACTGAGTTCCTATCGGAGAAAAATATTTGTTAATTAGTGATTCTTGACATTTTGATTTTTGTTGCATGACATTTTTTTGATTTTTGACATTTTGGTTTTTGACATTTTGATTTTTGACATTTTGATTTCTGACATCTTGATTTTGGTTAATAATAATAATAATAGTAATAGTAATGAATTGATCTAAATAAGTGTAATAAATGAATTGATCTAAATAAGTGTAATAATAGTGTTTATAAATAATTTCAAATGTTTGCATGCCGATTGGTAAAATATGGCTGAGCTAAATTTAATCTTAAGAACTATTATGTATTACCCATATTTGCAAAATAAAACTATTCTATTCTATTCTATTCTATACTACACCGCCAGGGCAGCTTCAATACAGCTCTAAAGGCGTTATTATATTGTACACGAAGAGTGTTATAAGCACCCTTCGTGTACCTATACCAGAGTTGACTGGTGTAGAACGACTGACAGTAAGCCTTGAACAGAGTTATTTTAACTTGGTTGGAGCAGTGCGAAAAGCGTCTAGCCAACGTGTTGCTTCGACATGCGATACTGCGCCTCTGTCGTTCCAGATCAGTGTCATCTGCTAAATCATCCCTAATTATGTGACCAAAATATTTAAACTTACTAACAATGTTTAGGGCAGTTCCACACAAATTGATCGGTAAAATATGTTCCGGACCTTTACTGTATTTAAATATCATAACCTCCGATTTCTTAACATTATAGGTGAGATAATGTTCAGCTGCATATTTCTCGCAGATCCTAACAAGCCTCCTTAAACCGTTGGCTGAGGGACTGAGCAGCACCATATCATCTGCATAGCTAAGGTTGTTCAAACCTACATCACCAATACGACAACCAGCTCGGGTACTGCTCAGTTCCTCAATCAACTCGTTAGTATACATGTTAAATAACATCGGCGAAGTGAGTCCACCCTGCCTCACGCCACATGTCAACTTATATGTTTCAGACAGTGCATTATTCCATTTCACTTGATTGCATTGATTTGCATACCAGAATTCTAAAATGTCTACAATTTTTGATGGCACCTTAGAACTTCTCAACTTATCCCATAACAATTCATAATTGATACTATCAAACGCGCGGCTTAGATCTAGGAGACACGCATACACACTAGTGTTTCTTTGTACGTATTTATATACTGTGTTCTTCAAAGCAAAGATAGCTAAATCAGTAGAAAGGCCCTTACGGAAACCAAATTGTGCGTTATTTATTGGGAAATTCTTTTAACTTAAATGAGTAATAATAGTGCGTTCAAAAACTTTAGAAAAAATGGTCGCTAATGATATAGGCCGGTAATTAGAGACACTGACCACATTGCCAGTTCTATTTTTTACAATTGGTACGACTATGGTTCGCATGAAATTATCAGGTAAATAACTATGGTCAATAGATGCATTAAACAATTGAGACATTCTGATAAATACCAACTCAGGAGCGTACATAAGGTGCTCGACACTGAGCCCATCGTGGCCCAGTGACTTGCCACGTTTCATACCTATCACACAACGATACAGCTCGTCCGCAGTGACGTGCAATACGCTGGTATCGTGGTCATGTGTTTCACGCGACCGTGGCGGAGACGTCGCCGGCTCACCATGGGCCGTGCGTGACACACTCGCCCTGTTTGCCGGTGCTATCCGCGACAGGGATATAGGGTTAAACTGTTTTGCAAACATATTTGCAATAATATCTGGGTCGTCACTACCATTTACATTAATTGGCACACCAGCTTTATAATTCAAATTACTTGTCTCCTTCCAAAATTTTCCAAACTCTTTATTGTATCTATGGGTGGCTATAATATCCATTTTAATTTTGTTTTCATTTGACTGACACCATTTTATTTTATTTTTAAAAACTTTTTTACTGCGAACCATATCATCATATATTTTACCCTGTGAGGGGCGTCCATAAAAATTCCACAATGTATAACCCTGCCGAGCCCCCATATGACACTCCCTCACATGATAGTTCCAACCAATAACCGTTTTCTCTTTAGTGTACGATTTACCCTGAAATGAAACTTTGGCAGCCCTAGACATTATGCTTACAATTTGTGTATAATACTCATCAATTAAGCGACAGTGACGACCAGAATCTTCACAAGAGGTTCCATTACAGGAATAATCAGACCAGCTATATAACTGTGTGAATTCAATACAAAGCTTTGCATATTCACAGTTTTGTTCATTGGTTCTGTTTCCCCAAATTACCTTATTAACTAACTAAATGTCCATGCTTTAATAGCCGTTCATAAATATTTCATGATTAACTACTTAGCTCCATAGAGGTATGATAATCATTTAAAAGGTTAAATCTGTAACTATCTGCTATATTCGTTCCCTATTCTTTTTTTTGCAATTTCTCACTTTTCAAGTATTCAAACCTGAGTTGGTCCGACAGAGTTGTTTGATCCTTATAAGAAACAGGATCGTTTGGCATAAAAATGTTTCAGTGAAAATTGAAAATTTTCTTGCTGACTGTATTTCTTTTTTTCAAAATCTGTGAGTGTAAGTGACAGTCTAGTGACAACGGTTAATGTACCGGTAAAACTGGGTGAATAGGAACGCAGGGGTGAATCGTAACGAAACTTTAAAAGGGATTCTAACATTGAAATATTATAGTCTGTCGCCAAAAAGGACACTAACGTGTATACTGTATTATAATTAACCGATTACGTGTCCCTGTTGGCAACAAATTATATTATTTAAATGTTAAAATTCCTTTTAAAGTTTCGTTACGATTCACCCCTGCGTTCCTATTCACCCCGTTTTACGGTACCTGCTCTTATTGCCCCATCTTAAAAATCCATTCAGCGCCCTAATTCCGTAACTATCAATCAAAATCTGACTCATTTTGAAGCATATTGCTAATCCATTGCTTTATATGTTCGAAAAATTTGTCTGCTCAGCAACGTAAATAACGCAATGAATGTTGTTGAACTGTCAAAATTAAAGCCATTCCTACTGTTAGTGTGTTACGCAATTACCCCGCAGTTTTTAACTGATACAAACTGACGACGGTTTTGGTGGGCATGTACCTACAAAAGCGTGGTGATGGGGACAAAGTCATTCCGGGCGTAGTGATTTTAAAAGAAAGTTAGAGGCGCATATTATGTTAAAAGGTTGGGGATTGGGAACCCCTGCACGTACGTGTGTTAGGCTCACACACTTGTGCCCTATAAAATTTCCTGCGTAGGTAAATATGGTATTTTATCTCATGAAGCGACGCGCACTTTAAGGCTCGTGCACACTGGCGCGACGCGACAGCGTGACACAAACGCACCGCGTGCCGCGCGACGGGCGGCGCCTTTGTGTCGGGCTGTCGCGTCACGCCTGTTTGCTGGAGCCTTTAGTTACTTGTGTTCACCAAGTGTACAAACACGCTGTAAATGTGTGTGTAAACGCAGGTCTCGGTACCGTCCGAGAAAATGGCGAATTGCGAATTTTGCTGACGCTACTCGTCTTCACGCAAACATTCACAGCGTGTTTGTACATTTAGATTACACAAGTAAAGCGCGTGTCGTTTCGTGAGATAAAAATACTGTACTTGGCTATTCTCCGTTGAGATTGCCCACCGTGACTAAAATTCGGTCTAGCGAATATTTTAATTAACATTATTTCTTTTCTTTTCAGAACAAGGATGCATGGTCCTAGCAATGCCTCTGAAACTCCTAAACGTAGCCTACGTGCCGACTCGTCTGACAGCCTTCTGTCCCTCTGCGAAAGCAGATCTTTCCGTGGTGATGTCTCTAAGGAAAGACGTCTTGTCGCAAACGCAGCAGCCCAACAGTCGAGTGTATGATGTTAACTTAGATGAGATATTAAGCTAGAATTTACGATGTTAAAAAGGAATTCATCCAGAAGTCAATCGATTGTGGGTAAGTGCAAGACGTCTAAGGACGTCTACCTTACTAAGTATAAGTCATTGGGCGTCTTGCACTGACCCACAATCGTTTAGGAATTCCTTAGGAGTCTTTTTCGACCAGCTGGGTAATTACGTAACACACTAACTACAGGAATGGGTTTCAGTTTGACAGTTCCACAATATTCATTGCATTATTTACGTTGCTGAGAGGACAAATTTTTCGAACATACGAAGCAATGGATTAGCAACGGGCATCAAAATGATTCAAATTGTGATAGTGTGTTACGTAATTAGGGTGAAGGTGTCATCTAAAGATAAATACCAAAGATATAAGTAGGTAGGTATAATTATGACCGAGACAGAGTGCCAGAAAACTTATTTAATTAATTTGAACGCTATCAAATATCGATTTGTAGATTGTGAAAGCGTAGGACCGAGTGTTTTAGCGCAATTTGGGAAAACCCAACATTTCTGGCAGTGGACAGTGATAGGTCAAACTAACTCATAGAACAGATAAAAATAAGCGCTGTTTTCGCTTGCAGGGTGTGCGGTTCTCGGGAATACCGCCTCCTGCCTAGCGTTTCTAAAGCTAATCACTTGTACCATTGGAAACGCTTACGGTATTTGGTGTATCCAGAATTTTGTGATAAAAACATTGAACATTAATTTACCTAGATTGTTTTTTTGGTAACCGTAACCCTCCCTGGACCATAGATGTAATAAAAGTAGGTAGGTTTGTTTTGTTCCTGCCTGCTTAATGACCCATTCGGGACCTCTTTAAGAAAATGAAGAAAGCTTTTTTTTGTGTAGGCACTATTAAAGTGGACCACATTTCGTGACCTCTGGAAACCTAAAAAGTAGTTTTATTATGATTTTTTATATGACATTATTTTCTCTGGTGGGGGGAGGGGCTCGTGGCTATATAACAGCCGCACGGGTCGATCGAAAGCTAAGCAACACTTGCGGAGGTTGGTCCGTGGATGGGTGACTATCCATTGCATACCGAGACCCCTCCGGGCCTCAGAAAGCACGTTAAGCAGTTGGTCCCAGCTGTCATTCGTTGATCTTTGACAGTCCTTACGGGGAGTCAGAAGCCCGAAAGTCTGACAACCAGTCTTGCCAGGGGTATCGTGTTACCCAGTAACTGGTTTGTGGAGGTCAGATAGGCAGTCGCTCCACGAAAAATACTGGTATACAGCTGCATCCGGTTAGACCGGAAGCAAACCCCAACATAGTTGGGAAAAGGCAGGCAGATGCGTTTAAAAATGATTTATTCAAAAAATAAAACAATCATTGAATAAATAAGCTTTATTTTTGGCCAAACTATTACATTGCGTAAACTTTTACACATCTATTGAAATAAAATCATTACTTAATGTAACAAATTAAATCCATATGAAAAGATAGCACAAACTAATGTAGGTACAATTTTAGGACCCAATATTTGGTGAAAATCTATTTAAAATTTAGGGATATACCTACAACAAAATATTGGGTCCGTCTACCGACCAATAAAAATGCAAAGTATGTAGGTATAATTAAAAAAGGGGGATTATTATTTCTAAAAATTTATAAAAAGGGAAGCCTTAATTTTAGGGGACGAGCTCCCAGCTTTAATACTGAAGCACCCTCTATCTTTTCTCGCTTAAGCAATACCTTTGTTCGATATTTAAATGCCTTTACCAGCTCTCCTGCCCTTTCCTGGCCGTAGCACTCAGTTAAGAAGCTTTGGATTTCCTAAGAACGCGGACAACGATCACAAAATAACGGCTGTCAATTATTGGTGAAAATGTAAATTTTCATGACGCCCGCCGCGTTCCTAGGAAACCCTAGCATAACCGATATAAACTGCATACACCGATGTCACATACATGCGACGACAAGCTTACCAATATTATTATAAATCTCTAACGCCCGTACTAATTTTACGACTGATTTATACGACATTCATTTAGTGATACTTGGCAGTATAGTTTTTATTAATAAGACCGCTTTCTAAGTTTTTCCAATCCGATTAAAAGCATATTATTGTCGGATCATTTCAATCAGGAATCATAGCTTTACTTCAATGTATGGAACAAATCTATACCAGACAGATTTATAATAGATTAAAATGTACTTTATTTCAAACTTCTTAACGCCTAATTTACTCTATTACGGGAAAATACATAATACTTTTCTTTTAATATATTATTGCCACCGTTTCACTGGCACTGCTCATATAACATTAGGAAGCAATATGTGAAATATTAAAAATAGACTCTTCTTCGAATTGGTGCACCTATACCCTTATATATTTTTATAATACTATATTTTGGTACTTACATGATGATTATCTATAAAAATGTGCCTTTATTTTAGTTAAAGGTTATATTAAAAGAAATGTATAAAAGATAAATTGAGACAATAAACTAGTTTAATCTATTTTAAAGTTTGGCAACCCTATTCTGATTACCCAATGACACAGTGTTGTGAATACAAATATCCAAATTAATAACACCATAGACAAAAAGCACAATCTGTTAGTAGTTATCAATAAAATAAAATACATCATAGACAATTTTCAATTTTATTTAAAATAAAAATAAAAGTATACATTGATACATTTTGGAATCGGACCTTTTTAAAACCAAATTAATAGCAATACTGAGCAGTATTATTGTTTGAATACAACCCTTTACAGGGTTACAACATGAAATGCATGTCCTCGTACATTTTTTTTTGTTATACATCGATAATACTGCGCAAATATCAATTTATTTAATCAGAATAGAGTCTTAGTAACTACCATGTTTTACGCAAATAAATGATTTACTTACTTACTTACTTACTTACAGTTATCGGTATTTATAATCTACGGAAACTAATGACATCAAAATCGTTAGCTTGGCCCAAAAATGCTCTCAGGAATGCCGGTGTAAGCATACAGTGCCGACGAAAGGTTGAGTGAACTGACCTACGTTACAGGGTAATCGCCAGTTACCAAGACGAATTGCATTGACCATAACTAAAATAATACGCTAATTACAATCTAAATAATAATATTGCTACATCTTTTAATTTGTATTAAGTATATGAAAATTGTGGAATTATATTGCATTTTTTTCGTTTCATAATTTACTCATTACTTATAAATAGAAACTGTATTTACTGGCAACATTGGTTTATCACGGAGAACATGTAATAGATACTAATCCATCAAAAAAAAACTAGGAATCAAAGCAATCGTGAGTCGTGAAAAAAAGTTAGTTGTCTATGTCAAGGGTGGTATTTTAATAAAGCAATTAATAATTTTTCACGACAGCTGAGTTGTCTCGATTACATGGTCATGGTCAATGTAGTGTTTCACCGCTATAAAGCAAAGTGTGACCGAATTTTATACAGTTTATATTATGAAATTCTTTTTTATTTTTACGCTACAAATCGTAAATTATATTTAAAACTGTTTTAATTATTATCAAGGTCTGTTTTCAAGTTTTCTATTATCACTGGATAGCTAACTTTAGCACAATCTGTCTGAAAAGTACATACATTAGGAAAGAAATTCATCACGATTATACAATCACATAATTACATATTTTGTTATGTATAGGTAGGTATTACTAATGACTCGGCTTCGTCAAAAAGTTGGAGGACTCTACGATCGAAAAAAGTCTTATGAAAGTTTTTATATGACAGTTCTAAGCAACGAGACCTTTATCACGTCTGAGTACATAAAAAAGTTCATGTCACACCACAGTTCATGTTTAAGATGCGATATATTTGTACATTCGATTTATTTGTATGAAAAAGTATGAAAATATACTTCTATAAGTCGTGATATCGCAATTTAACATCAAAATATTAGTGTGAACTACACCAACTACTCAATATCACCTTAAGATTTCTTTAATTTCTTAATAAAATGCTCTCCAACTTTCTATCGCATTCCTGATTTCTGTTTGACGAAGCGTTTACACTAATTTGTCAATAGGTTTTCTCAGTCAGCCACCATTATCGACACTTACAACTGGATCAGGCTCGTGGAGACCACTGCATAAAATATTACTGTGCGTTTTGAAATACCATCCAATAATTTTGTTATTATTTTAAAAGCTCCTGGCATTTGAGCGAAAGTAAACCTTATTTTATCGACAAAGGCATTTTAGTTACTAGTCACATTCACATCACTAGTGTTACCACTGAATTTGATCCACCATACTGGATTTACGAGCACACGACAAAAATAAAGTCGAAATTCATTTAATAGAATACAACAGTAGAAATGCCTTTAATTAAATGTATAAAATTATAAGATTTGCGTATCATTATCCACAGACAATACCAGAGCGCATATTCTAACCGATATTTATGGCACAGAGTAATCTAAAAACGGAGCCCAACCCAGTCGGTCTTTTCATAAAAATAAAACAGCCAAGCTTAGTCCTTCCAATCCTTTTTGATGTCAAAGCACCATTCCCATTGGAGATGTACGTTTTTGTCGTCGTCAGTGAAGAGGCTGTTGACGGAGTACGAACCTCGAGCGACCATTCCTGAGGGCGCATCTTCGGGAGGCGTCGTGTACGACTGGATTTCGGTTTTTGGCGGATACGAGCCGACCATGTGGGTCATTTTGTCAACTGTAAATGAGAAACAGGTGTTTTAGTATGTGATGTACAATTGTACAACATATTATTCTGGTTTCTGAAATCTATAATCAGTAAAATACATAGCTGTTGAACCTCATGTTAAGTGTTGTGATTGGTTGGCAGAATTGACAACAACCAAGGAGATCACCTGGCTGTTCGCAAAGCATAAAGAGGCTATCGAAATGGAGAAACACGGTATATAAACAGACTCTTTCACGTAGATCATAAAGATTCTATATTAGAACACAACCCTTAACTTTAACAATTCCTAATAAAAACTTAGAATCGCGACATTTAAAAATATTACTAAAGCGAAAAAGAGATCACCACACAACGAAATACATAACAACACAGCATGTTATACGTAATGCTAGGATTCTCCACAATTTGAAATGTCTTGAGCCATATTCAAAATTCCTTATCCTGACTACTTGCATCTCAATAATGATTACATAGACGACAAACATTTTGACTGAGCTTCCTCTACACGTTGGGCCGCCGGAAGCCAAAATAGTAATATTAGATAGTGATAATAGTGTAAGTATACTGTGGCTTACATTGATAAGCCCCAGTATACTTACACTATTATCAGAACATTGAACTACCGTCATTTGCATAAACTTATCGTTGTTATACAGACATGCTGTGGCTTATATTGGCGCATGTTGGGCCAACGTGTAGGAGCATTATAGAGTACTGCACCCTACGAACTGACGGATTTGTAAGCAAGGCTGGAGAATAATTTATGAAGACATCGATTGTAGACCACGGCTAAGAGAGGCGTTAATAGGTAAAACTGTATTGTAATGCTGATTTGCGAATGATATTTTGTATTGTTTGGAGGTTAAATATTTTTGTATTTTGAAGGAGCTGGATTTTTGAGTTTTAAGATGCGCTTCAGTTCGGCGCGTTATCAGACGTGGCACGCAATAGTTGATGCCATCTACTGCATTTAAAACCTATGAAAAGTCAAGGAAATTTATTCATGCAAATTGACTAGCAACATAAATTGGCCGTATATTCAAATTACACTCCGCTGTATGAAATGGCTAATGTCTAACACGGCAAATTGATGTAGTGTCAATTTGCTGCAAATGCAGTAGAAGACATCAACCCTGGATCCTGGATATCATATTGACAGATCTCAAGTGGACCGATTCCATTGAATGTGTTCTTTTATATTTAAGTAGGTATATAATATTTGAAAGCACATTTATTCACTACAGAACAGCTTGAGCTCTTAAAATCCAAGTTGAAAACTCCCTTTAAGTACATAGTTAATTGTATACAGTCATCGCACGTCACAAGATACAATCAATCAGGAACAAGACTATATTAAAATGCCATCACATTGAGTCACGATATTGAATACAATACATAACGACATTGAATGAGCAATCACCATCGATGCAGTTTGAATAAAAATCGGATACGTACCGGGCACTGAGGGGAGCGCGTGAAAAAATACAAAGTGCAATCAGACAGAGATATAAAGGCTATTGTAAATAGGCGCGATGCAACTCTTGTACAACAATCTCCATGAAATTTTCATTGAAATTGTACTTACTACAGTCGCTTCGCGGTGCCGCGTTGCGCCTGTTTGCGGGAGCCTTAAGAGCGCATACACGGATCTACTAGCGCCACTCCTTTAAAAAAATATTATCTCGTGACTGAAAAGGAATTTTGAAAAACGGCTCAATAAGCGACCTCGGTAAGTGGGTCTAGAATTTTCTAATACCTTTTATAAACTTTCATATTCAGACACGAAGCAACAAAATTCGATTTAAACAAAAGCGGCCACATTCATTTAGATCGTATTTTGTTGCTTCGTGTCTCAATATGAAAGATTATAAAAGTTATTAGAAAATTCTTGACACACTTATCGAGATCGCTTATTGAGCCGTTTTTCAAAATTCCTTCTCAGTTACGAGATAATATTTTTTTAAAGGAGTGGCGCTAGTGGACCCGTGTATGCGCTCTTAAGTGTGAATGAAAGTAATGGGCTCCGGACACAGGCTAGTTTGAGGATCAGTCAGCTAAGCTACGGTTTCCTAGGAGAGCGGTAGCCGCCACATAGCGTCTCCAATTTACCAGCGAATGACGTCACTGAAACGTTATTTATCAAACCCTGCTGCCATCATTTTCCTGTCAATGAGCCGTTATGCCGCTGTTATGTGGCGGCGACCGCTCTACTAAGAAACCATAGCTTTAGTCGCGAAGACTTCTCACTGGCTTCCTCACTGAACTGCCTTCAAATGATGAGGCCAGTGACTGTACTGTCAACTGACCTGACTCGCAAAATAGCCTCGTGTCCGGAGCCCATTTTATTGAAAACACATTTAAGGGCTGTATTCTAGAACAATGTTAGATAATGAGTCCAAATTCAAGTGTTGAAATTAGTCCATTAGTATTAATCTCCATACTAACTTATTGTGATTTATACTTGACCATTGCTCCAGAATACAGACATTGTCGTGAGTTAATCTGATTCATGGTAAATCTTAAGATATTCCAGTAAATCCTAAAACATGTTTCAGTAAATACCAAGTTAATTTAATAAATCTCCACTTGTTTAATAAAATAACAAGCCTGATCTGTTTCAGAAACATTCTGAACTAACAAAACATTATCTCGGAGATTATAGAACTTGTCTGTTTAAGATTCACAACATACAAGGTTCAGTGAATCAAATAACTAAAACAAAACAATCTGTTGCTTTTGAAAACTATTACTCTAGTAACGCTAAGGATTTCAGACACTAATCTGCATGTTCCTCACATGATCTGACCAAGATTATGTCTGGAATTTAAAAATGACTGTGACCTGTTTGTTTCGGTCTTTCTTCTTCGAACTCATATATTTTAAAACATAATTTATTTTTGACTTGTATAAGTGTTTGTATAAACCTATTTACAGAAATAAAATCACTTTATCATTTACTGATATATTAGGGTCTACCATTGTTCGAGATTTTTAGTACCGTGTACAGACAGCAGAATTAATTGAGAAACCCCTCAGGCATTAAAACGAAAAACCGGGGTATGCAATTAATTCAGCTATCCCTACATATTCTTACAGAGAGTAATATATCAGGACTCTTTACCTGGTACTCCAAGCCGGTAGGTCTTCTGCACGTATTTGAGTCCGTGCACGATCTCCCTCTGAACGATGAAGTCGATCCTTATTCTGTATTGCACTCCTTCCTTTATTACGAACACCTGAAACGTTACAAAGGTTATGTTATGAAACTTATTAGGAAAAAAATAACTAACTAAACACATATCTAATTAAACTATTTAATAACATGGCGCCACTTGGGAAAGGCCTATGTCCATCTCTTGTTCGAAAAAAACATTCCTTTCACATAAATTATTTTACGATTTTGAGTACAAAGGAGACGTTTCATTTTTGTATGGAACTTTGGCTAGGACGTGTACATTCCAGAAAAGCTGTGAAATGTATCTATAACCATGTAACAGGCAATGATTCATAGAATTAATTTGTATTGTAGACGTACAAAAATAAAATTGGAAATCGTTAACATTTGTTGTGAGAAAAATAGAGACATAATGACATTAATATCATCTTTCATTAACCTTAAACGGGGATATATATGGGAGGGGGATATTTTATGATTGACAACGACACTCCCGACAGTGTATGTCAAATAGAACGTTCGGAAATCGGAAGTATACTGGCCAAGTAGATTTTATTAATCGAACTATAATATTATTACATGTTTCCATTAATAATAACACGAAATAGATGTAATAGATGAAATAATAATACAGCGATACCTTTTTACAAGCTTTTATTTCGTTTTTATAATTATATTTAATATTTCTGTATTTACGGTTTCACATTAATTTCAGATCCATTCTCATTTCAGAACGCATGTTGTCAGGACGCCGCCATAGTGTGGCCATAACGATAACAATGGCAATAATTGAAAATCTTTTATTTATGTGTACAACAAAGATAACATTCTTAAATTCACGGATTAACATTTTTCCTAAATTCAGTGCATTTTTCCCCATTTTTTGATATAATGTACAAGTGCTAGCCAAAAATGAAACATCTCCAAAATTCTAGTGACAAAGTAGACATTTTGTAAGATTATGGGGATTCCAAAATAGTCATAATTCCACTTATGCTACCTGAATAATTATGAGAATGATCACCAGTACCTTTCTCACAATTATTCAGCAACCGTTTAATAAAAAGCTGCTTGATCCAGCGGAGTAATTGCATAACACACTAACAGTAGGAATAGCTTTCATGTTGACAGTTTTACAACATACTCTGCGTTATTTACGTTGTTGAACAGACAATTTTTTCTAACATATGAAGCAATTGATTAGCAATAGGCTTCAAAATGATTCAGATTGTGATACATAGTGTGTTAGGCAATTAGGGTACCGGTTATCTAAGTACGAGTATATCAATCTGATTGGTACCTACATATTAGGAGAAAATTAAACACTATTACCCTTTCTCTTGGCATACTCTGTCAACCGTATTAAAACACCGAGTGGTAGAAAAAGGACAGATATTTCTTGCTCTTTCTTTTCTCTTGACGTTACTCCAACATACCAATTACTTGCACAATTTACTTCAATGAAAAGCCATCTGTTTTGAGCAGAGTAAACCGTGAAACAGCTATTAAAGCGAGCGTAACGATACGCGTTCACTACGACACAGGCGCGAAGTTTTTAGGTCAGCCCACTGGACTATACGGTATATATATATTAGGTAGTTCTTGCTGGCATAAATCATAGTGCGCGATTGATACAGAGGGTTTACCAAAGTTTATAAATCGAACGAATAAACAGTTCGCTTTTAATATTATAAACATTCATTATGTTACTTGAGTTTTGAAGCCCTGAACAGTTTTACTAGTCTCTGCCAGCTTTGATCAAAAACTTATAATACTTATCACAGAGCACAGAATCGCCGCGAACGGCAGTACTCCGAAAGTGCTCTAAGGAGGATGCGCTCAGGCAGCTCGCGAAATTCAAAAATACTTACGTTTTTTTGCAATTTGCAGGTCACTGTCAGGTTGTATGTTGATTATAATATGATACGCGGCCGTAACAAATATGGCTTTACACAATTATAATCATTAGAATCAATAATACAACCCCTTATGTTAGAATAAAATTGGCTCCAAATGTCATGATTTCATGAAATAGTCATTCAATAGGGTAATATGAACTTAGAGAGATATATTGATGATTTTTATGATTATAATTCTATAAATAAATATTTGATACGCCCGCGAATCATATTTCGATCAACATAGGTACAACCTGATACTGACCTGCAAATTGCAAAAAACGTAAGAAAATTTGAATTTTGCGGGCTACCTTTGCGCATCCCCCATAAGCGCACCACTTCTGTCACGACTCTCGACCGCAATTCAAAGCCGTCAGTTTAAAATTATACGTCATTTATGTCGTAGTGCGAGTAAACACTGCCAAGTTTGGTTTGTATGGAAAGTATTTAGTTCCTGTGATAGGTACTTCTAAAAAGAAAAGATTCGAAGACAGATTTTATTTGATTAAACCGCGATAACGAGCGTCAAAAAAAATAAGCGACTATAAAAAATAAAAAAGTGAGTGAACGTTAAAAGCGTCAATAGGAAATCAAGCGCGACGCAGATATTAAAAAAAAATGCAAGTGCATACCTACTGCATAGCCACTCATCAGCGTAGTACCTAACAAACATCCGTTTCCATCCGACAAGTTAAGGAAAAGATGTACTTAAAGTTAAAATAAGGAAGTCCTGACTCCCTAGCCTGAGTAGAATGGACGGGTAGTGGACTGGCTGTACCAGCTGCAGGGAAGGGAAGTTGTTGTGCCATGTAATAACAAAATTTTACCCTCCTTAGGGCCTACCTATGCACATGGCGTTTTTCTACGTGGCGCCTGTTTTGTGTATGAGGCGCTGCCAATTCGCTGCAAAGACTGCAAACGCAAGATACTGCTTAATTGCTTTTGTATCGCGCTTCATGTCTTTGTATCGATACGAACGCAAATGATCTGCTTTTTTCAAGCTTAAAGCGCCAATGATAAACGCCTAGTGCATAGGGCCTTACAAGTCAGGGACAGGAGGATAAAAATCTGAATATGGTTCATCTTAAGTTTTGTTTAAAAATTAAATCTATTTTAAACGGACGAAAGTAACGGTCAACAAGGAACAAAATGTAATAGGAGGTACTAGATATCACCACTACGAAAAAAACACCGAAAATATTTCAATTCAGGGACAAGTTATATCATCAGATCCAATTTAAGAAAAAACAGATCCGTCCGTTCCTTTGAAATATGGCTCTGATTCTTCCAAACAAATTCTATGTATGGCTCACAACAAAAAGCTTCATTAAATCTAGAAAACTGTACTCTATCCAAACATCCTGTACGTTCGGGACTTGGCAGAGAGCCAGGTCGGGCGTATCGCGATAATTGTGACTAAGCGACTTATTGGGCAGCGATCATCTTGCACCTGTCACAAACACGGATTAGTGAAAGGGATCGCGTGATTTTTGTGGATGATATCATAAAAAATTGTGCTTAGAAACCTTGGAGTGAATGTTAAGCAATGTCAATAAAGTTTCCCAAAAAAAAACGAAGATGTGAAGTACAGTTCGCGCAAAACTTTATGAGCCCTCTGAACGTAGGCCCAAGAACGAAACCGCGCATGGTACAGTTGAGTGAGAGTTCCTTCGGACACCTATATTATGCATACTGCGCAGCCACTTGCTGCAACTTCCGAGAGCTCATAAAGTTTTGCGCGAACTTTAAGTGACAATATACGATTTCTATTACCTACATTAGTAAAAGGGCTCCTCATGAAAGGTAGTATAACGGTATTGCTTCCATTATTTCTATTTTTGCCGCCAAGTTGCATGGCATACTCCGTTGTTAATAGGTTTGCCGGTGAAATTATGTGCACGGATTTTTTTTATATTTTTATAAAAAGGTTGGAATCTTAAGTAAATGTCTTGGTTTCCTTAATGGCAGTACCCCCTTTCCATCAGGTATGCCGTCGAACTGCTAGCCAACATAATTTCACACTTCCAATTTTGTGCTGACCTCAGCCCAGGCGAGGAAAACCCCACTAACCAAAGTACTTCAGGAAATAACAAAGCATCTAGACAACAGATAAACACAGACACGTAACAATCGTATCCTTCAGCACTAGCAACAAACACGTCACTGATGGCGTCACTAACCAGCAGTTATGGTGACAACGCCCCGACAGAGCAGCAGTAATAAACTATGCACAGACTCATACATCGAGTCTGTGCATAGTTTATTATGTAGAATTTAGTTATTTATGGTATGCTTCATAGTCCAACAGTAACTCGTGTACCTATTATTGAGTAAGACTGAGTTCAATAGGTCGAGAAATGCCGTTTTTCTGGAGACTTGGGTCTCAGATGGAAGAAGCCTATGTTCGTTATCATCCAAGTATGTTCTCATCTCTATTGGTATAAGGAAGCCTTTGCCGATACTCACATCAGCGGGGATAATTGCGTAATACAATGACAGTAGCAATGGCTTTCATTTCGACAGTTCAGCAACATTCATTGCGTTATTTACGTCTTGAGCAGACTCAAACATGTGAAGCAACGGATTAGCAATATCCTTCAAAATGATTGCGATTGAAAGTTTGTGAAGCAATTAGGGTGCCGGCTAGCCTAAATAGTTACTCTTCAAATCCTATCAGTTCCTCATCAGGCCAGCCTTACAAGTTAGGCTAGCCCAGCTACCTTCAGGGTCGGGTACCCAAATTCAACTCAAAATCAGTACACGTATAACCAATACTAACAACCAGAGGTTAAAAAGATTGTCAGACTTCCAGACTAGACTACCCTTAAAGAAAGAATCAACAACTAATTAACGAAAATGATACCCGTTCACAACCGTAAATCCGTCAGCACTATCTAAATGGCTATGACATCACTTAATACGTATAATCCTACAGACGAGACGTACAGACATGATAAATGAGTTGTTGCATCGTAAATCATTTGGGGAGTTATTAGTTGAGCGCAGGCGTCTATGCGAATTTGTTTTGCGTTTTGTTAATAATTCGGACACATGAATTATGTGAAGTAGCATGTCTGTTTCTGTCCTTTGGAATAATAATATTTGATATAATGCGGGGACTAATGGTGCGAATTCTATGTGGCGCCGAGTAATGTATAGATATTATGAGGTGAAATAATAATATTTTTTTTATTATGTAAACTATTTACATAATAAGAACCTCCATCGGGACACGTTTTTAGATACGTTCTAAAGCGTTTTTAACTTACAGAATATTTATTTTTATTTCATTTCGTTGAGTTAGGCCGATCGATCTGACATCCATGACACAATAATCTTTAAAGCTGAGACACACTGAACGGAGCACGTGTCGAGGGAAGCACGTGTTTAGCGCAGCACATGTGCAAGGTAGCAAATAGCCATCCGTTACGTATTGTAATAGCTATAGTAACGTTGTTTTGACGCTAACTATTGACGTACTAGATTCAGAGTGATATTTATACAAGCCCCTATTTCGCTTAAGGTGAATCGTCAGCTGTAGTCCGCCAAATTAAAATTTTCTTTGTTTTTTTGCAAATTGCAGCTCTGTTTTACGTCGTATGTTGATTAAAATGGGATTCGCTACTGTAGGAATGATATATTTACTGAATAATAATCATCAAATTCATATCATACGTCAAACTTTGCAAATTTGTTCCACCAAGAATTTTCCAGAATACCTATTTCTTATAATTTTTTTTAGGTTTTCACTTTTGCTTCTATGACAAAAAGTTGGTAAAGTGTACAAAGGCAAAATATGGCATTACTCTGAATAGTACTAATTTGGTTCGGTACATCATGAACATCGCCATTGGCAGCCTTGTTCCACCCACTGTTGAGTATAAGTCTTTTCCTTGGTCCCTGGTCTGTTTTCATGACATATCGGGTGAAAAAGACACTTAAAGAAGCCGAGAGTCACTTGTACTCCACGTCATTGTAATTTTTTTTTTGTACTGCACCGTACCTGTGAACCTTCTGGTTACAGAGATATTGGAGGTAAAATTCAAAGTTTTATTGACGTTTTTTTACGAAAACCAATTTTAATGTTATTTATAACGCAACTTGAAATACCCCCACGACCCCTGTACCGGTTGCATGCACCAATAAGCACAATGTTTTGCGTGTGTTACATTGCGCAGTACCGCAAAAAGTAAATTTTCACACCAAAAATATAAGTAAGTACCTAAGTCGTTTTTTCCCAGCAATTATTTTTGTGCAACTTTACTTAGTTATCGTACAGAATGCGTAGTTGACGGCTATGTGATGGGTCTTTTTACACCCTGTAAATTATTATTTAAATATTATTTTGAAACATCTACTACTACGAAGTACTAACATTCGTGCCACACTGGATAGCATAAATAAATTGTAACGGTCACGTTAAGGCGGTACCCTGACCAAAACCTTGCCATAGTGCGTTATTCAGAGGCTATTAACTCATGCACTATGGGTAATAAACTACATCTAAAAGCACATTATTAATGTTCGATATCCTATCATCACATTGCACGTTCTTATTTGTTTTTATGTGTTATAAATATATTTAAAATCTCCTTGTAAAAAAGTGACTAAAATTATTGATTGCATGCATCTTTTGCTAAAGGTGACGTTCTATCAATTTGAGGATTACACTAATAGTCTAGTCGACAAGTTAAAAATGGTGTTAATTCGACATACTACTGCTAAAATGATGTGGTTTAGCTCATTCGATTCGGAATAATGTCTAGACCATTGTGCTAAAAAATTGAATTAGCACATAAAAATTCCAAAAGTTATTAACAATTAAACACCTTCAAAAAATAGCGTTTCGTTTATTGCTTATTGTCCGTAAACTATAAATATTTTCGAAATTTGAAAAAAAGATCCTTAAAGAGGAGGAAATTTAGTAAAAAAAAGTTCCAACTCCCGGAACTGTAGCTCCATTATTTATAATTTTAATTTAACGCTGAAAATAGCCCGCCGCGCGCCATTGTTAGGTTGCGCGCACGGCCTCGAAAGCGAGTACGTCACTTTAAAAATTTTTTTTCAAGTACCTAAAGTTAATTGAAAAATCAAAAAAAATTATTGCATAATCTAAACACTTTAAAAAATTTATTCCCGTTGGAATTTTTTATAAAAACATTTTTTTCAATATTCTAGACGGTTGTTAATTAAGAAAATTTTGTCCAATTTCCATCATCCTTCTAAACTAAAAAAAATGTTTAAATAATTACCTTAAAATTATTTCGCTTCGTGGACCTCTTCTTATAAATATATTAAACAAGATTGCGTCGTCTAAGTTATGAAATTGTTAATATTTTGTTAATAATAATTTTTTTAAGTTAACAAAAAAAGAAAAAGCACAATTATGTTGTAAAGAAATTTTTTTTCTTTATTTATTATTATATTTTCGTTTTTATGTCAATAAAAGACATCTTTTAATTGAAAAAAATTTTTTTTTTATCCATTTGTTTATAAACATTTTGTTAACAAATGGACTATTTATATATTTTTGAAAAAAAATTTTTTACAATTTTATAGAGAACTGTCAATTATGATTTTTAGAAAAAAAAAAATTCTTAATAATTATTTTTAATTGTTTATAATCGTTTTTTTTTTTTATTTGTTGTTTAAATAATTAGTTAAGATTTTTTTTTTCTAAAAATCATAATTGACCTTTCTCTACAAAATTACAGAAAAAAATTTTTTTTTCGTTAACAATAGCATTGTTTATTAACTTTACAATTTGTTATAAACAAATTCTCAACTTTGTTTTATTTTTTTCCTGTAAGTAATAGTAATTACAAAAACGACCTCGTGCATTAAAATACCGAAAAAAAATTTTTTTATTTTTTATGTAATTTTGAAAATACACGTGCTACAAAACTTGCAGCAGCTGATCCATTTGTTGACTTTAAAGTTAATATAACTTTTGAACTATGAAAAATACGACCATTAACATTTAGGTCAGTAGCATAATTTATAGCTGAACAAAATTGCCTTGAAGTTCAATAACCGAATTCGCATTATTTACAGAGTTAGAAGCCGCAGAAGTTCGAAAAACCTGAAAAAATCTTCAATTTTTATAAACAAATGCGCAAAACAACAAGTAAATAATAAATAAAAAATATATGACTAACATTATCTGAAAGATAATTTTATTGCCTACAAAAATGACCTGAATGTTAATGGTCGTATTTTTCATAGTTCAAAAGTTATATTAACTTTAAAGTCAACAAATGGATCAGCTGCTGCAAGTTTTGTAGCACGTGTATTTTCAAAATTACATAAAAAATAATATATTTTTTTTTTCGGTATTTTAATGCACGAGGTCGTTTTTGTAATTATTATTACTTACAGGAAAAAAATAAAACAAAGTTGAGAATTTGTTTATAACAAATTGTAAAGTTAATAAACAATGCTATTGTTAACGAAAAAAAATTTTTTTTCTGTAATTTTGTAGAGAAAGGTCAATTATGATTTTTAGAAAAAAAAAAATTTCTTAACTAATAATTTAAACAACAAATAAAAAAAAAACGATTATAAACAATTAAAAATAATTATTAAGAAAATTTTTTTTTTTCAAAAAATCATAATTGACAGTTCTCTATAAAATTGTAAAAAAAAAATTTTCAAAAATATATAAATAGTCCATTTGTTAACAAAATGTTTATAAACAAATGGATAACAAAAATATATTTTTCAATTAAAAGATGTCTTTTATTGACATAAAAACGAAAATATAATAATAAATAAAGAAAAAAAAATTCTTTACAACATAATTGTGCTTTTTCTTTTTTTGTTAACTTAAAAAAATTATTATTAACAAAATATTAACAATTTCATAACTTAGACGACGCAATCTTGTTTAATACACACATCAACACGGTCTAGGGATATTTCATACTCAATTAAATAACTCGAAAAGTACTGGCCGCATTGGAATCTTTTATACACCGATTTGTTTGTAATTTATCTCAGACTAATTCCAAATTCAAATTTTTGAAAATTCTTTTGTTTCGGTGGCATAAAAATGTCTTGATGTGTAGGAGAGGGAATTTTCATTTGTGCGAAATTTAGAAAACAATACGAATTACGTTTAGTTACAGTTTTTTTTCATTTTTAAACGAAACATAAAGTTAAAATGGAGGTATTGTAGCCATGCAAGGCCAACATTTGACGAGGTCGGAGATGTTACGAGCTGTGGGAATGCTGGAAGCTGGGTCTGTCCAGCGTAATGTTGCTGAGGCCATAGGGACCCACCAAAATGTAATTTCAAGATTGTGGACACGCTATCGTGCCACAGGTGAAGTAGCGGAGAGGCACCGGGGGCCAAGTCGCATCACTACCCCCAGACAAGACCGATTTTTGCAAATTACTGCGCGAGTTCAACCAAATGCAACGGCGACTCAATTGGTCCAAAGGCTGCGAGTGGAACACCAAGTGCTTGTAAGTGACCAAACTGTAAGAAGGCGACTGCATGAAAGCAATCTACGCTCTCGTAGACCACTCCGGGTCCCACCTTTACGGAGAGGCAATCGTGGACGACGATTAGAATGGGTTCGGAACAACGTGGACTGGGGCCGTGAGCAATGGTCCAATGTGCTGTTCACGGATGAATCCAGGTTCGGCTTCCATCCAGATTCACGACGGACGCGTGTTTGGCGAGTTCTTGGACGATGGAGCCGTCTTCAGAACCCTCAGGAAGTTCACCCATACCAAGGAGGAACAATTATGGTTTGGGCAGGAATTCGTCTTGGAGGACGGACGGATCTCGTTTGGGTGCGGGGCAATATGACGGCAGAACGATACGTCCAACAGGTGCTGGGGCCCGTAATCTTGCCCCACAGAACACAAATGGGGCAAGATTTCCTGCTCAAGCACGACAATGCCCGGGCACACACGGCGAGAACGGTAGCAGCTTGGTTACATACACACAATGTTAGGGCCTTAGACTGGCCTGCTCAATCGCCAGATCTAAATCCCATTGAGCATGCGTGGGATATGCTGCAAAGAAGAGCTCTGAAGGAAGTTCCTGAAAATCTGGCTACAGAAGATCAACTTTTTGCGTACCTCAGAAGAACATGGGACAATATTCCGCAGCAAGACATTGACAACCTTGTTCTGAGCATGCCGAATCGTTGCCGATGTGTTATGAACATCATGGGCGCTTTCTCAGACTACTAAATTCAAGATTATAAACACAAATTAAATGATTTTTCTATTTTTTTCAGTTTTTACTCACAAATTAAAAGTTAATTCATATACGGAAACCGTCTATGCTTCATTTTTTTTCCATAAAATCCTGAAATTTTAATCTAAGTACCTTAACCATTATTAAAAAATGGTAGAATATTAAATAACGTATCTTTTAAATATATACATGTCATATAAATAATTAACACATTGATAGTAATTCGCTTTTTTTAAAATATCCCTAGACCGTGTTGATGTGTGTATATTTATAAGAAGAGGTCCACGAAGCGAAATAATTTTAAGGTAATTATTTAAACATTTTTTTTAGTTTAGAAGGATTATGGAAATTGGACAAAATTTTCTTAATTAACAACCGTCTAGAATATTGAAAAATATGTTTTTATAAAAAATTCCAACGGGAATAAATTTTTTTAAGTGTTTAGATTATGCAATTTTTTTTTTTGATTTTTCAGTTAACTTTAAGTACTTGAAAAAAAATTTTTAAAGTGACGTACTCGCTTTCGAGGCCGTGCGCGCAACCTAACAATGGCGCGCGGCGGGCTATTTTCAGCGTTAAATTAAAATTATAAATAATGGAGCTACAGTTCCGGGAGTTGGAACTTTTTTTTACTAAATTTCCTCCTCTTTAAGGATCTTTTTTTCAAGTTTCGAAAATATTTATAGTTTACGGACAATAAGCAATAAACGAAACGCTATTTTTTGAAGGTGTTTAATTGTTAATAACTTTTGGAATTTTTTATGTGCTAATTCAATTTTTTAGCACAATGGTCTAGACATTATTCCGAATCGAATGAGCTAAACCACATAATTTTAGCAGTAGTATGTCGAATTAACACCATTTTTAACTTGTCGACTAGACTACTAATGGATAGAGAATTTAAAAATCTAAATAATTCACTCTTTATTTTATTTTAAAACATCGCTTACCTTTTTCTATTAAAATAATTTCAATTTTTTTGTGAATTTTATGATAAATGAGCGTGCGCAGCGAGCGAGATAGAGCGAGACTCAGCGACGGGACAGAGAAGGACCGAACTCTCAACGTCGTTTGGTCGGGGAAGCGCCTTAAGGCTCCCTCAGACAGGCGCGACGTGACAGTGCGACGACGTGACTCTAGTAGAGCAATGTCTATGAAAACTTCATGGAAATAGTTCTACCAGAATCACGCCGCACCTTCGCGTCGTACCTGTCTGCGGGAGCCTTTATAGTTGTTTTTGCGAAAGCGAGTTATGTTGGTACAGCTGCACTTACATAGTGTGGGACCGTACTTGTTAGCAGAAGCGCCTCGTCCAGGATAACTTCACGTTTCTTTTATGTAGTCTACAAAGCTATAAGCCAAAACAGTGCTCCACGTGCCCTAGCGCGTAGAAATACAAATATCGGTACGAAATATATCGATATTTACATCGATATAAAAAGCTCAGAGTCCAATATCAACGACGCGCGTCGCTTAAAACTGGATGGTAATTATTACATGGAGTAAAACCACAAATTACACTATAAACTGTAGCTCCCGGATATTGAACATAAAAACCTGGTCGTTAAGGTGTATTTTACAATATTTTATAGTGTTAATAAAGCAACATTTGAGGAAAACTTTTTAGGTATAATCCTTATTCATCAAGTCAATTGGAATGCTTGTATGGTGAATGTAGGAATTACCGCTCCGGCTGCCTTATAATATGTATGAGGAGGCATTTGTAATGCAGTGGGACAATATGCTGATAACATATGTTTGTCTCATGTTTTGATGCTGAAAATGGTAAGTTTCAAACCCCATTTTCAGCATAAAAATGGTTGTCTGTAAAGTCGGTTTACGGACGATAATTTTACGTGATAACGCCATGGTGGAACGTGACAATGAGTCATGCTTTTTCGTGCGTGCAGCCGGCGTTCAACGATTTATAAGACGTTATCACGTCAAAAACAGTTAAAAAATTAATGATTAGAATAAAAACACGAAAGAAACTATTTCCAATTGTGATCGTGAACAAATTTACCATGTAACTAGCTTGTCAAATGTCAAACCTTTTATCCCACTATTTTTTATCACAATAGCCTACTATCCAATTAATGGGTACAGGAAAACAGTAAGTACCCATTTTAATGCAGTTATTTCCTGAAGGGACAAGGAAAATGATGACATGAAAATACAAACCTACTTAAATCGCGGTTAGGTAGTGTTAATTTAGAAATAATAAGTTTAGTTCAGAATGAAATGACATCTTCCAGATACTTACATAAGTACGTATTATAACCCTAACCCTAACCCTAATGAAAAAAATTACGTGTAGCTAAATGAGGTGGGTCAGCTGGACCCAAATGAATTGAAGACTTGAACAAACAAGTAATCATTTAAGCTACGAAACTCTGTGGAAGTAAGCTATAGAAATCATAAACATACTTCGCTATTATGCAAGTAGCATACATATATGTATGGGAACGCAGGCTCTAAAGGAGGATGCGCTCAGGTAACCCGCGAAATTCAAATACTTACGTTTAGTTGCAATTTGCAGGTCACTGTCAGGTTGTATGTCGATTAAAATATGATTCACGGCAGTAACAGATATGGCTTTACAGAATTATAATCATATGTCGATTAAAATATGATTCACGGCAGTAACAGATATGGCTTTACAGAATTATAATCATTAAAATCAGCAATACAACTCAGTAAGTTAGAATTGGCCCCAAATGTCATGATTTCATGAAATAGTCATTCAATAGGGTAATATGAACTTAAAGAGATGTATTGATGATTTTTATGATTATAATTCTTGAAGTAAATAAATATTTGATACGGCCGCGAATCACATTTAGATCAACATACAACCTGATACTGATCTGCAAATTGCAAAAAACGTAAGAAAATTTGAATTTCGCGGGCTACCTTGGCGCATCCCCCTTACGTCTTAATTTTGCATTACGTGTTTCAAACCAAACCAATAATCTTTTACAAAGTCTGTTAAGAGTCATTTATTTAAAATAAGTGTCAAAAACAAAAAGTAAAAACAGTATAAGATTTTTTTTTAAATCATCGAAAAAAACGCCTGTTTTGCAGATGGCTTTCCAACGGGTAATTACACTATCGTGAAAATCGTGCATTCTTCTGTAATGTCTGATAGTTTTGCAGAATAAATGGGGACATTTCTTCGTTAATTCATGAGGAAAAACTGCAAATAAACTTGAGTTTATAAAAAAGTCTACAAAAAAATATTTTGCTAGTGAGGTGGGTCCACTCCTAACCAAAATACTTTTTTAATTACACGTTAACTGAATGTTCGGGACTCGGTCGACTTTAAGAAGGTACTGAAAATCAGGGCAAGCTCGAGCGTACGTCATACAGCTGATTTTAGACGTATTTTACGACTTCATCTAGATCCATTGAACCCACGACATTTGTTAAGGGTTAATTTATTTTTTTAATGGGAAACAACGACAATTGTCATTTACATTTTAGAACGGGGGTCTACTCTCTAAGTCCGTCAACGAAGATACGGGCCCGTCCGAAAGTAGTAGATCCATCAAAACAAGTTACAAATTAAAATTTTCAAACATGCAAATACATATCGGGAAGTAAGGGACATCTGTCAAATCGTGTTGTATTTCATTCTTATAGTTCGGGCCCCAAACTAATCATATTACCGTAAGTGATACGGAGTTGGAAATGCCAGTAACTTCGGCCGAAACTACGGACATCACGCTTAGGTTGTCTGGACCCCCTGATCTAGTTTTATATAATTATAAACTTATATCGTAAATATACTCTGCTGTTTAATTTTACCCAAACATTATTGTATTATATTCTCGATATTAAGAATGTCATTTACAAAAAAAATGGATTCATAAATTACTACCTTATCAACGCCAACAAATTAAAACAACTAACGTTTTTTAAATCTAATTAACCACTAATCGTATATTTCGTGGCGACACGAGAGAAAATGAAGCCAACGATACTGGAAAACATTTACGGTAACCTCTAACCCAAATTAAAAAACGCAGAGTAATTAACCAACCTTCAGAGATTAACCATACATTTTTCGAAGGTTAACTTTGGAGGGTTATGTGATTTTTTTATTTCTTAAGTACTTTCTGAGTTTATCTAAACATTACTGTCAGGAAAACACCTTGAGTAAACCTGGACTCACTTGTTAATATAAGTCTGAAATCGACCTGTCTTGAGCTAACGTGGTTATTAATGCTTGTGCCTTCTCTGTAGAAGAAGAGGCATTTGCCTCGAGTAGGACAATAATAATAATACCAGCCTGTTATTGGCCCACTGCAGAGAGTCAAGGCCTCTTCTAACAATAGGCTGATATTAATAAAGTTCAAACCTCTTTACCCCGCGTTTATTAACCCTATGATTATTTTAATAATATTTGTTTAGATTATGGTATGTACCTGCTTTTTAAGATCATGGAGGTCCCCGGAGAGGTCCAACTCGACGTCATCGCGTCCAGTGACGCACAACGCAAGCTTCTTGACGATCACACGGCGTGGGTCGTTCGCGTCTGTTGAACAAATAAAAATATCAATCAGATTTGATAGTAAGTTTAGGTTTTGGATATTCGGGAGGGGCGAGACTGTATCTTCTAAATTTATAGCGTGCATATTTCTCGTGAAACTTCCGACCTTTGAGCAGCAGAAGTTGCTGCTGGGGAGTTAGATCCGCCATTTATTCTTTACAGCTAAATCAGTAGGAATTTGTGAAGAGCGGGCGTTTCGGGGACTATCCTACTAATATTATAAATGTGAAAGTTTGTGAGGATGGATGGATGGATGGATGGATGTTCGTTAATCTTTCACGCAAAAACTACTGAACGGATTTTAATGAAATTTGCACCCTAATTACGTAACACACTATGTATCACAATCTGAATCATTTTGAATGAAGAAATTATCTGCTCAACAACGTAAATAACGCAATGAATGTTGTTAAACTGTCAAAATGAAACCCATTCCTACTGATAATGTGTTACGTAATTATCCCGCTGGATTAACATGTAGGACACTTTTTATCCCGGTAGTACGTTCCCGTGGAATAATTTACGACATCCACGCGGGCGAGGCCGCGGGCAAAAGCTAGTCTTATATAATTTTGACGTTCAATAAGTGCTGATTCTCAGCCTAGTTTGAAAAAATGACTTGATTAATTTTGATTTTGTTTTGTCGCTACATAGATGGTAGCAAAACCATTCCCCAATTGGTTTTCTAAGCATGTTCTTATATTATGTAGTTTTGGCTAGGGTATTTCTATGGCCTGGCTACAGAAACAAATTCACCCCCCACTGGACACTAAGAGATAATAATTAATATCAATAATGCATTTTATACCTACTAATAAACTTACATTATCAGCACCCCAAATTAGATAACACGCTGTTTTTTACAATCTGAAGGATTTTGAAGGGAATCCCTTGTCCATTGCTCCATATGTTTGAAAAATTCATCTGCTCGACAACGTAAATACCGTAATGAATGTTGTCGAATTGTCAATATGAAAGACATTGCCATTGTGAATGTGTTACGCAATTACCCCGCAGGTTGTCATGTGCTTCAATGGAATAGCAGACTTGGATTTACAAAGTCCAGCTAAAGTACGAAGGGTAAACAGAGGAGGCCAAGTTTGAAGGGTGGCCTAATTAGTTTATACAGGGTCGGCTAATTACGGACTAGGGTTATAAGCGTATTAAAGGAGAAAGGCTCTGGAAACTTCCCTATAATTACATAGCTCTGAGAGATTTTACAAAGGAAAATAGTTTACAAGGGGCTGGTAATAAAATACAGAAAAAAGTCTCCAATTATCTGTGGTTTCTGCCCGTAAATCACTGATTCTAGTGTTCAATAAAATAACGTTACCCATATACGCCTTTCTTTCGCGGTGAAGAAAAACATTGTGAGGAAAACCCTTATCCCAATTTATTTAGGGTTGGTGCAGAATGTCTTCATGTTCCTCCATACTTCTCTACTAGTCGACATCTCAGTAGTGACCCCCTTTCTAGCCATATCATCTTTCACACAGTCCTTACATCGTTTTTTGGGAAAAAATACTTATATTTTAGTAGAATCTATCTGGAGGGCCTATCCAAAGTAACATTCGATTAGCGATGACGCTAGTAGAAAAGCCAAAAAAATTATGGGGTTGACATAAGCTATCGAAATGTCACGAGATCAAAGGTCAACGGATACAAATTAACTAGACAAGTTTAACATCATTCGATTCTATGAAACGAATTGACAGCGTCGAACGATTACTTCCATAGAGATGCGTAGCCAAGTGGCACTTTTTGACAAGCGTTATCGCTAGTTTTCGATTAGTATTATGGAAACATCATCGAAGCGAATGCCATTTGTCTAGGCCCTCTGAAATCACTAACACGGAAGTGTAGTGTGATCGTTGCTCGTTTCTTATTTGTATGAGAAGACGCCTTTACCATGTGGTGTTGGAGCATTAAGCTTTTCTGTTAAGTCCTAATCAATTTTGAGAATGGTACATGACTTAAAAGCACATAATAAATAATGAAAAAAAAAAACTAGATTGTTATTTCTAAGCGATAATTTTCGCCTGGCAAGCAACGGAGAGTGCCGCTTAAATTGTTTATGATATCCAAGGAAAAACAAAAATATAAGATCATTGCTCACGTGCCTAAATTTATTTCTATGATGATATAAGAATAGATCTAGTTTAGACTGTAGTTTGTGCTAGCTTTCGTATGCGACAACGTCAGTGAGTCAGTGGGGACAGACCAATGTATTATAAACTTTCCGAAATACCTATTAGGCCGGGACCATTTAAAGAAAGTCAAGCTGTATAATTATATCATATAATATAATATCATTTATTTGCTAAAAAAAACATGTACCGTAAAACGGGGTGAATAGGAACGCAGGGCTGAATCGTAACGAAACTTTAAAAGGGATTTTAACATTGAAATATTATAGTCTGTCGCCAAAAAGGACTCTTTAATGTGTATACTGTATTATAGTTACCCGATTACGTGCCCCTGATGGCAACAAATTATATTATTTAAATGTTAAAATTCCTTTTAATGTTTCGTTACGATTCACCCCTGCGTTCCTATTCACCCCGTTTTACCGGTAGCTCAGGTTCTATTGAGCAAGGGTCCGAAACTTGGGAAAGAATAACCCTAGGGTTTAGAAATAAACATACAGAATTCGGTGTAAGTTTTTGGGTCAGGAAGTACGTGGTTAATTGCACGAAAAATATTGCTTTTAGATTAAATTGCGAGTTTCTAAACTAAAATCTGCCCTTTGCTTAAGAAACAACTACCGTACGTAACCTTAAACAAATTATATTGGCTTCCTTTAAATTAACTTTCTATACATATTCTAAGGAAAATGTAATGACCGAGGAAGTTTATGCGAAACCTTGCAGACCCGACAAACAATCAACTTGGTTTTTGTAAGACCAAAGTTCTAATCAAAGGCTACGCGTCCCGACTGTTTGTGACGTCGCCGCGTCGTTTTAATTAAATAGGGTTTTGGGTTATTATGGTAGAAGCCAATTAAATACACGATTTTTAGAAGAGTTTTCCTGTTTGTTGCGCAAACGTGGATAAAAATTACTTTTCAAATAGTTAAGGGAGTTGGAAAAGAACTGAAGTTACCGACATAGCTTGCAGAGTAAGCAAGCTGAAGTGACAGTGGGCTGGACATGTCTGTCGATGGCCGGTGAAGCAGACGAGTCCTGGAGTGGAGACCGCGTATCGGCAAGCGTAGTGTGGGACGCCCCCCAGCTAGATGGACCGACGACCTTAAGGTGGCTGGGACTGACTGGTTGCGAAAGGCGGAGGACAGGGAATTGTGGCGCAGCGTGGGAGAGGCCTATGCCCAGTTGTGGACTGCGATAGGCTGTGTTGAAGGGAGTTGGTCCTTCTACTCATGACTTCGTTTGGGTAGTCTGACGACTTTCGACGTATGGATGCAACTTTTAACACTTATCGGCAATTATCTTTGCCCTCTTGTCCTCACAGGACACGAGTAAGACGGTTATCGCAAATCAAGTCCTCTCACACAGGATGCAAACAGTCACAGTATGCACTCGACCAAGTAGGTCAACGAAAATAGGTCATTGTCGATATTGTATTAGTCACAGCTGATAGCTTAGCTATGAAGGAAATTGATGTGGCCGCAAACAGCGGTAATAGTATGGCTTCGGATAATATACGCGTCGGGGGAGGAAATTATACCGATAGGTGGAATGATTGTGGATATCCGTATGGATATTATGTATCTATTTACTAAGAAAGGCCCGCAAAACATTCTGGTAGAACAATTTCCATGAATTTTTCATATAAATTGTTCTACTAGAGTCGCATCGCGCTGTCGCGTCGTGCCAGTCTGCGGGATCACTAACGATTATGTATAAGACTAGAGGACCATTAAGAACCTGTGCTCATTAGATATGGGATCTTTAGATACTTGTTTTGCCTATTTTTAGTAGCAAAAGTAGATAGTACAAACAAATGTCTATGAAAGTTATAATATAAACAAAACTAATATGAGAGATTTAGTGTAAGAGACAGAGTCCGTCCTTGAAATTTTACTCTGAAGTCTCGTTCTATTATCGAATCAGAAAATCGAAAAGTTTCACTTTAAAAGTTTTAGGACTGTTTGCTTGTCATAATGATCATCTAATTCAGCGTTGTTTTTTGTACGTTTCTTTACAAGGCCGTATGCCGAATCTAAGTACTAAAAAGACCGTGACAAATGAACCATTCTGTTTGCTAATCACATTCAGTACTAAAAAAGCTATTGATCTCTCACACAACTAAGTACTTCAGCAAAAAATGTTTTCGTCTACAAACCCATAAAACATGAAAACAACATTAAAAATCGAATAAACCTTACTCGATTTCAGTCTCCTACCCAACCATGTCGATACATGCCATCCCAGGTATCGATTACTCGTCAGCTACGTGTCGTGTAATGCAGGTTGTTTGGCCGACACACGCGTCAAGGTCGTATCATGGATGGAAGCATAATGCCTTGACATTCGTGACAAGTGTATGTCATGTAACGTTTGCGGAATATAATGAATTTGCTTTAAAGTATTATGAGGTCACCTTTTCTAAACTCCGATGCATTATCGAAAAGTTCTGGGGATTTTTTTGCGGCACTTCTTTATAGCTAAAGCACTAGGAAGTAGGCAAGGGTGGACGTTTTGGGGGCCTGTCTTATTTATTTCTGACGTTCATAGATTCTCAGCTTAATTTGAATAAATGACTTTGATTTTGATTGTGTAGGTACTTAATGCTTTTTTATAGACAGACGTAGGTAACGACTTCATTATGTTGGATTACATGTACACATAAAAGTCGTTTTTTTGCAATGGGGTAGGCAGAAACCACAAGGCGCTACGTGACATTACTGTCACATTAAGTTTAGGTTTCCTAAGACAGGCGGCGGCCGCCTCAAAACTGCCGCAGTAACGCCCGTCATGAAAATGATGGAAACGGGATTGGACTTTACAGTGTCAAAAAACGGTCTTCAGTCCAACTTACTTTCATAAATAACTATTCAGTGACGTCATTCGACGGTAAATTCCGGACGCTATATGGTGGCCACCGCAGTCTTAGGAAACGCTAGATTAAGGGTGCGTTTCCACCAGAGATGAGCGAGAATGCGTAGCGAGGCATGTGCGTTCAACCAACCAATAACAGCGTTAGCTTAGCTCAAACTATGAAAATGAATGTTATTGGATAGTTTCACACACAGCCTTCGCTACGCATCCTCGCTTTTCTCTGGTAGAAACACAGCCTTAGCCTGTGGAACGCATTGGGTTGGGTCACGTGTCAGGTCATATAAAATTGTAACATGTTAGTTACCTTAACCTCCATGTTAAGTAATATCAATAATTCTAGCGATCTATGTGAGCCTCAATTACATAAAGTAACTATTTACAGCACGTTATGGCCTACCTATGAATAAGTGAAGTAGGCAAAAACAACATTTAACAACCAACGCAACTAATCAAAACGGAAAACGGAGCATTGAACAATGAATATGTCATATTTTTTTTGTCAACGTTTTATGATAAGATAAATCACATACGTATCCACAGCTATTGATATGACATTGATAACACATTCTAGAAAGCTTGATAATGGTGCCGAATTCTCTAAACTAGACTAAAAATCACTAAAATTTTGTTTAGTCCTGTCAAAAGACGATTTCTCATTCTGAAATAGACTAAAGTGACACAACTTAACTATATTTTAGTTTGACAGTACTAAGATGGTACTGATTAATTAGTTTAGTGAAAATAGCATTTTTGCTATTCTGAATTTGACGTTTTTAACCTAAAATTTTGGTTGTCTTAACTAAATCTGGCTGTTTTTAATAGCGATTAAAAAGGTGTGGAATAAAATTAGTTGTCATGAACTAAGATTCACCACAGCACCTCGACTTCAGGGGCAAAAACAGTACTGTATTTTTTATTTTATTTTGCTTATATCTCGAAAACGGTGTGTCCTATCGCAAAAATAATGAAAAGTTCGACCCCCCTTTATGAAACCCTAAACCCATATAACTCTACACGAAGGTATATTTTTTTTAAATATTTTCCGTATAAAAAGTGAAAAAATCCATATAAAACACGCCGAGGTTGCCAGCCATGCGCGCCTCCGGCTCTAAAAAAAAATCACGTGGTAGGGCAAACAAGTAGGTACCATGTGAAGTCGCGATTGTCAAATTAAATTATAGTTGCGTCAAAATGATTTTTAAATTTAGAGATATTTTATTGCAGAATAGCTCTGAGATTCTCATAGCCAAAAGTAAGGAATTTTAGTGATAGTTTAGTTAGTTTAGTTCAGTGTACAAGAGAATCGGCACCAATGTTTTAGGAGCAGGTATGGAGTTGATTTAATTTTTACAGTAGAAAGAAGGAAGAGAAAGAAAATAATGTAGCAACTAAAGTAGGAATGAAGAAACGTCGGTAAAAGGGATACGGCTTTTGCAAGTGATGAAAAATACAGTGAAAGACATGGATGATCATCTATACATATAACAACATAAAGTCGCTTTTCGTGTGTCTGTTATTCTTCTAAACTACGCAACGGATTTTAATGCGATGTCCACCATCATTTACAGATTTTTTTCCGAAAGGTTTATGCGTACAAACCACCTGTTTGAAGGCAACTACAAACGCGACGCGGATCGCGCGCGACACAAAGGCACCGCTCGTCGCGCGACAGGCGGTACCTTTGTGTAGCGTCGCGTGTGGCGCATGTTTGTAAGAGCCTTAATATTAAGCTTAGTTTTATTAAAGAAATCCTAATGTTTTGCCAAGTCGTATAATAAACCGTGCGAAGGATGGTCGGGTCACCAGTGAGTAATAATAATTATACGCAGTAACTTAGCAAAAGATGTCCCAAGAACAAGAATAGGTACATTTAGCTTAACTTGAGAGGGCACAATGGATGACTATTTACAAAACTCACGTTCAGAGAAGCTATACAAGAATAGCATGTAATTTAAATATTTATGAAGGGTTTAGATTCTCACATAGAAACGACGTGACTAATGTTATCAGATATCAACAGGATGATTGTCACGGTTCATTCGAGACTTGACAATTAAGCGTTTATCTTTATAAGGGAACTGCTTCACACTGAATTAGATTAACACTAGGAGTCTTTCTATTAGTCGCAAGCGTTGCTGATGAACATGAGGTCTTGGGTTCGGTTCCCGGGTCAGGCAAAGCGTTATTGGGTTTTTCCGTCTGGAATTTCTCAGTAGCAGCGCGGTGTCTGGATTTGTGCCTGGTTGATGGCAATAGGCTCACCCATTATTACATGGGACTTCAACATAACTGGCGAAATGTAGGTGTACTATAGGTGCACCAGTGCCCAACCCTTCAGGAAATACAGGCGTGATGTTATGTTATCAGATATTTACAACATGATTGTCATGGTTCATTTGAGACTTCATAATGCATTGTCCGCCTATATAAGGGTACTGCTTCACACCTAATAAGATTCCCAGTAGGATTCTATATGTAGCTGTCTATATTATAGATAAGTACATAGCATTTATGCAAACATCTTGATTTGGTTACAAGTTTCTGTAGGCTAAACCTACATTAGAACTATAATACCCTCATGAGGATTGATTTATTTAAATAAAAATGCCTACATTTTACACAAACAACGAAAGTAGACAGGTCATTTACTTTTTGTTTGATTTCCAGAATGTGTAATTTAGTAAGTTTGAAAGTCTAAAGAATGTCTTTTGCATGATGAAATGACACTCTCACTTATGCTTTTAATTTTATCAACATATTTATATTCATAGTCAGACTTCACCCAATTCTGAGCATAGCTCTACATGTGGCAATGTCTATGTTCCTATGCCACTTCCGTTGATGTTCTGCCTGCGATAACAACTGTCATCGGCTTAAATCGCTCATCAAACATTAAGGAATTAAAACATGTATTTTTTTAAACAATTCCTTAACTGTCAAAAAAAAACATCAGAACAGACTTGCTGATAAAGGCTTTGATGTGGGCTCTGCCCCTTTTATTATCCTGATATTTTAGGGAATTGAAGAATGATTTTATAGAAAAAATAATACTATAATATGCTTACCAACAACAACAGCTCCAGCCTGAGCCTCTCCTAGAAGTGCCTCCTTGTACTTCCTCAAGGACTCATCCTCCTGGTCAGCAGCGATGATCTCATCAATAGTCTTCTCTGGAGGAGGCCTGTACGAGGACTTGATCTCTTCTTCTTCCTCCTCCTCAGGAGTTCGGTTTACTTCTGGATCTCCAGACATGGTAGGTATGCTAAAAATAAATTATTTTGGGGTCAGTTAGGACGGTTTACAAATAAACAGAGAGGATCACAAGGAATTAATCAATTTTCAAGTTCAAACCATGATTATAAGGAATAGTCCAAAAGACCAGGGTAACAAATTCATGCTCTTAAGACGAGGACCAAAACAATATGTAAATATATTTTACCACATGCAAAATATGCACTTGAACGTGGGTGGAGTTGCGGTCACCAGCCTGTTATACAAGATGAGTATATTTTGCAAATGTCATGAAGATATGGCAGGTCTACTAAAGAGTTATAATATTAGAGATAGGTAATATTATATGTCAAGTTTCATGGGAATCAATAGTAAGCGCTACAACAAGTGATAATAATGCATGATGCAAACCACTTGAAGCCATATTATCAGTAATGAGGGACATTTAAAGATCACAATTGGCTGTAGGTATTGCCTATTGATATCATGATTAGTATGATAACTCATTCCAATGTTATTGCCACCATAACTGTCTCGTTATTTATATTTGTAATCAATTATTAGGATGATTGAAAATGCATTCTTAAATGTTTATTAATCTTATAATAAACTTGTCAGAAGTTGTCAGTAATTTTACAAGCACGTTTTACAGACTTCTTATAAGAATGATTGGCATCTCAAATCAAATTAAGAGATTTTCAAACCAATTTCTGGTGAGTGGGTCGCCTCGGGGTCCTTCTTAGTAATAATAATATCATTGTCTTAGGCCATTTCAACAGTTCAAGAAGTTCAATAATATAATGAATCCAAATTGATGAGATTGATAACTATTTGTGGTGTATGACTCAAACTGATTGATTGATAATTTATTTATTTATTTAAAAAATTTGCACACAAATAAGATACAAAGGCAGACTTAATGCCTTAGGCGTTCTTCCAGTCAACCAAGGGTGGTGAAGAGATTAGATGGCAGGTGCTTTGGTTGAGAGGAACAATGATAAAAAACAATTAAAAATATATCATGATGAATAAAATTATAAATAAAATAGGTACACAAGTATAATAATAATGTTATTTAGGCACTCAAGGTCAATCAGAGTTTTGAATTGGTCTATGTATCATCATTGTTGTAGAAACTAAGGACTGTGATGGGCAGAGTTAATTGAGAGACATTTTATTGTATTTTTTAACTATATTCTAGTATTTTGACTCATGCATGGTAGGTGCATAATCTAGAGTTCTACTAAATAATTTATATACAAGTTATGCTGAGTTTAAAGAACTTATAGAAGTCCCCGGGTGACTATAAATTGAGGGAACTGCCAGATTGCACTTGCAAAATTAGCTGCAAATAAATTTTCAGTATGACTGTAGAGAAAAAATATAATAACATGTTGAATTCCTTATCACACAATCTACAAGCATTCCGCTAGTATTATCATTAGGCAGAACTGTATAAAAATGCAATTGATCATTAAGAAACAAGAGCAGAAGGACTGTCACATGCGACTGTCGCATAAAATCGTATGAATCATAGACCCCCATAACCTCAACAGTGGATTACGCTTACAATTTTAAAGAAATATACAGCAAGAAAATTATCACTCGGACCAGTTGATTTGAGACTCAGACCGGATTCACGCGAGACGCATACATAAAGAATATTTTACCCGCTAGCCGTGAAACTAGATGTAAAACGAAATACGTAAGCCGCTAGTGGAACCGCCCAAAAAAACTAAAAATCGTAAACTTATTGGACAAAAAGTCCGTGAATTAAATTAAAGTTGTTTAAAAATAACGTAGCTTTACCACACGTAACGACTCCCTATATCCTACAATAACAGGATTTAGCGGCTTCGTCATTGCCAGCCAAACGAGCTTCATTTGTTGCCTTATCTCGACATTCATAGTAAAACTTGGATTTAACTTACGTTTCAATAGAAAATGCTGGTGAAACAAACTAAAATCAATAACTTGTAATTGCACAATCGTAACAAGCACTAATTAACACCAAATAAAGATATACAACTTACGAAAATTTGTGATTTGTAAAATCTATAGATCAAAAATGACGGACAAAACGATTCCGGGCGGTCATCGAACTCACAAAATTAATTTAATCGTCGAACGAAATGGCTGTGCGACATTTGCAACTCTGGCTGTCTGTCTCACTTTACAACCTATGATCTCTCTGTCGTTTTCGGTACGAGAGAAAGAGGCACCAATACCTTGCAGACAAGAATTTTCACAGGTCTTGCCAGAGTTAAACCTTTTTGTCCATGAGACTTCCGGTGCAGTCTAGTGTTTATGGATAACATGATAGGTATGTGCGTTATGCTACAAACACACGCAGCGACCTCTGTTACCGACACCGCACTAACACCAACGAATTTCAAAATTTCACGTTTGCGCACAGATTTTGATATAATCGTAGCCATTTATTCATTAACCATAGCTTGTATCTGAATTTAAACAAAAAATATACAGGGTGTCCCGTAAATAATGGATCAAACGTAACGGGTAGGTAGCTTACCTCATTTCCAACAACTAATTTGAACAGTAAAAAAAAAACCGATAAGGTAACCAAGATATTATTTTTTTCGATATTTACTATTTTCTGTACCAGCATTCAGTGTTTTTAATGCTGTTGCTGCAAATGGTATCATATTTAGGTGTGATTTTTGTCAAACATTTCTGAATAGTTTACTAATGTTATAAGATACCATTTTTTTAAATAACATTTTATTTGCCTTAGAAAAAAAATCTTGAATTGAAAAGTTTTGTTTTTACGACCAAAAGACCAGAATTGAAAAAATTCTCCTGTAAAAAAAATGTATGACACCAAAGTGTACCATTATTTTAAAAACTTGTAAAATTACTAAAGTTTGCAAATTGGTATAAAACTTACGCCTAGTCTTTGTCGTTACAAAGATATTGCTATGAATCTGACAGAGGTGCCAAATTACGAAATAAAATAAAATTTGAAAAAGTGTGCACAATTAAACTATTTTCTTAAAAATGTTTAGGTATCTCAGCGTATGAAAAAAATTAGGAGGTTAAATTAAAAAAAAAATACAAATAAATCGTTTATTTTGTTTTTACAGTAAATGTTCAAACTGACGTCCCCCTACGAGAATGCAAAGTCTGCACCTCCTAATAAAGGAAGCTCTTATCCGACGGACAAAATGGCTGTTGTTTATTTCTGATACAGCAGATTGGATGCGCTGACGTAATTCTTCTTCCGACGTTATTCGTTGTTTGTAAACTTTGTCTTTTAAACATCCCCAATAAAAAAAATCTAAGGGATTTAAATCCGGAGATCGCGGAGGCCACAAAATTGGTCCTAATCGGCCGATCCATCTGTCAGGGTAAGTTTCATTGAGTTGCGCCCTTACTGCCGTCGCATAGTGAGCGGGGCAACCATCATTTTGTAACCACATTGCTTGCCGCACGTCTTCTGGAATATTTTCTAATAACGTTGGCAACTCATTCCTTAAAAAATGCAGATAGTATTCGGCGTTTAGAGTTGCTGGTAGTTCAAAGGGCCCTATTATTTGCCCATTGATTATTCCTACCCATAAATTTATTTTAAATTGATGTTGGCTCCTGTCCTCTCGCATCAAATGTGGGTTTACCAGCTGCCAACTGTGCAAATTATGCAAATTGAGATATCCATCTCGCCGGCATGAAGACTCGTCACTCCATAAAATTTTATTAAAAAACTGTGGGTCCGCCCGTATCATTCTAAGCATCCTTTGGCAAAATGCTACTCTTTGCGGGTAATCACGTGCCGTCAGCGTTTGAACACGTTGCACGTGATATGGGTGCAACCGGTGCCTTTTTAGAACTCGATGTACCGTCGATCTTGGAATACCTGTGCGTTGCGCTATGACGCGAATTGAGACCGACGAATCTTCCTCGATTTCTCGAATAATAATTTCGTCATTGACTTGTGACGGTCGCCCTTCACTGGCACCCCCAACTCCGGTGCCAAGAATTCTTCCCTCAAGAAGCGCGTTATGCACTCTAATGAATACGCGATAGTCGGGATGTCGATCCCGGTTCGGGTATCTTTCACGATACAATCTTGCGGCCGCCCTGGCATTACCTCTTGCTTCTCCGTAGATAAAATGCATTTCGGCATACTCCCGTGGCGTGTACTCGTAACGAGGCATCGTACTACTGCACACACGTACAACCTCACACAAACGATTGTTTTCGAAGTCCGTAGGATTGCCAAGTCATTCGTCCAAAACACAAACAGTTCCAAATCGTTAGGCAAAGCAAAGTCCAAATACACAGCACAAGTTTAATTTTAAGGAACACAACAGTTAGGCACAGCGGGAGCGAAAGTATTCTGACGTACGTATCAACTCGAAGAGAGATTCGTGTCAACTAAACAAATAAAATCATGCAACAATGAAGCCCTGTATGAGTGAAGGGTGAAGGAAAAAAAATACCTGCACAAAGACACCGATTTACCAAAAATACAAAAGCGGCGCTATCTATCCCTTTCACACTGAGTGAGGTGCAACTCCGCAGGTAGCGGTCCCAAATTCCGAACAGATGACGTCATCGGCTCGGAATTACGCTACACGCTTAACCACATGCTTAGATTACAAGCATAAGCCATTACGAGAAAGAAAAGTTAGATAGTACCATTTTAATTTCAGTTCTGTCTTCTTCATCACATTCATAGCAATATCTTTGTAACCGCAAGGACTAGACGTAAGTTTTATACCAATTTGCAAACCGTAATAATTTTACAAGTTTTTAAAATAATGGTACACTTTGGTGTCATACATTTTTTTTACAGGAGAATTTTTCCAATTCTGGTCTTTTCATCGTAAAAACAAAACTTTTCGATTCAAGATTTTTTTTCTAAGGCAAATAAAATGTTATTTAAAAAAATGGTATCTTATAACATTAGTAAACTATTCAGAAATGTTTGACAAAAATCACACCTAAATGTGATACCATTTGCAGCAACAGCATTAAAAACACTGAATGCTGGTACAGAAAATAGTAAAAATCGAAAAAAAAAAAATATCTTGGTTACCTTATCGGTTTTTTTTTTACTGTTCAAATTAGTTGTTGGAAATGAGGTAAGCTACCTACCCGTTACGTTTGATCCATTATTTACGGGACACCCTGTATATTAAGTACACCCAAAACAAAAACAATTATCACTGATTTTACAAAATTATTATCAATGGGACTAAAACTGAAAACTCATCATAGATGGCAGAACTATTCACCGTCTACAAGCCTCAATTATTTTGTTTATGTTTACTTTTGTGTGGATCACAAAATAAACGAAAACTATAATTATAAATAATTTATAAGCGACTTGGAGTGTAGTACTATTAGAAGATGAGCCTAAGGAAAAGGGAAGCTTCTACTATTGGTAAAATAGTAGCTGTAGTGGAAAAGTTAGCAAAATATGAGCATTTTATAATTCGTAGGATATTTTATGTTTCTTGACTTTTTATAGTACTTTTTTGTTGAAGACTGGAGAGGCGTACGACAGGAATAACCCTGATCGGAGTTGAAAACCAACTCAAGAATGATCTTCCTGCCTAAAAAACTTCAGAGATGATAATTCTAGCATTGATGAAATTGATAATATAAACACACACATACACCTTTACTATAATTTACATATTATCACACCACAGGCGCCTGTCAGTAATGAAATTAGACTTAGTTCACCTGCATTTGAATGTCTCCCTTAAATGTCTTCAGGTTTAAAAAAGGTAGCACCAGAGTTTCGACAAAATATCGGGTTTCCAATTTATTTTCGGAGAGCTTTCTCCCACAGTTTTCGTCATATAACAACAACAAATACCTGGGTCCCGTATTTTTGCAGTCAATAGCTGCGCAACGGGGCATATTAATTAATTATGCGTAAAAGAAGTCACTTGTTTACCAAAACTGTAGGGATAGTCAAAGCGAGCTGTCAAATTCTTAGACGCTGGATTGTAGCGACATCTAAAGTGAGCTAGTTGCAGTTTTTATCCCCATTACAATTACACTAATCATACAATAATTTAAATCAGATAAGAGCTGCAAGTCTTCAATGGCATACAATAGAAGTGTGTTCAATAGGATTTTTTTGAGTTTTGAGATCTACAAGAGCGTGGACCGTGCTTGTCAGTTTTAGAAGAAAGCTGCTAAATAATTTTACTTTACTGATTGGTATCGTGGATTGTGTTTCACAATATTACTACAAGATGCGGATTGATTATACCATTAAGGTATTTTCTACGAGTGCCTTCCCTTAACATCCGTTCGTCTGCTGTCTCAAATTCATGAAGGTATTAAGCCATATTACCTAAAAGTACAAGGACTTAATTATTTTGAACTGTGAGTATACCTAACTTTATAAAATGTTGACGGTAACCTTTTGTTTGGGGGAGACGGACTATTGTCCTTGCGCGTTTCTGTGGTACGTACCAAGGCTCTTTTAATAATAATTATTATAATCCTATCTGTTTCTCCATTATAGTATGATATATCTAACGCTAAATAAAAGCGAGTGAATCTTTTTGTTGGGTAAATTATTTTTAAACTATACAATGACTACTAAAAACTTGTCCATTTATAACAGGTTTAGAACCGGTACTGCTGCCTGCGCAGCGAAACGTTGATCACCGGTTTGGCGACGTCGCGTGCCATGCACGGAGCGTATCAGCATCGGCAAATTATTTTCGCCGACATTTTGTTGTCGCTCTGTGCATGACACGCGACGGTGTTGGTCGATGACAGAACGGTCTAGTGGGCATAGTCTCATACTTTTCAATAGAAATAATATTTTTTTCCGTGACTCGTTCCTAGCACAGATACGGTGTAGTGGGCAGTGTCTTTTGCACGTCCCATGATCAATTTCGCTGACAATAATCGAACCAAGATCACGAATGAAGTGAACTCATGCTAGATAGATTTTCTAAGGTCCCCTTAAAGAGTGCCAAAATAGTTCGTTTCAAACCTCAAAAAAAAAAAAAATAGTTAATGGTAAACGTCAAAAGCAAAACTCAAATGAAAGAATGTCACTTTTCATTCATTTGCTGTCAATCAAATATTGTTATTTTTCTTTCAATGTTATTTTCTTGAATTTGTACGATCGTTTATGTCGAATTACTTAGTTAAACATGAGACTTCAAAATAACAATCATCTCTTTCTTATTCAATTATATTTTATACACAAGTGTGAAGAGTACTAAGAATAATCATCCGTAGCTATTTAAAATAATTTATAACCTAAGCGTAGTGTTATTTCGTAACTAGAAATCACTTCTAAATCAAATAAAATGAACTGAAATCTATTTTACTTATTTAAATATTAAATTATCAAATTAAATAATGTTTGTAAGTATCTCAGTTCTAAATTAAGTCCTTTATTTGACCTCTTCCATTAACAAATAAAACAATTACCTTGATTTCAGAAATTAAACATGTCACGTCTCCCTGCTATAATTAGATATCAGAACCATCTTATTAGACCCTGTACAACTACGACGCAAACTTCAGATGACGAGAAAGAGAAGGAACTGGAAAGAATAGCTAAAGATGTAAGCTTGTTGTTGTTTAACCATTGTATCTTTTTGCTATCAATATTGGAAGATTCAATACTGAAATTCAGTCATAGATAAGAACAAAATAACAGCTCCAAACTTCCATTAATCAAATCCTTATGAACTACTAAAAACAATATTGTCAAGGCAGATTACTTTTTATTGTAAAAACTGGCCACTATAATTTTATTGTAAAAACTAGCCACTATCATTTTATTGTAAAAACTGATCTATCATTTTTGCCATAATCCCACCACCAGCCACCATCACCACCACCACCATCACACTCACCACCACCACCATCACACTCACCACCACCATCATAACACTCACCACCACTACCATAACACTCACCACCACCACCATCACACTCATCACCACCACCTACCACCATCACCCACCATCACCATCCACCCATCACCACCACCACCACTACCTCATCCACCATCGGCATTAAAGTAAGAAAACAACAAGTCCAAATTCCATGAAAACCAACCATTCTAAAACAAAACCTTTTTATAATTCCAGGCGTCCATAGATGAACCACCAACAGCCTGCTGCCAATCTGGTTGCTCCAATTGTGTATTCATAGTATGGGCAGAGGCCTTATCAGCGAAGATGCAAGATGCTGGCCCTGAACTCTGTGAAAAAATACTGAAGATGGTTGACGATCCGTCTATGAAGGCATACTTAGAAATGGAACTGAGGATGCGAGGATTAAAGAAATGATCATGTAGCCAATTAGTAAAGATAGTAATTTTGTATATTTTAAGCTTGATACTTGGAATATTTTGTAGTTTTATATTAAGCATCGCTAATGAGACACAATTGTTTATCTATTGTTATGATCCTCTAGCAGGGTACCTCGGGACTGAAAAATTCTTTTTCTATCCAGAACAGCTAAATTCTGATTAACATACAGTCATTTCATAGTTATTGACGGGTTGCTATTGGGTTGCTGCAACAGCAACCTTATTATGATGAGAATAAAGATCGCTGATCCAAATCAACAATCTCTATTCTCATCCAAACAGTGATGCAAAATCAGAGGTAATATTACTGTTAAAGGATTGTAAGATGCATCTTGGGATTTACCCATAAATAACATTAATGATGAATATTTATATATTCAAGAAAAATGTAAAATATTCAAGAAGAAAAATTATGTATCGGGTTCTGTTTGTATTTAGGTACACTATTCTAGCACACCGTTGTGGTTTAGATGTATAAAATTGTTAACTAAAAGATGACTATCTTTGAACAGAACTTATGTCTATAGAGTCCATTTTTATGTTTTCATAAACACACCAGCGACAACATCATTATCTCAAGGTGATTCCTTCAATATAGCCCGAAATTCTAAATTTTTTAAGTTTTTTTGCAGATTGCAGCAATGTTTTACATTGTATGTTAATCAAAATTCAAGTCACGGCAATTTTGACAAAATAATGACTTAATTATAATCATTTAAAACATCAATCCATAATCGGCTTATAACGTTCCCACTGTTGGGACACAGGCCTACTCTCTTCAACAGGGAGTGGGCTATTATCCACCACAGATTGGTAGAGGTCACATGTCTTCGAATTTTTGGTTCAAGGACATGCCTTTTCCTCACGATGTTTTCCTTAACCGTTTTGAGAGCAGTGGTGATAAAATACATGACACAAAGTGCTTGTCTGTGTTCGAACCCACCACCTACAACTTGTAAGTCGGGGCCGTACCCACTGGGCCACCACCAATATAGTTTCCATATTATATTTTCTGCAAATCATCATATTTTAACTAAATACTCTTTTTTCCATCAAATAGAATTTCGAGAGCAATTTTGGATTTCGTGGGCTACTTTGGCAGATCCCTTTTAAAGTCATTTAGTGTAAGTAGGTCAGTAGGCATATAAATATCACGTATTCATTCCATAAATTCTCATTCATAGAAGATAAGTATAATTATTGTGATAGTAAAAATTCTATATTTTTTTATTATTTACGTTTGTAAAGTCTAAGTCAACAGAAAAATGTTACAGTTTTTATGAACTAGAAGGTACACCCTTATTAAATAATGACGGAATAAAATTACGCCAATTTATTACATTATTAAACGATATGTACGTTATTTGGATGTAGACATGGATTTAAAAAAGGTAATAATATTGTGTAAATAATTGTGGCGTAGCTTTACTCTGAAATTGTTATTTAAGCTCTGACCAGACTGAGGCAAATTCCGTGCTGGGCACGGGATGTGGGATGCAACTGCGCGCGTCGATTGTTTTAATGATTAGGAATTTAAGTCATGCGACTATTCGTGCCAGTTTGAACACCTCTATACAAGTTAGTTGACACAATCGGTGCGCGGCATGTGCGAATTCCGTCGCGCATCCCGCGCGGGATTCGCTTCAATGTAGCCGGAACTTTAGGGAGATAAATTGTTCTTATTATACATTCATGATAATTATCACGCTTATTAACTATAAAATTTCGAATAGATGTTTTTGTTAAAATCTATGGCTTTATTTTCCTTTCCCCAATTATTTTCTACTGATTGCGGATTAAGCACCCTGCCCCCTACACCAAACCGGGAAAGTGGTGTAGCTGTAGATTGAGTGCTACTATTATGATTTCCTTTATTTCATTATTTACATATAAATTAAAACAAAACAAAAACACAAAACACACACACACACATTAAAACATTTAAAAATATAAAAAAATAGTAGCCCACCGGTATCGGGAACAGGGTCCAAGCTACCGGCGGTCAGGGCTCCAGAGAGAGGAACCTCCTAACAATGCGAGCCGTGTCCAGAAGTACCGCTTTCTGAATCAAGCCCTTGATCCAGCTGCCCAACGAGAGCCTCCTCAGGTGTTGGTCGAGGCTCTTTGCTATTAAGCCATTGGCTGTTACGACTATCGGCACAATGATCGCTGAGTCCACATCCCACATGACAACCTCGCGAGCCAAGTCTAGATACTTGATTTGTTTATCTTTCTCGGCTTTCACGAGGTTCCCGTCATGCGGGACCGTTATGTCAACAATCATTGCGCGCCGCTCTAATCGATCCACCATCACTATATCAGGCTTATTGGCAACAATAGTCCTGACAGTGATGATGGATCGATCCCAGTAGAATGTGATATGTCCATTTTCGAGAACTGGGTCGGGCACATACCTGTAGTACGGCACTTCCGATTCTACAAGGCTGTATTTCAGAGCAAGTTGCTGATGGATAATCCTGGCTACAAGGTTGTGTCTATGCAAGTACTCTTCGTTAGCTAGACGAGAACATCCGGAGATAATATGTCTGATTGATTCACCCGGACGGTGGCATGCCCGACAGATGTCAACCGTGCCGTCTTTCACAATAAATCTCCGGTAATTGTTTGTCATTATAACTTCGTCCATAATGGCACAGACAAAACCTTCGGTTTCTCCAAAGAGGTCACCGAAACGCAGCCAGGCTACGGACGCTAGTTGGTCTACATCGGGCCCATGTAGAGCCCGAAAAAAGCGTCCGTGAAGCTCCTTACTCTGCCATACTTCCATGCGATCATTAGTGTCAAGCACTTAGAAAAATCCGTCAATTTACTGATGTAGGTACCGCGAGGCTAGTCTATTTTAGTTACTTTCATAGTATTATGTCGTACGGTATTTTACTATGGGGACGGGCTGCAGACGTCGAGTCTATTTTTATTCTGCAGAAAAGAGCCATCCGAGCCATATATGGCCTCCGCAGGCCTCGCTCGACTTCCTGAGTCCAATCACCTTCGGTGTGACTGACAGGCACCGACCAGATATTACGCCACAAAGAACACATGGCAACATCATCTGGTAGGCACGTGTCAGCCACACCTTGATCCGGTCGCTCCCAACCCCTATAAACCCACCTTTCATCGCGCTGGAAGGTGCGATTCTGAGTGTACCGCTCCACTCGCCGCTTATATCTGCGAATACGGTTCGCCCATGCATACACTTTCTGCTTCAGGAAGTCGATGCGCTCTGTGACACAGGACATATAGTCCTGAGGACTGATATCAGTCCCTGCAAATGCGCGTCTCACAAAGCGCATCACTCTAGGGCGAGTATTGCCCTCCCTTTAGCAGATTAGTTTGCAGATGAGAGCTCTGGCCCCACCAATACGGCGCTCAATTCTGCACTGCCAAGCTGGTACTGCTGGTTTCGGTCGTGTAGCTCTAGAATCATTAGCAAATTTGACGTGAGCTACACGACATGCCGCTACAGCCGCGCAGTACAGAATCGAATGTGTATCGGTGAGGTCTACGCAGTCATCAAAATAATTTGACAACTGCGCATCCAGCGCCACCACCAGCGCCCTATTTTTGTTATGCATGGGTAAACTAGGTAAGCGTGGTCTAAGTTCGGGCGATATGAACCGATATTCTCGAATCGCATCCTCCAAAGCACTCCTCAATTCATCATTGCACTGGGTACTTACGTTTGTAGCCGTATCATCACTCTCCTCGTCTGCTAGACTTGTGTTAGACTGTGGTAGTACTACAACAGTCTGCGACGGGGGGGCGATGACATGACTACTCTGCATTTCATTTCGCAGGCGATCAAGTACAGTGTCATCCAACATATGATTACGTTGGATGACCCGCACCTGAACCGACAGTCGTTGTGCCGTAACGTTGACAGCTGGCTCAACCACCTGAAAAAGAGAGAGCATCCGAACACGGTACGCGGTCAGATTGTTTCCCCCCTCTGTAGCCCCATAGTATGAGCGCATGACGTTTTCATTGATGGATCGTGTCCATCTCATGCGCTGCACACTTCCGCCGGGAGCTGGGACCCTATCAGAGGCCGGTGGGCCTCGAGGTCCTAAACCGTCCGGCGGCCGGTGTCCTCCACGTCGACGAGCAGGTGGTGGCGTCGTGGGCGGGGAGAAATATTCTCTCTCTATTATTATTATTATTTCCATTTTATTTCGGACAAAATCTATAAAAGTGTTAGTAATAATTTTCTTAAGATCTATGTTAGTAAGTACCTACCTAAACTAAAGACATTTGTTATTTAAATTATAATTGCCCCGTAACTATTCCCACCCAGTGTGCCTGTATGGGACAGTCATGTCGGGATGCAATCATTTTCAAAATGCTGTTGGTGCTACCGCGCAGTCTTTGAAATAGTGACGCCACTTCTTTACGCACCATAGCGTGAAAACCGTCAACGCGCGCATTTGCGAACATGTGCGACGCACTGCAATGCCGCGGCAACCCCAACAACATTCTGAAAGCATTGTTAAGCAGGACGTTGTAGGCTCGTTGCGTATACCAAACCCACAGGCCGCTCGAGTAAAAAGATTGACAATAGCCCTAAAGAGACGCGCCTACGAGTCGCGGGGTCGATTCCCGGATCCTATATATATATATAGCTTCCTATTAGTGACAGAATTCCGGAATCAGCACCATGTAATTGCGTAACACACTGTCCATCACAATCTGAATCATTCTTATTCGCTTCGTATTCAACGTCAGGAAATATGACCATGTGTCCAGATATAGGTCTGAGCTCAAATTGATGTCTATTCGCCAAAAAAGAAGTTTGCGCGCTTTGAGCACGTTTTTCTCCCTTTTCAACCTTCCCACTCCTTATTTTGTCTCACTTCCAATATCCATGTTCTTCTCACGTTATGAATCTGCGTTCTTCTAACAGTCTTCTCCTACTCTGTCCTTCTCATACTTTGTCTTCCTTTCATATTCAGTCCATTCTTCTTTGGAATGCGCTTCTTTTTGATATCAGGGCAGCTACCTGTCGGTATCTATTTAAGCGATAATTGGAGAGTTACTTTCATAACAAATAGCGTAGTCATCTCAACACGTCTCACCCTTGAATGCGTACTTATAATGCACTTTTAGATAAGTATATATAATAGTAAATATGTATGCATGTATATTATAAGCTTATAATCTATTTGTGTACCTACCTATTTTATTTATAATTCATCATGATATATTTTTAATAGTTTTTTTTTGTCATTGTTCCTCAACCAAAGCACCTCCTACCATCTAATTTCTTCATCACCCTTGGTTGACTGGTAGAGAATGCTTAAGGCATTATGATCGTATTTGTACCTACCTTTTTTGTGTGCGAAAAGTTTAAATAAATAAATAATTTTGAAGGATATTGCTAATACATTGCTTCGTATGTTCGAAAAAAATGTCTGCTCTACAACGTAAATAACGTAATGAATGTTCAACTGTCAAGATGAAAGCCATTCCTACTGTTAATGTGTTACGCAATTAAGGCTCGTACACACAGGCACCGCGTGTCACACGACGTGCGGCGCCTTTGTGTAGAGCTGTCGCGTCGCGCCTGTGTATGGGAGCCTTTGCCCTGCTGATCAGTAATTAATTATTAATAATTATCAATTACCCCTAAATACCTACAAACTCACTTTTACCTCTTTATAATATTATTAATTAAAGAAGAACATATATACTTACCTACAACATGCTTACTTACGAATAATAGCATAACTATTAACACCCGTCTAATAATTAACAAAATGATAGGTACCTACTATGTAGGTACCTAGTTTAGGAGCCCGGAAAGCTGACTTTAATTAATACTACTATATTTTTCTCTTTTTAGTAGGTCACTTAATAATTTGTCTAAGATATATTAGCCTAATATCAACTGCTCGTCACCTTTTTACAAAATATTGCTTTTCTCGATGCAGGGACGTAAATTGTTGAGTTCTGGTATGAACCAGAAGAACTGGAGCTGATGGTGAAGGCACCATCAGCTCCCTTTCACCATATGCATTGTGACGAGCATAAATTCCTTAGCAACCATAGTAAAGTAATTGAATCGCAACCCGTGAAATACTTATTATGGAGTAGTTTCGGTTAGCCACCTCTGGTCTTCATCATCAGTGCCACGTCATGGAAAGGTGCGAGAGCAAATGCACGAGTTAAGTACTATAAAAAACACCCAAATTGCTATAGGTGTGCCTAAAAAATTTAAGGATTTCCCTCGATTTTCAAGGGATCCCCTCATCAGACTTGGTGACAATGGGATCACTTCGAGAGCATAGGTACCCTTTCACATAAAGAAAGAAATTTAAAAATAGGTCTACGATTGACGGAGAAATCGGTGAACATACATAAAAAAAAAACATACATGCAGCCGTACATATAACCTCCTCCTTTTTGGAAGTCTGTTAAAAAGAAAACTAACATCCAATCAGACATATTCCCTTTACCTTTGACTGTGTAAAGCTTGATAATTGATAATGGTAAGTAGGTAGGTAAAGGTACCTACCTAATTATATCTTAATATCCAATGCCTCGTTGGTCTAGTGGTTTCAAGCGCTACTGCTGAGCATGAGGTCCTGGGTTCGATTCCCGGGTCCGGCAAATTGTTATCGGGTTTTTCCATCTGGAATTTCTCGGTAGCAGCCCGGAGTCTGGATTTGTGCCCGGTTGATGGCAATAGGCTCGCCCCCTATTATATGGGACTTAAATATAACTGACGAAATGTGGACGTACTGGTACACCTCTGCCTAACCCTTCGAGGAATATAGGCGTGATGTTATGTCTGTATGTATCCAATGCTGTCAACATTATATTGTTATGGTTCGTTGGGTACGGTTCATGAAAAGGGAATTTAATTTTCACTCGTTTCCTATCGTTCCGTTTCTTTAATAATGACTTGCCGCACCTTTTACTTACTTTGAAATTTAACTTAGGTAAGTACCTACCTATATTATTAGTTAACGAACATTATTTCTGCTTGCATTAGGTATAAGTATAGGTACCTACTGCAATCATAGTTGTATACACTGTACCGATCGTTATAGTTAGGCTGGAATCAGCGGAGTACCTAATTAAGTAACACTGCACTAACAGTACCAATGGCTTTCATTTTGACAGTTCAACAACATTCATTGCGTTAGTTACGTTGATGAACAGACAATTTTTTCGAACATATGAAGCAATCGATTAGCAATATCCTACAAAATGATTCAGATTGTGATGGATAGTGTGTTTCTGCAAATAGGCTGTTGGAGATGGACATAATCTATAGCCCGCGTCCTAACCAAAAATATCGTTCGCGCGAATCACAGACCAACGAGGAATAATCGCCGCGTCCATTTATTTACAGGTTCGGATAACCGGAAGGCGCTGCCGATGCGCTCACGCGTTCTGGTTCGCCGAACAAAATTAATGCGACGATCGTATAGGTACTCGCGTGAGAACCGCGTTGATTTCGACTCGGCCATTGGCTTCTTTTTTAAGGCTCATACAAACAGGCGCGATACGCAAAGCAAATCGCACGTGACGCAAAGGCACCGCCTGTCGCGCGACAGGCGGTGCCTTTGCGTCGCGTGTCGCGCCTGTTTGAATGAGCCATTATCTTGGATCGTAGGTGAAGTCGTGGGCAACAGCTAGTAAGAAATATGTTTTGCCGTTGTGCGTGGATGTGACGCCTATTTTCCCCCAACTCGTTCTTTTTGTATTTGTGTGTTTTTCTCTGCGTCATGTTTACTGCAAATAAACGTATTTTCTTTGTTTTTCTTCTTTCTTTCAAATTGGTTTTAATATGTAGTGCTAGTGTTTTAGGCAAGTTAAGGAAAGCTCATTGTGGCTTTCATTTTTTTCTCTTTAAATATACAACGTAGGTAAGTAACAACTTCTTACCTCCCTGCAGACGATATAAAATAGAAGCACTTCGTGAACATGAGCCTTGTTGTTTCATGCGCGAATCTAACACACGATGCTTGCACGATAAGTGGGTATCCAATCACTCAAGCACTGCGCCACTATAAGTATGTACGCCCCACTTACTTAAGTAACTAGTTTTATTAATTTAAATCAAACAATGTATCTAATTTTTTTACAGCACTCAATCAAACAAAATGTTGTAAGTGCTTATGCATCAAAATTTATTTCCCTTCGGTGCTCTTCTCCCAAAGTTGACATTGAAAGTAGGTAGAGAAATAGGGATCCTAGCTAAATATTATAATATACATACATACATACATAAACTCATGCCTTCTTCCTATAGGGGTAGGTAGGCAGAAACTACAGAACGCCACCTGCTACGATCCTTACATACTTCTTGTGCCTCGTTTACGTTCATACATCTGGTCGTGTATACGCACGCCGGTTGTGAGACGCACCTGGCCTTTCTGAAGAACATAACCAATAAGGTCACTCTATATGTCTTCCTAGGGCGTCCCCTCCCAGCGTTTCCACTCACATCTGCTTTGTAAATACCTTTTGTTAATCGCCCTTCATTCATCTTCTCAACATGACCAAACCATCTTAGCATACTCTTTTAAATTTTTGTCACTACATCTTCTTTTAAACCGCACCGTTGCCTTATCACATCATTCTTCAGTCTATCATTCATAGTCACACCACAAATGCTTCGCAAGGAACGCATTTCCACAGCATTTATTCTACTTTCATGCTTCTTTTGCCACACCCAACACTCACTTCCATACATAAGCGTAGGCACCAGCACACCATTGTGAACAGCCAGTCGTGCTTTTTTGACATCAACTGGTTGGTCACAACTGCATGTGTAGCACCATTCACTTTATTTCCCGCATTTACCCTCCTTCCACATCTCCATCAATCTTTCCATCCCTTGTAAATAGACTCCCCAAATATATATTACGAACTCACTTACTTGCTCCACATTCTTATCATTTAATTTCACATCACATACCGATACATCCTCTTCTCTTTGAAACACCATGACCTTCATCTTATTCACATTTATGTTCATCCCTTTTATTTTATATGATTCATCCATCACAGTCACCATGTCTGGCAACCCTTCCGCTGACGATGCAAGTAGAACTTGATCATCTGCGTAGAGAAGGTGTTTGACAGGCAACTCATTCATCGTCAATCCATACTCACCCTCTTTCAAATCTGTCAGGCAACTATCCATGTACAAGTTGAACAGCCATGGTGACGCTACACAACCTGTCTAACACCCCTCAAAATGCAGAACCAGTTCGTGTATGCCCCATTTATACTAACACAAGCACTGCAATCCTTGTATAAAGATTTCAGTGCCCGTACTAAGCGCCAGTCCACACCGTACAAGGATAGTGTCGACCACAGTTCTTTCCCTCCACACACTGTCATAGGCCTTCTCCAAGTCCACGAAAGCACAGTAGACTTTCTTGTGCTTTGCCAGATGTTTTTCGGCTATGCACCGTAGGGAGAAGATCTGATCCATACATCCCTTTCCTTCTCTTAATCCTGCCTGCACATCCCATATTTTCTCACCTGTCACTCTTATCACTCTATTTATTAAAATCTTCACATATAGTAAGCCGACAACACAAAAAAGACTAATGCCGCGGTAGTTTTTACATTTCTGCTGAGAGCCTTTTCCCTTATATAGTGTTACAATTACAGTCTTACACCAATCATCCGGCACACGGCCATATCTCCAACACATATTAAAGATCCAGCACAACAGGCTTGCTACCATCCCGTCACCTCCTTTTCAGCATTTCAGCAGACACTCTGTCGTACCCTGCAGCTTTCCCAACTTTCATCCCTTTCAGTGCTCTTACGATCTCATCTATTTCTATTTCATTCTCTTCATCTACATCTAAGCTTGGGTCTTCAGAACTGGCGTCTGCCCAGTTACCGACTCCTTGCACACTATCCTGACAACTAAATAAACTTTCAAAATATCCCTTCCAGCGTTCCAAGACCTTACATTCTTCGCTTAGTAAACATCCATCTTCTGCTCTTATAACATTCATACTCGATGTTCCTATCAGTCCTCGAGCCAATCCTACCTGTTTCCAGAACAGCTTAACGTTGGCCCTGAAGTTATCAGAGAACTTCCTGTTATACTTTTCTTCGTTTTCATTTTCACCATCTCTTTCACTTTCGTTTTCATTTCGGAGTATCTCTTCTTCACTTTTTCCAAATCATCTGTCACAGTCGTTGCCTGATTCACCCTATTTTGGGCCTTACAGGCTAAAACATTAAGCCAGGCCTCTTTTTTCTTCCTCACAACCTCTTTAACTTCACCATCTACCCAAGAATCATTCGTCCTACTACCACCTTTTCTCTGCGCCAGACCACATACTTTTGTGGCTACTTGCACCATACAATTTCTTGCTGTATCCCATACTTCTTCTAGGCTGTAGTCATTCGTATCATCAAATAATTTATCCGTCTTCATTTTTACTTCCCTCTTATATTCCTCTTTTAGTTTTAATTCTTGCAGTCTTTCTACTTTTATTCTTTCTAGAGCAGTCACAGGAACTCGAACTCGGTGACGCCAATGCCTGAACAGACCATTCACCCGACACATAACCAGATAATGATCAGTCCCTACATTAACTCCCCGATAAGCTCTAGTATCTGTAACTTTACACTTTAATCTTTCATCCACAATCACAAAGTAGATCATACTTCTGCTGTCTTGCTTTTTCCACGTATACCTGTGAACCTTTCTATGATTAAACATAGTGTTTATAACAGACAAATTCTTCTCTAAACATATATCTAGTAAATTCATCCCATTCTCATTCACTGTATCATCCCCATACGCACCTTATACTTTTTCGTACCCATTCCACTTCACACAAACTCAGCCATTAAAGTCTCCAAGCATAACAATCATCTCGTTTGACCTACATCCATTCATTAAATCCCTTAAACTGCCCCACAATTCATCCCTCTCCGAAGGCGAGCTTCCCATATCGGGTGCATAAACGCACAAAATAAAGATAGGGTTAAGGCCCACATTTGTTCTTACCCATAGAATCCTGGGACTCACACAAACATAATCTTTCACAAATTTCATCATCCGCTCGGAGAGGACCACCCCCACACCCTGACAGGCCCTATGTGTCTCTTGAACACCGGACCAGATAGCGGTCAGAGAACCATGTTTAGATATGTCCACTCCCTTTCTTTTCGTCTCATTCACACAAAGCACATCTATCCTTTTATCCTTCACCATCTCACACACCTCATCCATCTTATCTTATGCCGCTCGCTTTTCACCCTGGAAAACAACTGACGTGGTGTGTGGCGAGCACCACCGCAGCCTCCGAGTTGATTATTATTATTAATTGAAATACGCATTTAGTTCCCACGAAAAGCAGAGGGAAAAATCTGTCGACACTCTACAGAGCCCCGCATTTAGATGTAAGGCTTGTTAGTGCCTGGGGGCGCCCGATCCCAGACAACAGGCACCCTTGTGACTAGGCTGGACCCTAGCCATGCTGCTCTCGGCACGCCAACCTTAGCTTGGGTATGTGTTGTTAGTATTGGAAAATAGCAGCAATAATAACAGCAGCAGTGGTCTTATAGTTATTATATATGTTCGTAGTCTTATATTTTTCACACAAGTGACAATGTACAGACATAAACAGAACCGTAACTATGCTAATTTAAAATCGGTGACAGACAGGTGTAAATATGATTATTCATACAGGCCAGTATATATACATATACGACCTCCAATAGTTAGTACCACACAGAGGAAAACAATAGAATGCCCCAGCTGTCTGCCCCAGGTATCTAATCTACTATGTATATTATAATATACATAGTAGATTAGATACCTATATTCCACAGCTAACCTTAAGCCACATCAATAACATTGAAGTATGTAGATATTACTAACATAATTGTTGCGTAAATAATGAACGCACTTCGGCGCCCTTCAAGGGTCAAATATCTAAATGTTGACGTAAATGTCTGTGCCTACAAGGCCTTAGATACTGCGAGTCTGCGTTACTTAAGAAAACAGACGCGGTGGGGTTATTCCGGACGGATTTCAACTAGTTGGCAAAAAATATATTTTCTTGTCATCATTATAGGCCCTACCTACTTCAAATTACTGAACTATGGCGCAAATAGTTAATGGCTAAACGTAGGTACTTTAGCTGCGAATATAGGTAGGTACCTAGTTTGTTTTTAGGGTTCTGTAGTTCTGACAAGGAACCCGTATAGTTTCGTCATGTCCGTCTGTCTATCTGTCCGAGATTTTGCTAAGAGACCGTGCTGACGGTCTCTTAGCAAAATCTCGGAAATTACAGCTTTCTAGTACTAACTAGAAAACTGTAATTTTGTAGGAATATGTATATCAATTACGCCGAGAAAGTGGTAATTTTTATTTTTTTATTTTAGTGTACCTCCCCTACATGTGAAGTGGAGATGAATATTTTTTTCGTCGTCTACCCCATCGTGTGGAGTATCGTTGAATAGGTCTTCTAAAATGACTTGAGGGTTGCTGAAATTATTTTTAAATTTAATGCTCCATTTACGAAATATTAAACTTTAAAGTGCACATTTTTGCTCCAGTAGGGCGTCCCCCCCTCTAAGAGCTAAACAGCTAGCTGGAAAAATCTGAAAAAAATCACCATGATAGTGCATTTCATGAACTTTAACGAAAAATTATAGCGGTTAAGATAACTTTATTAGTTTAGCAATAATAGTCGTTGAACTTGGGTGTTGGATAATTATGTACAAAATCCTTAGCATTAATCCTTTAAAGTGACTAAGATAAAGTAGTTGCTTATTTATAACGGGTAAAGACTTGCATTGAAAAACAAAATATGACATAAAAAACAAAAAAATCCATAATAAATTATCATAAGTTTCACAATACTGCCGCTAGATGGCGCTGTACCAACGGGTTACGTCTTAGGCCCTTTGTACGCACGACTATGTATCAAGCTGTTCATTTCCAGTTTCAGCTGACTTCTCATTATACAAAAAGCCTATACAATGCGAGGTCTAACACTGGAAATGTATAGCTTGATATGTAGCCGTGTGTACGGCACGGTTTATTTACAGTACGGCGCTAACCGCTGCGTAGAATAATCGTGGGAGCTTTGTATAGTGCCGTAAGCGCGTAATAAATAGCACGTAGGTTGCGCCGTGCCGTTGTGCTACCGTGTTGTCAACAAACTTCCATAGTGATCCATTCAGCACTGACGACGTATCAGCCGTAGATTTTGACGGCCAGAAAAACGTGTGTAGCTACTGTACAAAAGGCCTTAGGTATGTTGCAAAATCTTTATTTTCTCTTCAAATTACTGAAATACGGCGTAAATGGTTAGTTAAATAGTTAAAGGTATTTTAGCTTTGAATATAGTTTGTTCTTGACACTGAACTGTCTCTGCTTTGTACCTGTACACACGGCTACATATCAAGCTATACATTTCCAGTTTTAGCTGATCTCGCATTGTATAGGCTTTTCGTACAATGAGAAGTCAGCTTATACTGGAAATGTATAGCTTGATAATTATCTCGTCGTGCGTACCTATGTGTAAGTCTTATGATGCAAAATATTTATTTTCCCGTCATCAGTATAAGTAGGTACCTACTTCAAATTACTGAAATATGGCGTAAATGGTTCACTAAATACTTAAACGTATTTTAGATTTGAATATATTATGTAATTAGTTTGTTTTTGTATATCGACAGTGTAGTTTTGTAGGTACGTGTGTAAAGACAATAAATAGTTTTTTTTTACATTAGGTATGAAGAATTTACCACCTTGGGGTAAGTCTGGATTTAAAGCCGCTTTTAGTGCTTGGAGAATAAGGTCTATAAAAGAAATACATCCGATACTTTTCTTAAAAAATTGCAAAAATTGCCTTGACTTTTCTAATTGCGCGTAGCAGACGTCTAACTTGCCGGAGCGACTGGCAGAAACTGGAAGTCGGGACAGAATAAAAAATGGCGTGAAACACTGTTGTCACCATTCAAAATATTTCCAAATTTGCGGCGAATCTGATACGCACGGTCTTATCCAATTGCACTTAAGGCTCGTGCACACAGGCGCGACGCGACAGCCCGACACAAAGGCGCCAGCCGTCGCACGGCACGCGGTGCCTTTGTGTCACGCTGTCGCGTCGTGCCAGTGTGCACGAGCTTTTACTCTAACATACTCTACTATAATACCTATTTATTAGTAGGTAGGTAGGTACCTACCTATTACGATAGAACGGCATAAAATGTTTTTATTATTTTTATTTAAGTACCTAGGTATATACATATAATGCAATCTCGATCCTGTTTTCGAGATTCAATCTCGTGAGAAGACTATCTCATTCTTGAAATTACATAACGTATAGCAAAACAGATAAGTTATCAGGGTCGCCGGATATAGTTGAAGTTTAGTAAGAAACCGATGAATGTTTTCGCATGAAAGGGCATTGTCCACGTTGTATGGGAATTTGGCTCGCTATGAACAGGCACTATAAGTATAAATATCATACAGGTTTAATACCTTATACCAGTAGGAAAGGGTTTAACATATTATGGTTGTATCGTGATGCTTATACGACTACTTTTGCTTACTTGTTTTTTTTTATAAAACACATTTTTATGATCCATATTTAAGCTGAGGTTAACGTTGGGATTGGTATCGGAGTTCATAGGCGTACCGGGGTCAACGTGAGAAGGAGTACCAGTGTCCATATTCAAAATAAAAACAATACTTGAAAAATAATCACCGTAAAACGAGGAAAACAATATTCACGATGCCAAGAAACAAAGTGAATGACAACTATGACAAGTGACTTGAAGTGACAGACAACTGACATTGATATAAACTTTTTTTTAAATAATCGATATAATAATTACTAAAAATCGATTCATAGACCAACTTCGATACTTTTAAATACTTTTGTTTTCAGATGTATGGATAAAACATGTTCGAAATAATGTAAGTGATTATAAAAACAGCTTTACTTGAATTGACTGTAAACTCTAGACTGTTATATTAATATGGAGGACGTAGTTGAATTTCAAAAATAACAATTAGAATCGATTGGGAAATAATTATTTTAAAGTAAACGATTTATTGTTGACATCACTATGAATTAATGAAGGTCGTACTGTCAATATGTCGAAGAGTAAAACAATTTCAGTACTTATTAAATACACTATTCGTGGGCGCAAGTTGATACAAAAGTATAGAAGAAATAAACGTTTAAAAACTAAACATGATTTTTGATAAATTTGTTTCTTTTCGAGCATCGTGTCCACGCGAAGCCGAGAATGAACAATTTCCTTTAATTAGATAAATTACCAGTGTGTTTTCTATTAATTTATTGAAATTTTATTCGAAAACATTCATCGGTTTCTTACTAAACTTCAACTATATCCGGCGACCCTGCATATTTATCTCTTTTGCTGACTGTACGTAGTCAGATGATTATTACTTAAATAAACGATCATTTTTTGTTTCGGGGTTGGTTTTTTGTTTGCAAAATATAACATTAAGTATTACCCTACGTAGGTGTAGTTTTCATTTGAATTAAGTTTATGAATTTTTTATTTAAAAAATACGTGATGTTTAGACAAAGTCGGCGAAATCTCGAAAACGAGAACAACCAATTTCGACAGCAGACTGAGCACGCGAGATCTCAAGTTGACAATTTCGACTCGAGATTGAAATCCCTAAGTAGATAGGTGTGTAAAAAAAGATAAGACTAAAGAAAAAAAAGGACACTATACAAAAAATATTCTGAAAAAAAAAACAAATGATCATTTTATTAAAAAAGTCTTTATTATATCAACAGTCAACAGCAATATTCAGTTAAGTAGGTACATTTAGGTATAATTAAGTCCATGTAGATTTTATTTATAAAACATCCATCAACAATATTATCCTTTGGTAAAATTTCAATTGTAATATTCTATAATATTATAAACATGAGAATAAGCATGGACAGTTGTTGGACACGGAATTGATAATGTTTATCGAAATCGATACAAATTACATAGACACATTGTGAAATTGGACAATCCATACTAATATTATAAATTCGAAAGTAACTCTGTCTGTATGTTACCTTTTCACGCCTAAACCACTGAACAGATTTTCATAAAATTTGACAAGGATATATATGGCTTCCTGGGGAAGGACATAGGCTACTTATGGCTCAAATATAATCCTAAAAGGGGTCACCCACTTTTAGGATTATTTTTATAGGGGATGAAAGTTTGTATGGCAAACTTAGCATTTCTTAAGTTAGGGATATGAAAATTTAAATCTAAAGCTTTGGTATGAACTTAAAAAAAAAAACTTTCAGCGATTTTATAAAATCATCCCCCATGGGGGATAATAGGGAGGACCAAGCCCGGGTCGACGGCGCGTCGTGTTCCACGCGAGCCTCAACGAGATGTCAGCAGCATTGACGATACGATAGGGCCGATGCCTGCCGGGGTCGCGGATTGTTCGAAAGAGTTACCGTGGCCCTGGTGCACAGGCAACTGAAGGAACACGGGTGGGTTTTAGTCAGAGTCTGACACGCCGTCCCGCTCCGCCCAGATTGAGAAAAGTTATATTTCCCACGCAAAAAAATAAAGCGGGTATAATAGGGGGTTTATGTCCCGGTAGAGCACGTTTCCGTGGGATAATTTCTGATATCCGCGCGGGCAGAAGCTAGTAGTTCATATAAGTCTGAACCACCATCCCGTCTTGAACATGGGTGATGATTAATCCTCGTGCCTTCTCTGAATGAGAAGAGGCCTTTGCCCTGCAGTGGGACATTAATAGGCTGGTATTATTGTGAACTGGACTTCCTTGTTGGTCTAGCGAAAGCAAGCGCAACAGGTGTCGTGGGGTCCTGAGTTCCCCGGGTCGGCGGTGTTAGGCCGCTTGTGCACTATTGACGGAATTTTACGGTCCGGACGCTCGCGGGCGGTTTGACTTTCAAGCGAAGGTCACGTGATTCATCGGCAAAGGATGGAAATTTCACATCCGGACAGGAAAATTCCGTATAGTGCACAAGCGGCCTTATAGGGTTTTTTCTATTATGTACTTCTCAGTTGGACCGCGGACCTTTTATTGCACATCCGACATCCCAATATGGGAACTAAAATCTCCTGATATATTAGGTCTTTACCTATGAAATTGCCGTTCTGCAGTACTGGCCATTTCAAATCAAAATAATTTTTGTTTGGCTAAGAATTCTAATTTCAAATTAATTTTATTTTAAAAACATGGATTTTTTTTTCTAAAAGTAGTCATTTCTTTATTGATTAGTGTTACATTTTCATCGCATTTCAATCTTTTTCGTCATCATGGATACGTTAAAAATTCGAGTAATTATGGAATATGAGTACCGTCGTGGCAGCAACGCGGCACAAGCGGCACGCAACATCAACGACGTTTACGGAGCTAACACTACAAACCAACGCACCACCTGTTATTGGTTTGCTCGCTTCCGTTCTGGAAATTTCGACCTGAAAAATGAACCTCGCGGTCGTCCGAAGACTTTGGTCGACAATGACGAATTAAAGGCGATTGTGGAAGCTGATGATACACAATCTACGGCTGAATTAGCAGCAGCTTTCGACGTTAGCGTCAAAATAATATTGGTCCATTTGCGTCAAATTGGCAAGGTAAAAAAGCTTGACAAATGGGTGCCCCACGAACTCAATGATCGCCAGCGCGAAGTACGCGTCGAGACGTGCCTTGCACTGCTCAACAGACACACAAATGAAGGAATTTTGAACCGCATTGTTACCTGCGATGAAAAATGGATTCTGTTTGATAACCGTAAGCGCTCAGCAAGTTGGTTGGATCCTGGTTCAGCACCTAAACAATGCCCTAAACGAAAACTTACCCCTAGAAAAGTGATGGTCACTGTTTGGTGGTCTAGCGCCGGTGTGATTCATCACAGCTTCTTACCAAACGGGGTGAGCATTACTGCAGATGTGTACTGTGAAGAACTGAACACAATGATGTAGAAGCTGGCGCATCTCCAACCAGCATTGGTCAATCGCTCGTCTCCGCTGCTCCTGCACGACAACGCGCGACCTCATACTGCACAGCAGACGGCCTCCAAGTTGCAAGAACTGGGGTTGGAAGCTCTCCGTCATCCGCCCTACTCACCAGACCTTGCGCCTACAGACTACTACTTTTTCCAGAATTTGGATAACTTCTTGGCGGGAAAAAAATTTAATACCCGAGAGGCAGTACAAAATGCCTTTGAAGAATTTGTTGCCTCCCGTCCAGCTGATTTCTTTAAGAAGGGCATCAATAAACTGCCACTGCGATGGCAAAGATGCATTGATTGCATGGGTGATTACTTCGATTAATACAAATAAAAAATTCATGAAAAAAATTCGTTTAAATTTTTTCATACAAAACGGCAATTTCATAGGTAAAGACCTATTATTTTTGACAATATAAGGTGCCTATGCTGACTTAGTACCAAGGACGGTGGTTAATACTATAAAGCCGCTTGCAGACTAAGAGCCAAGCTGAGTTAGTTTAGGTTAGGTCGTATGCTGAGGTATTTTTTCATACTTGTGTTCATAGTTTGCGGACTTCACACAAGTATGAAAAAATATCTCAGCTTCGTGAGCTAAGCTAAACTAACTTGGCTTAGCTCTTTTTCTGCAACCATAATAATAGGTAGATCTTCTAGGAATATGATCTTCCTAACGACAAAAGTGTAAATATCTTAAAGCACGGATATTTCTATCATTTTTCTTACTTTAATATGTAGTGCTACCGTGCTAGTATTAGGTCTTTACCTATGAAATTGCCGTTCTGCAGTACTGGCCATTTCAAATCAAAATAATTTTTGTTTGGCTAAGAATTCTAATTTCAAATTAATTTTATTTTAAAAACATGGATTTTTTTTTCTAAAAGTAGTCATTTCTTTATTGATTAGTGTTACATTTTCATCGCATTTCAATCTTTTTCGTCATCATGGATACGTTAAAAATTCGAGTAATTATGGAATATGAGTACCGTCGTGGCAGCAACGCGGCACAAGCGGCACGCAACATCAACGACGTTTACGGAGCTAACACTACAAACCAACGCACCACCTGTTATTGGTTTGCTCGCTTCCGTTCTGGAAATTTCGACCTGAAAAATGAACCTCGCGGTCGTCCGAAGACTTTGGTCGACAATGACGAATTAAAGGCGATTGTGGAAGCTGATGATACACAATCTACGGCTGAATTAGCAGCAGCTTTCGACGTTAGCGTCAAAACAATATTGGTCCATTTGCGTCAAATTGGCAAGGTAAAAAAGCTTGACAAATGGGTGCCCCACGAACTCAATGATCGCCAGCGCGAAGTACGCGTCGAGACGTGCCTTGCACTGCTCAACAGACACACAAATGAAGGAATTTTGAACCGCATTGTTACCTGCGATGAAAAATGGATTCTGTTTGATAACCGTAAGCGCTCAGCAAGTTGGTTGGATCCTGGTTCAGCACCTAAACAATGCCCTAAACGAAAACTTACCCCTAGAAAAGTGATGGTCACTGTTTGGTGGTCTAGCGCCGGTGTGATTCATCACAGCTTCTTACCAAACGGGGTGAGCATTACTGCAGATGTGTACTGTGAAGAACTGAACACAATGATGGAGAAGCTGGCGCATCTCCAACCAGCATTGGTCAATCGCTCGTCTCCGCTGCTCCTGCACGACAACGCGCGACCTCATACTGCACAGCAGACGGTCTCCAAGTTGCAAGAACTGGGGTTGGAAGCTCTCCGTCATCCGCCCTACTCACCAGACCTTGCGCCTACAGACTACTACTTTTTCCAGAATTTGGATAACTTCTTGGCGGGAAAAAATTTAATACCCGAGAGGCAGTACAAAATGCCTTTGAAGAATTTGTTGCCTCCCGTCCAGCTGATTTCTTTAAGAAGGGCATCAATAAACTGCCACTGCGATGGCAAAGATGCATTGATTGCATGGGTGATTACTTCGATTAATACAAATAAAAAATTCATGAAAAAAATTCATTTAAATTTTTTCATACAAAACGGCAATTTCATAGGTAAAGACCTATTATTAGCAGGCCCATATTGCACGTGTCGCGGCCATCTTATTACGATCTATTTATTTTAATTAAGTACAAGTAGTTACCTACTTAATGGTGCTGTGTAGGAGGAGTATTACAGGAGTTAAAATGGCTTAATACTTACTTATAAGCAAATGCTTGTATAAGTATACCTAGGTATCTATACATTTTTTAGATAATATTACAAGAAATATTTCCATTTCACGGATTTGAACATTATTTGGGGCAGTGACTGAGGTACTTATCTGAGTTGAGCTTCACGATTACTGACAAATGCTTGCACTGACTGGACAGTTCCACTCAAATCTGTGTGGTTATTTCCTCAAAAGACCATTTCAGGCACTAATCTACATGGTCTTCAAATGGACCAAAATTATGTCTGGACTTTAAAAGAGACTTTGACCTCTGATTTGGTTTCGCCATTTCTTCTCAGGGGTAGTCAGATAGGAAATGTCGATTCCATCTAGTTTTTTTTTTACTATATTTATATAGGGTGAACTTGAATTTATGGGCATCCTTTTAAGGGGTCATTTACTCATTGTAGTTATCATTATGAACAACTTTTACTATGGGACCAAACATGAAGTTAGTCATTATTATGCACAACTTTTATTATGGGACCAAACATGAAATTAATCATCGTTATGAGCAACTTTTACAATGGGACCAAACATGAAATTAGTCATCATTATGAACAACTTCTAAAATGGGACCTAACATGAAATCGTGAAAAAAATAACTGCTGTTCCCTGCATATATGTTCGCATAACTCGTCAAAACAGCGAACAGCTGACGTTTTTTTTTCGCGATTTCCTTTGGCCCCATAGTAAAAGTTGTTCATTATTATGAGTACAATGACCCCTTAAAAGGATGCCTATGAATCCAATTTCATTCTGTATATAGTAAAAACAACAAAAAAAACAATTTCATTCTGTTTAAATATCCGAATAACTTTTACACGTCATACCCCGTAAAAGTGATCCCCTGATCTTATACTATTTGCAGAATAAACGATATCATTTTCATTTCAATGAATGGTTTAACTAAACTATTCGTGGTAAACCTATTTCTATGATAATTGTCACTTAAGTACCTTTATAAATAGTAAATGAGCTAGAACTTCTCTGAAAATGTCGGGAATAGCGTACAATTCTAGGATCTTGCTCTCAATAAAGAAATCAATTTCACCTCAGCGTTGATCGTCGATTGAGAAAATTGGTCCCTTTTAAATCTACTTCAGCTTCTTCTATAAATAACCAATCAAAAGGGAAATATGAACAGAAAACCGCTGTCATGTATTTTAAATGGTTGGTAAAACAGTATGTCCCCATACGTGGTCCTTTTCCCCGCAGCCCTTTTATAGTACCGTCAAATGGGGTGAATAGGGATGCGGGGGTGAATGGGAACGAGCTTTAAAAGGGATGTTAACATTGAAATAACATAGTTTGTTGCCTAAAAGGACTAATGTGTTTACTGTATTATGATTAACGATGAAGTGCCCTTGTTGGCGACAAACTATGTTATTTAAACGTTAAAATCGGTCGGTACGGTCACCTACAAAAGTTGATTGGGTAGGTACTAGCGTTGAAAATTGCGAAAGATACATTTTGTTTTTTTAGAAACTTAGTATGTTTCCTATAAAATACATGTAATTTTCGAAAAAACTAATTTCACGTTCGTCTGAAAAATACAATCATCCTACAATACCTACGTGTATGATTGTATTTTTCAGACGAACGTGAAATAAGTTTTTTATATACTTGTTAAATACTCTGTATTTTTCATATTTAAAAATCAAAAGGAAAAAATCTTGCGGAAAGTTTCTGTATTTTATTGGAAAAAACAAGGGCATTTGAAAGATACATGGTTATTTTCAACGCTAGTAGGTACATCATCTAAATTGACCCAAAATAATTCCATTCAGCATTTCATATTATAATAGCTGATAATTATATTCTTTGAATTTTATTTCTGTTCCGATTTTAATTAAATATTTAGCTCAATAAATAAAATAAAACTGAATTTTAGTGTTAATTGACTTTTGTCACTACCTACCTTGAAAATAGGAAAAATATTAAATAGTTTTAAAAACGACAGATTTAAAAGAACCATGTACCAATTTACCAAGAGGTTGTAATACATACATACATTATCTCACGCCTTATTCCTATGGGGGTAGGCAGAGACTACAGATCGCCACCTGCTTCGATCCTTATACTTCTTATGCTTCCAAGAAAATGGTAGTAATTGTGAAGAAAAAATGTAGGTAGGTATTAATTATTGTGTATCGATTTCGATAAATATCAAAACATTGGCAGGGATTTGGTCAAAATCGCACAACATACATACATTTATAATATAAACATTCATTGACACACAAATACTTATTACAACAAGTTACATAACAATGGTCATAGGACTCATAGGTACAATCATTAGGTCCGTTACAAAATTGTTCCAATACTTCTTTTATCAAAACAATATAATTTAGATACTAAAATTAATATAGATACGATTACCTATTCCTTATCCGTTCAGTCATTCTCAATTTCGTATAATAATCTTACCTTTCAATAAGTTTCTATCACATTTATCGATTAATTCTTTACATCTATTCGAGTATGTTGACTTTTCGTCAAAGTAGACACGTTATTAGCATAACATAGCATCACGTCTGTATTTCCCCAAGGGATAGGCAGAGGTCCTCCTGTAGTACACCTACATTTCGCCAGTTATGTTTAAGTCCAATGTAATAGACGGCAAGTCTTTTGCCATCAACCGGGAACAAATCCAGACTCCGGGCTTCTATTGAGGAGTTCCAGATGGAAAAACCCAATAACACTTTGCCCGACCGGGGAATTGAACCCAGAATCTCACGCTCAGCAGTAGCGTGTTCGTCCACAATATTAATATGAATAATCAATTAAGTTTATAGGTACACCTTGTGAGATCAGCACCTTAATTACGTAACACACTAACTATCACAATCTGAATCATTTTGAAACGATTCATATGTTCGAAAATTTTGTCTGCTCATCAACGTATACTCGTATAACGCAATGAATGTTGTTGAACTGTCAAAACGCAAGCCATTCCTACTGTTGGTGTGTTACGCAATTCCCCCGCTGTTTCAAATGAAAATATTCTTGCCGTTTTCAGTTACAGCGAATTATACACACTTACTTATGTTTAGAAAAATAGTTTTCGAATCCGCCTGTAGGAAAACGGCTTATTTTATATCGAAAATACATAAGAGTGATTGAAATACATATTATACATATATTTAGATACTTACCTACAGTACCCAATAAAGTACACGAGCGGTAATGGAATAAAAAATGTATACTTACCTAAGTAACGAAACTAAAAGAAAATACAATTTAATGATCTCCTAAAACAGGACTTCCTCTCTCCTACCCTTTGCTGTGCTCTACAGGGTCCATAATGATCTCAATTAGATTAGTTACCACCTAAGTACACATTATGGTAAAGCAATAAAGATATTGAGTATTGAGTATATAAAAATAAAAATTAAGTAGGTACTTAAGTAATAACAGTGGCATTATTATTCTAGATATTTACATTAAAAAAATCTTTAAATTTCTTTACTTTCAAAACGCCTACAGTATCGACTCCAATTTTTATTCCTGACCCCCAAAAAAACCTTTCAATAGAGATTTAAATATTCCATTTTTCACTTAACCGTTTATAAGTACCAACTTAGATATTAAAGGATAATACCGACTTTCAATACATTAAGCTGGAAGATAAATCCCTATATTAATAGTATCTCGTCTTATGCAAAGACACGTTCTTAAATTGCGCATTTAATTTATATGTACGTAACTATACATATATGTATAAGTGAATGTGAGTAGCATGCAGTCGAGATTAAATACAAGATAATCATTTTAATATTGTGAATGTGAAGACTATATGGGTCATGTTGCTTTTTTTTTCCCCTCTCAGGTAGTTTTAATCTTTGTCTGGCAGTTTGAGTAATTTTTGTGGCCTACCCAAATGTCCTTTATTTGGTATTGTTTGTCGAATCGTTGAGCTCCTAAGTTCTGAGTTGAGCTGCACGATTGCTGACAAATTCGTGCACTGACTGGACAGGTCCACTCATTCTGTGTGGTTTTTTCTCAAAAGACTATTTCAGACCCATGGTCTTCACATGATCTGACCAAGATTATGTCTGGACTTTAAAAGAGACTGTGACCTCTGAGTTTGTTTCGGCCTTTCTTCTCAGAGTAGTCAGACAGGAAACGCCGACTTCATCTAGTTTTTAAAATATGATTGACGTGTAAAAGTGTTTGTACAAACGTATTTACAGAAGTAAAATCATTTATCATTTATAAATTAAAGTCGCTTGATGTGTCTATTTGTGTGACCATGTTGTTCAACGTAGTATGCGAAGCATTTTTATGCGGTTTTTACCATAACTAAGAGATTTTATACCGGAAGGTTCATGTGTATAATACATTAATATTAAACTTACATACGAGTATAATAAACAATTGTCGATTTTTTATCAAGCCGTAAAAACGGTGCGAACCAGCACGTTAATTGCATAACACACTATCAATCACAATTTGAATATTTTTGAAGCCTATTGTTAGTCCATTGCTTCATATGTTCGAAAAATTTGTCTGCTCAACAACGTAAATAACTCAATGAATGTTGTCGAACTCTCAAAATGAAAGCCATCCCTACTGTTAGTGTGTTACACAATTACTCCGCTGGGGTGCGTTTAATTGAAGAACCATTAGAATTATTATTAGGTTAAATGTCACCCAATTATTTATGTGAGACGGTGAATGAAATCAGTGCTGTAATATATTAATAGAATTATTAATGTTACTTACAAGTCACAGATTGAAATGGTGTGAAATATAGAAGTATCTACATATATCTAATTACATAGTTCACGTAATGTTAGGGTAACGCGTAAGAGTTGTGTTTCCAGAGCGTGTAAATGTATTAGACAGGATGTAACGGACACTGGTGCACATCCTTAGCATTTCAATAACCTTACTATAATTTCCGTTTGGTTATAGAGAAATATCGGCCCGATTGATATCTAACATCATACAAATGTACATGATCATTATCATCTAACAGATGATTTTCAGAGAAATACTTCAATTGGGTGTCTTATTCTTTAACGCCGTATTTCGCCCAAATGCCACAAATCTAATAGAGGCCATCATAAGTGCTGAAAATTCAATAATGCTTTTTTCTATTAAGTAGATAGAATATATTCTCGTCTTTTTAGCATATCTATGGCAATCTCAATGGACTCGGACCAGAATTCGGCTGAGTTTTGCACCATCACTGGCGTCTATTAGTAATCTTGTAACGTGCCACGTTTAGGATACGCAGGACACGATATATTATATTATCTAAAGGGTTTCAATTTCTTTTCTCTTATAAGAAAGTTAAATAATGGCAAAGTCTCATTTAACTTAGTAATGTTTTCACAATTATTCCGAAATGTATAAAATATATGATACAACAACCGATACATTTAAAAAAAAAATGATAGGTACTTAAGTCCTTATTCCACATCGTAATATACGAATATAGTTCTTAATTGATTACAAGTTAATCTTACTTGAAAGTAATCAATCAATAAACGGTGAAGGAAAATATCGTGAGGCATGTCGGCATGTCCTAGAACCAAAAATTCGAACACATACGTGACATTTACTAACCCGCACTGGGCCTGCGTGGTAGTTACAGACCACTCCCTCTCAAAGAATGGAGACATGTGTCCCAGCAGCGGGAACATTATAGGCTGATTAAGCTAATCAATAGTTATTTAAACTTTTCATCTATCCATTAATAATTAGGTTTACAGATAAATTTAAAAAAAAGTCTTGAAGCCCAGTCTCGTAGCTTTAATAGTAATTGCGAGCAATTTTAATTACAGTTCAATATATTTTATTAAGAAAACCTAAGTTCCCTTCGAAAAGGAATAAAGATTGTTGAATAAAAATATCAGGAAAAAGGTTGCCTATAAATAAAATTTTGAAAAAGGGATGAAACTAGACGAGACATCTGGAAAAGAACAAAGGTTTTCTTGTTGAGTAAAATGTAACAAAGGCTGTTATTTTATTTAAAAAAATGTAACTTACGTAAAACACAGTTGGGGAAACAGAAATAAGACAGAACGAATACTCTAATATAAAAAAGATTCTATACCAATTAAACCAACTCCAACTACTGCAAAAGTTTCACGATCGCGCTTCAAATTACACTATCCTTAACACTTTACAAAATAGCATAACAGTTCCATACAATTACAACCAAGTACCACCCTCATATTCAACGCAATACAGTCTCCTCAAAGCCGCCAGCTTTCTGGCTCTGCTGGCCACACCATCGTCTACCACCTTCCCCCCACATTGGTACACCACCATCCAATCATTATAACTATCTTCTACATTGTCTGCACCTTCAACCTTCACCTCAGTCGGTACATCTACATCACAATCGTTTTTCAACCAGAAATATTGAAGGGAGCTTTGTTAACGTCATTCGTCGCAGAACAGGACTACAGGAGCGGAGTGGTGGTCTCGGTTGGGGATGAAGCAGTCGCAGGCTGGGGGCCCGGGGGAGGAGAGTGCTGAACCGGGGCCTGAGAGGCCCCCGCAGGACAGGCGGGCCCTGTCGCGGATGTTGAGGATGGAGCGATTTAGGCCCCATAAGTCTTCGCTCTCTTCGTTCATGTTTCGGAGGAGACCTGGTTCTGTAAATAATAAAACATGATTTATATTTCCTAAAGTTTGTAGCTGTTATAGGTTCGTATGACATTAATACTTACGGTATCTACTCATCGTGTTTTTTCTCCTCTCATGGTCTTCACCCATTAGCCACCATGTCCTCATCTCTCCCTTGCCCTATACAAAAACGAAGAAATATCGATCACCAAATACTTAAGAAATCAGGGTGTGAGGTTATCAATGATCAGGAGTCACAAGGATGCTTCTTCCCTTACACCAGATATAAATAGTACCTTTGTCACTTTGTATCATTCTGGAACTACCATCATAGTCTCTTTCGTTCTTTTAGTAAGTTCGTAAACTTGCCTCATCTAAAAAATACTTGACCAAACAAAATAGTCTCTCTTACCTTAATATTCACAATCCCCCTCTCCTTAAAATGGTATCCGCCATGTTGTTTCAGCAGCAGGTACGTGTCATGGCTGACGTGGATCCTTTGGGGTTCTCCACTGGACTCCATCCTGGCTGCAGTGTTCACTGTGTCTCCGAAGAGACAGTATCTTGGCATCTTGACTCCTACCACTCCTGCTGCGCATTGGCCGCTGTGTATACCTGGAAAAGTAGGTTCGCTTAAGTCTTGAAGTATTTTAGGGTTAAAATGGACCTGCCAGGTCTTGTATAAAAGGAACACTAATTTTATCCAATGAGGTGAGGAAAAGGTGTTGTGATAGTTAAATCAATGATTGAGTGATAGGAAACATATTGTTGCTCGATAGTTATTGATTTAAAAACTTTGTTGTCTGGACAAAAGGCGTACTGAAGTAGATTCATTGGTAGGTATCGGTAATTATTACGCAAATGATTAATTAACAAACCAAAACAAACGTAAGATATATGAATAAAAGTATGTACTTTTGTGGACTCGTAATGCTGTAGCTATTACAACGAAATGTTCTTTGAACAATCTGATATTATGAAATGAAGTCCAAATGTCAGACATATTTATTACATGTAGGGTATCTACAGTAATAAATAGGGTAATAATATTAGGTCTTTACCTATGAAATTGCCGTTCTGCAGTACTGGCCATTTCAAATCAAAATAATTTTTGTTTGGCTAAGAATTCTAATTTCAAATTAATTTTATTTTAAAAACATGGATATTTTTTTCTAAAAGTAGTCATTTCTTTATTGATTAGTGTTACATTTTCATCGCATTTCAATCTTTTTCGTCATCATGGATACGTTAAAAATTCGAGTAATTATGGAATATGAGTACCGTCGTGGCAGCAACGCGGCACAAGCGGCACGCAACATCAACGACGTTTACGGAGCTAACACTACAAACCAACGCACCACCTGTTATTGGTTTGCTCGCTTCCGTTCTGGAAATTTCGACCTGAAAAATGAACCTCGCGGTCGTCCGAAGACTTTGGTCGACAATGACGAATTAAAGGCGATTGTGGAAGCTGATGATACACAATCTACGGCTGAATTAGCAGCAGCTTTCGACGTTAGCGTCAAAACAATATTGGTCCATTTGCGTCAAATTGGCAAGGTAAAAAAGCTTGACAAATGGATGCCCCACGAACTCAATGATCGCCAGCGCGAAGTACGCGTCGAGACGTGCCTTGCACTGCTCAACAGACACACAAATGAAGGAATTTTGAACCGCATTGTTACCTGCGATGAAAAATGGATTCTGTTTGATAACCGTAAGCGCTCAGCAAGTTGGTTGGATCCTGGTTCAGCACCTAAACAATGCCCTAAACGAAAACTTACCCCTAGAAAAGTGATGGTCACTGTTTGGTGGTCTAGCGCCGGTGTGATTCATCACAGCTTCTTACCAAACGGGGTGAGCATTACTGCAGATGTGTACTGTGAAGAACTGAACACAATGATGGAGAAGCTGGCGCATCTCCAACCAGCATTGGTCAATCGCTCGTCTCCGCTGCTCCTGCACGACAACGCGCGACCTCATACTGCACAGCAGACGGTCTCCAAGTTGCAAGAACTGGGGTTGGAAGCTCTCCGTCATCCGCCCTACTCACCAGACCTTGCGCCTACAGACTACTACTTTTTCCAGAATTTGGATAACTTCTTGGCGGGAAAAAAATTTAATACCCGAGAGGCAGTACAAAATGCCTTTGAAGGATTTGTTGCCTCCCGTCCAGCTGATTTCTTTAAGAAGGGCATCAATAAACTGCCACTGCGATGGCAAAGATGCATTGATTGCATGGGTGATTACTTCGATTAATACAAATAAAAAAATCATGAAAAAAATTCGTTTAAATTTTTTCATACAAAACGGCAATTTCATAGGTAAAGACCTATTATTAGGTACAGCTGTGTTCTTTGACGCCAAAGAAATGAATTGCGTAACATTGCGACACAAAATATGTCAGACACACATGTCGTCATTTATGTTGTTCAGTCTAAAATAAGCTTCACAACTTGCTGAAAGTCAAGTTTATCACTTAAGGCTCGTTCACATTGGCAGAGCAGGCAAGTCGGCTTGCAGGACCAGAAGTTTAAAATTCCATTTAATAGCCTGCTAACGCTCTACGATAATAGCAGTAGGATTTCGGCTTTTTCACTATAACACTTTAGAATAGGATTTTAATAATTGCAGGTGTTCATTGTCGGCCTTGTTTGACTAGAATCTGGCGACATACCTAACTTCTAACCCCGCGTTTACGCCAAGGTTTAAAACATGTATTCTACTAGTTGTGTCTACTAGTTTCGTTTATCGTTTACCTACACCTAAAACAAGTTGATAAGTACTAAGACTAGTAAGTTTACACATATAAATACATAAACTCTCGCCTTCATCTTCAGTGCCTATTAAGTTTAGTAAGTTGTCTGAGTACATAACTTGTAGAAAGCTTGTTTTTTTTAACATGTCTGGAAGGCGTCAATACATGTATGATACCTACGTGTCAAAAACAAATATTTATATGGTTGGGTGGTCTTGTAACATGTATATGTATGGGTGGTGTGAAAGCGGAGTCACATGCTTATTTTTCTATAATTTACAAACAAAATAGTTCGTTGATAATTAAGAAGGTACTGTTCTGTAAGTATCTCGGCCTAACCATGGACGGTCGTTGGGGCTTTGAAGAGCACTTTGAGCGCCTGTTACCTACCCCACGTCAGGAAGGCAGTGGGTGCTTTGCACAGACTGTTGCCAAATCTCGATGGACCTCGAGAAGAAATTCGCTGCTTCTACGCGGGTGCGGTGCGATGGTCGATAGTCCTTTATGCGGCACCTATTTGGTCAAATAGGCTGTCAAGCGTCCGATGCTGAAGGACTAAAATCAACATTCTGCAGCGAAAAATGGGTTTTCGTATCGCACGAGGATACCGAACTGTGTCCTTTGAGGTGGCAACTCTCCTGGCATGCTTTCCGCCGCTGGATTTCTTGGCGGATATGAACGCGAGGGTCTATAACCGAATCCGTGTCATCCGCCAAAGTGGAAATGGCGTGTCAGGAATCGCTGTTATTCGGCTGAGGGGGCAGAAATGGTGACACGCGATCGAGCGGTGGCGTAAGCAACTGCAACAGCCGCAATATTCGCGTAAGCGCGTTGTCGTAGCCATCCTACCGCACGTCAAAGCCTGGCTGAAAAGGGATCACAACTCTTATAGGCTTACTCAGGTAATGACCGGGGCACGGTTGCTTCTGAGAGTACCTATACAAGATTGGGTGAGAGGCCACGGTAAATTGCCACCATTGTGGACGCGGCTTGGATTCTGCACAAGTTGTAGTTGACAGCAATAGTTGGGTCTATGCTGGCGGAGTCGGCGAACTGGAGGGAAATGGCCGGCTTCTGTGAGACCGTGATGGTCCTGAAGGAGGCTGCTGAGCGGGACCGTGAGAAGGCTGATCCCGCTCGGAGAAGAAGGCGCCGGAAGGCAACCGCCTCGATGCCTAACACGCCTGCATCATTTAAGGTAGGCGGGAATTTGGAGTCGCGGGTGCTCAGAGTGGGGACCCTGTCCGCCCCCTGAGTGACCTCAGAGAAAACGGCTTACTGTGGTCACGTGGTGCCTTGCACACTTGCACTGTTGCACAGTTATGTTTTGGGGAGACCCCTTTACAGTCTCTCCAAAGTTGTGCCCTAACAGCCGTTGTTGCAGAGAGGGGGTTTCGGATTGGTCTTTTGAGAGGTAACGGTGCCCCTTCCATGCGCAGATGGTGACCACTGGGGTGGTAGGTTAAAACCCCTCACTCCCTGGTTTGAGCCCCAAAGCCCGGGCATCTATCGAAGGTCTCACTCCGCAAAGAAACAATTTTTTTTACTGTTCTGTGCTATTTCCTCGACTAGCGTGTTATCATACCAAATTCTAGTGTTACTTAATGATTAGAAATATTACAAACTATTACGCTTAGGCACGTACCTAATAACAATGACGTGGAGAGAACTTTGAAATTGATAACAGACACAGTGCAATTTTCAGCCTAAACTTACTAATGATGATATAGAAACAATAGATTTGTCTCGTAGATATTAACTAACGAGAAAGTTGGCTGAAAAATGTCGTTTGTTCAATTTCGAGACGGATAGCTGATCTTTAACATTATTAGTTTAATTGTCAAAACTAAATAAAAAAACAAAATATTAGTCATTTTTACGTTGAAAAAATAATGGTTGGTACCTTACATACAAAACAAAAACGAATTTTAAAATAAAAGTATTACTTTGCCTCCACGGGCTCTTCTCACAGCTGCCAGATGATTGGGCATGCTGTTTATTAAGTTTCTTATGCAATGTTACGGGACATTGGTCGATTCTTCCACTAACGCATGTTTCAGGCCTCGAGGTGTAGCTGGGGCGAGGTTTCGATTTCTTACACACCTCCCAAGCTCGTCTCAAGCGTGTTCCATTGGATTCAGGTCCGGGCTTCTCGCGGGCCAGTCCATGTGATTGATGCCAAAGTCCTGAAAATACTCATTTACTATTTGAGCTGTTTGTGGCCTAGCGTTGTCATGCATGAGTATTGAATTTTCACCCATATTAATTAAATATGGGCCGACATGCTCATTAAAAAAAAAACTTGCACTAGTTAGCGTACCATTTTCTATCACCACTAACTCCGTACGATTCTCTGAAGAGATTCCAGCCCAAACTGTAACAGATCCACCGTCGAACGGCACTTTTTCCTCAAAGCAAGCTGGAATAAAACGTTCCCCTGGCCGTCGGTAGACTCTTTGCCGCCTATCAGGTGCATACAGCATAAATCTGGATTCGTCAGAAAACATTCTTACCCATTCTTCGTCTCCCCATTGTGCGTGCTCGCAGGCGCAACGTAATCTTGCTACCCGATGTACCTTTTCAAGTTTTAGACCATTTGCAGGTCTATGTGAGGTCAAATTAGCTTCAAGGAGCCGCCGCCTTACAGTCCGCTCGCTTACGTCGTCTCTACGGGTCTCCCGAAGTTGATTTGTTACTGCAACTGCCATGAGGTGCCAATTTCGGAGCATGGTCGTAACAATAAATCGATCATCTCGAGCCGTAGTACATCTCGGTCTGCCGGTTCCTGGTCTTCTCATGTTCTGCCCAGTTTCTCGGAAACGTTGGACGACTTGCTGCACTGTAGAAAGTGACACGCCTATTGTTCTTGCTGTACCGCGCTGACTTCTGCCTTCTTCTAACATAGTAACTTTACGCGTACATTCTTCTGGCGTTAGTGACATGATAGTAATTCAATAATGATGGTGAAAGACGACCATGACCGACTTTTTCATTATTTTGATTTCACAGATTGAAAACAAAAGTGAGAAAACAAGCAAAAGTAAAACAACCGCGAATTGAATTTATTTCCAAATTCGAGGTTTTTAAAATTGTAATTATTTTTAATTACGTTGTAGATCATCTAAGGTTTTATTTCATACGATATTAAAATCCTCTGTATTATAAAGTTAGTTTCATGCGTGTACCATTATAAATTTGCAAGTTACAGGGATTGTCGTGACCGACCCGTATTATTTGACCGCGAGTGTGGATTGTAGATAGGTGATCAAGAATAATAGCCAATGGGATGTCCTCGTACCTACATCTTAGAAACCAATTAAATCGTCGGCCCCGGATGTCTAAAGGGAGATTGTCACATTAATTGCTAGTTAATTAATACAGTGGAATGGTTGCTCGTAACCAGTCCGTGTCTGTTTGTAGTTATTAGGTAAATGCCTAGAGACAGCTGTTGCTTTCAAAACAGACACTTTAATTAAGCTCTCGTTTCGTAATAATTGTATTATAATTTCGCTAATTTCGCTAACACACACGCATTACACTAAACCACTTTTTTAGTTGTTTAATTCACATGTGTTTTTTTCCCTTCTTCAATACCTATATAATTTGTTTAGAGTTTGTAAATTGACCACTGTAGAGCAACACTATGAGAGCCTGGTGATCAGTCACATAGGGTATCCTAGTATGGACGCCAGCGTCTCACACAGGATCATATTTTGTGCATTGTCGTCAAAACGCTTGTCTCTGTTGATATTTGATGAATGAAAAATAAAGATATACATATTTATTTATATAAGATATGTATCTTTATTTTTCTCTCTTCATAGAGGTATATAAGATATGACGGAAATACGTTAAAACAATCGTTTGACTTTGAATAATCGGGATGCCAGCGCCACCAGGTGGCGATTGACAGAGTCTATAACATAACGCTTGACCAGAGAAAAAGTTGAGTTTGTTATTGGCGGTTAAGCAGTGAACACGTTTAGAAACTGTCGCGCGTTCCGTATAGTTGTATCGTGTACCTACAGTGTGTGATTCGCTAGTGTGATTAGTTTGTTCGTAAATTATAATTTGGTTTGAGGTGCAAACGGTTTTTCTATTGCGCAATAACAAACACTTCCCATAGTACGCCCACAGTAATTAAAATATCGCTGATGAATACTTGAGAGATGTACCTTCTCAGTCAGAAATTAGATCTGGATTCTAGAGTAAAGATGCACTAGAGGAAATTGTAAAAAAAAGGCATTTCCTGGAAAAATCCCTTGTCGTTATTCGCCAACCTGTACTTATAGGCTTACCTTGCCTAACCTTGCCCTTTCAGTTTACTCGTATACTGTAAAAATCTCACCGTAAAAACTTAGGTATGCTGCCATTCCACCTGATGTTATGGAGTGCCACTATTGACAGCGCAGTTTAATTTTATTTCACCTTAGTTTTCACAATGCTGTGAGAGTTTCACAGAATAGGTAGATGAGTCGTCAGCTTTATTTTCTTCTCCCTTTCCATCTCACCAGCCGTCTACCTCGATTTCTTTTACCATCCCTTTTACAACACGCTCTTACAATATAACCTTATCCAACTTCACGAAGAGATATCCTAATTTTAGACCTACGACTTACCTATTCTAATATGTAGTCTAGCGGCCGGCATGTGCCTCGACCTGATCTTGGGTACCGCGTCAAGCACGTGCAGAGCTAATGAGGCTACCTCAGCAGCATGACGGGAACACCTCTCTGGTAGACCGCCAACCACCATGTATGCGTCGCCAATTGTTTCCACCTGTACATTAGGCTAAGTTAAATGGATTGTCAAATAAATTGGATGGAAATTCAGTTAATTATGAATAAAAAGGACTACGCTCAAAATTAAAAGACTAAAAGCTAGTAACTGCCTATGAATCACAACTGATCTACATATACCAATTTATCGATACTAATATTATGAAGAGGTAAAATTTGTTTGGTTATAAGTTTGTATGTAGGGAATTGGATCTCTATTTTTTTTGAATTGTATAAAATTTGTATCTCTGGAACAACCGCTCGGATTTAAAAAAATCTTGTTGCATTTGGTAGCCCAATTCTCGAGGAAGGTTATAAGAAGGTTATGAAGGCTAACATCACGATAAGACCCTAAGGAGCCGAGCAAAAAGAAAAAAAAGTCAAAAAGAACGCTAAGCGAAAACGAAAAGCGCAGGCAGGTGAAGCAATGCGACAGGGCTGGTCGGGGGTATCTATGTGGAATCTAAACATACATGTCAGAGTAGGTAAATAAAAAGCATACATTTAAACATACCTTGTAAACAATAAGCATACATCTAAACATACTTTGTAAACAACAAGCATACATCTAAACATACCTTGTAAACGTTGTAATATGATATGATTGCGTCGCAGCACGTGTACAGATCGTTCAGGATTTCCACCACCTGAGGAAATATCGGATGAATTAATGCATTCACAGATAAATGGGTTATCCTGCAATGATAGTTTGTGTTGGTAAATCTTTACCTATTATAAATGATAAATGATTTTATTTCTGTAAAAATACGATTGATGTGTAAAAGTTTTTGTACAAAATACTTTTACACGTCAATCGTATTTTTAACCGACTTCCAAAAAGGAGAAGGTTATATGTTCGACTGTAAGTATGTTTTTTTTTTTTTTTAATGTATGTTCACCGATTTCTCCGTCAACTGTGGACCGATTTTGAAAATTCTTTCTTTGTTTGAAAGGGTATGCTCTCGAGGTGGTCCCATTGTCCTCAAGTCAGAATCTGATGACGGGATCCCATGGAAATCGAGGAAAATCCTCAAATTTTATAGGCACTTGTATAGCGATTTGGGTATTTTTTTTATAGTAACTCATGCATTTGCTCTTGGAAAGCACCATTCGGTGAAGTGGAACTGATGATGAAGACCAGAGGCCACCGGAACTTCTCTATAATAAGTATTTCACGGGTTGCGATTCGATTTTAATATAGTTGCTAAGCAATTTATGCTCGTCACAATGCATATGGTGAAATGGAGCTGATGGTGGCTTCACTATCAGCTCCAGTGGTTTTGGTTCTTAACAGGAGAACTCCGCAACAATTAACGTCCCTGCATCGGGAAAAGGAATATTTTGTAAAAGGTGATGAGCAGTTGACATTAGGCTATTGTAACTTAGATTTAAGTATTAATAACTGACTCACTAAAAAGTGAAAAATATAAACTTTTTTACATAAAAAACGACATACTTAAAAAAAAACAGTACAAAGTGAAAAATAACTTTAATTTCGGAAGTCGGTGGCAAAAAACAAAATACAGATACAAAGACACCGACTTCCGAAATTAAAGTTATTTTTCACTTTGTAGTGTTTTTTTTGATGTCGGTAGTTTTTTTTTTTGTAAAAAAGTTTTTTTTAAATAGATTTGATCGCCGTTTCCTTCTGACTACTCTGAGAAGAAAGGCCGATACCAACTCAGGGGTCACAGTCTCTTTTAAAGTCCAGACATAATCTGGTTCAGATCAGGTGAAGACCAAGTAGATTAGTGTCTGAAATGGTCTCTTCAGGAAAGAAACACACAGATTGAGTGGACCTGTCCAGTCAGTGCACGCATTTGTCTGTAATCGTGCAACTCAACTCGGAACTTAAGGAGTTCAAAGATTCGACGAACAATACCAAAGAAAGGACATTTATGTAGGTCGCATAAACTACTTAAACTGCCAGACCCACATAGTCCTCACATTCACAATAATTAAAATAATATAATATTTTTTACAGTAAATATTAATGTTTATAATATTTATCAAAAAAAAAACATATTCGCTTTTCTTGTCGGTCTGCGTGACTGCTTAGAGCTTCTTAGTTTCACAACCGATTTTGGAGCAATTTTCACCATTTTTTAGAGCATATTTATTCCGAAAGCTTTATGTTATATATAATTTTATATTTAACTTAGATATAGCACAGAAATCACAATGTTTTGACGTGTCGCCACACCAGTAGATACTATCCGTGCGAATCGTAGGCGGGTTGCTACTCGTAGTAAATAAATAACCAGAGAAGTTCGTACACCTACTCCTGAATGGTCATTGTCATAATTCCTAGTTTATTTATATCTACTGCACTACCGCACGCATTGCATTTGACAGTAATATAGTTGGTAGTGGTTAGATGGATAAATAATAGCATCAAACATTTGTGGCCTACGTTCAGAAGCGAACTGCAATAGGCTGAATTGATTGCTTCTTAAACTGTCGCCAAAATTTCATATTAACAATATAATAGTCATTCGCTACCTATACTACGTATGTACTAATAGCAAGGACCTACATATCTTGCTTGACCTAATAATTGTCGATCCAAGGATAATAAATAAAAATAAAAACTCACGAAGACGTTCGCGACGCGTTCCATGAAAGTTCTATGAATTGTGACAGTCTGTCACGTATTCCTATTGAATAGCAATAATATTTTTTTTTGTTTTAAAATTGTCATACGATGTCAGGCCACTTAGAAAGACATTAAATCTCAATTTTATGGTCTGACAGCTCGACACGTTACACTAATTAATAACAAAATATCCTATTTCTTGAAAATCGTAAAACAATATTGAACCTCTTAGAAATCTATTCAATTTATATTTTATGGAACACAAACTGGCACTTATGCTAGTTATCAGTAGAAAACAATATTTTACGTCACTTAAAGATGAAATATTTTCTACAAATTCTAAGTGTCAATGGAATAATCCAAGCGCAACGCACATTATTGCAGCCACATCTCGGAATCGTAAAATGTCGTCCGATACCAGACCTATTCAGGCAATCGAGAAACAATTATGTAATAAACAAGAAGTGTTTGTTCTATGTCGATTTTCCAGAAAAGTCATGAGAAAGGGGCTGAGCCCTAATTTTGGAAATGCTGACGGGAGCGGTGCGGGAAATTATTGGGGTGGTTGATTGAGGACCACGATAGGCGACAAACGCAATAATCCAGGCTAGTTAAGTTAGGAGACTTGGGGAATGCCTTGGCATTCCCCAAGTCTCCCCCCTTGGGGTCATGTCCTTTACGACAATAAGAGACCGAGTATTATTTATTAAGTTGATAGTGGCTTTAAGACCACATTAGGTAGCGGATGACGTAGTCTAAGCCAGACAATGTAGTTTTGTGAGCTGTGACGAGCTGTGCCCGAGGTGAAACTTGTAATACGTGCAGTATTTTGTAAGCGAGTTGTAATGTAATTTCCTCCAAGGAGATATTCGGTAACTGTAAATTTTAATTAACTGTAATCTTTAGTAATAGTGTGCATATTATATTTTCCTGCAGGATGATTTGTATTGTGGTCTATAGGTAACAGTTACGTGATATCGCTGAAGAGCTTAATGATCAATTATTCCAGCATGACGAAATTACTTCTTTTAGTATCGTAGTTCATAATTACCTTCGTAGTTCCGTACCTTGACAGATATTTGACATTTGCGTTTGGTTATAGGGAAACGGGGAAGGCTTTCCGCTATACTTGACACTGAGTACCAACGTTCCTGACTCTTGACGACTGTTGACCGTTAACTGACGCACCACATATGGAAGGCAGTACCGTAAATACTCACAGTTCATCTAAATCAAAGTAGGTTAAAAGCCGATTTATAAGTATAATTGCGTTATAAAGCAACCAAACGTTAGTGATGATTACTGATTCCAAAAAGGTCTGGCTACAGAATACGTTGCATAAGGCTTGTTGTATGCAAATTTCCGGGAGAGGGGTAGACTTCACTAAGTACCCCAACCTGGATTGGTAGTCGTTTTAAGAACGCTAGGGACCATGTCTCGTTAAAAACCACACCCGGCTGTTTGTAGGCCTATTACTGAATCGACACTATTTATTGAGACACGAAAATTTGACGCAAAAGCCGCGAATAGTCGCACAGCAACCTCTAAATGGGGAAAAAAAGGAAATGTGAACTGATAAAATACCACTTCGGTGTGCACCTAGTACGATCGCAATGAGTTTTGCTACAGACTGACTCTACGGTGTGCTTGTGCTGGTTTTCTGTTATTTTAGTTAAAGAGGGGTAGGCCACCGTAACGGTGTCATTCACATTAGTACGCGTTTAGAACTACTCAAAACTTGTCTCCCTCAATGGCAGTTGGACTTCGCAGTAGTCTGTCTTTAGGATTAAGTAAGACATTTATATAGTGCTTAGGGAACGCGTTCTATTATAATCGTATTAGTGTCCTCAGAGGTTCTATGCATTAGGTCTAGCAGAACACATACAATGAGACAATCGTTGTAAAACGGTTCCCGGTCTCACTGAAGTGGGTACATTGTAAATAGATAAATTCACGTAGCTATAAATGATTAATTTAAGCGCAAACGTAACGATCCCTGTACGCAGTAGAGATTACAGCAATAGAGTCTTAATAACAAGACTCTATTACAGATATTAACCCTCACTTGCGAGAGGGAGACGTCGGGGTCACGACATTTATAACACTAAATAATAATATATTATATACTATTGCATATCCTCTTGTCTTCTTAGCTTCATATGTTAATAATTAAAATACTTTTTTTAAAATCTTTATTATTTTATAGATGGTTTGATCAGTATGAACATGTCCTCCTCCTAGGGGCATTCTATGTCTATCTACGCTTAATACCTAGGTGGACAATTTTGTATAATTTTTTGACTGTCCTGGACAAGGGAGCAGCCATGATACTATTATACAGTGTGAGTCTTCATAATGTGCACATGTCGAAATGAGGGAAACTAAGCTTAATTTTATCGACGGAAAAAATATTTAAAAAAAACTAAAATAAACGCATAGAAAATTGTCTCTACCTGCTAAAGTATGGTACGTAGCCGAGTGCAAGGCTTTAACAGTTGATAGGAAATGTTGTGATTGAGTTATAAACATGGTATCTTTTCTATTAGAAAGCTGATACGATGGAAAATATTTTAAAGTAATAAAAACGGGTAGGTAATCGGTGCTTTTATTGTGAAATTTAACAATTAATGCAAAAATTGATGAAAAAATATCAGTTTTTTTTTTTTTACAAACCCCTTAATTCTCAATTGAAAGCGATTTTTATTCTTTATTTATTTTATGAGGACGTCCTGTTACTTCCACTCATTACTGAGTTTGCTTCATCTTGATAGATCTTTTAGTTTAAAAGTTATACCGATTTGTTTACACAGGGGTCACAGTAGCGAACGAGAATTTAAAAAATGCTATAAAAATATTAAATTATTTTTAGTTTTTTTTTTATATTTTTCCCGTCCATAAAATTAAGCTTAGTTTCCTTCATTTCGATATGTGCACATTATGAAGACTCACACTGTATATGCCAACAGTAATAGAATTAAAACAATTTTCTATGAAATAGTTACTCCTCTCAACCTCGTTCCGGACACATTGCGCTAAAATATTAGTGGTATCCTCTACCTTATCACACTCAGAACAATCGGGCGAATCACTCTTTGTCATTAAAAAGGCGAAGCTATTTAACGGAATATATGCTGAGCGTAGTCTGAAAGCAGTCACAATTTCATTTCTATGCATATCTGCACCCACAAACCAAGGAAGGCGGGAAATTATTATAATACTTACTTAAGTTTCCTAACTGAGAATTCCCAATATTAACATCACCTTGTATTCCTTGTCCCCTAGCTTTCTAAGGCAGTCTAGTTTATGGGAATTCATTTCTTATAATGGTGGGAGGGTGGGAACGCGCGGACGGAGGGGCGCGATCCCTTTCCCTCAAGAGGAAAGCTGATCTTAATACTAGTATTAACATAATTCAGGAAAAACGAAAATTTTATCAGCCTAGGGTAACATAAGAACAGTCACAGAAGCAAAAGGACCAATAAACCGAGTCGAGACACAAGAGGTGTCGGCACTCACGCTTGACTGATTCGCATCATAGCAACACCGTGTGCGTGTCTTGGAAATTACTCGCTACAGAAATTAATATTGTTTGCGTAAGGGAAAAACTGGCAAAATGTATTAAGGTTATCTGAAAATGTATGAATTCCAAGTGAATTTTTATACAAGGTGTAATTGAAGTAACTGAAAAACATTACCGAGAAAAAAACATATCGATGGTAGACCTTCAAAATTTGAATGCTGCATGATAACATGAGGTCTGAGGCTTAGAGTTAGAATTGTTTTGTTTTTAAAACGTTGCCCCATACTAGGAATTTCTCCTGTATTATGGGTGCGTTTACAAACATTCAAACTCATACACAAACAGCCAGACCCGGAACAACTACTTGTATGACCTACAAATATTTGTTCCGTGCGGGAATCGAACCCGCGAACCGCAGCGCAGCAATCAATCGCTTAACCACTCCGCCAACCGTGGCGTCAAAATTGAGTGATAAGTTAAATCATTTAATTTCACTGTAAGTATTTCTGAATTTCTTTATCTGATTTAACAAATAAAAGTGATTTGATTTGATTATGTTTTAAATTTTCCGTTAATGGCTGACATTGTTTCGATTTCTTTCGTTGGCTTTTTATTATTACTGTACTGAATTTTTGTTCTTGTTTCGGCCCTTTTAGTTGATTTTACATTGACTGTCTTTTTATGTAGGCGGGTTCTTTTTTCTATCTGTATCTCTAAAGGCAGAGGCCAATTTCTGCAGGCGTAGGCGTAAAGTACATTTTTGCTTGTCCGCGAAGCCGCAAGACGCACGGTTTAATTTATACTAATTCGAACTAAAGGTGTGTGCCTGCGCTTGAACGTGGTTTATTCGTGCTTACGTGACACGACTCGAAACCGGTTCGCATAAATTATTAATTCCTTGTTCCCTAGGTAAAACCAAACCGAATCTAAGTTTAATGGAATTAAACTGGGCGATCCGCGTAATAACGATTAATAGTCGTTGACCCGAATGGGACCATTTTATAAATATTATGTTTAAATAAACATTTAGGACTAGATACAGTGTATTTATTTTATTTCTTATGTTTTTGTGATTTTAATATTTTCGTATGCTGCACTGGTTGACGTCATCACGTCAACGTCGGCTGTCGCTGAAAACCAGCGCTGGGGCTCTGTCTCGCATAGGATCGTAGCTATATGCTCAGCGATTGCCGTTTTGCGTGGAAGTGACGCATATTTTTCCCAAACTCGTTTTATTTAGGTATTTGTGTGTTTTTCTCTGCGTCATGTTTACCGCAAATAAACATAGGGTTTATCTATCTTTTTTCTTATTTATCTGCCAATCTGACTCAAATTTTAAGTAGGTACGAAAGATCAAAGCGAAATAGTAGAATATTTAATATATTATTTATAATTTTACACCATTGTTATATGAATGCTCAATCTCGACATGTATTTTTTTTTCTTTTTCTCAAATTTCATTTTTTTTTTTTTTTTTTTTTTTTTTTTTTTTTTTATCACGTTTACACACCTACTTAGTTATATGTGCATGATGTGGTCACCTGTAATAGAAGGACCACACGTAAAAGAACTTTTGATATTGTGATTTATATTGTATAAATGTGTTGTTGGAGGTCCCAAATAAATAAATACATAATTCTGCGTGCGGAGTTATAGAAACATTTTTTACATTACAAAATATAGCCATTTACTTTCTAAACAGCCTACAAAAAGTAAATTAAAAAAAAAAAATCCTTTCACGTTAATAAAACAAAAGGTCATAACAATTTAGAAGTCGAAATAAAAAAGGAATTCACTCTTAAATATTTTTCCATAAGATTTCAATATTTATCCATGCCATGTCAATCTAAAATTACCAGTCTATTTTAAGTAAAAGTAAGGATCGATATTCAATTTTATTCTATAAATAGAAATTAAACTTAAAACCGGTATACTCTAAGCAATAAAGCTGTCCTTAAGTACGGTTCTGAGGGTAGTACAAACTTTCCAACGATTCAGGACATACGAGATTCCAGACGAGTTGCGCGGCTATTAGGAGCTGAGAGAAGAATTTATTGGCGTCTTATTACAAAACGAGATCTAACTTTACTCAGTCGTTTATTGCATTCCACAATGTGTAAGTTAGGTGGTAACTTAAAGTTGTATGAGATCATTATGTACCCTATCGGGCACAGTAAAATAGTAAGAGAGAGGAAGCTATGAAAACTTAAATAAATAAATGATACTTAAATATAATATATTTTTATTTTTGAAAAAAACATTTACGGTTCACAAAAAGAATTTTCCAATTAACAACAAACGGTGGTATATACGTAATATTACAGAAAAAAGTGTAACGTTGATCTGTACTAATGATAAAATCATTGTATCACAGACACCAGCGCCTTCCAAACTAGGTTATATTAAAAACAATTTTATTCGAACATGTCACGAAGGGAACTTAAAAAAAAAAACAGTAGTAGTTTTTTTTTTTTTAATTAGCTACGATAGAGCTACATACACGCTACTTTACGTACTTATATTGAAATATTTGTGTGTGCGTACACGAGAGTGCACGGGTGAGTGATTGTGTATTTGTGAGTGTACGTATGAGTGTGTATAGTGTACGCGTCTGTGTTTTTTTAAATACTTTTAATTGAATATTTTGAGAAGATCTTCAGTCTCCTGGTAATTTAACTTTAGAAGGCCCACTTGCACGTTCATGAGTTAGTTAAATAACTCGAGAGTTACAGCTAACTCAGGGTTAATCAAATAATTGGCCTTGCGCCACCAAGAGTTAGAGGTAAACATAGACTTAAACTTTTAAATATTAAACTCACCGATGTGGGAGAGTTAAGTCTCTAAACTCTGGTTTAGTATTACTAATGTAAAATATATTGACGTTCTGAGGTACCGCTGATAACTTATTTTGTATTTTATATTGTTCGACGTTATAGTTAATGAAAATTCGGTACTATATCAGCAGAGAACATATTAGTGAAGTCATATAAAAATAATAACAAATTATACAAAAATTAAAAACATATTTTTCCTTATCTGACGTTTTCATCAATCAAAAGACTAAATCTCCATGGAAACCACTTACAATACGATTAAAATGAAATGTCATGTTACATAAAAAATTCAAAGACAAGAAAGTATTATTTATCAGGATCAATGCTCTCTTGAAAGCTTTTGAAAACTGGTTCAGTACTAATAATTTGAAACTTAATGTAAATAAAACAAAGTGTGTCTTATTTAAGCCCACGGTACGGAATAACGTTAAGTTGGAGATTGTATCTTGTGGCAACAATGTCGAAATAGTTGATAGTGTCAAGTTCTTAGGTGTGCACATTGATGCATTGTTGAATTGGAGGGTTGAGACATTGTCTGTAACGAAGTCTCTTAGCTCAGCATGCTATGCGATTAGAACACTGAGGGAAGAATTAAGTTTATCTCAACTTAGAAGTGTGTACTTTGCCTTGGTGGAGTCTAGGCTGAGATACAGCATCGAGTTTTGGGGCAATAGCTACAAGTACAACATACAAATGGCATTCGTGATTCAGAAAAGAGCTTTAAGGACTATGCTCCGCATGAAACAGACGGAATCATGTAAAGACCATTTTATTAGACTAAAAATCTTGACAGTTCCATGCCTTTACATTTTAGTGTTGCCAACTAGCTTAGTTAAAAATTTGCACAAAATTGAGACTGATGAGCAAAGACAAACTAGAGCTAGCACACGTAGAAAAGATTTGCCCAACACTATTCAACCGAAATTAAAAGTTGTCAAACATAGTCCGAGGTATCAGTCTATATTTTTATACAACAAGTTGCCTATAGAATTCAAAACCATATCCAGTGTTAACTTATTTAAAAACAAATTGATAAACTATTTATTGGGGAAAGGCTATTACAGTATCAACGATTACCTAGATGCCATATGACATTGTAATTTAGGATTGATTTTATTACATTGACATTTATTATTTATGTACTTGAATTCTTAATTGACCGTTATTATTTTATCGACTTTTCTAAATGTATTTGATGAATTTTATTTTAATTGCAATTGTATAATGTTATTTTTTTAATTTTAATTTTTCAACTCAATGTATCTATGTTGTTATGAAATAAATTACTTATGACTTATGACTTATCGTAATTCAGTGTAAAAGAGACGGGTATACAATTTCCGTTCATTGTTCGTGCATTAATTTTTGGTCGGATTACTTGTCAGCGCACAGCCATTGCAATTCTATTTTATGTTTCGTCAATTGAACTGCAATGTTCAAAACTTAAAAAAAAACACTAATATCAGATTAACAAACCCAGTGTTACTTTAAGAGTTAATTACTTAACTTCGAGTTTACAAACTCTACATTTATTCATTTAACCGGACTAAACGTGCAAGTGGTCCATAAGATTTGTACTTGTTTTTAACCGACTTCAAAAAAAAAGAGAGAGGTTCTCAATTCGACTGTCTTTTTTCTAGGTGAACCGATTTGGATGATTATTTTTTTATTTGAAACATACACATGAAACAACATGACATGACATGTGGTCCCATGAAATATTGATTAAACTTTGACCAGCAGTTTTTGAATTATCCTTAATACTGCACTAATACTAATTTTGGAAGTCGGTGGCCAAAAACGAAAATACAAAACCAAAGACACCGACTTCCGAAATTAAAGTTATTTTTCACGTTTCTGTTTTGTGTTTTTCTTGGACGTCGGTTGTTTTTTTGTAAAAAGTTTTTGTGCACTTTTTTATTATGTTATGAATAAATGTTATTTTATTAACACGGTTGTAGAGATGAGACCTATTTATATTAAAATTTATGCTGGCGAGAGCAGTTCCACGCGACTGTATCTCACACACTATGTCCTTCCTGCGCTTGTTGTTCGGCTTATATGGGATTGCAGCATGCTTACGCAGGACGGTCTGAAGCATATAGAGCTGTCTTACTGTAAGTACGAGCATTGTTGGTACACAGTTATAGTTGGGTACCTAAAATCTACTTTAAAAGCTCATTTAGGATCGCTCTGTAAGCTCCCAGCATACTAGTCGCAAACGTACCACCCTACATGTATACAGTACATTAGAATTGAATGTGCTAAGGAAAAATACACAAGCTTTAATGTCTCTAGTTCAGCAGTAGTTTTTTTTTTTGGAAATGTACAAGAGTTTCCTTGTACGGGAAACTATATTTCCTATATCCTTGTCCCAGCTAAAACGGTAGTCGATTTGCACTCCCAGATACCTCATGTCAGTTGTGCGTATGAGAGGTAGGCAGTCACAACATAACTTATCAGTCTTCTGAACTAAATCAAACGAACCGAACTTTAGCTTGAGCTTAAACTTTCGAGTCAATTTTTGTAATTCGAACCTTTTTCCGAATGACGTAATATTCTAAGTACAAAACCAAAAATTAGAGGTAGGTTTCAAATCAGTTTCGTTTTTTGGTTTTAATTTTGTCAGAATAAAGTTCGAAGTAAAAAAGTCGCTTAGTGCCGTTAGAGTCTAAAGCTCAGTAGGTACTCACTAGCAAGCTGTACTTGGAATCGAACAGTGCTTACCTGCATCGGTGTGTTAGTAGCCGCTAGTTTTGTGAATCCGACGATATCACTAAAATATATAGTGACGCAGTCGAAGCTCTCTGCTTGTACCCTTTCTCCGCGCTTCAAGGCTTCTGCCACGGTCCTGGTGTGGAAAAATTAGTAAATAGAGAAACATGTTAAAGAAAAATCTTAAAGTAATACTATCTAAGTAGTTGGAAAGCGAGCAATAATAAAACGTTACGAAAAAGTTAATTAAATAATTGTCTTTAGTTTTGCGCAGTTAGGTAAAAAGTTCCGTTTTTGAGGTTATTTAATCTAACATGTTTTCATTTTATATCTCATCGATGTAATTGTAAAAGTGCATTACTGCTGAGTAAACGTTTGTTTAGGTACTCAATAACACTTTCTAATCACTGACCATTCCAAGGTGGCCTGGAGGAGATCGCAGAAAGCGATAAAGCCGCCCATTGTATGTTTTGTAGTGTTTGATTAAATTTTTGTTATGTATTTTTGTGGTAAGTATACAATAAAGTTTACATATAAAACTAAATTTAAAAAAAAATGTTCACAAACGATAAATTAAGTCTAACTTAGTAAAGTTAAATGATAAATGATTTTATTTCTGTAAGTAGGTTTGCTCAAACACTTTTCGTTCACACGGCATTGTCCTGCACGTTTTTTAAAAACGTGCAGGACAATGCCGTGTGAACGAAGCCTTACACGCCAATCATATTTTAAATAAAAACTATATGAGGATGGCATTTCCTATCTGACTACTTTGAGAAGAAAGGTCGAAACAAACTCAAAGGTCACAGTCTCTTTTTAGGTCCAGACATAATCTTGGTCAGATCATGTGAAGACCATGTACATTGGTGTCTGAAATGGTCTTTTGAGGAAAAACCACAAAGATTGAGTGGCCCTGTCTAGTCAGTGCACGCATTTGTCAGTAATCGACTCGATTGGTGTCTCTGACTCTGATCGAGCAGCTAAACTCAGAACTTAAGTGGGATGCGCCAAGGTAGCCCGCGAAATTCAAATTTTCTTACGTTTTTGCAATTTGCAGGTCAGTATCAGGTTGTATCGTGAGCTAAATATGATTCGCGATCATACCAACTCAGGCTTTACAGAATTATAATCATTATAATCAGCAATACAACTCCTTAAGTTAGAATTGCCCTCAAATGTCATGATTTCATGAGATAGTCATTCAATAGGGTAATATGAACTTATAGAGATGTATTGCTGATTCCAATGATTATAATTGCACTGCAAAGCCATATTTGTTACGGTCGCGAATCATATTTTAATGAAAATACAACCTGATTGGCTACCCTGAAGGTTCCGCCTTAAGGTTAAATTATGAAGTCAGGCGATGACAATAATAAATCATTTGTGAATTTCCCTTGAGTCCTAATGTCAACGACCGATTAAGTTGCAATATGAATTATTCAACATATAAAGTTTTGATTCAAAAAGTTCGCACACACGATTTTGCATTAACTCGCTACAAAGCCTATTCATAGCCATCTTACCATGAAAATAGATCTACAAAATATTAAAATATTACGCTTCTCCTCGCGACTTCGTCCGCGTGACTTTCTTTTTCTTTTTGCTGGTCTCCTTAGGGTCGTAGCGTGATGTTAAATAGCCTATAACTTTCCTCAAGAAATGAAATATCAAATGAAAAAAAAAAATTGCTGGTTGTTTTACAGAGATTAGCCCACTTAAACAAACCTTCATTTAAAGATATAAAATAATTTCCAGCAAGACGGTATGAAAGGCTGAGCTATTTACACATAACATAACATCACGCCTGTATTCCCCGAAGGGTTAGGCAGAAGTGTACCTATAGCACACCCACATTTCGACAGTTATGTTTAAGTCCCATGTAATAGGGGGCGAGCCTATTGCCATCAATCGGGCACAAATCCAGACTCCGGGCTGAGCTATTTCTCGGTAGAATAACTTTATTGAAATGCCTAAATGATACTTGCAAGCTGTGATCGACATTACTGAAATGTTCGCAGTATCAATTCTGCGAAATTTTGCCCATCACGGTGAGCAATCCTGATAGAAATAGTTTTGAAGTTTTTCGAGGCGTATTATTTTTAATAAAATTATTGAGTTGAAAAAATATGGTGATTCATGAAAATAAGATAGGTATGCGATTTAGTTAAAAATATAGTACGGTGACATAGTGATCGCAAATGCGATTACTGAGCGATACTGGAATCTTTGATCCTGGCATGTTCGAGGCTGGTAGTGTTACTCAGGTCAAAGTTCCAACTTTTCTGACTCTTTTTTACGAAAACAAGTTTTAAATGCTATAAAAAACATAACATAACATCACGCCTGTATTCCCCGAAGGGTTAGGCAGAGGTGTACCTATAGCACACCCACATTTCGCCAGTTATGTTTAAGTCCCATGTAATAGGGGGCGAGCCTATTGTCATCACCCGGGCACAAATCCAGACTCCGGGCTGCTACCGAGAAATTCCCGATCGAAAAACCCAATAACACTTTGTCCGACCCGGGAATCGAACCCAGGACCTCATGCTCAACAGTAGCGCTTGCGACCACTAGACCAACGAGGCAGTCAGAGACCAACGAGGCAGTCAGAGACCAACGAGGCAGTCAGAGACCAACGAGGCAGTCAGAGACCAACGAGGCAGTCAGAGACCAACGAGGCAGTCAGAGATCAACGAGGCAGTCAAATGCAAATAAATGCTATAACTTAACTTTAAATGCCCCCACGACCTCGGTACATACCCCTGCATGCATCCTTATGCACAATGTTTTTCGTGCGTTCCATTAAACGCTACAGTAAAAAGCAATTTTTCACACCAAAAATAAAAGTCGTTTCCCAGCAATAATTTTTGTGCAATGTTACTTAGTTTGATTAACAGAATGCGTAGTTGACGGCTATGTGATGGGTCTTATTATACCCTGTATTTGAAAGCTCGCATACAGTCTTACCTTGGCAGCATCCTGTTCAGCAGATCATCAGTCCTTCTCTTCTCCTGCAGCAGCTGTTCAGTCCTGGCTGCGACGATGGCTTCAAGATTTGAAGCATACTTCTCCATCATTGCCAGCATGTTGTCAAAAATGTTTGTTTTCCTATGGACAACATGTGAAAGGTTTCACTAAACGAGGTTTCGCAAAGCCAGCTAACCAACAGTAATCGGTAATACCAAGGGGTATCGTGTTACCAAGTAACTGGGTAGTGGAGGTAAGATAGGCATAGTTGCTCCATGTAAAATACTGGTATCCAGCTCAATTTGGTTAGACTGGAAGTCGACTCCAACATATTTGGCAAAGGATAGGCTAGGATGTTATTGTTATACGCAATTATGCCTCAATGGCGAGAAATAGCAGACTTACCTGTATCGCTTTTAGCGATAAGACCGCCCATTGTGTCACACTATGTAAAATTTCTACATTTATATCTGTATTTTATATGAAAAAAAAAAAGTTAAAAGAATAAAGTTTATTTGGACACAGTTCGTGAAACACAAAATACAAATAACAAAAAAAAAAAAGTGTTAACAACAACAGTGTGTGCCTCACGGCTAAGCCAAAAAGGTACATAATAAAGAGTATTCTATTCTATTCTATTCTAACACAATATCTTATGAACCTATGATCCACAATAAATGTTTTCAATTTGAACTTGACAAAATGTAGACCGGGAACAGCAGTTTTTTTTTTTTCAATGTTGTTTCCGTAGTTAAAGTTGTACATAATAATGAATACAATGACCCCTTTTCACGTTTTCTCTTATTTCAATTACACCTTGTATAAAAAATCCCTTGGAATTGATAAATTTTCAGATAGCCTTAATACATTTTCTTCGTTTTTCTTTTACCTACGCAAAGAATATTAATTTCATATATTTGATTTTATGTATTTTGTTTTCCCTTCTACTCTTACACATCTCATTTTATATACTCTCCTATCACAGGTATAATGGAAAAAAAACAAAAGGTATACTGGAAGAGATTTCTTTAGAAATAAGCATCACCTTTGTGCGTATTTTTCTGTTTATATGTGTGACGTGTGTAAATGGTTAAATAAATAATTAATTTCTGTAGCGAGTAATTTCCAAGACACGCGTACGGTGTTGCTATGATACGAATCAGTCAAGCGTGAGTGCCGACACCTCTTGTGTCTCAACTCGGTTTATTGGTCCTTTTGCTTCGTAGAACTTTCTTTCGCTAGGCGCCTTCGTGAGTTTAGTAAGAGATATCCTTGAGTCGACAATTGGTAAAACAAACCTCTTAAAGGGTCATTGTACTCGTCATAATAAACAACTTTTACTATGGATCAAACCAGAAATCTCGAAAAAAATATCAGTTGTTCCCTACGTTTTGACGTGTTATACGAACATAAATGTAGGGTTTTTTTTTTTCGCGAATTCTGGTTTTGTCCATAGTATAAGTTGTTTATAATACTCCTTAAGAGGTAGCTGGTGTTTTACCTATAACCCTGTATATGGGTCCTTTCTATGCTTTAGTAAAGGTAGTAAATGATTAATTACATTGTAAACTAGCGGATACCCGGCGTGTGCTACTACGATAAAGCAATGCATTAGGCACATTCGGTCCGTTCATGAAGTTTTACTATTTTTTCCATTGTTTTAGTAGTTTAAAACCATTTTCGCATTATTGCCTTTCTTATGAAATCAGTTTGGGGCACATCGGTTGGATGGTTTCAAAGTTTATAACGGACATAGGTAGAAACAATTTTTGTGTTTAATATACTATATATGACGGACAAGGTATGTCTCTCTCGTTATCATCAGCCATATTTTAACTACTGTGGGCGTACTATGGGTAGTGTTGGTTATTGCGCAATAGAAAAACCGTTTCCAATTAAATCAAATTCAAAAAAATCAAATCTAAATATATAAAAGGAAAAGTGATTGACTGATGTATCAACGCACAGGCCAAACCCTAGGGCTAGAAACTTAAAATTTGCACACGTATTCCTCTTATGACGTAGGTATCCACTAAGGAAGGATTTTTCAAAATTCATAGTGGATGTACTTAAGTTTATATGGAACTTTATATTCCGTTAAAAGGCTGACTTAAAATATTTTATACAAGAATAAAATTCATATTTTAGTAAAAAAAAATAATTAAACCTCTAGTGTTTTAAGTATTTAAAAACGTGTGTGTAGTGTTGTGAGTATTGTGTAAATACGTTTATGGACAATGCACTCGATCTGTTTTGCTGAGCGAAGGGGCAGGAACTTCAAGTCGTCAGTTAGTACCTGTTTTTGTGACAAAATTTCGTGGCTCAAGATTGTTCCGCGGGGAAAAAAATGCAAAAAATTGTAAGTGCCTACTTACCATTACACTTAGGTATAAAATTGATTAAAGATGTCACCAAAGTGGTAAGTGATACAATAAACTATAATTAGTTTTAGCAATAATTAAGTTCAATCGTCTAAGTATTGATTACAGTATTGGCTGGTTTCAAAGTGACGGTGTTCGTCGGCGCTGTCGAACAGCGCGCGTTTGAAATTCAACGCCGCGGTCCAGCAGCGTCACTCTGGAACCAGCCGTACAAAGTATTTGTTATTTGTTAAATAATAAGGTGCTTTATTCTTTTTCAGATAAATACATTTTTTAGGAAAGATGCCTCGAGTGTGAAGGTTTACTAGGGCCACAATGGAATTATTGTGAGCTTTGTGGATCACAGACTAGGCGTTTTAAACGCATACAGCGCGCCAAAAAACTTTCTTTAAGTGCAAAACGGCGCAAACTTGCTGAACCTCAGAATGCTGAAAGTCCAAAGTCACCAGATATTTTTGGAGAATTTGATATCACCTATAGTGACATATACTATGTCTCATCGAAGAAACGATGAGCGTCTCTGAGAACGATGAAATAAAGTATCTAAAGAAACATTATGAATATGTATTTCTTTGTTTTTTTTTACAATACTAGCGGCCCGCCCGACTGTGTAGAGATTTTTTTAATAAATTACCTATAATGAAAGGTTAAAGAAGTTCTAACATACATACATACATACTACATACTACAATAAATAAAATTGAAGTGTCTCTTTGTAATGGCAAAATAACAGCCTTTTTACTAAATGCATATGAAAGTATAAACTGTACATAAAACAAAATACCAATTTTTAACACTTTTGTCTGTCTGTCTGTTTGTTCCGGGTAATCTCCGAAACGGCTGTACCGATTTTGACGGGACTTTCACTGGCAGATAGCTGATGTTATACGGAGTGATATAGGCTACTTTTTGTCCCGGTAGTACGTTCCCATTGGATAATATCTGACATCCACGCGGGCGAAGCCTCGGGCAGCAGCTAGTTTACGATAAAATTAATGACAATACACGACACAAACTATACGGAACGCGCGACAGTTTCTAAACGTGTTCACTGCTTAGCCGCCGACAACAAACTCTGCTTTTACTCTGGTCAAGCGTTATGTTATAGACTCCGTCGAGCGCCACCTGGTGGCGCTGGCATCCCGATTAGTCAAAGTCAAACGATGGTTTTAACGTATTTCCGACATACATAGATATGAAGTTTGGCGACAGTTTAAGAAGCAATCAATTAAGCCTATTGCAGCTCGCTTCTGAAAATCTAACCAAATGCAGCTTGGTTAGACTGGAAGCTGACTTCAACATAGTTGGTATATTATTTACTATTTTAGTTACTTCCATAGTATTATGTCGTACGGTATTTTACTATGGGGACGGGCTGCAGACATCTGACGGACAGGGCCGATCTGACGGACAGGGCCGTCATCTACCCCGGTCACCAGGGAGAATGGAACCGGCGAGAGATGTCGTGCGGTGTCCCACAGGGATCAGTCTTGGGGCCGCATCTGTGGGACATCGGGTACGACTGGGTGCTGCGCTCCGACCTCCCTAGCGGCGTCAGCGTCGTTTGTTACGCTGACGACACGCTAGTCCTGGCACAGGGGAGGTCGCACCAGGCGGCGGCCGAATTAATGACACGCGGGGTTGCGACAGTCATTGAGAGGATCCAGCAATTGGGACTCGAGGTGGCCCTGCACAAGTCTGAGGCCATGTGTTTTCATGGTCCTCGGAACGCGCCACTCTCGGGTTCCCAAATAATGGCGGGAGGGGTTCACATCGGCGTCGAGTCGACGATGAAGTACCTGGGACTCGTCCTCGACAGCCGGTGGAACTTCGTCGAGCATTTCCGACGTTTGGCTCCCAGACTGGACCGGGCTGGGGCTGCCTTGAAGCGGCTCCTGCCCAATCTAGGGGGTCCAAACGCCTCCTGCCGGAGGCTCTACGCGGGGGTCGTGCGGTCCATGGCCCTTTACGGGGCACCGGTGTGGGCGCGTTCATTGAGGCTCCGACCAGCACGCCGTTTGAACGCGTCCCAAAGGGTCATGGCCATCCGGCTGGTCCGGGGATACCGCACGGTCTCCTGTGAGGCGGCGAGCCTCCTTGCCGGATTGCCGCCATGGGATCTGGAGGCAAAAGTCCTCGCGCACATTTGGGAGTGGCGCGAGGAGGCGAAACGCCGGGGCGTTACTCCGCTGCCGCGAGAAATCGCGGCACAGCGGACAGAGCTCCGGCGGGATCTCATGGCGGCATGGAGAGTGCGACTGTCGCAACCCAGCGCTGGGCACGCCACAATTGCGGCGGTAAGTCCTCTCTTTGAGGAGTGGCTTGAGAGGCGCCACGGCGTCCTCACCTTCCGCCTGACGCAGGTCCTCACCGGACATGGCTGTTTCGGGAGGTTCCTGTTTCGGATAAGGCGGGAGGAAACGCCCGGGTGTTAGCATTGTGTGGATCGACCGGAGGACACGGTGGAGCATACGGTGGAGGTCTGCCCGGCTTGGGCGGAGCACCGCCGTGTCCACGTGGCGGCGATCGGCGGCGGCGATCTCTCGCGTCCGGCCCTGGTTCGGGCCATAGTACGGAGCGAGAGAGAATGGGAAGCAGTCACCTCCTTCTGCGAAGCAGTAATGCTCGCGAAGGAGGAGGCGGAGCGCGTGAGGGAGAGGCAATCATTGCGCCCTCACGCCCCTAGTCGCCGCAGGAGGAGACACCCTGGGCGTCGGGAGTCCATAGCCGACTCCCGGCCACCGTAGGCGCGGGCCTGCGGACGGCGAGCAATGGGCAGCTCGCCGTCCGGTAAGGACCAGGCCCGGGTCGACGGCGCGTTGTGTTCCACGCGCGCCTCAAAGAGTTGTCAGCAAAATTGACGGGGTCCGATAGGGCCGATGCCTGCCGGGGTCGCGGATTGTTCGAAAGAGTTACCGTGGCCCTGGTGCACAGGCAACTGAAGGAACACGGGTGGGTTTTAGTCAGTAAGAGTCTGACACGCCCTTCCGCTCCGCCCAGAGCGGGAGAGGTCATTTGATGATTTCCCATCCAAAAAAAAAAAAAAAAAACGGGCTGCAGACGTCGAGTCTATTTTTATTCTGCAGAAAAGAGCCATCCGAGCCATATATGGCCTCCGCAGGCGCGACTCTCTAAGGGAACGGTTTAAAGATATTAACATCATGACGGTACCTTGTCAATATATCTATGAAAACATCATGTACGTAAGGAAAAATCTACATCTTTTTAGTAAAAGAGGTGAAAGACACAATTATATCACTAGAAATAGGGATCAATTAGTTCAACCAGGTTTCAGGCTGGCTAAAGTAGACTCATCTTTCATGGGGTACTGTTTAAAATGTTTCAATAAAATACCTCCCCATATTCTTCAACTGAATGAAACTAAATTCAAATCTTGTATAAAACGCACACTATGCAGCCAGGCATATTATAAGTTGGGGGATTACATCGCTGATAAAAATGCTTGGCTCAACGCTGGTCCTGCTCCACAATGGCGCATAAAATAATTGATTAGCATTTGAAACTACTGTTGGAGCTGCTGAAGATTTTAAAAACTTATCTTTGCATTGTATAAATTCAATGTTTTAGTATTGTATAATTGCATAGCACAGGTGTGAGTACTATGCACCTACTATAAAGCTACCATTTAATAGGTTTTTCTTTCATTGACTTGAATGTGCCCTGGCGGCTGAGAGTTTGTCATGCTCACTCTAATGTCTCGCTGGTGGTGGCGTGTGTGTTGGATCATTAAGTTCCCTTCAAAATGGTTGAGCTGAATGGTGCTGATCTATGCGTCATGTTCGTGAACGGGCGCCGTCAGTGGGGACTGGTCATTTCTTGGCTGCCACGGCTTATTTTAATTTAATTTAATATTTGAATTGCTTTTGTCTTTTTATTACGGACGCTTTTAACGTTCTGCATCGTTCTCACATGCATAATTTTAACATGAACGATGTAATCAATATTTTGTAACCATTTTTTGATTTAAAAGAGTGTCCATGGAGTTTCTTGCCCGTTCTTCTCCATAGGTACCTACTACGCTTTTGAATGGGTAACTAGCTTCATCTTTCTGACTGACCGACCCCTTGACAATTCAAAAGTGCCTGTAATTGGTTTATTTGAAATAAATGCTTTGAGTTTGAGTTTATGTATGAGTACATACGAAACCTCATATCAAACAATTTACAAATTTACATTGGGTTAATGCTTCTAGATGATGATAATGATGATGCCCGATCTAAATCTGCTGTTTAATCTAGCTGTTGTGATTGGCATGACATGAGATTCGATCTCTGATTTTAAAACGAGGGTTTTTTTTAAAATGCTCTCACGTTTTTTTTTAGTCTAGAGCACCGAACTCGTAGACTTGACTGATTTTATTCGACTAGTGATTTTTTAATGGACAAAAAAAATATAATTAATATTATCTTGAACATATTGACTTAATATACATTTATTTTTGATTTTATCCTATAATAACATTTTAATTTGACGTTTTTCAATATCAATTAATGTAATAATAATGATTGTAATAATTCTAACCGTGACATTTTAATTTGTAATTTTATATTTATATAGCTTCTTAACAATTTTTATAATTATTGCGTGCCTATTTCCAAGCAAAATGTACATGGCTCACTCCTATCTACTCCACATGTATTTTAATGTAACCTACATTCGTTGCAAATAATTGATTGATTGATAGGTTACTTGAACGTGCGGGATCCACTAAAGGGCAAAATTCCTTGTCCCTGAAGAAAAATCAATATGCATACGATGGCTTCTTATTCAATTGTATAAATTGGGTATGAAAACCAATTGGGTCCTATATTCGTCCCCAATTTCATCCAAAGCCTAAAATTACTTTGATTCTAGATCAAAACCATCCATCCATTTAGTAATTTAAACTATTTATTATTGCTATCGAGAGAAACGCATTTATTATAACTTCAATCAGAATCCCCAACGGAAAATGGAAAGTTATATGATTAATACATTTTACAGAAAAACCTTCTTCAATATGTCTAGATGAAATGCCCGTTTTCACTAACACTAGGCGATATCTAAATGAAAGCTTAAATAAAAGTGCGCTGTTCGATTTTCAACTTTGGCCGCTGGGCCGAGCGTTGAAAATCGAAAGGGCATTCATTTAGGGGTCGCCTAGTGTTAGTGATAACGGGTATTAGAGTTTAGACGCGACTAGGAATAATGATTGCAGAAGTTAAATATTTACATTCATTATGAAGAGTCGAGACGCTGATATTACTTGTCTGTAATGTCTGTTTTATAAAAGTTCCAGCATAATAATATAAAAAACCTAAACAAAATATTCTGTAGTACTTTCGGCTAACATTCTTAGTTTATATTTTTAGCAAATTTATAATGCCTAAAAATATAAGATCCACTGCAGTAACCAAAATCAGAAAAATATATGATATTCTTCTGGATATATGGTAGTTAGATAGTGTATTGAAAACATAATACAATTAACTTGATATGGTAGAAAAAAAACACGAAGATACCTCTAAAAATATATTTTAACGATTAAAAACCGTGCTAATATACATGCAAACATTCAGATTTTTTGTCAGATTATTGTACAAGTAACATACTAACGTAATAATGTTTTAATTTTTTAGTCCAATCAATAGATTTTTTGTAAATCCATAATTGCTTCATATTTTGCAATAAATTACCAGCGTTGTGTCATCGCGCGTCTCTTTCTTTTCTATGCAATCCGACAGTGACCGCGCTTTAGCTCTTGTAAGCCTCTTAATATTCAACTCGGAGAATCGTGAGAAAGAATTAGTGAGTAGTATCCTTTTGCCTTTTTTAAAATAAAATAAAAGTGTTTTAAACCGGTTTTTAGAGCCCAACGTTCAGCTATTTTGGGCTATTTTGTTTTTTTGGGTTTTCATAAAAAGTAAAAAATTAACTATGATTTAGTTACCGATTTATTGAAAGTTGGCACTTCGCCCACAGCCTACGCAAATAAAATAAAACATAAAATGGCCAGGCCATTATAAAGGCCAGGTTGATGTCAACTCGACATTGGTCAAAGGCGTATGCGACTATGCTTAATAGTTTTCTGTGCAAGTCTGCTCAGTGCCATAACTTCAAACGGTATTATGTGTCTAGACTTAATAAAGAAAATAATTTGAAAACCGACGAAGGTATAAAATAGTTGTTGACATGCACTTTAAATAATGTTTGACGCTACGGGCAAGTACCATCAATTCTATTTTCTTGTAAATTTTGACGTTCAAAAGTGCCTTCCACGTGCCTATTTGAAATAAATTATTTGACTTTGACTTTGAAGGTACTTACATGCCAGCATGCATATCCTTGAGCCTGAGCCGGACAAGCCTCAAGTCTGGCCTGCGGTCGCACCGTTCGCTCCAACACGCATTTAAGACTGCCAGCACAGCCGGTCTTGCCACTAAACCTCCAAGCGGTGGCCGAAATAGAACCCCGCCTATTGGTTGACGCACTCTGCCTATGATCTCTGTTGGAGAAAAAATTTGATTAAGTTCAAACAACAAAAATCAAGTACAAATCAGAAAGAAAATTAAATAGAAAGGATAGAATTTAGAATATATATCCTACATATTATAATCTAGCTTTCTGGCCGCAGCATCGCCCGCGTGGGTGTCGGAAATTATCCCACGGGAACGTGCTACCAGAACAAAAAGTAGCCTATATACTTGCCCAGGATGCCATCTATATCCTTGCCAAATTGTATCGAAATCTGTTCAGTGGTTTAGGCATGAAAATGTAACATACAGACAGAGTTACTTTCGAATTTATAATATTATGTCACAGATTAGAAATAAGTAACAGACTAGAAAAAAAAGAAGGACTCCGCGCCACGCATATCGAAAGTGAAGCTGGTGAAGCACCGTACCGATCTATGTGTGTGTGTGTAAATAAGTGTCTTACTGCGATATGTTATTCCTTGACACTTTTTCTGGGATGTAGAATTATTTTTACACCATTTCACAACACAAGAAGTCATTATTTTATTGCTTGACGTAAACAGTACAGCTACAATGACGCCGTAAAGCCGCGTAATGGCACCCTATGATGTAAATGTGTGAGTGAGGAATTTTTGTACAAACGGTCTTATAGTGCTTCACTTTAGATACGCGTGGCGCGGAGAACTTCCTTTTTTCTAGTCCGTGTATTAAGTATGTATAAAAGTCACTTTTCGTGTCTGTCTACATGTAAACGCGTTGTTATTCTAACTCCACAAAGGATTTTTATGTGATTTTCACCATCACTTAGAAAAATTATTATGGACGGTTTTTTTTCTTTTGACATTCAATTTATTCAATTTTCATTTGAACTAATTTTCACATTCAGTACATGAATATTAAACTCACCTACAAATCACGATTTTTGATTTAATGAAGCAACCCGTGCGAAGCAGGAGGCGGGTAGCTAATACAAAATATTTGGATGAAATAAATTAAACATGAAATATAAATTGTTTACGACTTTATGTGCCAGAAAGATGGACTGGAACTTATCAGATATTGGTGGAACAGGCCCTTAAACATAACATTCAAAGAAGATTTTTACAATGAAAAAAAGTTCTCATAACATTACTAATCTCGTTTACAACCATTACTTAGTATCCCGAACACGACCAAATCGACTTACGGACTTATGATCTAACAAAATGTTATTTATCGCTGTTTCGAATATGTATATATACAGGGTGATTGGTAAAACACTAACAACCTCCTAAGGAGTTATTGTACTCATCGTTATGAACAAAAATTTTACTATGATATTATTTAGGATAGGATTTTGATTCAAATTTATTACAGTTCTAATGGCAATCATGCCATTTGGTCTAAATAGGCTTTTATTTTTATAACTATAGTTTCTTCTATATTTTGTGAAGGTGAGAACGTTGTAGGCCTAACTTGTAGACTGTAGATTTGTAGACCTTTTTATATTTTGTTGAGTACCTGTTACTTCTTGACAGGCCTACACTGTCCTCCCATATCTATCAACACTGTAATTGGAAACATTGTAAAAGCCCCTTATTTTTAAAAGAGTAACCGTGGGGTTTATTTCCGGCTCTTCTCCATAGGAAACAACCAATTGGAACCGTGCACCTAGCTTCTGGCGTTTCACAAGTGCCCATGTTGGTTTATGTGAAATAAAATATTTTGATTCGATTTGATATGGGGACATGAAATCGCGAGAAAAAATCAGCTGTTCCCTAGATTTATGTTTGAATAACTCGTCAAAATTTAGAGAACAGCTAATTCTTTTTTAGGGATTTCAGGTTTGTTCCCATAGTAAAATTTGTTCATAACGATGAGTACAATGACCCCTTAAGAAGTTGTTAGCGTTTTACCAATCAACCTGTATATGCACGTCCGTATTGTATATTTTAAGTAGACAAGCGATTCTGCTCCTTCTGTTCCTGTGCAAGTCCCAATAAATACTTTTTCTTTCTTTCTTTATTTTTCATTATTCACAAATTTATTACGACTTGATAATTTATCGAGATTTATTTATTATATTCAAGTTTGCAGACACATATACCTCTTGGAATATTTTTTATAAATTATGGTGCCGCATTAAAATCCGTTGAGTAGTTCAGAAGATCTAAGCGGTTACACAGACCGACACGAAAATCCGTTGAGTAGTTCAGAAGATCTAAGCGGTTACACAGACCGACACGAAAATCCGTTGAGTAGTTCAGAAGATCTAAGCGGTTACACAGACCGACACGAAAATCCGTTGAGTAGTTCAGAAGATCTAAGCGGTTACACAGACCGACACGAAAAGGAACTTTGTTTTATAATGTGTACATAGTTAGAGATACAAGAGCGGTCATCGCTCTTGTATTGTGTTACACAATATTGTACTGTTTCCAGAATTATTGTTACTAAATTATTGAGAATCCTATTAATGCCACAGTCCGAATAATATTTTCCAATATTTCCAAGAACGGGTCATCAGTTTTTGGTTCGATTAAGGCTCCCGCAGACAGGCGCGAAGACTCTAGTAGAACAATTTCTTTGCAATCTTCATGGAAATTGTGTCACTGTAGCGTAACGGCCATCTGCGGGAGCATTTAGTCACAGTTCATTAGTTTAGTATTCTGAATTTGGCTAGACCAATGCTTGCTTCTAATTATTTTCCTTCTATTTCCACGCTACACTGTAGCTTCACAATAACGCACAAGGCATGAAATATTAAACTTTTAGAAAGCTTCTTGTAACAGAAGTCCAGCATAGGAATTGATAAATAAATACTACGTAAGGGTACTTGCATAAAGACAAATCGGTACCGATCGGTGTGGGTAGTTAATACGGGGCTACGTATTAACTAATGCGCTCACACATTAAAAAACAGATAAAACATGTAACCGTTTCTTTCCGTAGATCAACTTGCAGCGAGCTGCAGGGTTGGACTGGGCCGGGAGGGCCCGGGTGACTCCCCACAAGCCTGGGGCCCGAGACTGGATAATGGTAGATGGGATACTATCGGAAAATAATGAAATAGACAAATTATTAATTATCAACGATATATATTCTTAGGTAGGTACCTAAGTACAGTTCTAATTATATTCCAATAATATAAAAAATATGAAGCTAGCCAATCATCATATTTTTTTAAAGAGGAGAACTTTCAATTAAGCTGTTAATAACTCGATCATAAAAGCCGCTTTTCTCGTCATCCTTGTTTAGATCCGATTCTGTATTTAACATAATCAACGAATCCAACAGTTCTTACCCCAGTAGAGAACGAAGTCTCGTTGTAATGCGGCTCAACGCTGAAAATCGTCTGAAGTCGTCGCTTGCGTGAACGAAATTGTGAGAATTACACAATTATGCAACATATAACTGAAAGTTTTTAGAACTGGCCACTTGTAAACGATATAATAAAAAATAAGTTCAAATTTTGAAAATGGAACTCTTTGCTAATATTATTGGTTTGGTATTGTATTCATTTGTCATTTTTTTACGATTTGGCGGCAAATTGAAAATTGTCTGTGTCACGTTAGCATGAATGTAACTCGAGAAAATTTTCGTAAAATGATTTTTATGACTTTCGACGTCATTTAAGTCAACAAGAAAGTTATGATAGACTTCGATTGGCCTTTCACGATGAAGCCCCATCTCGTGCCACTGTTTACAACTAGTCTAATGAGTTTAAACGTGGTTGCACTTATCTCACCGATGATCTACGTGAAGGACGGCCTTCTACGGCGACGACTAAAGATAATATCAGTTTTGTGCGGCGTATGATAGAGACTGACAAAAGAGTGACTTATCAGCAGATTCGGACAAGCTTGGGCATCGGTATGAGTCAAGTGCACAAAATCCTCCATGAACATTTAGCGGTCAGGAAGCTTTGTGCTCGGTGGATAGCTCATAATTTGACAGAGGCCCAAAAACTCCGTCGTGTTGATTGGTGTCGTGAAATGGTTCAAAGATTTAACGGAGGTAACTCAAATGCTGTGTTCGACATACACAAAGCTGGATTTATTGTTATGATCCTGAAACTAAGAGCCAGTCTGCTGTCTGGGTGTTTCCTTCCGAGGAGTTGCCAGCTAAAGTGAAGAGAGGTCGAAGCGTGGAAAAAAAGATGGTGGCGTCGGTCTACGGAAGGACAGGTTATTACGCACCAATTGTTTTAGAGGATCGAAAAACAGTTAATGCGGAGTGGTACACTACCAATTATTTGCCACTTGTCTTGGAAAAAGTTCGAGAGAAACGACCTTGCAGTAGGATCCTCCTTCACCACAACAACGCCTCGTCACACACCGCCAAGCAAACAATTGACTACTTGGCGACGTCAGACGTGGAATTACTGGGTCACCCGCCCTATAGCCTCGACCTCGCACCTTGCGATTTTTATTTATTTCTGAAAATAAAAGAAAAACTTCGAGGGAAACGTTTTATGGACGCCGAGGAAGCAGTGGCTGCGTTTAAAAATGCCATCGAAGAGACTCCTCAAGACGAGTGGGCAAAGTGCTTTTCTCAGTGGTTCCATCGGATGCAGCGATGTATTGATGTAAATGGACACTATTTTGAAAAGATTTAATAAAACTAATAACTTGCTAGTTTGTTCAGCTTTTCTTAGAACGTTCAGTGTCACCGTCGTATATGGTGGTGTACGAGCTGATACCCATGTAAGGTATATTGTGATAAAAGTTTACATGCACATGGTATGCAACTTTGACAAACGTCCAAACCACTTCTGGAAAAACACATAGCGTCCTTAGTTGTTTGGTTTAAGACATCTTAGTCGTCTTCTTCTTCACTCTGAGAATCTGAGTCATTCATGTCTTTCTTATGCTGCCTAGGTAAAACGTGTTCATCCCGAAGAGTTTTAGACAGTTCATTAAAACTATTTGCAAAAGATTCCAGTTCTTTTGACAGCAATTAAGTTTTCCGTTTTTTTTTTAAATATACTTCTCTTTTTGTCCTAGAAGGAATTCCTAGTTCAAATGGTTATCTAAATTAGTGTCATTTAACTATGTATAATTAATGAAAAGTAAACTGGCATTTTTCTTTAATTTTTTGTATAAATAGATAGGTATAGACATTTTTCCTACCGAATGCGCATGTGCGTGCAGTCTTCATGTTTTTTTTTTCATTTTATTATTATTTTATTTTATTTCTCGCGTAGCCACCTGGTGTATGCGCAAAGCTTTAACGTGATTCATTTAGCGCAAATATTTCAAAAATAAAAGATGACTTGTTAGCATTTTTTCACAACTCGTACTACGAAGCATCACAGAATTGTATGATCGAAACTTTTTTATTTAATTTTTTGTATTTTTTTATACGATCAATTGAGCATTATGAGTCGTACACTTTTGAATTTACTAAACTATTTCAATTATAAATAAATAAATCAATAAACAATTAAACATTATAAAAAAAAATGCACAATAGTTTTTAAATTTCCTAAATGTACATTTTTTATTTTTTACTTATTTATATTTTAACTACTTTTTTATTAGTAAAATTAATTAATGTCTGCTAGATTCACAATCATACGAATTATCTGATCTAGTTTACATTTAGGTCGCATGAGCTGGGACCTAGCCTGCGCGGGCCTCCTATCCTACCTACCGCCTGGCTTGTACCACAAGCCCGTCAAGCCAGGCCCGTGGGGGGCCCGCGCAGGCTGGGGCCCGGCTGGCAAACGCCACCTCGACTATATGGCCAGTCCGACGCTGGCGAGCTGTACCTCACTGGTAATTGCGTATCACTCTAACAGTAGCAATGGCTTCAATTTTGACACTTCAACAACATTCATTGCGTTATTTACGTTCTTGAGCAGACAAATTTTTCGAACATATGACTAGCAATGATTAGAAATATCTTTAAAAAATACTCAAATTGTGATTGATAGTGTGTTACACAATAAGGGTGCGGAAGTCTAGCCCGAAACCTGGCTATTGGCTATGTCAAGTCGTAATTGGCTATGCCCAGTTAGGTGTTCACTCGTGTATTCCGGAAGTAATAACCGATTATCTGAAGATCAGCATTTTGCTCGTGTTATTTTGTCAGTCCTTAGATGTTTTTATTTTCAGTTATCGTTTGCTTGCCTTGTGTCAAAATTAAATTATCCTGCTCTGTTTTAGGGGACATTTGCTTACAATCTGTTTTAGGGGACATTAATAAAGCGCTCTTCCTCTCTCAACTTATTAAAAATTTGCTGTGCCCGACCGGGTCCATAAATGTTTCTATTATATTCTATTTACCACCTGTAAGTGTACATTATGGATTGCAATAAACGATTTGAGATTTGATTTGAGATTTGGGATAACATTTTGGATATACCTATACGTAAATCTGCAGATTTGTAGAATTACATTAATTATCTAAGTACCTCACTACGCAGTTGTACAGCGACTATTAGTAAGTCAATCAATCTGCCTTTACACAACTGTATTGGGGTCAGCTTCCAGTCTTACCGAATGCAGTTAAATACTAATATTTTACATGGAGCGACTGCCTATCTGACCTCCACAACCCAGTTACTGGGTAACACGATACCCCTTGTTAAGACTGGTTGTCAGACTTTCGGGCTTCTGAATAAAGGTAACGACTGCTAAAGAACTACGAAAGACTAATTGAACTAAATACTAAAGACAGTCACTCACCAGCATTAGTAAGATTAGTATCTCCCCATGGTCCGTTCCTTCCCAGGATCTCGTACAGAATGATACCGAAAGAGTACACGTCTCCTTTCTGTGACCCTCTGGGGGGTGGATTTGGGTCCCTCAGGAGTTCTGGTGCTCTCCATAGCATGCGGCGCTCCATTCTCAAGGCGTCTTCAGCGTCGGAACAGCCATCTGGTGAAAGATTTTTTTGTGGAATTTCAGGGAGTAACTTTGAAATAACAGTAAAGGAAAGTAGGTACTATAATATCCTTGGTAGTACCTAAGGATTTTAGGGGTACATTTAAAAAGCTTTGAACGTGAGACGAAACTTATGAAGTTTATAGGAATCAGAGCCTCTAACAATCTCTTTGTTGAGCTAATCTTTTACCCACGACATAACGCACCTTTAGAATTGAAAAGGCTTAAAGCATCGTGCACACTGGCGCGATGCGACAGCGTACACAAAGGCACCGCGTGCAGCGCGACGGGCGGCGCCTTTGTGTCGGGCTGTCGCGTCGCGCCAGTGTGTACGAGCCTTAACTCAATTTTTGAAGAAAATGTCTTTTATACATTAAACGACATATAAACATGTTCTATCAGTTTATTAAATAATAAACAGACTATTTTAGTCCAGAAAAGGATAGGATAGGAGGATAATCAAAAACCTAAAAAATGGACAGTTCTTCAATTACATTTTTGGCGTTTACCAAAAAACAAGCATTTTGGATTACGCCACTTCAATTCTAAAGGTGCGATATGTAATTTTTGTACCTAAGCTTCACAAGAGAGTTAGGATTTTATACAACTTTTGCACTGACACTGTCGTCAGTCAATTTATACGTGTATAATGTCTGACTTGACTTTAAATAGGCTTTTATTTTAATTATTTTATTTAACTTTTATGTAGATTATTCTATATTTTGTAAATGTGAGAACGTTGTAGGCCTAACTTGTAGACTGTAGATTTGTAAACCTTTTCCTATTTTGTTAAGTACCTGTTGTTTGTTGACAGGCCTCCACTGTCCTTCCGTACCTAAATTTGAAAACATTGTAAAAGCCACTTATTTTGAAAAAAGTAACCGTGGAGTTTCTCGTCGGCTCTTCTCCATAGAAATCCACAAATTCGAACCGTGCACCTAGCTTCTGATGTTTCATAACTGCCCATGTAGGTTAATGTGTTTTTTTTTTTTTTTGATTTTGACTAATTTCCTTTGACACATTGTAAAATGCACTCCGATGCGGCCCGACGTGCGCTGGTACTAATAAGCAACTTAACTTTAACTTATTATTTTACGTGATAGTTTACGTTATAACTAAGAAGACACTATTCTATTGCACTTTCACACACTTTCCGCAGCACTTTCTTAGTCTGATAAATTAATAATAAAAAAAACACATTGTTTATTCGTCACAATGTATACACTACACTAACGCAAATGGTTTAGTTCTCTTTAGCCTACGCACTATGTCCGTGTTGTCTAGCAGCTGAATTGCCTCGACATTCACATGTTGGTGAAGTCTGTGTTCGTGAGCTTCAGCAAATTTTTGGATGACGATGGTGACGAGTTCCATTTTAAGGTCGCGGTGGAGGTCGTCATTTCTAATTTACCATGGTGCATTTACAGCATCCCTGAGTACTTTATTTTGGAATTGTTGGATTATTTTCACGTTACTTCGTTTAGTACAGCCCCAAAGTTGGATGCGTCCAAATTGGCATAAGAATATGCTTGTATAATATAATTTTATTACGTATTGATAGGCATGATTTCCTTCCGAGTATCCAATACATACTTTTATAATGTATGTCTAGTTCCTGTCTTTTCTTCTTAACCGACTTCCAAAAAGGAAGAGGTTATATGTTCGACTGTATGTATGTTTTTTTTATTTTTATTTATGTTCACCGATGTCTCCGTCAATTGTAGACCGATTTTGAAAATTCTGTTTTTGTTTGAAACGATATGCTCTCGAGGTGGTCCCATTGTCACCAAGTCAGAATTTGATGAGGGGATCCCACGGAAATCGAGGGAAATCCTCAAATTTTATAGGCAATTTGGGTACACGTATAGCAATTTGGGTATTTTTTATAGTAACTCGTGCATTTGCTTTTGGAAAGCACGATTCGGTGAAGTTGAACTGACGATGAAGACTAGAGCTGGCCATCGGAACTTCTCAATAATAAGTATTTCACGTGTTACGATTCGATTTTAATATGCTTGCTAAGCAATTTATGCTCGTCACAATGCATATGGTGAAATGGAGCTGATGGTGGCTTCACCATCGGCTCCAGTGGTTTTGGTTCTTAACAGGTGAACTCCTCAACAATTAACGTCCCTACGTCGGGAAAAGGAATATTTTGTAATAGGTGATGAGCACTTGATATTAGGCTATTATAACTTAGATTTATTAATAACTGACTCACTAAAAAGTGAAAAAGATGAGAACCAAGTTTGGCAAAAAAATGTTAACTTTTGAAGGAGCACAATTATATAACAATATACCCTCATATATAAGGACGTTGCATTCGTTCAATGCATTCAAGACTCAATTGGCTGCGTATATAATCACAAATAACACCCTTCCTAAAAACTGAATGCATTGGATGCACTGTATCCTTCTTTCTTGTATCTAGGGCTGTATCATAATTGCCACCGTGACGTCTGTGACGAACTTTATATTTATATAATTTATCATAGGCATTGTTCTCAAGTAAGTGACTTTGTGTCTTTTTTGAGAATAAAATATCTTTAAATATCTTTAAACCTAAAAATAAAACTTTTTTACAAAAAAACAACCGAATTCAAAGAGAACACTACAAAGAGAAAAATAACTTTAATTTCGGAAGTCGGTGGCAAAAAACAAAATACAGACACAAAGACACCGACTTCCGAAATTAAAGTTATTTTTCACTTTGTAGTGTTTTTTTTTTTGGAGTCTGTTGTTTTTTTTTTTTTTGTAAAAAAATTTGATGTGAGATTTCCAACGCAGTTTGGCGTCAAGAGTTATGCCAAGGTATTTGGCTGTATTAACATAAGGCACTTACATGCCGTTTATATAGATTGGGTGGTAATCACAGTGTTTGTTAGTGAAGTCAATATGAATTGATTTTGACTCATTCAGTTTGATCATCCACTTTTGTGTTTATCTACTGCATCTTTGTGGCTTGATCCGGTCTGCAAAGATCGCAATGGCGTTGTTTTCCAGCTTTGGGGTATCACAGGAATGGGCCTAATACACTTCCTTGTGGCACCCCAGCTTTTATAGTTTTTAGCTCGGAATATGCATTCTCTTGCCTTATTCTAAACATTCTGTTACTTTTAAATGATTCTAGAATGGCTGCAAATTCTGGCGGTAGCATGCGTCTGAGTTTATATACCAGACCCTCATGCCAAACTTTATCAAAAGCTTGCGCGACATCTTGGAATACGGTGGGGCAGACTTGCTTGTTTTCGAGTGGTTTTTCAATGATGTTAGTTATCCTGTGTACTTGGTCTATCGTAGAGTGTTTTTCCCTGAAGCCAAATTGATGGTTTGGTATTAGATCTTTTTCTTTTATTATTATAGGTTTTAACCGTTTTAATAACAGTTTTTCAAATAGTTTTTATAATATTGGCAACAGCGAAATGGGTCTATATGATGATGCATCATGGGGTGGTTTCCCAGGCTTCGCCATCATAATGACTTCAGCAACCTTCCATGGCTCAGGCACATGTTTTAGAATAAATGCGGCATTAATAAGTCTAGTCAACTTTACTATGGCTTTGCGCGGGAGGTGTTTTAGAACTTCGCCTGTTACGAGGTCGTAACCCGGGGATTTCTTCGAACTTATGTTATTTTGAATTTCTTTTTTTATTTTATTTTATTAGGATTCACAAGCTGAATTCTTTGACTTTGTGATAACTTTTCACTCTCAACTATTTCTATGGAGCTCTCATTGGGTTGAAAAGTGTTTTCTAAGTATTGGGCAAACATAAACGCTTTTTGTTCATTGTTTATGGCCCATTTTCCGTCGCTGTTTCTGATAGGCGGTATTTGCATACACAATCAGCCTATAATGTTCCCACTGCTGGGACACAGGCCTCCTCTCTTTAAGAGGGAATGGGCTGTAATCTACCACGCGAGCCCAGTGCGGGTTGGTATTGGCGGTATTTGCATAATCGGCCTTTTTCGTTTTCTTGTCGCTTTCCAAAGAGAGAAATGCGTTGATTTGTCGTTGGTTAGCTGCACAAGGTTAGTATTCAGACAGTCATCCTCAAATTGTATAATTTTCCTCTTTAATTGTTTAGTTAAGCTATTTAATAATGTTTTATCCCGCGGGCTCCTTGTTTGCTGCTACCGCTTTCTTTGCTTTCTTTTTTCAGACAGTAAACTCACAATTTCTTTGGGATAGATATGCCCCTTATATTTACGTTTTAACTCGGGCGAGTTGTTCCACGCACGTTATTGGATATTAACAACATATTTGTTTACTTCTGTATCCATCTGATTCTGATTTAGTAACGGAGTTTTTAGTTCGATTATCCAGATCAAGAGCAAAACTATCCCAATCTGTAGACTTATTAACCAGTGTTAAATGGCTAACTCTTAGTAAGATTCTTTGAGTTAGTCTTAGGATAATCGGGGAGTGGTCCGAATTCATGTGAAAACCTTCCTACAAATGAATGTAATTGGTAGATATATTTTTGATTATAAAAAAGTCGATAAGATCCGGTATTTTCTGGTGGTTACTAGGCCAGTATGTTGGTTTGCCTGTGCTCATAACTTCACAATGTGTGTCTTTAACTGCATTTAAGAGGAATTGGAACTGTAGGTAAGACACACACACATACAATACACTGGCTGGCTAGCTGACTGTACATAATGTAAATCTGCAAGTCCCATTAACATGACGTTAGGTACCAAAAAAAAAGGTACTCAATATTTACGACATGACGAAAGAAATATTTTTGCTCATTTAATTTATTACTTTTTACGAGAATATTTAAATTGGAGCAGTATAATAAATTTCACTTGATTACAACGATTTGATGTGAACGGAATGGCGCAAGTCACCCTCAGTAAGGTCGTGGTTTCCAGACTAATAATTTTGTGCTTCTAATATTATTATCCTGTAACTTAACTACGGTAGAGCGAAGGCCTTAACCTTTAAAGATAAAATCAAAGCATTTAATTCCATCAAACCATTTACAGGCACTTCTGAATTGTCAAGGAGTTGATTAGTTAGTCAGAAAGTTAAAACTAGTTGCCCGTTCCAAAACGTAGATCATGTATATCGAACCTTTAAACCTAATGTTTCAGGTCATTAGCTTAGAAAGGACCCATGTTTGTACGTGGGTCCTTTCTAAGCTAATGACCAAACACACACACAACACAACACACTAACCAATACAATACCAAAACCAATACTTGTGTATTTGATTTTATTGTGACACCCAATTATATGCCAGTTTTTAGAAACCAGTCCAAGGTATTTCGTTTTTGTTTCTAGATTGCTCTGAATTGGTCTTGTTGACACTCTAGACACATATACTTCTTTGATTTATGGTTTATAAAATAATCTGACTATTGTTAGAAAATGAGATTTTCCAATTTTATGTATTCGTAAGGACTGAACAGTCCTCAAGAATATATATACTTGAAAAATCAATGCCCTTTGCCGAATCATAAGTTTGATTGTCAACATTCAACAATCATAACAGTGAAACTTATATTTAGATAAAGTGCGTAGGTTTAAAATAACCTGCCGATTTATTAACACAATTAGGTAATGTGGAGGATTTAACTATCTCCACGGGGATGTAGAGGAAAGGGAAACACGTTACTTATACAATAAATTTGATTATTATTTATATCAAAAAATGAACATCTTACACTGACGGGTACTAGCCCAATTGTTTTTCTTCCCAAAACAAAAAAAATATATTTAAATCATTTGAACGCCTATTCCAAAGTTGCTTGACTGTTCGTATATAACTAAAGTTATTTTGACTTTTGCAGATAACCTACATCCTACATACGTCCTACGACCTGCATATATTAACCGTTGCCTCAAGGTACAATACTTTACCCAAGATGACTATAGTTCTTGTCTTAGCAGCTACCTTAGGTGCCTACAATCGTGTATAAATATACGACTTCAGGTTTCGGGCAATTAATTAAACGACCTGCTGGGACGTACCTAATTGTTTTGTGCAAATCATTCTAATGGATATAACGTACACCTACGTGCCTACAATATTTATGTACCTGCAGTGATTTACACACAATGTTTACAGTCTCTTATATTGGAGTTGAGACAGATGTACGTGTCTTATATTAAGATTAATAAAATTACAAGGATTGATTAAACTGACAACGGTGACTGAAAAGTTGTGTGGCAATTAGTTGTCATGGCATGATCTTAGTCTGTACCAAACCAAGCGCCTTTATAGGGTAGGATCACAGTAACAGACCTATTTATTTAAAAAAGATTGAAGACGAAGAAGTAGAAAAAAAGAAGAGTAGAAGAAGTAGAAAGAAAAGGAAGAAGAAGAGAAGAAGATGTAGAAAAGAAAGAAGAAGGGAAGAAGAAGTAGAAAGAAGAAGAGAAGAAGATGTAGAAAAATAGAAGTAGAGAGGAAGAAGTAGAAAAAAAGAAGAGGAAGAAGGAAAGAGGAGAGGAGGAGGTATGAAGTTTTTTTTTTCTTTATTTTTAATAAATAGTATTCTATTCTTTATATTTACTTGAAATCAAAAGCTTTGCGTCACCTTTTGTAACATCCCTATTTAAAAATAAGCCAGCATAAAACCTCTGTGGACAAATCAAAGCTTCGTAAACCTGTAAACTTTCAATACCTAGATAAAATACACTGTGAAATCTCGGTCATCGAAAAACATAAACATGTAGATCGAAAAAAGCATTTCATCCTTATATAAAAAAATATACAGTGGTTTTATTTACCCAGTAGTATTCAGTATGATATGAAATTGCTTATTGGCTACGTCCGTCATTTGGAATTGCTGGTTTATAGCAATTTCTGGATGTTATGTAGAATGTGTGATTCTTTTTCCTAGGTATCCATAATGCTTTTGCTAAAAATAACTATCGTCTGAAATTTTCTCATAGTTTGGTCATTCATAAAAAATACTGAGAATCGGCAAATTTTAATCAAAAATCAAAATAAAAATATTTAATTTCACATAAAGGCTCCCGCAAACAGGCGCGACGCGACACCACGACCCAAAGGCGCCGCTCGTCGCGCGGCACGCGGTGCCTTTGAGTCACGCTGTCGCGTCCCGCCAGTGTGTACGAGACTTAAACCTACATGGTCACTTATAAAACTTCAGAAGCTAGGTGCACAGTTGCAATTGGTCGTTTACTATGGAGAAGAGCCGGCAAGAAACTCCACGGTTACTCTTTTAAAAATAATTGGCTTTTAAAATGTTTTCAAATTACAGTGTATAGCAGGACAGTGTAGGCCTGTCAACAACTACCAGGTACTTATCAAAATAGAAAATGGTAAACAAATCTACAGTCCAAAGCTAGGCCTACAACGTTCTCACAATCAAAAAATTAAAAATAATCTATATAAAAGATAAATAAAATAATAAAAATAAAAGCCCATTTAAACCAAATGACATGATTGCCAATACAACTGTAACAAATCTGAATTAATATCTTGTCTACAAAAACCAGAATTGTAGGTAATGTAAATGTAATGAAGGTATAATGTAAAAGACAGTCCCCAAGACATCCCCCACCCTTCACCACATGCTTGGAATAAAAAGCAAGCACTCCACTACCTTGCTAATCCCTTCTGACCACATCTGCTGGCTTCTATTAAACAAAATAGGAACAGAATAAACTCACACTTCAAATTATGAAGCCCATAATCAGCGATCTGCAGCACCCATCGGCTGTCCACAAGGCAGTTGCTCGAAGTCAGGTTCCCATGTGAGATGAGTGCCGAATCGTGTAAGTACGTCAGTCCTCGGAGCAGGTCGGCTACCAGGCTTGCCACGAACATGTCGTCGAGATGCAGGTCTCTATCTGCAAGGACCCTGGCTAGGGAGCCTCGGGAACAGTAGGCTGAGACGATGCATGCTGAGCCACTTTCTACGCAGACTCCTACAAAAGCTGTCAGGTTTTCGTGGCGAAGCTCGCGGATCTGGTGAAGGAATAATTTATGTTTGAGTGTTTTGTAACTGTAGTATAAAGCTGGGTATCAACTATGTTTACGCATCTCAATAGTCGTGATGGCCATTTTTATCCACAGACAAAGCAGATGCGCGAAGGAGAACCTGTTGCGCAAACATAGTGGATAGGTACGCCGCTTTAGAAGATTTATAAGAATAATTGTTGTCAACTACCAATTAAAGATCAATTTAAGTTAATCCTAAAAAAAAAACAGTATTATGTTCCAGCAACACGATTTTATTTTACTAAAAGACAATCTTGCTAGCAACATTAATTATTGTTCCCGCAATACAAGACGTGTTGCTGAAATAATGTTGTGCAAATAAATATGTTAAGCAAAAGACGAATCAATATACAAAACAAATGAAATGAACAATCATTAACTTAGAACGGAATTAGGATTCGATTAAAGCCTCACACACGAGCTAACTCAATCTCACGCTTCCGAAGATATTGGTGTTCTATTTTCAGGCCAAGGACGCTCTCCACAAAAACAGATATTTGGCACATACATAATTACCTGAGTTCAAGGCCATCACCCGGTAGGATTTGATTCAAGGCTCATGCGTCACTCAATCCTACGCTTCCGGAGCGATAATAATCAGCCATGTTTCCACTGTTGAGACGAGAAAGAGGAGGCCTGACTTCCTCTTCATCCCGAAACGATTCATTGATTCATTTAGGATATATTCAGTGTAAACAATCGTTGGTGAACAAATAAAAAATAAATAAAATTCCTAATTACATTCCAGTTCAAGGTCGCCAATTATAGTCCCTAATTAATTACTAGGCGTACACATTTGACAAACATAACGCCACGTCTATATTCCTCGAAGGGTTAAGCCGAGGTGTACTTATAGCACACCCACATTTCATCAGTTACGTTTGTGTTCCATGTAATAGAGGGCGACCATATAGACATGATTATGTGTAATTAGCAATACTAACTATCTCGTTGTTCTAGTGGCCGTTGGTGCGACTGCTGGCCACGGGGTGTTGGGTTCGATCTCCAGGTTATCTACTAACTTGTTTGTTGTACTGCAGACGTTGGTGCCGTTCTCACCGAGTAAATGGTTCGGCTGAAGAAGAGTGGTGTGTTGATATACAATCTGTTGTGTGTGGCCCGCCCCGAAACCATGTTTATCTAGAAAGTTTTCTTAGCAATACATTTTACAGGTACAATGTACTTAGGTAACGTATTTAAAAAAAAAATACATTGAGATTATGATCATTCCCCGAAAACTGTCTTGTTTCTTGCAGTTCAACTCAGTATCTTGTGATTTATTCAAAAATTCATCACAATTTCTTCGAATTAGATTAGACTACCTCTATCTTCGGATTTTCGAACGTGGCATCTTCTACCCATTATGAGTACGCTGATATTGTGTTTTGTTACGGATTATGTAATGGCAATTCTGGTGAAGATCGAAGGAGTACGGTTGACAATTCCCAACTCGACGTTTGCCGCACGTTACTGTTTTTGGGGCGACTATTGGCATGAACCGAGATCAGCGAATAGACAGCCGAGCCATGTTAAATATTAAAAGTCGTTCCGCTACTTGTGACCTGGTCATGACGAACGGGCTGCCTAACGCGTGATAAAATGCTGGGAGGTTAGAAAGTAGTGGGATGGCATAAACCAGTTAATTAATTCGATGATCACATAATTTTTTAATAATTCAAAAATTTGCAAATTCGACCTTTACCTGCATTAACGGCTATTTATTGTATGTATGTATGTAACGGCCTTTATATAGCAATTTTTTTTTTTTTTGCACCTTGTTACATAGCTGATTAAATGAATATGAATTCCCCGTAACGATACGAAAAGATAACTTGTCTCAAAGTTCACGTATGTAGATGATTTATGAAAATGGTTAACAAACTTTTTCCTATAACTTTTAACTGTCTGATGTATTAAAGAACTTGGTTGCATCGAACTGTTTGTTAAACTATTAGGTACCCAATGGAATAGAAATGAAGACCATTCAATTTGAGAAAAATATATTTTGTGACAAATTCTCGGAAATTTTCAAAAATACATAAAGATAGCGTTTTCGCGAATCCCATGAATTTTCGCCTAGGCTTTATGGGGTGCTTAATTGTTGCAAATGGGTCACCCTTTCAGTTCCTGGAAATAATACGTCAAATTACAAGTCACTCTCTGTATATCTATACTAATATTATAAAGAGGTAAAATTCGTTAGTATTTTTGTAAGTTTGTATACCTGGAACTACCGGTCGGATTTGAGATAATATTTTTGATTTTTGATAGCCCAATTCTTGAGGAAGGCTATAGGTTATTTAACATCACGCTGTGACACTTAGGAGTCGAGCAAAAAGAAAAAAGTCTGAAAGAACGCTAAGCGAAAACGAAGTGATAGCGCGGGCAGGTGATGCGATGCGACAGGGCTGGTCGGGGGAACAAGAAATTTCACGCGGACGAAGTCGTGAGCAGAAGCTAGTTACGTATATGTTCACGAAAAGTAAGACACAATACCGGCCATGAATTCTATAAATAGACTTTAACTTTAGTACGGACTTATGTTGAATGTGAAGCGTCGAACATCTACTAAGAATAACTTACCCTTCAGACTGTAACTCTTATTGTGTGTATTATTGGATTTAAAAAAACTTTTTGCGTAGGAGTGGGTAGGCTTAAGGCCGTATTTTAGATTTATCTGGGGTAAAACATTTTTTTTATTTTATCTTTGTACACCAAAACAAAACAAAAAAGATGTTCTACGTAACAAAAGAATTAAAAAAATATATGATCACAAACCAAAAGAAACAACAAAAAGTGAATAAATTAAATAAATAAAAATATATAGGCAATGTATTGTCAGGAAAATTAAAAGTTTATCAAATTGACACACTCTGTAAATTTGCCGTGTTATAGCCATTTCATACAACTGTCAAGAGTGACAGTTGTGATTTGAATATACGGATAATTTAAGTTAGTTCTCAATCAATCTAGTAAACAATTAACTTCTCTGACTTTACAATTAATTTATATAAATTAATTTAATATAAACTTGAAAACATTTGATAGACAAATACAATATTTCTACTTAGACAGTGGAATTTAAAGAAAGGATTATCTTTTAAACTGGACATTTATCTGTCTAAAGCCAAGCGAAATCTAATTAAAATCTTGAGTAAAACGGTCCTTTGTGTAAGTAGATAATCCATCGTAGTAATATAAATGCGAAAGTAACTCTGTCCGTCTGTTACCTTTTACGCCTAAACCAATGAACTGTCTATTCTATAAAAAAATGTCACCGTGAAAACCTTGGTGAAGTGAACTGTCATTCCTCCTGAGGATAGGGATTGACACTATTGAAGGCTTACGTCATCAATGTTTTCCCAGTGAGATTTTTACAGAACACAGGGTAGCAGGGTCTTCGACACACAAAGCTGTAACCATGTATTCAGCACATGGTTTTAGACACCCACCCCCCCTTTTTTTTTTGGATCGTAAATCATCATTTGACATCTCCCGCTATGGGCGGAGCGGGAGAGCGTGTCAGACTCTTACTGACTAAAACCTACCCGTGTAGGTTGCCTGTGCGCCAGAGCCACGGTAACTCTTTCGAACAACCCGCGGCTTCGGCAGGCATCGGCCCTATCGGATCCCGTCAATGGTGCTGACATCTCTCTGAGGCGCGCGTGGAACACAACGCGCCGTTGACCCGGGCCTGGTCCTTACCGGACGGCGAGCTACCCATTGCTCGCCGTCCGCAAGCCCGCGCTTACCGTGACCGGGAATCTGTCTCCTCCTGTGGCGGCTAGGGGCGTGAGAGCGCAACGATTGCCTCGCCCAAAAAAAAAAAACTGCTGTTTTAAAAAGTGCAATACCTACGGGGACAAAATGTATAATTAAAAAGAAATAACCGACGAAATATTTCAACGCTGAGGGGTTCAGAATCATGTACTGAATTGGTTAACAGGTTGCGCGTCAATGTTCCTAACAACCTGTATATCCAAAGATCATTATAAAATTTTACAGATAGGTAGCCTGGGAACTGTTCAAGGACCTGCTCCTTTTCATCCTGGATCGCAAACAAACTCATGGGCAACAGTTATTATTATTATTATAAGAAAATAATAGACTAAAGGTTCCGACTTACGGCTCCAGCAGACAGGCGCAACGCGACTCTTGTAGAATAATATCTTGGAATTTTCATAGAAATTGTTCTACTACAGTTGCCTCGCGCCTGTTAGCGGGAGCCTTTATATTTTTACCATCGTCATAAACTTTACTACTTCCATAAAATGTGATATTATGGGCTTTTGGCAAATAAAGGATGAAGTATTACTACCGATGAGTAGACTGCTTGTGTTCCATTGGTCTGAACAACCTCAAGGCAACATAAAAGTAATATGTTATTGCTGAGACAATTGACAAAAGATAGGAAGTAAACTTTAAGAAGAAGTTCAGTATTATTTATGGTATAAACAATTATTGAAGTTTAACTAAGTACAAACAGACATAAACAGCCCACTCAGTATGCATAATTATACTAACTCAGTTAGCATCTCTCAATTAAATATGCGACACAACAATCCGTTTTCACATTCCAGCGTACCTACTCGCGGGTTTGTCTTCCAGGGTTGAGGGTTTTTACGAAAGGGTTACCGTGGCCCTGGCACACAGGCAACTGAAGGAACACGGGTGGGTTTTAGTCAGTAAAAGTCTGACACGCTCCCACTCCGCCCAGAGCGGGAGAAGTTATTTGATGATAGCCCACCCAAAAAAAAAAACCGTACCTACAAATAGAACTAGCTACTCGTAACTAAGTACGTGCATACCTACTTTATGAAAAAACTTCAACGTTCCTAAAGTACGAGGTCATATTAAACTAATGGCTCTGTAAGCGGAAGACCTCGCGAGTCTCACTTTGCATAGCTTAAAACTGAACGAATGTTCACCGCGCACCTTAAAACAAAAAGCGCGCGCAAAGAGCGCGAAATGGCTGAAATATGATTATTTTTACGTTAGCAACCCCCATATCTTCGCCATTTTAAAACATTTCGAAAAACTGAATTCACAAAAAAAAAAACATATTTAGTTAAATTATCGAACCTGCTCACAAAATTTCACGAGAATCGGTTGAGAAATGCGACCTGTAGAGGAGAACAGTCAAACATCCGGACATATGCACTTTACCTGTCTTCACAGATGTTCCTTAATTAACATCATAACTTCCTAAGTAATATTATAAATGCGAAAATAAGTTTGTTTGTTACGCTTTCACGCCAAACGGCTAAACGGATACGGATGAAATTTGGCGCACAGATAGACCATGACCTGGGTAAGGACATAGGCTACTTTTTATCCTGGACCGCAAGTCGCGGGCAACAGCTAGTACATATAGAAACTCACGCCTTCTTCCCATGCGGGCAGGCAAAAACAGGAGTGCCACCAGCTACGACCATAACATACTCCTTTTGTTTCGTTTACGTTCATACATCTGCAACCTAATTGCATAACACATTCAATCACAATTTTTATCATTTTGAAGAATATTGCTAATTCATTGCTTCATATGTTCGGAATATTTGTCTGTTCAACGACGTACATAATGCAATGAATGTTGTTGAACTGACAAAATGCAAGCCATTGCTACTGTTAGTTTGTTACGCAATAACCCCGCTGGGCATAAACGCACGCCGGTTGTGAGTACTACGCACCTGAACATAAAATTATGAGCTTAGAAATAAACAAAACAAAACATAACAAAACACAACAAAAAAACACAAAATAAACAAAAAAACATTTTGCCCGAAATTAACTCTTAACCATGGAACTTAAGGAACAGACTATACAAAAAAGTAAATTGATTGATAACATGTCCCAACGAGTTCACATCTCATTTGATACCAGATTAATGGACCAAGTAATCCAATGTAGCTAAAAATAGAACACTTTTATGATCCCTTTAGTAAAATCCTACGGTAGAATTTATTGCTGAAATGTGGCCCAAGGCCAGGCTATGTCGTTGGCCAATATACATGGATGCTGCCCGTCCTTCGTATAATTTCTCGATGTGCCAATATAGTGTGAACAGGAAAACGTAAAAAAAAAAATTCATGCCTTTCATTTGGACCATTTTTATTATTTACACGCTGACCCGACAGACGTTGTCTTGTCTTAACTATTAATGTCATATGTCGTTCATCAACCGATCCATCTGTGATAAACGATATTTGCAGCGCGCATTCTGTCAATCTGTGACAGTTATTTTAGACAATTGACAGTTATTAATATTGGCGTTAAGTTTTCTTAAATTTTGTAACGTTCCGATCAACTTCCTTATTTTTTTATTTCATAAGATCCTTCTCCTGATAATAACGAACACAACAAAAAAAAAAAAAAGTGAAATCGGTCCAGCCGTTCACGCGTGATGGCGTGACCAAGGGAAATGGGGATTAATTTATATATATATATATAGATATAGATTTGTTATTTAATAAAACTTGATTTACAAGCAAAAAAAATACTGTACAAAGGCGGACGTAATGCCTGAGGCATTTTCTACCAGTCAACCTTAGGGTGATGCAGAGACAAAGCATGGCATGTGCAATATACGGGATAGATAGCTCGGAAATAACTATAAAATACAAGAATAAATACTAATACATACATGTAAAGAAGTGATTACCTACTTACATAGCTATCATTTCTTTAATTTGAATTTACCCGCGCTCGCTCAAGCGCGAATGATTAGCGGAATGATCGATTAGATAGATTGTATGAAGGTAGGAATGAATGACTGACTGAGGTGAATAAGACATGACACTAATCACAGTATTGCGCACGTCATTGTGATTTGAAGGTTATAGAGAAGGCAGAAATCAAAATCAAAATCATAATATTTTATTTCACATAAACCAACATGAGCACTTATGAAACGTCAGAAGCTAGGTGCACGGTTCCAATTGGTTGTTTCCTATGGAGAAGAGCCGGCAAGAAACTCCACGGTTACTCTTTTAAAAATAAGGGGCTTTTACAATGTTTCCAATTACAGTGATTGATAGATATGGGAGGACAGTGTAGGCCTGTCAACAAGTAACATGTACTCAACAAAATATAAAAAGGTCCACAAATCTAGTCAACAAGTTAGGTCTACAACGTTCTCACATTCACAAAATATAAAAGAATCTATATAAAAATAAAAGCCTATTTAGACTAAATGACATGATGAGGACGTAGTTGAACTTCAAAAATAACAATTAGAATCGATTGGTAAATAATTTATTTTAAAGTAGACGATTAATTGTTGTTATCAATATGAATTAATGAAGGTCATACTATTAATATGTCGAAGAGTAAAACAATTTCAGTACTTATTAAATACACTATTCGTGGGCGCAAGATGATAAAAAAGTATAGAAGAAATAATCGTTTAAAAACTAAACATGATTTTTGATTAATTTGTTTCTTTTCGAACATCTTGTCCACGCGAAGCCGAGAATGAATAATTTCCTTTATTGTTAAATAAAATAACTGAAGGATAATTATAAAGGAGACGATATTCATGAAATTAAAAGCTTTGAATGTTGTTTCTTTAATTACAGGTAAGATAATTATTTTGTAAAGCAAGCAAGTACTTACTTTCTAAAACAATATTTTGTAAAACAATAAATAAATTAATTACATAAAAGCGGTTGAGTTTATTTACGGACATCGGACCTTGATATAAGAGATCTTATCTACGTACATATTAAAAAAAAAATGTCAGGAGTAATAACGATCGGTACAGGAGAAAACGAATCCAGCAAATCAGCGCTGGGATGTTTCGGCCAACTTTTGACGGAAATGCTCACGTGCCTTCACTTTACAAGATAACCGACTGGCTATCTTTTTCTTTCAGCCAAAGATATACCATACCAATCAATCTGCCCAACTATGTTAGGGTCGGCTTCAAGTCTAACCGGACGCAGCTTAATTCAAGTATTTTACAAGCAACTGCCTATCTGACATCCACAACCTAGTTACTGGGTAACACGATACCCCTTGGTAAGACTGTTAGTCAGACTTTTGGGTTTCTGACTACCCGTAACAACTATCAAAGATCTGCGAATGACCACCGGGACCAACGGCTTAACGTGCTTTCCGAGGCACGGGGGGTCTCGATATGTAATGGATGTTCACCCACCCACGAGCCGACCGCGGCAAGCGCTGCTTAACCTTCAATTGACCCGTGCAGCTGTTATTATTTAGCCACGAGCGATAAAAATATACCATAAATGATGTTCACTTTATACCCCCATTGATGCATATCAATTTGAAAGAAAATACGTTTACGTCTATTTTATTTTGATTACCAAATTATTGCAATCACAACCCAAATCAAATAAAAAATATTCCTACCTGTTTCTACAGCATTGAAAAAACCTGTTGGATCATCCCAGAGGATAAGAAACTTTGCTAAACCGGTGACATTATTTATTTAACTTCAACTTAGGTACAGTCACGGACTTTAATTGATGAGCCGCTTTCAAACTTTTCAATTGTGCAGTTTTATACATTCACGAGATTAGACGATTAAACACGAACTCAAACCACATGCTCGTTGACAAGATGACAAATTACTAATACTCGGATATAGTCTTAACCATAGAGGTTGAAGGTTGACTACTAAGTTGTCCAAGATAAATCAATAAAATGTTGCATACGTTTATCCAATGTATTTGATACCGACCTTCTTTGAATTATTATTATTTGAATTATTCTTCAACTGAATGAAACTAAATTCAAATCTTGTATAAAACGCACACTATGCAGCCAGGCATATTATAAGTTGGGGGATTACATCGCTGATAAAAATGCTTGGCCAACGCTGGTCCTGCTCCACAATGGCGCATAAACTAATTGATTAGCATTTGAAACTACTGTTGGAGCTGCTGAAGATTTTAAAAACTTATCTTTGCATTGTATAAATTCAATGTTTTAGTATTGTATAATTGCATAGCACATGTGTGAGTACTACGTACCTACTATAAAGCTACCATTTAATAGGTTTTTCTTTCGAAGACTTGAATGTGCCCTGGCGGCTGAGAGTATGTCATGCTCACTCTAATGTCTCGCTGGTGGTGGCGTGTGTGTTGGATCATTAAGTTCCCTTCAAAATGGTTGAGCTAAATGGTGCTGATCCATGCATCATGTTCGTGAACGGGCGCCGTCAGTGGGCCTGGTCATTTCTTAGCTGCCACGGCTTATTTAATTTAATTTAATATTTGACTTGCTTTTGTCTTTTTATTACGGACGCTTTTAACGTTCAGCATCGTTCTCACATGCATAATTTCAACATGAACGATGTAATCAATTTTTTGTAAACATATTTTGATTTAAAAGAGTGTCCACGGAGTTTCTTGCCCGTTCTTCTCCATAGGTACCTACTACGCTTTGGAATGGGTAACTAGCTTCATCTTTCTGACTGACCGACCCCTTGACAATTCAAAAGTGCCTGTAATTGGTTTATTTGAAATAAATGCTCTGAGTTTTTTTACAGCTCATTAAATACTCGTTATTTCTGAAAACCTATCCGAAGACATTGACTGATTGATTGATAAACGAAATAAAACTATTTTTCATAGGTTGACAATTTTTTTTATCTTAGCAAATTTTATTACATTTCTAATAGCTATAACAGAAATACTTACCTAGTAAATAATTTTCATAATAAATTCTTCCCAGAAGGCGGCAGTTAGGTGTTATTTAGGTTTATGTGCAATAGTTATCATAATTGTCATGAACGTCATCTTGGACGCTACGCGTTCGGATAAAATCGTGGATCCGAGTTTTACCGATGTCGAAATGACCAATCATATTTTTTTCGTACGCTAACGTTAGTATGGCTACACTAAAACAATCGTCGCTAGGTTACGGTTGCTATACCTACAATTGGTTGATTTTGGGTAGTCACTCTGTACTACGTACGAGTATAACCGATTAAACCCGATTTGCTATACACGGCTAAAATACGAACAGTGCCAAATGGCTCATCAATTAAAGTCCGTGACTGTACAATGGTCGTACGACGGTACGACGGTCTATAGCGGAAATGTCACAAAGCATTCTCTGTCAGACAACCTTCTTGATAAACGTCACAAAGCATTCTCTGTCAGACAACCTTCTTGATAAACGTCACAAAGCATTCTCTGTCAAACAACCTTCTTGATAAACGTCACAAAGCATTCTCTGTCAGACAACCTTCTTGATAAACGTCACAAAGCATTCTCTGTCAGACAACCTTCTTGATAAACGTCACAAAGCATTCTCTGTCAAACAACCTTCTTGATAAACGTCACAAAGCATTCTCTGTCAGACAACCTTCTTGATAAACGTCACAAAGCATTCTCTGTCAGACAACCTTCTTGATAAACGTCACAAAGCATTCTCTGTCAGACAACCTTCTTGATAAACGTCACAAAGCATTCTCTGTCAGACAACCTTCTTGATAAACGTCACAAAGCATTCTCTGTCAAACAACCTTCTTGATAAACGTCACAAAGCATTCTCTGTCAGACAACCTTCTTGATAAACGTCACAAAGCATTCTCTGTCAGACAACCTTCTTGATAAACGTCACAAAGCATTCTCTGTCAGACAACCTTCTTGATAAACGTCACAAAGCATTCTCTGTCAGACAACCTTCTTGATAAACGCAGTCATGAAAAAAAGCCTTTGGTTTTCATATTTTAAAGGGATGGTTAAGGAAAATTCTGCAGGCGACCGCAGACCGCAAATTGCAATGATAGACCGCAACGCCACTACTGGTTTCTATGTAAACGCTTTCGTGGATGGCGACATTGTAAAAAAGAAAAGAAAAGAAAGAAATAGAAATATTTTATTTGGGACACGCACAGGAAATACAAACAGCAAAAAAAAAGAAGGAGCATTTAAAACTAACAAAATTAACAATACACAAGTAAAGAACCTGTGTGAGGCAAAAAAGGCTCCTATCTCAGCATAATGCTGCGATATATAAAAAACAAGTACCGCAGCGCTGGTATTCAGATAGGACCCGTTGTGATGCCATGGACACACCTACGGACATCTTTATATCCCACTAGGGGATTATTAATAAATAAATTTAAAAATAAAATAATAAGAAAATATAACTATAGAAAATTGTTTGTTTGTTTGTTTTGTTGTAGCGGGCGGCAATGTGTTATAAAGGCCGGAACATGTTTAAACTTTAAACATGAGGTCGCCCTATTGCCATCAATCAGACATAAATCGAAACTCCGGGCTTCTATTGCGAAATTCGTAATGGAAATGCCTTCTACCAATATGCCCGAGGGCTTAACCCATGACCACCTGTTTCAGCAGGCGCACTAAACCAACGAGGCAGTCAAACATAACATAACACGGTAGAACAGACCTCGAGCTCCAAATACCAAGCGCGGTGCGGTGCGGTTTGTGTAACGTTTCATACAAAATCGAAGGTACTACAGTCATAAAAAAATAAACAAAAGTACACAAAAGGCGCTGCGCCGCATTGTACAGCATTGCAGCGCTTGGTATGCAGAGCACCTAATGATTGGTCTAAACGGATTTCATGTGGCGGATCCGTGCTTTTGCGTGACATCAAAGTTATGATTCAACACTCCCGGTCATTTTTTGGCAGTGCGCTTCGTAACTGATTAAACTAAATGACCGTGGATGTGCTAATTAATTTATAGCAAATCAAGTAACACTCTTACTTGTTTCAGTTCCTTCTTGATGGCCCTGGTGACATCGATGCTCTTCTTCTGCAGGCGTTTAATGGCGACTATGTTGCCTCTGTACATGGCTATCGTTGTGTGAGCGCGCCGGGTTTCCATGTCATGCTGCATTGAAGTCTGCGGGAAGAAACATGTTTAGATATATCAAATTAAAGAAAGAAAGAAAGAAAATTATTTTATTTGGAACACGCACAGAAAATACAAACAATAAAAAACGGGAAAGGAGCATTTAATACTAACAAAATTAACATTAAAAACAACAAAAAAGAATACCTATGCGAGGCCAAAAAGGCTCCTGAAAAAATACGAAATTGACGTAAGTTATGTTAAAGTTATCTAAATCAAACGTGTTATAAATAAAGTGGTGTTATAACCTATGATCTCTCACTTTAATCACGTAAAAAAACGAAAGTTAAAAATTAAGTTTTTAACTTTCCTTTTTTCACGTGATTAAACCCAACTCCGACAAAAATGCCAACTATAAAGGTACGAGTATAAACAAGACATCGATATCGATTTTTTTCAGTTATTGTATAGCTGGAGTCACACGCCGCTACTTAGTCATGTAATTAAGGCATACATCGTACAGATTACGTGCGATTCCGGCTATACGAAAATCCGCCTATAGTTGGCGTTTTAGCCGTAGTCTTTCTTTTTTATTTCAATTAATTTGGGGTTTACGTATGTATAAATGTAACGAAAAATATCAAAGAAATATCAAATATGCGGATAGGCCGCATAAAAAAAAATAATAATTATAAAACTACTAATAATAATTTAACTTTTTACGATTCTGTCGACTTATGTGAACATGGCAAATGTATGGAGCAGATATTTTTCGCTGTGATGAGCGCCGCAATGACGAGTTAAATGACTTCTTTTCGGATTTTGGGTTATTTCAATTACGTACATCTTGCTTTAGTTATTAGATATTATTTTAACATAAGGAACTCCTAAAACAATGTTTATCGGTACCTAAATGGATTTTACGCTTTCGTGAGTTCTGTAAAAACTTGCAAAAAGTATTAAATTATAATTTTCACGATTCCGAGAAGTTCTATTCGACGAATTTGGTTCATCAAAACGGGACCAGCTTTTTAAATTATGCAAGTGTTTTTGTAAGTCTTTAAAGCAAAATTAAAACGTGATCTTTTTGCACAACATCATGACGGTCAAAGTTATTTCAGTCACTGTAGAAATTGATAAAAAAAAAAAAATTGTCTTGCACTTGGTATGTTTATGAATAGCAGAGGTTCTTTTGTTTGAAACAACCGCCCGAACCCTTTAACTTTTTAAACCCGTTTTGCAAAAGAAACCATTCAACAGTTTTTTGGTACTGCTGCCTCAATTTCAATTTTCCGGAGCAAGAGCTAATTCTGGTTTTAATAAAAAAAATGTTTCATTTATATTAGTAGCTAATTGAGCTAGATTCTATTAGTAATATTTTAGAAAGTCTCAAAAACTAGAAAGGTCTGGTCTATAACCTTTCTCCTACTATGACAGAAAATATAGCTAGATTTTATAGAATTTAAGTATAATGTAGGTATTACAAGAATCCTCCGAAAAGAGTGCCGTATACACGGTGCAGTTTTGAACCTGCAAAACATTTCAGGAGGTTGTTATGAGACTCGTAAATAATCATATAACAATACGATACTAAGTCAATAATCAATAATACTTTTTATTTTCGATTTTTCAATTTTATTGTTTTTCAGAATAACTCTTTTAATAACCCTCTTCAAAAGAACAGAATCACCCATTGCGATGTATCGCGCGTCATGTCATTGTGTGCGTGAATGCGGTCGTTGCTATGGTTACGCCCCGCCCCCGCGAGTTCGTCATACCGCACTTCGATTGAGACTCGAAAATAACAATGTAGGTACCTACATTATTGTTTTAAATTTCGCTAAATAATAACTCATTTTTAAGCATCATTACAATGCGAAAATGTTCATCATCTGCCGAGCCTGTTCCCAACTATGTTAGAGTCGGCTTTCAGTCTAACTGTATGAAGCTCATTACATGGAGTGCCAGTGAATCACGTAGGGCGAGTGCGTATCAGACCTCAACAAACCAGTTGATAACACGATACCCATTTGTTAGAGTAATTGTCAGACTTTCTGGCTTTTGACTACCCGTACCAACGACCATATGGCAGGGCTGTAAGGTCGTTGACCCGTACCGACCCGTGTGGTACCTAACGACTGTCCGAGAGCTACCTACAAATCAATTCGAACCAAAGGCTTTAATTAAGTGCTTACCGAAACACGGGATTTCAATGTGGTCCTAAATAAATTTAAAAAGTACTTTCATCATTATGAATTAAAAAAATAAAACAGTGGTACCTGCTCAGTTGCGACTTGCGAACTCGCAACCTCATGCATGAGAGGAGAATGCCTTAATCACTGGGCTATTACGATAAATAATAATAGTAGGAAGTAGATAAAACTGCGCCAAAAAAAAGTTCACGTTGGCGTCGTTAGTTACCTATCAGCTGGTGAATAAAATGATAGGCGGAGATAAATAAACCTTACATAGCACGTAAGCAGTTCCTGTTACACACTGTGTAACTATGACCGAAGCGCGTACGCGGGATTTAGGTAGGCACCTAATAATAATAATAAGGCATGTAGGTACTCGGTGCAGCCGGCGCGCTCTGTAGGTAAATTCGTTTTTATTTGTAGATTATTTTTCCTTCCTACTTTTTAACGGGCTGAGGACCGACAAAAATACCTTAAGATAATTCGTGCTAGTTAAGTAGGTAGGTACCCATGTGTTAGGGATTTTAAGTGATTCATTTCGTCTGATAGGTATTTTTGGCGTAGGTAGTTAAAAAATTTAAATCAACTTATTTACACTAATCAAGTAGATTTAGCTAACATCGTATTTACAAATTATTGTCTATGTAAAAATAAATAAATTACCTACTTATGTTACCTGGAGGTATTTATTGTTCATAGTCTAGCAAGATGTTGCAGATTTTCCTTCAGCTTACGTAACACAAACACATTCGTTTTTATGTGTCGAAACACTGATCACTTTTGCACGTAGTTGGCTAACACTGGTGATTTCGTCTGTGTACACCAGTCTAACTAAAATGTAACTCGCGCGGCGTTATCAAGTTGGTGGAGATCCTGTACCATGCGGTAATGACAAGGTGCTGCATTTCTTTGTGCAGTAGCCGCCATACTGTGGAGTGGTGCACTCCAAACCGTCGACCAGCCTCCCGCGTGCTTGCCCGTGGCTCTCGCCGAAATAATTCCAGGATATCTTCCTGCAAGGCGACAGGCAGGCCTTCGTTGCCGCGACCTTCAGCATGCCCGGGAACGTCGAACTGCCGATGATCGCGCAGTCTCAGCGTAGCAGCCAGCATTACCCTGAGTGAGGGACGTTGCCGATCGGGGTATAACTCCACGAACATTTCGATGGCTCGAGATACATTGTCTCCACTGATGGCATACAAGCGAAGGATCTCCACCAACTCTACATTGTAGTATTGGTCCGTCATCTTTACAACTAGGTAGTAGGTACCTATCGCGACGTTAATCGAAGGCGCACTTGAGGGGCGGAATTTGCAAGCGTATGCACACGCCGGCGTCATCAATTACACTAATAAATTGACCCGATTTATGTGCTTGCGAGTTGCGATGGCCGCGGGGGCGTGGCTAGTGGGAGAGGGAGCGGGCGGTGGTTGGTGCTTTGGATCTATGAAAGAAATTTCGGTTGAGTTTGTTTGTGTATGTGTGTGTGTGTGTGTGAAAGCGCAGTTTAAGGACACGTGCAGATTGGCCGCGTTTTTAAAAAGGGGAGTTCACACTTACCGATTTCCGTAAATAAGAATAAAATGAAAAAAAAATACCTGCCCATTTTATTGTTGATTCGGGTCGAGAATCACTAACATAATTACCTCCTAAAATATTTTGCAGATCTAAAACTGCACCTTGTATAAATATTGCAAGTAATTTCTTCTTTGAAAATATTTGCTTTATCTGTCACTCTCTCGTAATGTAATGTGCCTACACAATGCATAATTCATAGGTATTCGCAAATGATTTCTAAAAAAAGATCTTAATGCGAGTCGCAAAGATTCACATTTGCATTAGTTAAGTAGCGAGTCAAGTCCCTTGACGTCTATAAGTGACACCTCAGAATGTAAAACTGTCACTTTTGGACTGACGTTTGAACACAACTTGCTACTTGAACTAAACTGGCTACTTCAACAAATCAATCAGCCTATCGGGGTCCACTGCTGGACAAACTCCTCTGGGCTGCGCTACAACATTGTCCTCCATTTTCCGCATCCAGTCAGTTCCAGCCAGTTTCTAAGGTCGTCGGTTTACATAGCTGGGCGGCGTCTCACACTACGCTTGCCGATCTTCACTCCAGGACTCGTCTGCTCCATCGGCTTTCGACAAACACGGCCAGCCCACTGCCACTTCAGCTAGCTTACTCTGTAAGCTGTGTCGGTAACTCCGGTTCTTTTGCGGATAACTTCATTTCTCATTTTATCCTTCAAAAAAACTCAGCATAGCCCGCTCCACAGCGCTCTTAGCTAACGTAACTGGCCACTTGATTAATGCAAATGTAGATCAGCCCTTAGTACATTGAAATATCTATCTATACTAATACAAGCTGGCAGGGACAATGATACGCAACCTGTTACCATGGATTCAGTACACGATTCTGAACCCCCTTCGTTGACATTTTTCGTCGGATATAAAAAAAAAAACACTCCTTTTACTCAAAAAGTCCGTCATTCTTGCTGTTTTACCGGAGCGGGAATAAAATAGCATATTTTTCTACAGGAGAAAAACTTTCTTAGGCTTATTTCCAGCAGTGGACGTCTTTCGGCTGAAATGATGATGATAAAAGACCACAAACACAAACAAACCACAACCATTAAATCTTTTCCCCTTAAATGGTGGACAAGAAAGATTGGAGGCCTAAGTATTTTAATAGTATTTAAAAAGAAACTCACTTCACACACTACCTTGTCAGTACTCTGCGCGTTATACGCCGAGATGAAGGTCAAATCCTTAGCTTCAATCCTCCACAGGACTGACGCAAGCTTCTGTTCGTATCTATAGTGACGGACGAGCAGTGCAGCAGCCAAGATGGCCGCCGCTGCTACAGCTGCTGCTGCAGATAAGACCCCAGGGTCGTGTGGTAAGGAGCATTTGATGCCGTCGAAGCCACATTCTGGTTCAGCGACAGGTGGGCTTCCTCCAATCCAGCCTATGTTGTTTGCTTCGACTAGTTCCTGTGCGAAAAAGTAATGTTTAAGATACTTAATAGCTTGTTATGTTATTCTTGCCATACCCTAAAATGGAAGTAGTACCTACATAATTTTTATAAACTCCATGACCGCCATCTTTGCTGGTTAGCAAGTGAATCATAAAATACTTAATCAGAATACGATAATATTAAAATGATACTACGTTAATTAACCGCATATCCAATGAATACATATGCTAATGAATGTCTTTTCAGGAAACATTGCGATGGGTTTAAACCCTAATTAACGTTTTGCAGCGGACTATTGGATGAATAATTATTAACAAACTCATTAGCTTTTGATCTTTGCTTAGGTATCATTACAAAACTGTTTGAATTCGTTGTCCACGATTATGTCATCAACATAAACGTAAGACAGTGTCTTTTATCTTTCCCAGTGGGCGATCAAAAGTAGTTTATTACTTTCAAAACATAATACGAATACTACTGTGGTAGTAAAAAGAAAACAAGAGACTCAAGAATAATAGGATTTGAGTGGAAATACCTTTTAAACTTGCATTTGATGGAAAGCCGTTAAATAATCTTCTGAATACTGGAATTTTCGCAAAAAAAAAAAAAAATTTTGACTACCACTGTTTATCCCCAGAGATAATGTCACTATCGGCTTTGGCAAATTCAGTTTCAGTGTTTTAATCTTAGTAATTAGCTACAATAGTAAAGCATCTTAAAGTAAATAGAACAATTACGTGAAACACTTACTATAATATCATAAACGGTACTATTTTTTAAGAATCGGTTCTACTCCTTTCAATACTTTTTTTCCCAAATTTTTCCCAAAAGAATTCTGGCCCAAATAGATAATATGGAAAACTGCAAACCATACTTTATAAAATATCATATTCTAACTCTGCCGTCAATATACTCGTACATGCTTGATATTTGCGTATTTGTTTTTAAAAATATCGACAAGTTCATTAAACTAGAAGATACGCACAACGACAACACTCGCCATAAAAAGAGGTTATGCGCTCCATCCTCAAGAATAAAAATGTTAATTGATAGCCCGTACATGGCAATAAAAATATATAATAAGTTGCCCAACATGTTTAAAACTGAAAAATCAGTAACAATATTCCAAAAAAGGCTAAAACTATACTTAATCCAAAAATGTTTCTACTCAGTAAAAGAATGTCTAGAGTCTAGCTTAAAATAACGACTTTCTCTCATGTACAAAAGTGGCGATCTGTCATATACAAACAATAAGATTTAGTCTATCCTATTTAACTTCATATAAAATTATAATTATAATTTGTAATGCCTGAAAAGGGTGACATTAATATTGCTGAATAACTGTATTAAATTAATTATTATTGAATTTTAATTATGGCATAACTAAAATTTCTCAATTCTATTGTACTAATATAAAAGAAAATGATTAAGTAATAATAATGTTAAATGCATGCTAATTTAGAATGATAAGGGCAGGCGAATGATAATTGCAATGCTTGTAAAAGGCTGCTAAGTCATAAGTACTAACATAAGATAACACCAACATTGTAACCGTTTTGACTTTGACTGTGACTTTACTTTTAGCAAACTTATGTTGCTCCCACAAACATGTTTTGAAGTAAGCTTCTTAAAACATTTAGTTATTTTTTACCTTTTATTATTTTTCCACTGAACAATTATTGTGAAGAAGTTCTAGGAAGGAAAAAATATTCAGACTTAATGTTCCAAAAATAGATTTTTAGGAACTCACAAAAAGTTATACTTTAAAACGTTTAGTTTACCTACGACACCATAATGCATCATATCAATATGTGCCCCCTTTTAAGTACTATCTCATGTGGTAGTAAGCAATGACCCAATCAATGATGGTGCACGTTTTCCTAGATAAAATAAACTAACCTACCTTAAGAGGCTTACAAGAGCTAAAGCGCGGTCACTGTCGGATTACATAGAAAAGAAAGAGACGCGCGATGACCCAACGCTGGTAATTTATTGCAAAATATGAAGCAATTATGGATTGACAAAAAATCTATTCATTGAACTAAAACTTAAAACACTATTACGTTAGTATGTCACTTTTCGAATAATCTGAATGTTTCCATGTATATTAGTATAGTTCTTAATCGTTAAAAAAATTTTTTAGAGGTATCTTCGTGATTTTTTTCTATCATATCAAGTTAATTGTATTATGTTTTCAACACACTATCTAACTAGCATATATCCAGAAGAATATCATATATTTTACTGCTTTTGGTTACTGCAGTGGATCATATATTTTTAGGCATTATAAATTTGCGTTTAGGTCATGTAGTCCCCTTAAAAAATACTTACTTCTTTAAATTAAGTTATTTCATCGAAACTAACGTGCACTAACCTAATTTACTAGAGCAGTACTCAGTAAAGTACTTCATCTCTACATTAACTTTGCAATATTCAAGGTCAATATTAAATTCCACTATGAGACCTTGTCTAAAAAGTATGTACTGGCTTAACTTTATCTGTCAAAGTTACCAATTAGGTGACTTAAGAATTCAATTGATCGGAGGAAGAGGAGCTACTTTCAAACTTGTGTAAATGGACGACATTAATTAAAAATCATTTTGCAAGTACGATTTCATCATAATTAAATTCGATTCAGACATAGTGTGTAAAAGTACGAATGAAGAACGATCTTGTCAATATACCTTTTTTTTGGGTGGGAAATCATCAAATGACCTCTCCCGCTCTGGGCGGAGCGGAAGGGCGTGTCAGACTCTTACTGACTAAAACCCACCCGTGTTCCTTCAGTTGCCTGTGCGCCAGGGCCACGGTAACTCTTTCGAACAATCCGTGACCGCGGCAGGCATCGGCCCTATCGGACCCCGTCAATTATGCTGACATCTCTTTGAGGCGCGCGTGGAACACAACGCGCCGTCGACCCGGGCCTGGTTCTTACCGGACGGCGAGCTGCCCATTGCTCGCCGTCCGCAGGCCCGCGCCTACGGTGGCCGGGAGTCGGCTATCGACTCCCGACGCCCAGGGTGTCTCCTCCTGCGGCGACTAGGGGCGTGAGGGTGCAATGATTGCCTCTCCCTCACGGGCTCCGCCTCCTCCTTCGCGAGCATTACTGCTTCGCAGAAGGAGGTGACTGCTTCCCATTCCCTCTCACTCCGTACCATGGCCTGGTATGCTGTATGTATGGTCTGTATGGCATGGTCAATATACCTGGAGTACCTATTGTGAGATGAGCATAATAATCATAATTATGAATGTAGTTTATAGAAATTGCATTTAGTATCTTTAACTTTAATGTTATTGGCCTATGGCCGTTTTATGTTAAAGTACGACAAATGCATAAATAATAGTTTGACATCTGAGCGACAAAAATGTAGTTACCATTTCTCCTTTCAGTAAAATGCAAAGTGCCAACTACAAATTACCAAACAATTTGCTTCAGCCGAACCGATGTCAAAGTGACCATTAAAAATCAGCATTTCAGAGTGGCACACTGGCGCAGTTTACATTGGACAAAGTAGCCTAATAAATTGTATAAGCTACCGCATGGTCAGATATATATCTTCAAGTTCACCATTTTTTTTTTAAATCCGTGACGTTACTTTTTAAGCTACGCGCTTACGGCAGCCGGAGCGACCACTATTTGAAGAAAATCGTGAAAAATAATGATGACACTGTTTCTTGTTTGTTGAAGCATCCGATCAGGCTATACTGACTTGTGACCTTGATCATAGGTAATTCGAGATAGATAATGGTTTTCTGACTAATTTTTTCCAGTAAAATGTGACTGCATCATCAAAAAGCAAAGCAGAGTCAAAGCATTTATTTCTAATAGGCACATAAAAGGCGATTTTTAACATCAAAATTTACATTAACATGAATTGATTCCAGTTGCCCCTTCCAAAAGGTAGTTTCGTATGGAAAAGAATGGGCAAGAAACTCCACCGTTACCCTTTTAAAAAAAATTAACAATATTTTTTATATATTCACTAAATAATTATATGTGAGGACGATGCACCTAGAATAAAATTAGAACAATAGGTAAAAATAATTAAAAATTGAGCAATGACAGATAAATTAATTATAGGATAGATAAAAGGTGCTCACGTAATATTTACAAATACTGTAAAAGCTTACGATTTTCCTAAAATTTTAGCAAGTAATAAGTTAGTGTGTGAGGTAAAGTAAAACAGCTTGGGTTCAAAATTAAGGGAGCTACCAATTTAATAAAATAATGTACCAACCGGTAGAAAATCCGAAGAGTTGACATATCGAAAGGTGGCGACAGGCTGGGCGCTCCAGCCCCCTGGGACACTAGAATCAGCTACCAGGCCAATGACTGTGAAGTTACCCTCGGCATCACCAGCGCTGTCCATGTTGACCTGGGAAATAAAATACAGTTACATTTAATGAATAATAATTTATGTTTATTACTAGTTCACATTTCAGTGGAACTACGCCATTATTGTAATAACCACAGAATATGTTTGATACCACATGTTGAAAAGTTAATCAAGGTAAATAATTAAGATCGTTGTCATTAATTTTCTGAACCAACCCTTTAATTAGGGGGAGAGGGCGTTGAGGTTCCAAGGCAAAAGTACGAAATCCGCGCGGACGAAGTCGCGAGCGAAGAGCTATTTCTTCTATACTTATCTAAAAGATTTCAAAGACGTATTTTCTGAATGTAAGTCGAAATATTTCTAGAAGTTTAGAAGATGAAACGACCACAAAATCTAGAAGAAGAATTTTATCTACGATGTTTGCGATTAATTTGAGATGAATATTTGCGACTGCGAAGAGCAAGACTGAATGTTAACGCCTGTATTGTTCTAGCTTAAAATAACAACACTCTTGCTATCGGTACCTACGTACACAGATAAAGTAAATATGAAGCCCACAGTTCGAACATAGATTAAACTGAATGTGGGTCAACTTTACTCATCGAAACTTTGAATTATTTGACGAAGATATATCTACTACGAACCTATCTATATCATAGAGTATGCATACAACAACATACAACACTATTATGATAGTTCAAACATTCAGAAACTCACAGCTTTCCCATGAGGATTTGTTGAAACTACAGACCTCCACGTGTTACCTACGGTCCTTTACATACTATAAGTTAACCAAAAAAGGTATGCGCTTCGGTAATCTTAGTGTTTCCAAATTAGTACGTAGTCGCGCCACAGAGTAACCCCCACAAAGGCAAAGCTTCTAAGTTTTGGACGCGCTTTGTCGTAGTACACATATCATAAGAAGCTTTCTTTCTGTATATATATAAGTTACCTACTCTGGGTGCCCCTTGTCATGTACTGAAGAGTTTTGAAAACTTGTTTGGCATTGCATAGATTTGTTAATCTCAAATTTTGCTACCGTGGTAATAAAAATAGGTTTCTTCAGGAATCTTGTAATCGTGCGTTCGAATTTCCGAAGATAGACGATATTATGCCGAAGCGCATACTTTTTCTGGGAGATCTGTACAATATATTTTGCTTTGTCTATGTCTATGTCTATGTCTGTAAAAAAAAAAAAAAAATAAGATGAAAAAAAGAAGAAGAAGAAGATAAAATATTTTTCTTTCTTTCTTTCTTTCTTATATCCGTGATCTAGCTTTACCGAAACGCGCGCACTTTGTGAATACTAAGTACTACGCACTTACATGACTATTTTTAAGGACATTAAGGAAGTTCAGAGGTCCTTTTAATGAACAAGCTCTGAAGTAAGGTCCCTAATAGCTTTGTTACTTAGAGTACGACATTGTTTAGGCAGCTTTCACTGCACCATTTAAGTATTCTGACTTTGCACTCTCTGCGTAACCTTGGAAAAAGAGGAATTACTCTTATGTAAAACTTTTAGACAACTAAACCAAAAGTTTAATAAAAACATGTTTTTAATAACCAGTAAATCGTAAAAAAAGATTTTTTAGTTTTTAGCAATGTTTTTTGGTCAGTACTGCTAGGTAGGTATTCCACTTAATCTCTTTAACGAAAATACATAGGTATAAAAATCACGATCGTGCGGTCAGATATCCATGCTATTTATTTACTGTTAAATTATTACATTTTTTTTTTACATTTGACCATGTAAAGTAAACTAAGACATAAGTGAACCAAAGCTAGATAAAACTAGTGACTTAGCAAAATACTTCTTGATACATACTTGATACAGACTTTGGTACCTACCGGACGCATAATGCTCGCGTGCGCGTCCGGTTACTGTCCACCAACTTCTGCCTTATTACAGCAAAAGTTTCAGTCGTTATTTTCAGGTGTTCCTCGCCCTCTCAAGAAAAATATACCCTTAATTAAATTCTTTGTAGCTTTCCACAGGGGAGCTTTTGAACGGAAAATTATTCGTAAAAAAAAAAAAAAAATGATGAGTATATACATGTCTTGTTTTAATAGGTACATATCTCAGTCCCAGAGAAAATGCGTACAACGCTGAATCATGCATATTCAAACTTGCGAAAAATATAAAACATTTAAATAAACTTTTCACATCGCCAGCTTCGCAAAGGATACAAAAAAAATACTTGCATAATTCAATTAAAACGACAAAAATCAACACATGCATAGGCAACAAGACCGTAGACATTTTTAGAAAAAAAAAACACAAACCCCTTTATTTATAAACGTTGCTTAAATTTAAGTAATGATTAGCGACTGTTTAACCATTTATTTTTGATGTTTAAATGTCTCTTAACCTTAATCGTCGTTTATAAATAAACTCCTTAAAGGAAAGGTACAAAACTCAAACTCAAACTCAAACTCAAAGCATTTATTTCAAATAAACCAATTACAGGTACTTTTGAATTGTCAAGGGGTCAGTCAGTCAGAAAAATGAAGCTAGTTGCCCATTCCAAAGACCACCCAACCTACCCAAGGTACGCAAGGTACCTATGGAGAAGAACGGGCAAGAAACTCCATGGACACTCTTTTAAATCAAATACAGTTACAAAAAAAAAATGGTTATATCATTCATGTTGAAATGATACATGTGAGAACGATGTAGAAAGACGTGCACGTTAAAAGCGTCCGTAATAAAAAAGATAAAAACCAAAAAAAAAACAATTCAAAAATTAAAATTAACATTAGCAGTACTTACACGCCTCTGACAATTATTGAAACAAAAACAAGAAGTCAATAAGCGTTGTAATTTTTTATCAGACATTATTTAAAAAAATTACCATGCCTAATGGCTTGTTCATTTATATGTAAATTTTGACCGCTTATCACTTCTCTTTTTATTTTAGTTTTGACAACTGTTAAGGTTGCCCATCTTAAAAATCCAGCCTGTACGAGTATATGTCGTGATTGACCGCTAAGCTCCATAAAGGTATAGCGTGATGATAATCATTTAAAAGGTTAAATCTGTAACTATCTGCAATATCTTATCCACCTTTTGGATCGTCTTTTTACAATTTGCGGTGAACTATAGAGGAATACGAATAAATTGCAATATTGCTCATCCCGGTAGCAAATAGTGTGATAATTTATATCCTAAAGACTGACCAGACTTATAGGGAATATCTATGCAAAATGTTAACAAAATCTATCTGGTAGTTTTTGCGTACTGCTGGAACATACATTCAGCTACACAGTCAAAAAAAAAAAAAAAAAACGCCTTTAGAAACGTTCCCAAGCCTCGCAAAAAAAATATTATTTTAGATTTCACCTCCCTACGATCTTATTATAATTATGTATGGATAATGGTCATTTAGCACTAAAAGCATATTGCGGCACAACTATTTGATTTATGAGGCTAAGAATTACATAGAATAATTTGACCCTGGTAATTCAATAATTAAGTCCATTAGCGGTTAGGGCCTCGTGAAGCCGTAGGCGGAGAGGAGGAATCCCAAAGGTTGTTCATCCCTACGCTTGTTAACGACACGAGCAAATATCAACACTACGAACTATGTACGTTTAAATATTAGTCGTAATTATCCTTACTAATATAATAAATGCGGAAGTAAGTTTGTTTGTTTGTTACCTTTTCACGCCTAAACTACGAAACCGATCATCCTGAAATTTTGCATATATGTGGTGAGGTGTACAGAAACCGACATAGGGTACCTTTCATCCTGAAAAATACTACTGGTCCCGGGGAAAACAACAATAGCGTTCTTATGATAATAGATGGCGCCACGTGTCTTTCGAATCATCATTGAATTGTATTATTATAGAAACTTTAGTAGTGTGTTAAGAGTTTTTTTATTTTTTATTTATTTAAGTACCTATTACATTTTGTAACTCTAGAGTGAACTCCAACACTATTTGACCGAACACCATGAAAGTTGGCACATTTTTCTGACCTCCACGCGGGCGTAACCGCGGGCAAAAGCTAGTATCTAATAAAGCTGTAAATAAATGTAAAAAGATGCAAAAATATGTCGGTACATTTAAGACTTAAATATAATTAACTAGCATTTGCCATCGATTTCTTCTGCAATCCAGGATAAAAAGTAGTCTATATTCTTACCCAGGTTATGGACTATCTGTGAGCCAATTTTCATCCAAATCCATTCAGTAGTTTTTGCGTGAGAGAGTAACAAACATCCATCCATCCATCCTCACAAACTTTCACTTATATAATATTACTAGCTGCGCCCCGCGGTTTCACCCGCAGTGGAATGAAATATACTTTACGACCTATTCTCAGACCTACCGAATATACACAAAAAAAATTCATAAAAATTGGCCAAGCCGTTTCGTAGCAGTTCGATAACAAACACTGTCACACGAGATTTTTATATATTAGGAGATAATAATTATATACGAGTAATAAAATAGGATTGATTGAGTTACAATGATAAGTGTAATACGAGTAGTATAGGATCCCACCTTAAAGCGACCTTCACTGAGCTGGTTAATGGATGAAAAGTATTTTATATTCAATTAAATATGTCAATAAATATATTGCAAATGGGTTGTCTAAAAATTTCAGTCCAGAATATGATTAATTAATAATTTAAAAAACAAAATTTTTAAACATTTCACTGGTTTGGTTAATAGACAAATTCTATACCAATCGAAAGTATGAAGCCCATAGAATATGCAAACGTTGGGTTGATTATTTTTTTCCCGTCACAACTCTTGGGTAGGCAGGTATAGACAGGTAAATCGATACTAGTAACTTGCACCGGTCTGGTTAATGAATTAAAGTTAAATTAAAATAAAGATTATCTCATTATGAACACGGTGGTATAGGGTTGTCTGCGAAAAATCAGTCCTGAATTCCGGTTGTCGAATTTTAAAAAGTGAAATATTGCTGCGAGTGAATACCTGCGACAGAGAGGTCCCAGCGAACCATGTCATGCGATAGAAGAGTACACAGCATTGAAGCTGTGTGTAGTTCGTCCAAAATGCACAAAATTTCTGAATCAGAAATTTGGCTTGCCAGTTCAGCAACCAACCTGTTGATTGCATTAATTGCACCGATTTAATGTTGAAGTTAGTATTCAAATTATGCCAAAGTCTTTACCAAAAACTTTAACCTGAGAACTGCGGTTGGTTCTTAGATGAATGTTTAAAACCAGTAGGTTTCATTGGGGATCATACACCTTAAAGGATAGAAGACATTGTCGAAACAACTGAAACAGAAAGCGATGATGAAGAATGTTCAGAAGTTGGAGATCACAAATATATGTCCGATGACTCGGATCCTGAATAATTTAAAAACTTTTGTATTTATATTTTATTACAATAAAAAGAAGATTTATTTTCATTTTTGTTTTTATTTTGTCTACTAATAATAGAAATAAAAATTGCAAGATTAGTATTATATATTATATTACTATTACCTTTTTATTTACTAAAGATGTACTTTAATGTCTCATAAAATATACACACATTATAATTGAAATATTAAAAAATACCTCTATTTTAATACTATGTTTTCTATTTTAATATTAAGCTACTCCAAAATGATGCGCAACATGTACGAGTCTATCGCTATCGTTTTCATTTTCAAGGACAAATGCATGCGCACTCTCTTTCTTTCAATGGACGAACTACACACAGCTGCAATGCTGTGTAGACCTCTCTGTCGCACGTATTCACTCGCAACAATATTTCACTTTTTAAAATTCGACAACCGGAATTCAGGACAGATTTTTCGCAGACAACCCTATACCACCGTGTTCGTAATGAAATAATCTTTATTTTAATTTAACATTAATTCATTAGCCAGACCGGTGCAGGTTACTACTATCGATTTACCTGTCTATACCTGCCTACCCAAGAGTTGTGACGGGAAAAAAATAGTCAACCTAACGTTTGCATATTCTATGGGCTTCATACTTTCGATTGGTATGGAATTTGTCTATTAACCAAACCAGTGAAATGTTAAAAAAAAAACAATTTTTTAATTGTTTATTAATCATATTCTGGACTGAAATTTTTTAGACAACCCATTTGCAATATATTTATTGACATATTTAATTGAATATAAAATCCTTTTCATCCATTAACCAGCTCGGTGAAGGTCGTTTTAAGGTGGGATCTTAGACTATAATGAAACATTCAAGTTTGTCAATGCAGAAACAATGCATGAATGAATTCTGGGCGGTGTCCATTTAGATTGCCATCGACACGTTAAGTAGAAAAAGAATGTCAGTAAAATGCAAGAAACGTCAGTCAACGCTCCTCGGGTAAGAATCTAAATAAAAATGCAAGTTAGCCGACTCAAACGCAAACCGCGTCTAATTGAACTCTGATTAAATTTTGTACGAAAATGCATCATGTCATATGCTCCGCCGTACGTTAATGCACTTCTAAATGTAGGTCGCGATCAAAGTACAAATACGCGTAACTTTTAGCTAACTCATTAACACATAACATCACGCCTGTAATTCCCGAAGGGTTGGGCAGAGGTGTACATGTAGTACACCTACATTTCGCCAGTTATGTTTAAGTCCCATCTAATAAGGGGTGAACATATTACCATCAACCGGGCTCAAATCCAGCATAATATTGAAGAAAACTTGTTTTAGAATGACAAATATGGTATCATAGATAAAAGAAATGACCCGGGTTGAACTCGCATAGGTAGTTCTTAGTAAAAAAATCGCCAGTTAGACAAAAGGGTTATTTTTCTTCTCCAATTCCAAAGGTCACGAAAACGTTCAGTCCCTCACAATAACTCATGTATAGATGTTCATACGTCAAATGCCTCGTTGGTCTAGTGGTCGCAAGCGCTACTGCTGAGCATGAGGTTCTGGGTTCAATTCCCGGTTCAGTCAAAGTGTTATTCGGTTTTTCCATCTGGAATTTCTCGGTAGCAGCCCGGAGTCTGGATTTGCGCCCAGTTGATGGCAATAGGCTCGCCCCCTATTACATGGGACTTAAACATAACTGGCGAAATGTGGGTGTGCTATAGGTATACCTCTGCCTAACCCTTCGGGGAATACAGGCGTGATGTTATGTTGTTGTTATGTTCATACGTGGGAGTTTATTTCTGAGCCAAATATAAAGGAGGATTTATTTAAATTTATTATTAGATTCGGGAAAGAAGTGAGAAAATATTAGTTTTTTTTATCTCACTATACGGAGCCTTGTCGTCATCTGTCGAGGCCTTTTCCAAAGTATGTTGGGGTCAGTTTCCAGTCTAATCGAATGCAGCTGAATATCAATACTTGGGGCGTCTACTTATCTGTCCTCCACAACCAGTTACTGGATAACATTAACTTTGTAAGACTGATTGCCAGAGTTTTGGGTTTATTACTACCTGTAACAACTGTAAGGACCTTCATCATCGTAATAAAGAAAGCCTGACAGGAAAGTTTCGACAAAGAAGATAAGGTAAAGTTAAATTTTAACACACGATATGTTTTGATCAAAACAACTTTTAGCAGATTAGTTTAATTATGAAATTTTCCTTAAATCACGAAGGAAATGTCCGCAATATAATGCTCTTAATCCAGGCAAAGCAGGGCAATTAAGGTTGGATTTCAAGCAATTTTCGAGGCCAAAACCGCTTTTAAATGGTAGTTTTACTTTGTAACCACAGGTCTTTTCATGGACATTAAAATGTTGTAGGATTATTATTTCAGGATTTATCAAAGGTTTAATACGTTATCGGACCTTTATATAATCTTAAATAACCCCTATTGTTCAAATTAGAGGGTAACAAAGTTCCGATAGATTAACTAAATAAATCAACGCGTAGCACCTCGCCCACGACGCGTAGCCAGCATAGCGGTTTACCGTATTAGCTACGCCGCGCCGTGACTACGAGTGCTACGCCGTAGCGCTCGTACAGTTAGTTTTAGATCCCCGCTAGTTCTGCTATAGTGAAAGACCACAGGTAATGCGGGGATTAAAGTATGTACTTATTCTTAACATATGAAGTATATATAAGGTGAAATCTTAGACTGTATCTTCAAACAATGTTTTTCATAAAATAATAACTGTTTTGTTTTAATGCAAAACAGGTCTATTATGTTTCTTTCAAAACACATAGCATTGGTTGAAAACCTTTTTGTTATATGCTGGTGAAAGAATACCTGAAGGATGCAGACGCTATCTGAATTACGTATTATATGAAATGAACGAATATTTCGGTCCATATTCATTAATTATTCAAACAAAAATTAAGAGTTTTCAATTTATTTATCCTATAAAATGCAGAAATGAAAACATCTTCCATAAAATGTTATAGATAAATGGCCAATCTATTTGCCTTATTTACGGTGAACATGTAATTATTATTATTATTTCCATTTTATTTCGGACAAAATCCATATAAGTGTATATGACAAAGTTAAAATTCCATTGAAACTGAAATTTATTTAGGACTTTTTTAACCGATTTAAAAAAAAGGAGGGGGTTCTCAGTTCTACTGTAAGTTTTTTTTTTAATGCTCAGAACTGTTTTCTAGGTGAACCAATTTGGATGATTTTTTTTTATTTGAAAGCGTGTGCTTCACATCTGGTCCCATATAGCATCTAGCAGTTTTTAAGTTATCCGTAATACTGCATATTTTTTTCACTTAGTTTATATTGATGATGTGTTAATAATTTCCTGTCACTGTTATTTACATATTAAGTAGTGGTATACCAACATGTGTGAGGTAGGTACCGCAACTAAAAAGTGAAACTTAAAAACTTTTTTACAAAAGAACAACCGACTTCCAAGAAAAACACTAAGAAACGTGCAAAATAACTTTAATTTCGGAAGTCGGTAGCCAAAATACAAAACCAAAGACATACATAACAAAGTTAAAATTCCATTGAAACTGAAATTTATTTAGGACTTTTTTATTATAATGGTCAATACATTAATCCGCACATGTAAATGATGTAAATGATATCTACGAAGGAGAACTCTAGTATGTCTCTTTACTTGTCATTTAAATTAACTTAAAATGTGAATCATGTACACAAACATATTTAAATATTTTCATAGGGAATTCAAATTTCTCATATGATAAATCCTCTTCCCCTTTCACAGAGAGGAGACTTTCATCTCATCAGTGCAAGTGGGAACATTATAGGCTGATTATTCTAAATTCTCTTGAGTGATATCCCTCTCTTTTACTAATTTACAAAAGCAATCATTCTGTAAGCCTAGTGGCTGTACCAGTTTAATTTCATCTGATGAACTAATCACCAGTCAGCCTCCCGAAGGCTATCACTGACCTAATGCTTCCTGGAGGCTCCTCTCTCTTTAAAATCTTTCGAGCTAGCTTAGCCAGACCTGTTATTTTAAACCAAAATCAACAAAAACGACACGAAACAACAAAGTAACATCAAATCCGCAACGGTTTTGGTAGATTTTAAGTAAACACCTTGATTCAACATTTAAAATTTGTGAGATATCTTACAATATGTAAATCCCTGCCAATCAAGGGGTAATTTTCTATCCCATATGGGTGACTTTCTTGGCAGTGGTTTAGCTAAGTATATAGCTTTTGAAACTATCTAAATGGACAAGAAAATGTTTAGATCTAACATCTGTTGGTACAATATGTACTGTAACTGTAGCAGGTAGCGTTCTGTACAGTTTCTGCCTACCCCCATGGGAATAAGACGTGAGATTATGTATGTATGTACACTATTTTATTTCACAAATCGATGCGTGCTTTACTTGTAGTAATCAAGTGTACAAACACGCTGTGAATGCGTGCGTGAAGACGAGTAGCGTCAGCACAACACAAACACGCACACACACTTTTCCGACTTCGCCATTGTCTCGGACGGTATCAAGAAGTCCCTATATTTACACACACATTCACAGCGTGTTTTTACACTTGGTAACCACAAGTAAAGCGTGCGTTGTTCCCCGAGTTAAAAAATACTTTAAAACAGATTATTCAAAACACCCTATATTTTTTGTTTAGTCCGAACTTTGCAGCAACTTTCTAGGCCAAAATGTAAACAAAACACATAAAATACTGAAAAATAGTAAGATAAACAAAGCCTTTATTTTGAAGAGGGGTAATCTTGTGGGGAAAAAGAGATACTCGTACTGAACTGAGTAATATGCTTTGAATTTGTTTTGTACATAAGCTGCTAAAGTGTTGAAGCAATATACAAGAGATTATTTCAAAATAAAATTAGAGCAGTATTGAATAATTTTCCTGCCTAACTAAGCGTAAGGAATGGAACATCATGCCGGAGACTTAACATTTTTAGAACGCCAGAAGTTTGGCTAAGTAGAAGAGAGAAAAGGTTTGAAGTAAACCGGTATGTCATAGAACCAAGTATTCGAAGACATGTGACATCTACCAAACCGTCATAATAGAATGCAATAATATACATAATTATGAAAATGATATTAATGAATCTCTAACTAAAATAGTAAACTGGCTTAATGAGAATAATTTGAAAATTAATTTAAGTAAAACCAACATCATGCAATACCATCAACGTCGTGAAAATGAGAACATTAATATCACTTATAAAGACTATAAAATACAGGAAGTTGATAATGCTAAGTTTTTAGGAATCACTATTGATAATAAATTGACTTGGAACACTCATACTGAAATAATATGTAAACGATTAAGTAAATCTGCGTATGCACTATTCCAACTGTCAAAAAAGGTTAGTATTGAGACATTGCTAACAGCTTACCATGGACTTGTAGCTTCTGTTTTAAGGTACGGTATTATTTTCTGGGGGCAGTCGGCTAACAGGGAGGTTGTATTTAGGATGCAGAAACGCTGTGTGAGGTCTATGTGTGGTTTGAAAACGACAGATAGCTGTATTCCACACTTCAAAAAACTAAAAATATTGACACTGCCAGCAATGTACATAATGGAAACTGCATTATTTGTGGAAAAAAACCCGCATTTATTTGTCACCTTATCTGAAGTCAGAAGAAATCCATTGCGTACTCAATATATTAATAAACTTTGTAATGTTAAATGTAAAACATCCTTAATGAGTAAAAGTTTCTTCGGCAACGCTCCAAAAATTTATAATAAAATACCGAATGCCATTAAAAATATGCCATTATTAAAATTCAAAAAGGCACTTAATAAGTTGCTTAGTGACAAGTGTTACTACACATTAGATGAATTTTTGAATGATGGCTCAATATAAACAAAATTACAAAAATTAAAAAGTTATTATTAAAATGCGTCAATATAAATTGTGTGTTTTTTTTTTGTTTGTCTTTGTTTTTATGTTATATGACAGAAACTTACGTGATGTTTGGATTTGAAATCCATTATTAATATTGACATTTAATATTTTTGGACATTTTTAATTATTTTGACTTTATTTTTATTGTATTTTAATGTGTTAAACAATGTTATGTAATTTTTTCAATTTGTATTGTTAATTAAATACCATAATTATGCATGATTATCTGAAACTCTAATCTCTAATCTGAAACTTTAATATGTGATCTTGAGATAGAAGCACACCATATTTGTACGCCTTCTGGCATAACATAGCGCTCTTTCATCAAATATAACATCTGTATTGCTTTACCTGTGTTAACAAATAAAAGTGATTTGATTTGATTTGATTTGTCATATCACCGCGCGTGGTGGTTTACGGCGGGCCCGCTCCCTTTCACAGACAGAAGACCTGTGTCCAAGCATTGGGATCATTGTAGAATTATATTATGCTCTTATTTAATCTCCGATACTTATAAAATAATAATTAATTAATAAAAAACAATTTGGTCCACAAATGTTGTTAAGTGTTATTAGTAGCTGTAGTTGTGTGTAGTGTAGTTGATAAAATTTTATTCAATAACTATAAATTTAAAATCTATTCTATGAAATCAATTACCTAAATAATATACCTACGTACACTTTTAAATACATTAACATTATCAACAATAATATGAAATAAAATTTAAATATTGTACATCAAATTAAAATTATGAATTAAAGAATTTAAAATTGCGAATGAATTCTTGCGCATACTGTAGCTGAAAAACAAAAGCCTGGAATGTTGTAAATGTTGTTAACTAGAATATAAACTCACGTCAAATCCCTGCACAGATCTGTATGTGGTGGGGCGCAGGAGTTTCATGAGGGTGGCGCCATCTGTTGGTGGTAGCCCGGAGCGCATCGCTGCGGTCGCCGCCCGCGCCCACAAGGTCACCGCGTCGTACAGGTGAGCTGCTTCTATGGGGACCTGTGGGGAAAGTTCCGAACTCATCAATAACGCCGTATCATAGACACAAAAATCGCGTTAGGTCGTAAAAAATTGCACTGTACTGATTTTTTGGGATGTTGTTAGGACAGTCTGTAACTTTTCGGTAGGATGCACCTTTTGAAATTTATAAGTAAAAAACTCAAAGAACTCCGATAATTTCGAGGGTTCTCGAATACCACGCAGTTAGCACAGGTCTTTCAAAGCTGCAAATTTGGTTTTACACTATTGGTATCTATCCTAACAACATCCTAAAAATCTGTTTTGTAATATTTTTGCGACCTATGATGTTTTAAATGACTGACCTAATCGTATAAAATAAATTCTGAATTGCCCTCTCAATTCACCACACCACAATGAATTTAGATGTAATTCACCATCATTCATAGAAATTGTTCTGGAAGGTTTACTGGTAATGTATGATCGGCATATCTAAGGCTGCAAACCACTAATGATGTTGCCACGAATTAAACGCAAAAACAAAGCCTAATTCCGATGTTTTTATTTTTGTATTTTCTTTTTTTTCTTTCGTAGTGCAAGATATAAAAAGCTATAGGTTTAATTTGACGGTAGAATTTTGGTATTTTAATAAAGATAAATGAATGCTAGTATGCATAGAAAATAACGGCCTTTGCACGGGTATAGAATTAACCACATTATAAACCTATTATTATTTGCTTGTCAGTCATAATTTTCAGGCTTTTCGTATAATAATAATACAGAGAATGACTAATTATAAACTTAGGGGGTTATAATTATTTAAATCATTACTTCATTAGAGAGACTTGCAAATAAACATTGAATCCCGCAATCCTACTTAATTAACGTAAATAAATAAGAAATCAATTAACAAGACTCCGTAGATGTCGCCAAAGAGGTAAAACAGGAATCCATTGAAGTGACAGAGATAAAACAAATTCGCAATTGAGAGATTATTCTCTGAAATGCGAATTTATTTTATCTCTGGGTTCTTCTGGTTTCCGTTTCCAAGAGAGGAAAATAATGATGTGCGTTGTTTTCAGTTTGTATTTTGTTACTTTAAGGCTTTTTTTTTCAGAAACATATAGGTATATAGTGGTAATCACCGGCCCATTTCCTTCACAATGAACTCTGCTACCATCATCATGATCATCGTCATTCTCCTCTCCTTAAACCAATTTATTTATGGTTTTCGCAGCAAATGTATTCTTCCATACATCTCCATCAGCCGTTACCTCTGTGAACCTCTTACTGTTCCTTGGTCTCGAAGTCGCAAGCGCGGCTGCTAAGCGTGGGGTCCTGGGTTCGATTCCCAGGTTGGGCAAAATGTTATTAGGTATATCTTAGAAGTTGGTGGTGTGATACCCCCGTGCCTTGGAATGCACGTAAAGCCGTTGGTCATGCGCCTGATCTCTCCCCGGTCGTGTCTTATTGTCGTCTCATAGGACTATGAGAGTAAAGGAACAACTTGTGCACTATAATATCTCTTGCCTACCTGGCTAATCACCGTTGGGACACGCCTCGATGACCGAAATTCGTTCAAGAGGATTTTCTTTTTATCTCAGTGATATCACACACTGTCTTTCACATATTTACACTAGGTACTGGTGAATCCTCAGTTGTAGCCGGCCAAATACAAATTTTCTTTGGTTTTTTCTAAAATTGCAGCTCTGTTTTACGTCGTACATTGATCGAAATGCGGTTGGCAACTGTAGGAATGATATATTTATTGAATAATAATCATCAATTTCATATCAATCGTCAAACTTTGGAAATTTGTTCCACTTAAGAATTTTTCAGAATATTTCATATGAAAATTCTTAGGTGGAACAAATTTCCAATGTTGACTTATAAAATCCTAATTTCTAAATATAGTTATCCGATACAGGGCTTGTAAGACAAACAGCTAACAAACAGTTACTGTCTCGAAGCTTGTTACGGACTGACCTCGACAATACGGCCGGTATACCCAACTGTCCTACTTATCGTTTCGTTATTTTATATTGCTTTTATTCTGTTCAGGTCATACATTGGGGAAATTACAGTCGAGTATATCTATTTTTGGTATGATACACTGTTGGTTTTTTTTTATTCTTTTGTTTTCGTGTTCGTGGTCCTCCTTTGGCCATCGGTTTTCTTTAGATTTACATATACACATACATAAATTCACGTCTTCTTCCGATAGGGGTAGGCAAAAACTACAGAACGCCACCTGCTACGATCCTTACATACTCCTTTTGCTTCGTTTACGTTCATACATCTGGTCATACAGGCACGCCGGTTGCGAGTACTACGCACCTGACCTTTCTGAAGAACATCACCAATAAAGTCACTATAAGTCCTCCTAGGGCGTCCCCTTCCAGCGTTTCCATTCACATCTGCCTTGCCTTTAGATTTCCGCAGAATAATTTGAATAAAAAATTGCTACCTAGGAGGTTTCACGTGTTTTCAAATCAACTAACAGGGTGCCGATTCTATCTATTTAAAGAATGGTATCGAACCTAATCCCGATTGATTCCCGTGATTGATCTGAGTAACGATCTGTTTTATCACAGAAATATCTTCTTAGGTCCAAAAGATAGGATTGCCCGTTACTCCATGCCTAATACCTATAAACGTCTCGTGAAAACGCAAACATCGCGATCATCTGACACTCATTTGCACGCCGATCGCTTATTTTAAAACACAGCCTACCTACGTCTAGCAAGTACGTCTGTAATCGCCATTCGGAGTTCAATTTCTAGATTGGGCAAAGTATTAGGTAGGTATTATGTTTTTCTCTCAAACAAATGTTCGGTAGCAGCCCGGGATGTGTATTTGTGCCAGATTGCCAATTGGTCCGCCACCCTTTACATGGAAGCTACTCTGTAACTGCACCCTAATTGCATATCACACTATCAATCAGAATCTGAATCATTTTGAAGCCCATTGCTTCATATGTTCGAAAAATTTGTCGTAAACAACGTAAATCACGCAATGAATGTTGTTGAACTGTCAAAATGAAAGCCATTCCTACTGTTAGGTTAGTGTGTTACGCAATTACCCCGCTGGTGCGTGTAATATACCTCTACCAACCCCTTTCGGTGAAAATGGCGTAAAAAATGCAATCGCAATTTGAAACATACGTCCCGACCTACCTCACGGTTTAACCCCGTGACGTACGAGCTACACACTCAGGCTGCGTCCTTACCAAAAGCGATCGGTGCATTCATGTCTCTTTTAGTTCGGTGAATCGGAACGCATGGTCGTGCCGACAGAGGGCGCTTTTCGATTTTCCGAACAAAAAGTGACATTGAACGCGACGACCGCTTTTGAATAGGACGCGGGGTCAAACGGCATGCATCTTGCGACAGTGACAGCGGAGCAAACAAATGGAAGACGTTGTTTAGAGTATGCCACGCGTCACCGTAACCCGACTTGCACAGCGACGCGACGGATGGAAACAAGAGACGAATGTGCGTGTCGCTTGACATCGCTCGAGATTTTGCACGCGGGGCCTAACCTATGTTCATCTAAGTTGCGACGTTTCCTATTATCGTACGTACACAACATAAAGATTGACGCCCTAGTTTTATTTTTACCGATGTAGAAATAAGTAATGGCTGTTTGTTTTACTTTATAAAAGTGTCTCTTTCTCACGTAATTCTCACAAAGTTTAGTTGAGGTTGCTTCTGAACCTCTATTGTAAGCCTATAATTGAACGTACGTTACTGGATTTAATATTTAAGTGAACAAAGTACCTAATACTATAGAATGGTAAGTTCATTCTTACTGAAATCAGTGGTTACGGGATTATTGCAGTTGTTGTAGTAGTGTTTCAGAAAAAAAAACCTTGCAGTTATTGATTAGAGCACAATATAATTATGTTCTTTAAAAGTCAACAAGCTAGCAGATTTAAACTACAGAAATTAAATATACATTGGTATCTCCACATGAAAATTTGAGGGTTTATGACATCCACCAGTAACCCGCACTCACAAATAGGAGGCCTTTTGCGTGTCCTTTGCAAAATGAGAATATTTCCTTAGTGGTTAAAGTTTTGATTACTTCTGCGTATTTTCCACAGAATTCGCAAGAACGCGGCTTTTATAGTGAGTCTATTATGCCAGTCTACAACGTTGGTGCCAGAAAAACTGCGTTTCCTATGACCAGGGCTGCTATACAGGGTGACAACAATGACTTCCGCTTCTAGGAAATGTGCCATAAAAGGCCTCGTTTTCAATTTTCAATAGTTAGAGAATTGCTTCCAATATTTTATTTAAAACTTTCCTGGAATGAAACGGATACTGTTCTACCACATAGTCGAGAATTTATTTCCCTGTAGTTGATAATTTGAATGTCGAATCAAAATAAAATGAAATTTCCGTTGAGCAAAACGTACTGTAATAGATATTAGGGTACCTTCCCTATTTCCACCCAGTATTTTAAGTAGGTAGTTACATTGATACTACCTACCAAAGCATGTTTGTTGTGCAAGTTATATGTTAAGTCTAGTAAAATGTAACTACCATTTCTGAGTTTTTTTAACCCTCCGTACTCTGTCTCACTTAGTGCTAAGTGATGGAAATCACATATTCTCTTGAGACTTGAACACTGTCAGTTTATACAAGGTCAAATAAAAAAAAAAATACCAAACGTCACCAAAAATTGAATATCGATTCACATCACCTGTGAAGTTTCACTATTGAGAAACAGAGACCACAGCAAGGAGTGACCACAAATATAAGCATCTACAAGTTTTTTTTTTAATATTTCTGCCTACTTCCTATATGGCGGCACGGTTGGTTGTTATAAAACAAACAAAAAAATTAAAAAGTTGTTATTAAAAAGGTTGGTGTATAAAAGAAACAAACAAAAAAAAAAGAAAAAAATATTCTCAACACAAAGAAATTTTTCCAACGTCAGATATCTTTTATCCGTTGAATAAAATTGACGTCTGACAGTTTTTGTGTGGAAAGCCTGTCAAAAATTCAATGATTTTTTCCTCGGATAAAGATGCAGGCCCTGCCCCTAAAACTCTTTGTATAACGGACAGGAAGATTTGTCACTCTTTGACATTCCGGTCACGGGTGTTTTAAAACGGGAAGAATTTGAGGCAGTCGGCAACTCAATTTGAGTTACGCTTCGTCTCGGTCACGTCACGTCCGCTTTCATTCTTTGTTTATTTGAAGCTTTTGGTGTGCCATATTGCTTGCTTCAAAAGTAATTTGTAAGTATACAGAATGTTCTTGATGTAAATTTAAAAGGTAGGGGAAAACACTGAAAATTCACATTAGTATTTACAACAGCAATAGCAACATAGCATCACACACCCACTCACCTTTCGCCATTAGTCCCAGGTACGTAATAAGGGCGACCCTAATGCTATCAACAGGAAAAGAATTGAGAACCCGACAACACTTTGTTCGACCTAGAAATCGAACCCAAGGCTCATTTTCAGCAGTCTTTTTACGACCACGAGGCCAGCGAAGCAGTTAACATTCGTATTGATCTTCGTTTAAACGTGTACAGTGCAGAGGACTGGACTTAGTAAGCACCCAAATTACAAAAATAATTTTGTTTCGATTCTGAGAAACTTCAAGAGAAACTTCTTATAATATGCTGAAGTACCAGAAATAATAAACTTATATAAAAAAGGAGTTTTTAAAGAAGAAATAGTTAGGAAAGTAAAATCCAGTCTACAAGATTTACTCTGTAGAAATAGTTTTGTCCGGTTGGCTCTAAGAACCGACCTTCGCGAATACTTTATAAGTTGATGGCATGAATAATGAGATGAACACTATTTCATATTCGGAAGATTAGAAAAGAAATGAGACGTCGCGCCGTCCGCTTGGAGAGCTGACAGAAGCCGTCATGATGTAAAATAATTATGTAGATTAAACGAAATAAATAATTCTTCTATAATACTAAATTCGCCTTTCATAATTCGACCCAGTAATAAAAGCAAGCCCTTATAGTAGCTACCTATCTCTGACTCTCTCTCTCTCTCTCTTATTAACATTCGCTAACTATGAATGTAAACACCCATTGAATACAAAATTTTGAGCAAACAATTCCGTGAATCTCAATTAACATAGTACATCAACGTACGTCTGTTTAGGTAGATAAATTACTAGGAAACTTTCAGCGGTTGCAAACTCGGGAGATACGATACATTTTTAACGTTGAGGGTAGGTAAAAAATCGATAGACAGATACGAGTAGACAGAATACTCATTATTAGGCACACCATACGAATTATTACAGATATAAATGTAGAAATATTACATAGGCTGATCCAATGGGCGGTCTTATCGCTAAAAGTGATATTTAAAAGACAACCTCTGCATGGATTAAAGGAGAAGGAGAGATAATCTTGCAGGCAGGCTGTAGTGTACCATTTACAACAATAGTTACAATAAATAATATGACGGCGCGTCGACGTCAAAATCAAAATGTCAACGTCAAGGTGGCTTTATGGTCGGTGTCAAAGCCACTCTAGCGGAGCGTCGTGTCAATGGTAGCGAGGCAGCCATCTTTTAAAAGACACTTTTTGATGGAACGGCGCCAGCGCACAATGTCTGCGACGAATCGCTTTCCATTACATCAATCAAAGTGATTTTTAATAAGATTTATTAAGATTAAAAGACTAGAGACTATTGTTTTAATTCTAGGTTAATTTTAATGATTTTGTGATTATTGAAGAAAAGCAATATAACGGTTGATTTTCGGAGGTATTCGGTTTTATTCACCGCCTTATTTCCACGCCCGGTGAGATGAGTTCTGATGATGGCCCTCCTACGCCTTCACATACATAACACATTTTATACTTATGTATTCAAATATATACAATAATAATCATGAAACAACTGCAAAGAACAAAAAAATATGTTTAAGGAGAGAACAACAATGTACTCGTAACAACGTATTCCTTTTGTTTTAATTGTACGTATTAGCCGCGGAGTAGAAACACAATTTATTTTAAACAACTTTGTTAGCTTAATTTTAACACAAATTACCTTTTTATTAAAATGGTCACTTGTTGCCAGTCATAACAAATTTCTTTTCAGTCCAAAATATTTTACCTATATATACATTTGCAACGGATTTGGATGAAATTTAACACACATATAGTTTATAATCTGGATTAACACATAAGGTACTTTTAATCCAGGTAGTACGTTTCCGTGGGATATTTTCCAGTAAGCTAGCAGCAGTAGTAGTAGTAAAGCTAGTAGCAGTAGTAAAGCTAGTTTTACATAAACCAACATGGGCACTTATGAAACGTCAGAAGCTAGGTGCACGGTTCCAATTGGACGTTTTTTATATAGTAGAGCCGGCAAGCAACGCTCTGAGAGGACGGTATCAAAGGTAATTATATAACAATGATCTATTATATATATATATATATATATAAATGAATCGCCGAAATGTATGTACGCGCATAACTTCCGAACGACTACACTAAATTGGATAATTCTTTTTTTTTTGTGTTCGTTATTGTCAGGACAAAGTTTGTAGGTAGGGTAGGTAGGGTAAGTAGGTAGGTAGGGTAGGTCGTTAGGGTAGGTCGTTAGGGTAGGTAGATAGGGTAGGTAGGTAGGGTAGGTAGGGTAGGTAGGTAGGGTAGATAGGTAGAGTAGGTAGGTAGGGTAGGTAGGTAGGTAGGGTAGGTAGGTAGTGTAGGTAGGTAGGGTAGGTAGGTAGGTAGGTAGGGCAGGTAGGTAAGGCAGGTAGGTAAGGCACGTAGTTAGGGTAGGTAGGGTAGGTAGGTAGGGCACGTAGTTAGGGTAGGTAGGTAGGGTAGGTGTTAGATACTTAGTGCTCCCTGTTCGAAGCCAGGACGGGTACAGCTAGTGTAAAATAAAATATATAATGGTAAACAAAACGAGGCATCTATGAGTTTACGAGGCCTACAACGCGCTCACACTCACAAAATATATAAAAGAAGCTAGGTACGTAATAAATGATTTAATCTAAATGAAACGTTGTCATTAATTTGTAAATACGATTCGATTGATTATATAGAACCATAATTTAAAGTACAACTTTAGAACACACTAATTCCATGACAACTACTCACTATTAATTGACGTAGGTTATCTTTTCTGTCACACAAATAAAACAAACAGCCAGTCTAAAATAAACTAACAAAACTTCAAAATAAAATGTCATACAAATTATGATAATCATTATCCACTCAATGCTTAACCTCTATCTGTCCTGCCACTTTTGAATATTCAAAATGGAAGCTAAAACTTTCATTTGAATATTTTGTTTCCAAAAAAAAAAAATAGATTACACCGCCTTTTTATGATTACGGGGGTTAAATAAATGCAATTGAATTGAATATTTTGTTTCCACAAAAAGTAGAATAAGTCGCCTTTTTATTTATAGATGTTTGTTTTGCAGATCTCAAATGATTACAGGAGCAGGAGATATACAAATGCAATTTAATCTAGTCTGAGTAATACAGGGTACTTGGTAGAAGGACCGACACAAGTTTTTGGGGATGTCATTTGTTAGCATAATATTTTTTTAACCGACTTCCAAAAAGGAGGAGGTTATATGTTCGGCTGTATGTGTTTCTTTTTATCTATGTTCACCGATTTCTCCGTCAATTGTGAACCGATTTTGAAAATTATTTTCGTGTTTGTGAGGGTATGCTCTCGAGGTGGTCCCATTGTCACCAAGTCAGAATCTGATGAAGGGATCCCATGGAAAACGAAAGGAAATCCTCAAATTTTATAGGCACACCTATAGCGATTTGGGTATTTTTTATAGTAACTCGTGCATTTGCTCTCGGAAAGCACCATTTGGTGAAGTAGAACCGATGACGAAGACCAGAGGTGGCCACCGGAACTACTCATTGTGTAATGGTGACTTCACCATCAGCTCCAGTTTTTCTCGTTTTTATCAGGAGAACTCCTCAACAATTAACGTCCCTGCATCGGGAAAAGCAATATTTGTAAAAGGTGATGAGCAGTTGAAATAAGGCTATTATAACTTAGATAAATTAATAACTGACCCACTAAAATGTGAAAAATATAAAAAAAAAAACAAAAAAGACAGACTTCTAAAAAAAAACACCACAAAGTGAAAAATAAGTTTAATTTCGGAAGTCGGTGGTAAAACTAAAATACAGATCCAAAGACAAAATTAAAATTATTTTTCACTTTGTGCTGTTTTTTTAGAAGTCGGTTGTCTTTTTTTGTAAAAAAGTTTTTTATTTTTCATTTTTATTATGAAATAGCTGCTGCCTGCGACTTCGTTCGCGTGGAAGTCGTAAGACACCACAATATAGTTAAATTACAGCCACATTTTTATAAAACTTTACTGTATACCTACTACATTTTGTAGTGATAGTCTCAGCAGCCAAAATATGAAGAGAGTTAGGACTGGTGACGCGGGAGCAAACTATGTACAGTTATCCGTGTGAGAAGCAGCTCGTCCTGTGGTCGACACCTGCAGCTTTCAGTAGTAATTTCACATTGCTTGCGAAGTTTTTCGTTTTCAGTGAATTAATGAAAGCCTGCGTTCCTGTGTATATCTAATAGCACAACACTGATACTTTATCACAGATTATTCTTGACGAACAGATATCACTAAAATAATAAGTATGTCAGTAGCATGTAAACACACGAGATTTCTCATTAATAGTCACCTAACCAGATATTCAATTTTATTATTACCAAAGATGAAAGAAGAGGCCTAAACTTTATGTTTTTCTGTGTACGTTTTACGAACTATCATAGTACAATAGTATAACAAAATGTAAAAAACGGGAAACACAAAAAATATTAATTGTTGGGAATGGAACATAGATTTACAAACAGTCGTCGAACCACTAAGGTATTTGCTCCGTTGAAAGTTGACTAAAATAGCCGTTCTGATATTGTCATGATTGACTGCATAGCTCCTTAAAGGTAAAGTGTGATGATAATCATTTACAATGCCGACCTCATCTAGTTTAAAAATATGATTGACGTGTAAAAGTGTTTGTACAAACCTACTTACAGAAATAAAATCATTTATCATTTATCATTTATCAATGCTAAATCTGTAACTATCTGCAATATTCTAACCTATTGGCTCGTCTTTTTACAATTTGAAGTAAAATATAGAAAAATACGAACAAATTGTACTATTGCTCATCCCCATACCAAATAGCGTGATAATTTATAGCCAACAGATTGACCAGATTTATATGGAATATGTATGCTAAATTTGAATAAAATCTATTTAGAAGTTTTTGCGTGATGCTGGAACAAACATACAAACAGACAAAAAATCTTAAAATTCTATTTTCTGAATTAGTATCGTTCCCAGACCTCGCAAAAACAAATTGGAAAATAAATCAATATACATACAGTTTTTAATTCGCTATGATTAAAAAAAAACAATATACATACAGTTTTGACTTCGCTATGATTAAAAAAAACAATATACATACAGTTTTGACTTCGCTTTAATTAAAAAAAAACAATATACATACAGTTTTGACTTCGCTACGATCAAAAATAAACAATATACATTCAGTTTTGACTTCGCTATGATTTTTGCTGACTCGACAGACGTTGTCCTTTCGAAACAATAATTCATACAAAAATCCCACAAAAAATATTAATTTCAGGTTTTCCATAATTTTATAATTTTCCAGGCCACAGGTTTTAAATAGTTGTAGCGATCTAATCGATTTACACTTTGATTCCCCAACTAATAAGAAATCAATAATCTTAACTGTTTGTCTGATTTGTTATGAAGCCTTTAATGATGCTTTTATATTTAGCTTTTTTTGCCTTAGAGTTATGTTTGCTTGTAAATTTGACATGTACCCAAGCTGTCAACATAATTTACTTTCGGTAATGCGGTGTTTACGTTTAAGTAATGTGTACCACTGTATTAAATTTAAGTTTCATGTTTTTTTTAAGATGTAACTAGTGTAAGCAGTTATTGGTAGACCTAAATAAATAAATAAGTTCGTATTTGAAAAGGAAACAAAAAAGCGAAAAATAATAAAACAACTTTAAAAAAAAGATCTAACCGACGAAAAAAGAAACTGAAACGCAAAACAAAAATCCTTTTAATATAACTTAGCTCTTAAATTAATGTTAATTACAAATTTTGAATCGGCGCCAAACACACAAAGGCGCCAAGTAAAATAATAACAGCTTGATTGATTTTCGTTAATTGTTGATGCGTTGATTGTTTGTTTTAATATAAATTGATTTTAAAATTGAAATTGTTCTTACCTTAACACAATTTTAAGAGTTAGGAAGCACACACGTTATTTTCTAGTATTTAGTAGTATATAAATAGTTATCACACTTAAGGCAGGATATGACGGTCCCTATCCCTAAGAAAATTGTGTCGGTCCTTCTATCAAACACACTGTGTCCTTCTATAATACAGTCATTGAGTCATTGCTCCTTGCTGTAACCCGAGACGAAAGCTTATTTGAATTCTAATCTAGGTAGGTAATTGTGAACTCGGCTGGAAAAATACGGGAGACACGTCGAGTGACATTGGATTCATTTTTTGTTTACTTCATCACGAGGCTTTCGAGTGAAATTAAATGGAGAAAAGGAATTTAAAATCCTGATTAAATTCTGTTTTGTTATTCTTTAACGTTTTTAATATTGTTTTCTCAGGCAATTTTATGGCCCGTATAAACACACTAAGAATCGTCTTGCTTTGAAAACTACATTAGAAACTTGTTTCGACGTCACCTAATGAAATATTTTTGAAAACAAACAAATAACAATTTATACAGACCACACAATGGCCACTAACCGAGTAGTTTTCAGGTAACTGCGCAGTCTCATCCTGATTTACATTGTTGAAGTTAACAGTTTTGCGTACTTTTGCTGTACTGCGTCGCAATAAACTCTGTGCAGTTTATATTGCTAGAAGGGGTCTAGCAATATAAACTGCACAGAGTTTATTGCGACTGCGCAGTTACCTGAAAACTACTCGGTTAGTGGCAATTGTGTGGTCTGTATAAATTGTTATTTGTTTGTTTTCAAAAATATTTCATTAGGTGACGTCGAAACAAGTTTCTAATGTAGTTTTCAAAGCAAGACGATTCTTAGTGTGTTTATACGGGCCATAAAATTGCCTGAGAAAACAATATTAAAAACGTTAAAAAATACATTTGTAAAGTGTATAAGCACAGTCACCCGCACGTCGGTAACTCTGTAACTTTGAGCAGGGGACTTTGACATAGATACCGACACTATCGCAAACTATCGATCGCTAAATATTAAGGTGAAATCTCAGTTGTCGCCCGCCAAATTCAAAGTTACTTTGAATTTGACGATTGATATGAAATTGATGATTATTATTCGTTAAATATATAATTCCTATAGTCGAGAATCGCATTTTGATCAACAAACGACGTAAAACAGACCTGCAACGTGCAAAAAACTAAAGACAATTTGAATTTTGCGGGCTACAACTGAGGATTCACCTTAATATTTAGCGATCGGTTTGCGACAGCGTCGCTATCTAGTCGAGACTGCCGGCCCTGGCCTAGCTTAGTACGGAGTTTCAGTGGAATAAGAGGCCAGCTTAAAAGGGTTTGTTACCGCTGACGTGCGACCTACTGTACTTTAACTACTTCAGAGATTTAGGTATTCATCATATTTTTTCCATCCTTAATGATTTCTAGAACTGTCCCTATCTCTCATCATCTTGTCCCAACTACGTTGGGGTCGGCTTCCAGTCTTACCGGATGTAGCTAAAAATGCCAGTATTTTAAATGGAGCCTGGAAAGGCTTATGATATTGGGCCGGGTGAAAGGAAAACACGCTCAAGGCAGAGCACCGGCAAGTTGGTCAGACGCGATCAAGAAGGCTGTTGGAGGCAGCATCTACCGAGCGGTCCACGCTACAGCAGATCGCATAAATTGGAGACGCGTCGCATGTGGTCGCGATCCTCAGCATTGAGGGAACCAGGAAGAAGAACATAACCGACTGTCAAAGACCTATACGAATGACACTCGGGACCAAGTAATCAAGGCGAAGTTATGAAATTTAATAAAAGTAGCTATTGATTATTTAAAACACAGCAAGGTTTTGTTCAGTTATTCAGATCTAAATAGCAGTGTTGGGCTTAATGAACAGGGTGGCAGGGACATGGACGAGCAACCTGTTACCATGGATTCAGTACAAAATTCTGAATGCCCCTGCGTTGACAATTTACGTCGGTTATGAAAAAAACTACGCTAGGGGGTCAAGAATGTCAAGGACCAGGCCCGGGTCGACGGCGCGTTGTGTTCCACGCGCACCTCAAAGAGATGTCAGCATAATTGACGGGGTCCGATAGGGCCGACGCCTGCCGGGGTCGCGGATTGTTCGAAACAGTTACCGTGGCCCTGGCGCACAGGCAACTGAAGGAACACGGGTGGGTTTTAGTCAGTAAGAGTCTGACTCGCCCTTCCGCTCCGCCCAGAGCGTCAGAGAGGTCATTTGATGATTTCCCATCCAAAAAAAAAAATTACAGGAATAAATTCCTTAACGCAAGAATTGAGCCCTTAATGTAGCCTACTTTAACTGTTCCAATAAACGCTACTCAAAGATTCAAGTACCAATAAATTGACACTTATTGGCAGTGCTTATGGGATTTATTTATTTTAATTCACCTTTAGGCACAAGTAAAAAAAACTGAACAAAGGCGAACTTAATATCTCAGGCATTAGGATTCTAATCCTTTACAGTCTAAGTTTTGTTCTTGTGTTGTTATTTCTCTGAGAATAGTACTAACTTCTTCATATGTGTTTGTTGAATGAATGAATGAATTAATGATATATTTATTTGCAAGAATAACAAACATACATACACAGTTGACAGTCGACTGTTCAACATATTTGTTGAACAGTGGACTGTCATAAGCAACATAATGATCATGTTCCCACTGCTGGGACACAGGCCTCCTCTCTGCAAAAGAGAGTGGGCCGTAATCCAGTACATAAAGTGAACACGCCTGGGTTCAAAAGCAAAGCGATTAAAAAACACTGAATTAATTTGGCAGTTCTTGAGAATATAAATAGAAAGTGTCGATTTCAGATTACCATACAAAAAAACATCATGTCTGAATAAAGGTGTCTATAAATAAAACATTGTTATGTGCGATTAATTGATCTTAAAATAAATTATATTTTGTACTTACACAATTCCGTTTTGCTTTCAGATGAGCTCTGGTGTCAATTACTGTATAGTTTCCATTGAAAAACAATACCAAAACAGGACTATTTTAAAATTAATTAAAGTAAAAGAATAACGTCCGTTTTAACTCGTGTGTTTATAAATAAAGCCTGACTTTTGGAGAAAACTTATCCATTTAGCTTTAGTTCTCTTATCTGTTTCCAAAAAAAAAAAACAACATTAACTGTTGCTTTAGGGTTTTACCAGCTTATCAGGTTACTTCTTCATTGACCCGGATAAAGAGTATGCTATGTATTAAACCAAGAAATGGTGTAGCTGTGTGTCAAAATTCATCCAAATCCGTTCAGTTGTTTACGCATTATAGAGTAACAAACATACAAGGGTTTTTTTTTGTACAGTTACAAAAATGAACTACGTAACAAAAAAAATATCAAAAAGGAAATATTTGGGCTATTTCACAGAAGATAATTAAAACAACAAAATCGCATTTAAATAATTTATTATTAATATTATAATCATACTCAAATTTTATTTTTGAATTATAGTTGAATTACAGTCATAAAATCAGTCTCAAATTGTGTATTTATTCATCGTACATTCATATAAATTATATTTTTAAATACAGTCCTCAAAAATAATACAATATACCTAATATGTAAAATATCAAAAATAATTCTGTATGAAATCGGTTTTACTTCAATATTGATACATATTTTAGTTACGCAACTAACAAACGTAACAAATTGTTACAAAAATGAAATCAACCATGAGTTGAATAACAATCTTAAACATTTGAAGATCAGAAAGAATCTTTTTGGATTTATTCAGCTTCTTTTTCGAAGTTGGTCAAACTTATTCTTTAAATTTACGCATAAATAATAAGAGCGAGCCTTACCGTTGTTTTTACTGAACAACCAAACTGAATGGTTTAATGTTGAAAAATCACTGCACAAGAACAAACAAAATTTTCTTGTCGGTGGCTTCCGCTGTCAAAATAGCAGACATTTTTCAGCTATCATCTAATTGGACGGTTTTAAATGGAGAATGTTGCCAGTTGAAAACTTCAAAAATCTACTAAAATTGCTGTTATATTATAGAATAATAACAATGAACGAAATAAAGACATAATTATATTGAAAGGGTGTTATTATTATTATGCATCAGATTACTTATTTATATTTTATATCATTTACATCATAATTAGAGTCTTATACTCGCAGATATTGCGCAATGAAAACATGTTAATATGTGAGTAGTTCTTTTCTATTCTTTTTGTATTTTTTTCGCGCTTATGCTTAAATACATGGTTGATTATATAATTATGGAAATGTTATGAGACTAGAGAAGTAACTTTATTTTTAAATTTCTTATTAATTTGATCCGAAATGTAAAAACCCATCTGGAAAGTGTTGTTCAAAGATAATAAAACTAATTTGATAACTTTAATTTAATGTGTTATTCCTGGACAATATTCACGTGGACGTTTTCACACAACAAAATAAGGATGAGGAAGTTTTTGGGTTATTTTCAACATTTCTGTAATGTTTAAAATAATCCAAAAACTTCCTCATAACTCATTCAAATATCTTTTAACCCACATACCAACACACATCGAATAACAGGACCAAGACATCTTACAACAACAACAATATAAAGTTTCCTCAATAGTTGACAATATATAGTTTCTTGTACGGATAAAAGATTAGTATTAATCCAAGAGTTATCCAAGGATACCGCCCTGGTCAGGTCAAAAACCTAGGAAATAGGTCAGACTTAGGAGGGCTACATGTTATGTATCTAGTCGCCATATTGTCGTTGTGTTACAAATTATGACCCTATTGTGGCTCGGAACGTACGTGAAACATCTCTAGGAATATTCAGTATGAATATATTCGAGGAACTAAATCCTCCCATTCATTGTGTGCTTTTACTGTAAAGAGTATTAGTTGCCTGTGTATCAACGTAACATGTTGGGTTACGAATGTAAGTGTTAGAAAGAAGATTTCGTTTTCTGGCTTCTAAAACCCGACTTCTAAGAAAATTCGTCAAACAGATCTTTGTTTCTTTCGTCATAAAAATTACATTTTGATGTTGCCTGAGATCGCCATAGAAAAATAAACACATATCTACGACATTATTATGATGTGACAGCTATCGGTTATTTATAAATAAAGACGTAAGTCGAATGCATAACCTTCGTGACTGCCATTGTATTCCATAGACGATTTTAAATGATTTACTAGTTTTGTCATAGATCTATTATTATTAATGATCGTAATAATATCTGTACGTTGACGTCGTGGTGGGGCTTGCGCGCTCCTGAACTCAAGGTCTGTACCGGTAGAGTTTACTTTTCCGAAACAGGTCTAGGGTGAGGAGCCAGACCAAGAGAGATACAGAAACCTGCAAGGCAGCATGTGGCGAGCTGTTGGGCAGTAGCGACTCCACGCACCCCATCTCCCGGGAAAAGTCTTGTTCCTCACCTCTGGGTTGCCTTTATTGGCCGGCTGGAGTGAACAATGACGAGGCACAGAGCTCCCACCTCTTTCTTGCCTTTATTGGTCGGCTTGAGTGGAGATTTGCAAGAGCAACCGTGCTCGGAGGAAGAAAGTATTCCAGTAAGATGCTGGTAGGGATCTTGGCCGTACTTCCAGGATTGTCCATATAGCCGTGGAATACCTCTCCACTAATCATAAGCACCTCGGGACATGTTGCCCCCTAGTCGCTACTATACTATGTGCTAGCGATCGTTTTCGGGGGCCCGTTATTGAATGTGCAAGTCACCCCCTGCCATTTTATCTGTTTATTTTGTATAAAACATTGGTCAGGCAGGGGCCATAGTCTTAGATAACCAGTCCACTTAAGCTACCCAAATCCGTAGTTCAATATCTTTGTTTCCATATCCTGCAATAGTCCAACACAAACCGGGGGTGATCCTTGGGTTCACTTTCATAGTCCGAACAGGGATAATCGACGGCCGGTGACACATTTCATTAAAAACGTCTAACGGGCCTCTAAGAGTTGGCTACGTCTTCCAAAGTTCCGGGACCCCAGGGTCCCGAGAAATGTCAAGGGACGTAAAAATAATAATAATTATTAGATTATTGGATTTATGCTGGCAACACCAACGTCAACATGTCACCAATTAATTGTCACCAAATAATTTTCAGTTTTAATCATTCTAGACGCAGTTTTATATTTTATCAGAAACGCTACAACAACCCGAAATCCAAATAATCACCACACAATTCAAGAAAAATAAAATAAACCATAGTATAAAAGACTTTATCAAAAACTAGCGAATCGTGACATCTGTCATGCCATCTCCGATAAAAATTAAATAGAAGACTACGAAAATTAAAACATGTTGACGAGATCAGCAAGAACACGAGCACGCCCACCACCTCCGGACTCTTCGCTCAGCTCCGCCTCGCCGCCGCCGGTATCCAGCCCCATTGTGAGTGCTGTGACGACACCGGCCGCGGTAGTTGCGTCGAGCTCGAGCGACGAGTATTTTTCTCCGCCGACGTCGCCAACACCTGTACGTCGGCAGGGGAGAGGCCGGCCACCGAGGAGCTTGGGACTTAGGGGCCATCCGGCCCCGAGCTGGGTCCCCGCTGCCGGTGGTTGTGTGCAGCGCATGAAATGGACTCAGTCTATGAACGAGAACGTCATGCGCGCATATTACAGGTCTACAGAGGGGGGAACTAACTTCACTGCGTACCGTGATAGGATGCTGTCTCTGTTTCAGGAACTGGAACCAACCATCAACGTCTCGGCCCAACGACTGTCGGATCAGGTGCGGGTCATCCAACGCAGCCATAGGTTGGACGATGCTGCACTTGATAGGCTGCGCTCAGAACTGAACAACCATATTATATCGACTCCGGCACAAACCGCGGTACAAGCATCAACCATTGATGAAATACAGCCGCGGTCTAATCATGGTGTAGAAGTGGAAGATGATAGGGTTGCTTCAGTAAGTAGCCAGTGCAATGCCCGATTGAAGAGCGCACTGGAGGATGCATTCCGTGAGTACAGATCCACTCCGACCGAACTTAGACCCCGATTACCACGCCTACCTATGCACAAAAAGAATAGGGCGCTAGTGTGTGCCCTGGACTCGCAGCTTAAGAATGTGTTCGAGAGCAGCGAGAATCTCATTGATACACACTCGATCCTGTATTGCGCGGCTGTTGCGGCATGTCGTTTAGCTAACGTCAGGTTTCCAAACTGTGACGGAGCTACTCGACCAAAACCAGCCGTACCAGCCTGGCAGTGCAGGATCGAGCGTCGTATCGATGGGGCTAGGGTACTCATCGGCAAACTACACTGCTTCAGGGAGGGGAATAACCGACCACGAGTGATGCGCTTTGTAAGGCGGGCATTCTCGGGGACTGGAATCAGCCCTCGAGAATACATGTCCCATGCCACAGAGCGCATCGACTTCCTGAAGCAGAAAGTTTGTGCATGGGCGAGCCGTATTCGGCGGTATAAGCGGCGGGTTGATCGGTACACGCAGAATCGCATGTTCCAGAGCGATGAGAGATGGGTGTATAGAGCTTGGGAGCGACCTGAACAAAATGTGACGGACGAGTGCCGCCCGGATGACGCCACCACGAGTACATTCTGGCGCAGCATCTGGTCAGTGCCCGTCTGTCACGTTGAAGCTGACTGGATGCGGGATGTCGGGCGGGCGTGTGAAACTGTACCAGAAATGGATGCAGTCCTAATTACGCCATTAGACGTCGCCAGAGCAGTCCGTCCGTTACCGAATTGGAAATCACCGGGACCGGACGGATTGCACAACTTTTGGTTGAAATGGCTAATTAGTTCACACGCCTGCCTGGCATCTCAGTACCAGTCATCTTTAGAGTCTGGGTCGCTTCCGCAGTTTCTAACAACAGGCGTTACCCACCTGCTCCATAAGTCTGGTAGTCCCACGGATCCCAAGAATTATAGACCGATCACTTGTTTGTCGACGGTCTATAAACTTCTTACATCCATTTTGAGAGCGAAAATTAATACGCACATTGAAAGTAATTCGATTATGTCGGCCTCTCAAAATGGATGTAGGAACGGGTCCCGTGGTACTAAGGAGCTACTCCTCATCGATATGGCCATAAGCCAACAGGTTCGTCGATCCCGCAGGGATCTGTCGACATGCTGGATAGATTATAAGAAGGCCTACGACTCGGTGCCACATACATGGCTCATGAGGGTGCTGGAGTTGTACAAGATAGATACAACTCTACGCACCTTCCTTAGATCGTGTATAGGGCAATGGAGAACGGTTCTTCGCTATCCAGGGTGTCGACAGATCCAGGCGAATGGTGAGCCTGTATGGATTAAACGGGGAATATTTCAGGGCGACAGTTTGAGTCCACTTTGGTTCTGCTTAGCCCTGAATCCTCTAAGCACACTACTGGAGGATTCAGGTCTAGGCTATCGGTTGAGGAGAGGTGGTCAGGTCATATCTCATCTCCTCTACATGGATGACTTGAAACTCTTTGCCCCCAACAAATTGCAACTGATGGAGCTACTGAAGGTAACTGAAACTTTTAGTAGCACCATCAGGATGGAATTTGGAGTGGACAAATGTGCAGTCATGCATGTAAAGCGAGGTGAGGTTATGGAACCCGAGGGAATTCAACTTTCGGATTCCATACACCTTAGATCCCTCTCTTCATCCGAAAGCTATAAGTATTTGGGTATGTCGGAAGCGTTAGGCATCAATGTTGCTGACATGAAGCAATCGCTGAGGGAGCGGTTCTTTGGTCGCCTGAAGAAGGTATTAATTAGTCTTCTTTCAGGCGGAAACAAGGTGCGCGCCTTCAACGGTTGGGTCATGCCAGTATTGATGTACTCTTTCGGTATACTCAAATGGACTCAGACCGAACTCGACGCCCTGGATAGGAGGGTCCGTACACTGCTAACCGCAAACCGGATGCATCACCCACGATCATCGGTGATGAGACTGTACATACCGCGGAAGTGCGGGGGTCGAGGCTTTTTAAATGCAAAGACCCTCCACAACCGCGAAGTGTGCAGTCTCAGGGAATATTTTTTAAAAGCCGAAGTGGGTATGCACCGTGATGTGGTAGCAGTGGACAAGGGCCTCACCCCGCTCTCCATGGCTAAAGAGAACTGGCGCAAACCTGTGGTACTTACTACCGATGACCGCAAGGAGGTATGGCAAAGCAAGGAGCTACACGGACGCTTTTATCGAGCTCTTCACGAACCCGGTGTAGATTTCTTAGCGTCCGTATCCTGGCTACGTTTTGGTGACCTTTTCGGGGAAACTGAAGGTTTCGTCTGTGCAATTATGGACGAAGTTATCTTGACGAATAACTACCGGAGACATATTATGAAAGACGGGACGGTTGACATGTGTCGGGCATGCCATCGTCCGGGTGAGTCCATCAGACATATTATCTCTGGTTGTTCTCGTCTGGCTAACGGCGAGTACTTGCACAGGCATAATCAAGTAGCCAGGATTATTCACCAGCAACTTGCTTTGAAATATAAACTAGTGGATTCTGAGGTACCGTATTACAAGTATGTACCCGACCCAGTTCTCGAAAATGACCATATTACGTTGTACTGGGATCGGTCTATCATTACTGACAGGACTATTGTCGCCAATAAGCCTGATATAGTGGTGATAGATCGATTAGCGCGCCGCACAATGATTATCGATATTACCATTCCACATGACGAGAACCTCGTGAAAGCTGAGAAAGGGAAACAAATTAAATATCTCGACTTAGCACACGAGGTTGTTGACATGTGGAATGTGAGCTCGGCTGTCATTGTGCCGATTGTCGTATCGGCCAATGGCCTGATGGCCAAAAGCCTCGATCAACATCTCTCGAGGCTCTCGTTAGGCGGTTGGGTAAAGGGCCTGATCCAGAAGGCAGTTCTCCTCGATACGGCTCGCATCGTGAGGAGGTTCCTGTCTCTGGAGCCCTAACCACCGGTAGCTTGGACCCTGCTCCCGATACCGGCGGACCACAATTTTTTATATTTTTAAATGTTTTTTCTATGTTTTTATAAAAATATTTAAAAATGTATCTAAATAAGTATATAAATAAATAAACGAAATAATAATTAAATCATTAACAAACCTAATCCTAATTTTGTTACCATGCGGATAATGTAGTGGGCTGCAATATTGTTAATACCAGTTATTATTGCTATTTGTAAACATTTTATATTGTAGCTGTTTACTGTACCGTCCTTACTTTCTTACTAATATTATAAATGCGAAAGTAACTCTGTCTATCTGTCTGTCTGTCGCGCTTTCACGCCAAAACTACTAAACCGATTTAAATGAAATAAATTTGGTACACAGATAGTCTAGAGCCTGAGAAAGGGCATATGCTACTTTTTAATGCGAAAAAGGATTGTAAGGGGGCGATGAAAAGTTGTATGGAAGTATCGTCATTTTTAGAGCTAGAAGGTTGAAACTTATTTTTTAGGCTGTTGATTCGATATAAATAAATATGACATTCAAAGTTTGAGGTTAAAAATGCTACCCAAATACACGATTCCACGCGGACGAAGTCGCGGGCACAGCTAGTAATAAATAAAATAAAATAAAATAAATAACGATAATGTTATAAAGGCATTATGCCAAGTACAATGCAAAAGTAGTAGTAGATGTCAAAGTAACATAACATAACGCCTGCCATAATTATGATGTAACTACGTATAATTTCACTATTTATACGCTAAAGTTTACAAACAAAGTAGAATAATATTCACGTTGAGATACTCAATACTCAATATATTTATTGCTTCCACATGTGAACTTAGGTGGTAGGTAACAAAATATGACCATTGTGGACCCTGTCGGGCACAGAAACTGTAAGAGAGAGGAAGAGGGCTTTTATTTGACTACTTAGTTGTTAGTTACTATAATTATAATTGTTGTGATTATTTTATACAACATGTAATTTAAAATTTGTCATTTAAATATTCATTGATGTTGTAATAGCATTTTACTAATAGAAATCGTTTTTAATTTATTTGTGATTGTATTAAATTTTTGTTCTTCTTTAATTTTTTCTAGTAATTTATTATATATTTTCATGGACATGACTAGTGTACTTGTTGAGTGCATTTTTAGCTTAGAGCCTGGTAAGTTTAACTTATTTTTAGGGCGCAATGTATTATCTTGACTGTATATTTTCTCTTGTTGTGTAAAAGTGTTGGTAATTTCGAACGAATTTGCATATTTCTAGAATGTATAGACAGGCGAGGGTAAGTATTTTATGTTCTTGGAAATGAGGTTTGCAGCTGTCAGTGTCTTCTATATTTACTAGGATTCTTAGAAGCCTTTTTTGCAATGTGAAAAGTGTCGGTGCATCTGTGCTGTTTCCCCATAATATTACGCTTTAGATTAGCGTAACAGTGTAAGTTTTACTACTTAATTAACTTTACTTTGAAAATGCGTAGTACAAAATTATAATTTAAAACTCACACTTGGAATTCTCATGAATTAACGAGTTCCGAGAACAGCGTGGTAATTGTATAACACACTTACAAAGGTAATTATGTTGTTGAGCCGACGAATTTTCAAACATATGAAATAATGGAATAGCAATTTCCTTCATAATCTTTCGATTGTCATTGAAAGTGCAAATAGGATGCTGAACTGTCGGATAACCATTTATTTGCTAACTAGTTTGACGGTACGTTTAGCGCAGTGGTGGGCGAGCGACTGGCATTTGTGAAACGGGGCGCGGTTCGATACCCGCACGAAACAAATATTGTATGGCATACAGTTTTTTTTTTTTGAGGTTTGTTCATGTCCCTAGTGATGGAAAAAGTTATTTAAAAAAACATTATAGAGTTATTAAGGAAGTTCTTAGAAAACTTACCGATGTATCTTCGAAGATCTTGTGGTAGTTTGGCACACAGAACGGAGGGGCTGCCGACATTTCTCGTATCATTTGACACAGCCTCCTGTGGGAAGGACATAACATAATTATTAAAGGGCCCGAACACACGTATCACAACCACACCATAATGACACCACGTGTACGGGCGCTAAAGTGTAAGAAAATGAATAGTCTATTCATACGGACCACATTAGGCCGTCAAAACCACATTAAGACCACGTCGCAGCCATATCGCAACTACAACGTTGCGTCGACGCGATGACACTGTCACAGCCGGAGTTCATCTGTCTGCAAACACTAGCCACAACGTTACCACATCGCAACTGCTAGCGACAATGCAACCACATCAAAATTTTGTAGTTACCACAACGCAACTGCTAGAAGCTGTAGCGACACTATTAACACTAAATCACTGCTTGTCCAGATTTTGTCGCCGCAATGTGGTGTGGTTGTGGTAAGTGTTCATGGGCCCTTAGTTATCAACAGTACTGACGATAATCCATGTGTACCCAGAGATATAACTATAATTACTGCCTCTTAACCAACTGTACAACAAAATGTACGATTTCCATTATTTGGAAGAGTCCTACTGTGTCATTTTGAATGTTAAGTCGACCGTCCGTCCGTAAGATATCCGCGGTTAATCTGTTTGTTAGTTACGCATTCGTGCGTCGTGTGGCAGTGGGTCGCAGTAGATGATCCTGCCTATATTTTCACACAAAGCGAAAACTACACGTGCGTAGCTTAGCCGTGGGCTGCTGTGTAGTGGTGCCTTTATAAGTAAATGGAGCGGCGCCCATAAGGGCGAGGGCAAGAGTAAGCGAGACGAACAAACGTCTCACTTATTCTTGGAAATTTATGTACGAGATTTTCATGCTGTAGTAATAAATAGCCAGTTAGCAAGATTAGTAGCATGTTTTAAGCACTGCCACTCGTGGTGGGGCTTTCTTAACACCAGCTAGGTTTTCACCCAGTTTTTGAGTTCAGAATTTGAAGTTTAGAACCTGTCAAACTCTACTTTAGGATTATTAAGGTGAATCCTTCAATGCAGCTTAAATCCCCACGTAATCAAACTTTTTTACGATCTTTGCAAATCAATTTTAAATTTCGAGGGCTTCCACCTTAAGTGATGCTTAGTTGTGACTTAAAATTCTCGATTAAGAAACCGGGTTTAAGAGTCATAAATTTTATGGTTAGGAGCTGAAACGGGTTATTCAATAGTCTACGTGACTCAGCGTTATCATACTCCCTTATTCTATGTATTTGTATGTAAAAATTATGTAAATGTATTTGTGACTAAGCAACTAAATGTCCTCGCCATCATCTGATTCAGCCTGTGTCGATCAATTGCTGAGTTTTAATAAACTGCCATTTATATTACTTGCCTTTATTTTTTTATTTATATTTTATGGCAAACATGTAGACGACCATCCATATGGTCTGTGCAGACCACCGCCCATCACCATCATAATTTCAAACAAAAGACGTCCACGTACTTGGCGTAGGATTCCCCTAAGCGTAACTACATTGACCGGTCCTGCGCTTCTCACATCCAGCGTATATCCGCGACTTTCACCAGGTCATGGGTCCATCTTGAGGCCTTCCAACACTGTGCCTTCCGGTATGCGGTCGCCACTCCAAAACCTATCGGGGCCGTCGGTCATCCGTTCCACGAGTCATATGCCCTGCCCACTGCCACCTATGAGCTTCTGCAATGTCAGATGCGTTACCATCTCAGAACTTAAAATGACACCGGAATACAACAACGCTGGTCGGCGACGGAAATCATAGAGTTCGCAGTTAATTCAATAGCATAGCATAAGTATAATCAACCTCTAATGTACTCACTGCTGGGACACAGACCCCCTCTCATTGAGAGGGAGTGAGCTATAATCCACCACGCGGGCTCCGTGCGGACTGGTTATAGGACATACCGGTTTTCTCACGATGTTTTCCTACACCGCCGTTTTGAAAGCAGTGATGATGAAATAAATTACACAAAGTGAAGTGCCTGCCTGGGTTCGGACTCACGATCCAATTCCAGTCTATAAATAATTTGCGAGTGACTGATTTGAATATTAAATAAAAGTCGGTTGTTTTTTTTGTAAAAACGTTTTTATTTTTCACTTTCTAGTTATAGTACCTACCCCCACACAAATTCGTACACCACTACTTGATATGTAAATAACAGTGAAAGGAAATTATTAAAACATAATAAATATAATTATATTAACTGGAATAAAACGCATTATTAAGGATAATTCAAAAACTACTAGTCAGATCTTGATAAAATGTATATGGGACCATACAGAAGTACTGGCTTTCAAATAAAAAAAGAATCATCAAAATCGGTTCACCTAAAATAAAAGTTCAGAGGTAACACAAATAAAAAAATATAAAAGATACAGTCGAATTGAGAACCTCCTCCTTTTTGAAGTCAGTTAAAAATGTACTATTCCGAATCATCCGAAAAAACTTTTCCTAGGAAAACCAATCACGCCCAAGCTCGTGCCTAAGCAAATTCTAGGATATAATCCTTCGCTTCGTTCGTCAAACAGACGGTTTCACTCACAATGGAACTGGGTCACACAAGTCATTCACCTTCAGTTATAAATAAACTTGTTGTTATTATCCGTGTTTAAAAATAGAAGGGCTTTTGTTTTTAGATGCCGTATGTAGGTACACCGATTTCTTCGTGATTACTGGGCAGATTTAAGCGCTTTTTTTACATTTGGAAGAAGGTTGGAGCAGTTTTTGAGTTAACTTCAATCACACATACCTATTCAATCCCTTTTGGCCATGTTGCTGATGTTATAATATTCACATAGCAAGTAGTACACGAATTTGTGTGGGGTACCGCCACGGGTACGGCAACAAAAAAGTGAAAAATATGGCAGTTATGGGGCATGCCGATAGCAGTGAAAACTAAAAACTATAAAAAAAGAGTGTAACTAAAAAAAAAAAAAAATGTTTTAGTTCGTATGTATCAAAAAAAAAAAATTTTGTGTATTTGAAATTATTTATTAAAATATATCATTAGGCTTTCCCTGCTGGCCAAGCGCAACACGCCATACTCATAGCTAACAGATATACTGTTAACATTCATTGGCATGTCAGTTTGTGTGTTGCGAACCCATAAAATTGTCCCCTATCAAAAATCGCTCAACGTGCCTAAAGAAGGTTTCACTTCAAGAATACAAAAAGAAAACAACCTGCTTCAAAAATAAACACTATAAATTGATATAAATAGAACTGGGCCATACAGTCCATTCCGCTTTAGTTATAAATAAACTTCTTTTCATAGTAATTATAGTATGGCGTCGGATATTGACACATTATTAGCTTCCTGTGGCAGTCTTGAAGAATTAATTATAATGTCCGCTAGCCAGTGGTAACAAAGACAGTATAAGCTGACCTTGCATTCTATTGACACTCCGTACTACGCGAGGCCAACACTTGTTCAAGGTGCCACCGATGTGCGACGTGCGGTCTGCGTTTACAAAGAACGGTCTTTAAGGTAATCCATATTAATACGAGTCTGTCTTTGCATAGCTTAAAACTGAATAAATGTTCACCTTATAACAAAAAGCGCGCGCAGAGAGCGCGAAATGGCTGAGATATATTTGTTTTTTTTACGTTTTCAACCCATATTATCCATCATTCTGAAAAATTTCTAAAAATTGAATCGATAAAAAATTCCATATAATTATCGAACTTGCTCACAAAATTTCACGAGAATCGGTTGAGAAATGCGGCCTGTAGAGGAATAGACATCCACCGGACATCCGGATATACGAAAGCAATTTCCAATTGCCCAAGCGGAAACGGAGACGCTTCGCGCTCGCTCGGTCAATTGTAAATTCGAAAGTAACTCTGTCTGTATGTTACCTGTTCACGCCTAAACCAATGAACGGATTTCGATAAAATTTGGCAAGGAGATAGATGGAATCCTGGGGCCTTCCCCAGGATGCCATCTATCTCCTTGCCAAATTTTCCTATGCCTATATCCTTATATAGGCTACTTTTTTCTCCCGATAGCACGTTCCCGTGGGATAATTTCCGACATCCACGCGGATGAAGCCGCGGGCAGAAGCTAGTATTCAATAAAATATTGAAGGAAATACGGGTGTAGTGGTCGAATACGCTACGCTACGCTGAGCATGAGACCTGGGTTTGCCCGGGTCGGGCAAAGTGTTATTGGGTTTTTCCGTCTGGAATTTCTCAGTAGCAGCCCGGAGTCTGGATTTGTGCCCGGTTGATGGCAATAGGCTCGCCCCTATATCATGGGCCTTAAATATTACTGGCGAAATCTGGTTATACTATAGGTACACCTCTGCCTTACGTTCTGCCTCGTTATGTTGTGAGAAAAGGGTGAATAGGAAAAACTCTCGATATTGGAAATTGATAACAGACAATTTAAATTAGTCTGACTGCTAGAAGTGACTTACCAATATTAATCTTTAATCTTAATTTACCAGCATACTTTAGCATGATTACGAGTATTACATTGAAATGTTCTTAATATCTTCTTCTGATATATAAAAATCAATTGCTGTTCGTTAGTCTCACTAAAGCCCAAAATCGGCTTAACGATTTGTTTTTTTTTCGTTTTGTTCGCTCTAATATAAGGGTGGTTTTAAAAAAAATTAAAAGGCATTAGCTAGTTTCATAATATTTAAATGGTAGCGTTCCAAAATTACCGTCTTTAAGTCCAACTTGACCTTTGCCCAAGAGTGGGAAAGCGTAGGCTAGAGAAACAAAATGTCAAACTTAAGTTAATTTTCATTACCACTACGAAACTACTCTGACATCGGCATTGAGCAAAGTAAGTCGTCTGCCGAAACAACATGCGTCGTTTTAGTAAAGAAATGGTATAAATCTAAAGTGAAAGTTTTATTTACGTTAGAATAGTGTTTATTCGGTAACGGGGTTCTGAAACTGATAGCTGACAGGGTGGACTGTCCATATATAATTCACTGCTGTCAGTTATATGTATCACCGTATTGTGTTGTTTAATAATACTTAGTTTTAAGGACAATGTTACATATCCAAGAGATTTCACTTAAAATAAAGAATTTTGTTTATTATCCTGTTTAAAAAAAAAAAAAACTTTCCCCCTCTTGGTATTTCTCCTGTATTGTATGTGCGTTTACAAACATTCAAACTCACATATACAAACAGCCACACCCGGAACAACTACTTGTAGGTCATACAAATATTTGTTCCATACGGGAATCGAACCCGTGACACGCAGCGCAGAAGTCAACCATTTAACTACTGTGCCAACCGTGCCGTCATTTATTTGTTTATAGGCAATTTTTTTTTTGATAATTTTTGAAAAACATACATTAGATTATTTTCTAAAAGATTAGGCGTTTAGCTCAAAGACAAATCATACCAAACGCCAGCGACAATAAAATTGCATCAAACGTGATTCTGCTACGCTTTTACTACGGCGTAGCTGATATAGCACCTACGCGTGCTACGGCGTAGCAGGGAATCACGTAGTCTTTTGAGTTAATTCTGGGAGTACTATTTTCATACTTTTTTACGCTATAAAGACGAGTAATATTTATGCTTTATTTCTATTTTAACACGCTCTAAATAGAGGGTTATTATTATATGCTATGCTCATTGATTTTTACCTTTCTGAGAAGTTCTGTCTTATCTAAGAAAAAATTAAACAACAAACTATTTCCTATACATTTTCCACCCACTTACCTACAAACAATATCTTTTTCTCGGATACTTTAACAGACCACAAAAGATCTTGAAAAAAACTAGGACATCGGTTCATTGACCTACTACAATAAACTTTATAATAATAATAAACTAGCAACCAGCCGGCTTCGCACGGGTGCAATAAACTGTAAGTCTAAGTTGGTTATTAATAAATAAACTGATTTGACGTCATCGAGATTTCTATGCTATGAATAAGTTAAATAAGTGTTAAGCACATAAACCTTCCGGAATTAATTCTCCAAATGATTTTGAATACCGCATCAAAATCCATTGTATAATGCAGTAGAACTAAGCGGTCACAGACAGACATAAAAACCGACTTTTTATACTGTGTATGTATAATCATACATCTTATTGATATGGAAAAAGTGGCCATGTATCGTAAATAGCCCCACTTAATCGCTAGGCCCTAGAAAGAAAAAAATAAAAACTAAAAAGGGAACTTTAAAAATGGTGGAAACAAGATGACCTACTAGTTCAAGCTCATGCAGCCAGAGGCATCTTCTTAAATGTAAATTATCTTTTTTTATTTTACACTTTTTAGTTATTAATATTTATTTATTCTTAATACGGTTATTTTTTTCTAACTGTTTTAAGTAACGCTTTAGGTAACGGTCGTATAAATTATCTTTCAAAGTAGTAAAATTCTGGCTTTGTCAATCGATTTTGAATTGAATTATATTTATAATAATTATTTTTCACGTTAATAAGACCAGATATAGATTATTTTATATTATAATAAACATGAAATACGATTATATAAGAACTTTATCACAGCTTAATTATAAGTTTGGAAAATTTCAGTGAGAATGGTCCTTAACCAACTTTAAATCGTTATAGATTCGGTCATTCAAACAGAAAAATTATTAGAGAAACCTAAAGATGATTTTCAAACACCTATTCAACGATACCCCACTTGACATAGTTCGTCGAATTTCATTATTTTCTTTTTCGCAATATGGCGTCTGGTTGTCGCCATATTGAATTATGATGACTGTCATGTCTTTAGTGACACTCACAAGATTAAGACAAATCGATTGACGTAAGACTTACCAAAATCGGCCCACGCGTTTGGTCTATAGAACGCCACAAAAGAACAAACATAAATATATAATAGGCTGATAAACACATTTCCTTTGCGTCGTTCTTTGTCACTTCCTGTTTGTGTCATAAAATGTTCCATGTAGTAAGGAAGTTGAAAGCTAATTGGTTTTACTGAAGCACCTAATATGCCTCTGGTTGTGTAGATGTGTAAATAATAGGTTACCATTTACCATCTGAAGGCGAGCAGTGATGGCCAAGTGGTAACGCCTCCGAATTAGGGTTCGTGGATTCTAACCAAGGTAGGCGCATTACTTTGTGTAATTTATTTCATCAACACTGCTCTCAAAAACGGTGGAGGAAGACATCGTGAGAAAACCGGCATATCCTAGGACCAAAAATTGGAAGACATGTGACATCTACCAAACCGCACTGGGCCCGCGTGGTGGATTATGGCCCATTCTCTCTCACAGAGAGGAGGCCAGTGTCCCAGCAGTTGGAACGTTATAGGCTGATTATGCTACCATCTGATGGGGCAAGCTGCTGATGAGAAGTGGTCATCGCCACAGCTGCTTTTTGGATGCTCAATAACATAAAAAGTAATGAGCTGGACTAACCATATTCAACGGACAGCCTTACTACTACACTCGAGAGCAATGAATCCGGGTCACTTAAAGAATCCTAAAAATCTCGGAAACTAAAAATGCTAGGTTAATGCAATAAATTGTATTTAATAGACAATGTAATACTCCTTAAATGAAGGTTTTAAAACTTCTTAGTTATTGTAAAGTTATATCATAAAAAAATCAAATTTGAAAAAGGGCCACTTTCGAAGATGGAACTACGAAATTACAGCATTTGGTTTTGCTTTTGTTTGTAATCTGTCATTTATGTGGGTACATAAACCATGTTGATAGTGCTCTATATTCATTATTCAAGCTGAAATTATGTCGCTTACGCCTGAAGAATGCACCAGAATACTTACAATGCTGGAAACCGGCCGGAGTCAGCGCGATACAGCCAGGACTGTCGGTGTGTCGCTGTCAACAGTACAAAGAGTTCTCCGACGTTACGAAGAAACTGGTTCTAACCTACGCAGACCAGGAACGGGCAGAACCAGGTGTACCACAGCACGAGAAGACCGATACTTGGTGAACACCATGCTTCGAAATCGCTTTCTCACAGGAACTGAACTCACAAATCAGTTTCGACGCCTCGGAGGAAGTAACCCAAGTGCATGGACAGTAAGACGTCGGCTTGCTGAATCTAACTTAAAACCCCTTAGACCTGCAAACGGCCCTAAACTGGAGCGTGGGCATCGTATTTCAAGACTAAGATATGCCCAGAGCCACGTAAATTGGAGTATTGAAGATTGGTCAAAAGTTATGTTCTCCGACGAATCAAAATTTATGCTCTACAAGCACGATGGAAGACACAGAGTGTATCGAAGACCAGGGGAAAGATTCAAGCAAGCACGCATCGAAGAAAAAGTAGCCTACGGTGGTGGGTCTGTACTTGTGTGGGCCGGAATTTCTTCTGAAAGTCGCACAGAGCTGGTGATCATAGAAAACGGCTCTTTAACTAGCGTAAGATATGTGGAAGAAATCCTCAATGATCACGTTGGTCCATTTATGGTCAATTTAGGTGAGGATGCTATATTTATGCATGACAATGCCCGACCTCATACAGGTAGGATTGTGAATGACTACCTTCAAGAGATGAACATTACTCGTATGGAGTGGCCAGCGCGCAGCCCGGATATCAACCCGATCGAGCATGCTTGGGACGAGCTAGGCAGATGCGTAAAACAACGAAACCCTCCCCCAATCACGCTTCGTGAGCTCAAAATTGCTCTCACAGAGGAATGGGAGAATATTCCCCAAAATCGTATAAGGAACTTGGTGTACAGCATGCCAAACCGCGTAAACGCAGTAATGGAAGCACGAGGAGGCAATACGAAGTATTAAAATTCAAGAAAATCGTAATAAAGTTCAAAAATTTCATGTTTCCTATTTTTGTTTTAAGGAGAGATCAGCAGTTTTTTTCTTTATGTAATTTTGTGTTAATAAAATGTATGGTGACTCATATTTTTTTTACTTTCATTTAAGGAGTATTACATTGTCTATTAAATACAATTTATTGCATTAACCTATCATTTTTAGTTTCCGAGATTTTTAACATTCTTTAAGTGACCCGGATTCATTGCTCTCGAGTGTATTATACTTGTTTCTCCCAACAATCAGCTTTCTGTTTGAAGGGTAAGATTTAAAATTTGAAACCCACATGACATTATTTTTACCAAAAAACTGCCCAAACTACCAAACTAAGCTCACCAAACTGCGAAGTTTGTGGGGTGATTGAGGATATTTAACAGGTGCTGATGGAATGTAACCGGAACATACACTATAGGCCATATTCGCTTGGTGTGAGATTCGAAGTGGGGGCATGTAACACGTCCCTTTTGTCGGAGGAGGCTAGGATGTTGTATCGACTGTTCATGATTATGTACCAAAACGAATAGGGACAACACTATTAAGAATAGAATAGAATAGAATAGAATATACTTTATTTGCTTTGAATGCAGGTACATACAAATAGGATCGTAAATAACATAATAAAGAACCGTGTACATTCTGCCTTGTTGGCATGCAAACACAATAATTATTATACAAGTTATACAATATAGGTTATTAAGATGTATCATTTAGGAAATCCTGAACAGAATAATAACATTTACCTACAAGTAATTCAGTAAAACATTTTTTAAATTTCATCAAGGGCAAGGTTTTCATATGATCGGGAATTTTATTAAAGACAACAGGAGCCATACAAATCACATTTTTTTTTAATAAACTCGTTTTAAATGTGCCTGTGTGAAGTAAATTCTGATATTGTGATCTTAATGATGTACTCCGTTTTCTGGTTTCTGTTAATGTGGCAAATAAATTACGGTTTGTTTTAACAAATATTGCTAATTCGAGGATATAGAGGCATGGGAAAGTTAATAGTTTCTGAGACTTAAATATAGGCACACAACTGTCAGTAACTTTGAGGCCAAATATAGTTCTCAAACAGCGCTTTTGAGCTTTAAAAATGCTTTCTCGTTCACTACAATAACCCCAAAATATAACACCAAATCTTAAAATAGAAATTACAAGACCATGGTAGGCCACTAGAATTGTTGACCGATTTACTTTTTTGGATAGGTTGTATAACATAAATGCGGCTGTGCTCAGACGTTTACAGATATCTTCTGCTTGCGGCTTCCATGTTAACTGGCTATCAATTAAGATTCCTAGAAATTTTGTGCTATTCACTTTATCGATAGTTTGGCCATTGTAGTTGATATCCATGTCACCTGTAGATATACGTTGGTGAAAATGCATAGTTTTAGTTTTTTGTAGATTAATATCTAGGTTATTATTGTCAAGCCATTTTATTAAACTGCTAATCGAGTTATTGATGTCATTTACGTATGAGTCTTTATTGGTACATGAAACAATTGAAGTACTGTCGTCTGCAAATAAAATCATTGGATTAGATATATGGCGTGGCAGGTCATTAATATAAAGTAGGAATAGTAAAGGTCCGAGGACACCTCCCTGCGGAACTCCATATTTTATTTCTTTAAATGACGATAAAGTTTTTTGTTCCTTCCTAGATTTTAAACATAAGCGTGATTTTGAACATTTATAATAAATAATTAAGTAGGTCATAGTTATAATAATACCTGTTAATTACCCATTGTTTACTTTTAAGTTGTTGAATATTTTCTGTTACGGGGGTGACATTATCACTAAGTGGTAAAACCTTTTCAAATAATTTTGAAGTAAGAAAAACATTGTGCTCATGGCTATTAAGTATCGGAAAACCTATTGGTGTTACAGTGCGTAGGCAGCGACAATAAAAGCTTTAAAAAAAATAACAATGTGTTTGTTGAGTTACGAGTACCAAAAAAGAAGCATGGTTACTTGGTTAGGTTGATTTAGTTGTCTTCTCGTAGTATGTATCCCAATTAGTTTCAAATCAAATCAAAATATTATATTTCACATAAACCTACATGGGCACTTATGAAACGTCAGAAGCTAGGTGCTCGTTTCCAACTGGTTGTTTCTTGACACAACAGCTACTTGAAACAACGTTTGGAAATGATTTTTAATTAACAGTTTATATTTCACTACGGCGCTTTCAAGTGGCGCTGGCGGCCGCGTATTGGAAGGCGCAGAGTGGCTAAGATACTCGTTAGGTTTACCGTCGATGCTAAAATATGTCTTGAATTAATCATTAAACATTATGATGCGTATTTGTAGAAAATGTCTGTTTCTACAAGTTTCTTTCCGTACCTCGGAAAGCCCCTTTAGCCGTTGGTTCATTTGTGGTTGGCTGTCATTTGTGGATCTTAGACAGTCGTTACGGGTCGCCAGAAGCCCGAAAGTCTGACAACCAGTCTTACCAAGGGGTATGGTATTACATAGCAACAGGGTTGTGGAGGTCAAATAAGCAGTCGCTTCATGTAAAATACAGGTTTTCAGCTGCATCCGGGTTAGACAGGAAGCCGACCCCAAAATAGTTCGGAAAAGGCGAGGTAGGTGATGATGACTAGTAGAAAATGTCCGAAATTTTAGAGCCTCGTCTCAGCCATGACCTATGAGACTATGTTACTGTTAGCCTGCATCATCCCACTGCTGGGCAAACACCTCTCTCCATGACTTCCAACTCTCTGTGACTATGTAGTTTTGTCATACTTTACGCCCGGCTCAGTACTGTTTCTAAGTTTAACGCTCTCACGTCTCTCCCCCTCGTCTTTTTAACCGACGAAAAAAAAAGGAGGAGGTTCTCAAGTCGACCCGTATATATAATTATATATATATATATATATATATATATATTTTTATGTATGACCACGCATAACTTTTTACAGAGTAGTCGGATTTTGATGATTCTTTTTTTTTTCACTTTTATTTTCTGATTATTTTTGTCGCAGTTCCCAAGATAATTTAATTATTTCTGTAGCACTCGTTTAGTTTCATTGCCTCGGTGCTTTCCAGATTTAGATTTGTTTCGAAAGAAGTCTTATTTTCCTGGGCTATATAAATGTAAATAGACTAATGAGCATTCAATTTCCCTATCTTCTATAGAAATTTAAAATAGAAATACGAGCAAAATAGAAACTAAACAGGTGTAAAAAATGTCACCAGCCATTATTTTTTATCTTTAGTATTTTTTTACATTTTTAGGGTCCCGTACCATATTAATAAGGTTCAGGTGTCCGTCCGACTGTCTGTCAAAAGGCTGTATCTTTTGAACCGTATTTAGGCAGAGACTTTTTTTTTTTTGGTAGGGTGGTTATCATCAAATAACTTCTCCCGCTCTGGGCAGAGCGGGAGGGCGTGTCAGACTTTTACTGACTTAAACCCATCCGTGTTCCTTCAGTTGCCTGTTTGCCAGGGCCACGGTAACCCTTTCGGATAAACCCGCGACCCCGGCAGACAAACCCGCGATTAGGCAGACAAACCGAGATTAGGCAGACACTTGGATTGACATTTTTACAGTGTCTATTTTTACTATGGCCACTATAACAACAAACAATAAAAATAAAATAAAGTTTAATAAATAAAGGGGGACCGAACCCCCTTACAAAAAAACGTAAGCTATTCGTTTTTTTTTAAGTATTTAAAAAACGTGTTTTATATTATACGGCGGTACGGAACCCTACGTGTGCGAGTCGGACTCGCAGTTGGGTTTGGGGCTTCATTATCGTTAGTTCTCAGTTTCTGCTCAGCCGCAGGGATTTAAATAAATTGTTATTTCGTAGACGTAATTTTATTTAATCTTCATTAGAAATTCCATTATTTTCTAAGCCTGGTGGATCAAGTGATCTGTAGGGTTTTATGTACTAACGTGATACTTATTGTTTAAATTTATATTATTTAGATAGCGGGCGTGGTTTATGAAATAAAGCATATTATTATCTTCATTTATCAAGAGATACTGCCTCGTTGGTTCAGTGGTCGCAAGCGCTACTTCTGACCATGAGGTCCTGGGTTCGATTCCCGGGTCGGGCAAAGTGTTATTGGGTTGTTTTGGAACGAAGTTCGTTAACGCGGCTTGCGGGTAGGAGTTGACTCGTAGAAATCGTCACGTAAGGAAAAAGCGTTATGCTCCCTCCATGCGACTTTCACTGTCTCTCTCTCTTTAATTTTTTTTTTTAACATTACCTTTTTTATTTTTCAGCTTTTCACCTCGCTTCCCTTAGTAGTTTTAATTAAGAACTTTTTAATTAAGTACTTACTCATAATGCGGGTTTGTCGGGAACGAAGGCGTCAACTTGAGTACTGCTCTGAATGCCAAGACATCGTTGGTGCTATTCTGCCCAAGGTGATCTGTTGACAAAGAAATAATTAGTTTAGTTTATAAAAGGATTCAAGTAACTAAGTCTGTTCTAAGTTCAGGTTTCGTCAAGTCTATTTAACAACATCTGTTTGGTAATTTTCAAGGTTTAGATGCATTTCTGCTCTTATTTACATAGCATCATGCCCGTATTCCCGGCAGGTTCTGCAGAGGTGTATGTAGTGCTCAAATTTATCAATACGAAAGAGTATTTGTTGGTTAGTTCCTCTTTCACGCAGAAAAACAGAGAAACTAATCGATGTGATTTTTTGCTTACAGATAGTTTATGGGCCGAAGAGTAATAAAGGCTTTTTTTATCCCAGAATAATCTATCGCACGGGAGTGAAGCGAGCAATTTTGTTGTTTTGTTCACAAAGTTACAAATTGTACTTCACTGCAGTTCGGTTAAATTGTAGGATAAACAATCGAAATATTTTAGTTGCAAAATATGATAAAATTTTATAAGTTCTCAACTTCGGCTAAACGGTGAAGTTGTGGTAAGTATACCTACCTGTATTCCATAACCTGGGTAAACTCCAGATACCAGGGTATAAGTTAGTTAGTGAGGTTACAGGAGTAGAGAGAATATAATACTCTTTATATATTTTTTTCTATCATCGGGCTTCGAAGGCCCATAGCGTGTTAGTATAAAAAAATACTTAAAATCTAAGTTAGTACAGCAATTAGGTACACACACAGAATCATGTGGATATAAACACGTTTCTTGTAACAAAACAAAATCACTTGTTTTCAGTTCACCGAACGCTTAACATTTTTACAATTAAATGTTATTAACTTAATTTTTTGAAACATTTCTTTATTGTACACAATTTCTACTACTAATAGGAACTTTTAATATTAACAGTGAGTGATACAATTAGCGGTCTTATCTATAAAAGCGTTATGTTACAGACAACCTTTGGATGGTCATAAATCCTTTCAATTTTGGTACTGTATGTGAATATTGTTAAAAAACAAAACAATCCAAACTCGGCATCGGTTTCGAGTTCCTCAAGTTTGTGCGTAAAAAAAATGGTAAATAAAAGTGAAAACGTGTTTTATCAAAGAAAAAGCCGAGTGCCTTTTCCAAACTATGTTCGGGTCGTCTTCCAGTGTAACCGGATGCAGCTGAAAACTAATATTGTACATGGAGCTGGGTTACCGGGTACCCAAACAATTTATCTTCGATAAAAATACAAACTCTAACTTTACGAGGATCGCCGATGCGAGGGGTTGTGCCCTGCAGAGCTGCACATCTTCACGAATGGATCCAAAACAGGTAGTGGCACAGGTGCTGGAATCTTTTCGGAGGACTTCAACATACGCATAGCCACACTATTAGGGGTCCATAACACAGTATTCCAGGCTGAGTGCATGGGTATTTCTCTAGCCGCTTTGGCCATCATGGCCAGGGAAGTTAAGGACCACTCGATCCGCATACTCTCAGACAGCATGGCTGTTCCGCAAGCGCTAAACAGTCATACAGTTGATTCTGGGCTAATATACGAGTGCCACCAGCGCCTCAACCAGTTGGGTAGCCTCAATAACATAACCATTCAATGGATCAAAGGACACAGCGTGCAGCGGTTCGCTAGATAATGATGCAGCTGACGAACTTGCCAGAAAGGGATCGAGCGTGGCACCAGTGGGACCTGAACCCATCGTGCCACTCCCCTTTGGGACTTACGCACTCTGGTAAGGAAACGCTCCAGGGACTAACATCACAAACTGTGGGTGGACACAGGTGAGTGCAGACAGGCTAGGGAAGCACTCACTACAATTGATGGCCGCCTGCGTACAGTTACAGCAGCTTTAATTGGCCACGGGTTATTTAATAAACACCTCTTTGTCATAGGAGTCACAGACAGTCCACTGTGCAGGGCCTGCATGGAGGACGACGAAACAGCAGCTCATGTGCATCTAAACTGGTGGTCGCCACGTACAGGGCAAAGTACTTCGGTAACCCAGGTACCCTACGTGAGATTGTCAGTAACACCAAGGCGTTGCTGGCCTTCCTCGAGGAGCTGGGGTGGATCGAATAATCGCTTTTCCCACCCGTACGCAAAATACGCGCATTGACGTGGATTTGCGGACACCAGCCCGTACTACCAATGGAGCTGGGTTTTGCAGGTCCGACAGGCCGTCCTGTCAAAACCCCACAACCTAAGTACTGGGTAACACGATACCCCTTGCTAAGACCTTGTCACTTTTGGACTTCTAATTACTCGTAACGACTATCAAAGTTCTACGAATGAGCACCGTGACCAACGGCTTAACATGCTTTCCGAGGCACGGTGGGGTTTCGATGTGTAATGGATGGTCACCCTTTCACAAACTGATTGCAGCAAGCGTAGCTTAAAATTATATGGGACTACACGAGAAGCACCAGCTTTCAAATAAAGAAGAATCATCAAAATCGGTTCACCTAGAAAAAAGTTCTGAGGTAACACACATAAAAAAATACGGTCGAATTGATAACCTGATCCTTGTTTTGAAGTCTGTTAGTATGACCCATCGTTTAAAACGCTGCTCAAAAGTGTTTTACGAACTCAAATAATATTATACAATCAATGAATAGCCAGAATAGACACGATTAGTTTGTGATTGGTTGCGTCGTGTGAGGACTGCCATTGAAGCCCTAGCTGCTGTGACATTGTAGCTTCTCATTGTTGACTTTTAAATAGCGTGGTGGACGGCCGGCCTAACTGTGAAGGAAAATTGTAGCTTTTTTCAATTTATACCTATTTTTAGGGCACTTATTTTTACATTATTTCGGATGGCAGTGTTATAAATTACTAAGACAGGCTTAAATGTATCTAAAGTTAACGCGATACTGCGATCTTGTTTATTTATGTAGATTTATTTCACGTCAAAGCTCGAGGATGACTGTTTGAGATTTGTCTTATAATTGTTTTGTAGAACTTCAAGATCTCTAATCTATGTTTTAGACCCCAATTTTTTTCCTTAAAGAGATCTTTTAGAACTCTTATGTTTTTGACCCCAGAATTTATTTTTGTTCCCAATATAACTATTAATATTCATCAATCACATTCAAATGGTCGGAAGAGAGCATTAGTTAAGCAGGTTCAACTGGGTTCAAAATTAAATCCATCAATCATATCGTTCTCAGTCTATTTTTTGGCAATTCTTATCAAGCATGATCACACTAAATTAGAACTCGATTTTTCACTTTAGATATTCAAAATCGTTGGTCTCGTTGGTGTACTGGTCGCAAGCAGTTCTGCTGACAATGAAGTCCTGGGTCCGATTCCCAGGTCGAGCAAAGTGTTATTGAGTTTTTCCGTAAGAGATTTCTCAGTTGCTGCCCGAAGTGGAATGGAATAGTGCCCGGTTGATGGCAATAGGCTCGCCTCCTATCATATGGGACTTGAACAAAGCTGGCGAAATGTGGACCTGTGCTTGAACTTTTGGGGAATACAGTCCTGATGTTATGCTATGGGCTACGTTATTAAAAATGAAATAGATTCGCCATTTCCACCATTACTTACCAGCATGAGTAATAGCAGCAGTACTGGGGTCATATATCTCGTCATCCACAGCCACTACGGCATACTCTCCCTCAGTGAGGAGTCCTCGACGTTGAAGTACCTTCATGAAGTCTACCAAGGCTATGTGCTCACCCAGGAACACGTAAACTGTGAACAAATATTTATTAATAACTATATATAGTAACCAAACCCCTCTTTCGCACGGTTTTTACCACAAAACAAAACATGAAGATTTATTTATTATATCTAAGTTAAATATAAATGCAATATACACGTAAACCTTCCGAAACAAATTCTCCGTATGATTTTAAAAACCGCAACAAAATCCCTTGCGTAGTTTAAAAGAACAACACGGTCAGACAGACTGACACGAAAAGAGACTTTAATTTATGTTTAGATCAAGTACAGTGTACAAGTATACTAACAGATGTAATTATGTTATGGTCCTAGACGTTTGTCTCTATCTTGGCAATCAGAGTTGCAAATTCTCACAAAATTTAATTAACATGAGCAAAACTAAATTAGTTAAATAAAAAACAAAACATTCAAACTAGTGGCTCTGTAAGCCATAGACCTCGCCAGTCTGTCTTTGCATAGCTTAAACCTGAACAAATGTTCACCGCACACCTTAAAACAAAAAGCGAGAAATGACTGAAATATGTTTTTTTTTACGTTTTCAACACCCATATCTCCGCCATTTTGAAAAATTTCGAAAAACTGTATCGCCAAATAAAATCCATATAATTATCGAACCTGCTCACAACATTTCACGAGAATCGGTTGAGAAATGCGACCTGTAGAAGAGAACAGCCATCCGCCGGACATCTGGACTTACGAAAGCATTTTTGTCCAAGCTGAAACGGAGACGTTTCGCTCGCGCTCCGCGCTTGCTCGGTCAATAAAGCGTCTGTACTTACACATATAAATCATATTTGATAGGAATAAGAAAATCTCGTAAATTACATAATATTTACAATAGAGAACAGTAGTACTTATCTTATTTGAAAATTTTAAATTTTAAGGCGCGCGTTAAGTAGCAAATTCTTTGGTAATTGAAAATAGCGCATTGCGGCAACAAATAAAGTTTAAAACAGTGATGCGTTTGATGTTAGTTGATTCGAATGACCACCAAAATAAAAGTATTTTTTTAGTTTTATTATTAAAAATAAATGCACGGCTCAGTGGAATAAATTTCAGGTATTACCTTAGTTGATTGAATTCCATTTATTATCATTACATAAATTAAGGTAGTTTATGCTCAAAATTTTGAGAATTACCTATGCGAGGTTTTTTTTATTTGCACTGTTTTACTATTGTTTTATCATGATACTATTTTAACCCCTGACGCAAAAACGACGGGGTTTTATAAGTTTGACGTGTCTGTGTGTGTATGTGTGTGTGTGTGTGTGGCACCGTAGCTCCCGAACGGATGAACCGATTTTGATTTTGTTTTTACCGATGGTGTGTAAAATGTCAACTTTTAAGGCGCTGCACAAACGTAGACTGTTTGTGCAGCGCCTTAAAAGTTGACATTTTCGAGTTTTGGACTCCTGTATTTTCTATCTCTGATTAGCAACGTCGGAACAACCACAGAAGACTTTAAAGTCCAGACAAAATGGTATTCTCAGCTTGTATGTTGATAAATGAGTATGAGGGAATCACATTGAGTAAAATGTTTTATTTACAAGACAGCAAAAAGATGATAAGTTTTACACTTGAATGTAACAAAGTCAAATATACAATACCAACGCCAAATTAGGTAACAAGGAAAATACTCAGCAAAAGTTTACTTCAAAATTGAGCAATTACCTACCCACCTTGTGTATAATGTTACATAAACACGATTTATTTGACAACTCCTTCAAAATAATAAGTACCATCTTCGTTCACTTAATAAATCTTCAAGTTATTACATTTTTTTTATAAGCGGTACCTCAATGTAAAATAAATGTGAATTGATTTATTTTACTTTTCCCTCGTTGTTCTCGTAATCGTAAGAGTTTATAAAAGAGTTGACGTTGTGTTAGATTAAAGAGGAAAACTGTTTCAATTTCTGTCACAGATATGAAATGACAGTCACATGAAACCTTTTTGTAAGTTTTTTTTCATTTGGACGTAGTTAACTGAAAAGGATCCAACCCACAAATGGCCAAAAATGAATTGTGTAGGTATACCAAAACACTCTTTGTAATTTAAACTTCAATTCATTTTTGGCTATCTGTGGGTTGGATCCTTTTCGTTTAACTACGTCCATTTAAAGTACCATTATCAAACTTCCAAATGTTTGTAAGCGGGCCATAAGCTTTTTTGCCGAACTACCACAACTTTGATCAAATATAGCCCACTAAGTAGGTATACTAAGAAACGACTCTGCATCTGGCGGGCCAACAACCTATTTGCCAAACATTAAAAGATAAATTAGCTCCAACGTATGGATCCAATTAAAGACGAACAACTTCTTAGTACAATCTCATTTCTCTCACAGTTCCTGCTCGCAACTTACACAACACTTTATAACCGCCGCAAGCCTTTTGCTTTCATTTGCAATCTCAACTTAAAGTGGGTCTCCCATACTTTGCACAGTTGCAATGAACAACTTAGCACTACAAAGTACTTACGTTACTACTGCTTACAACTCAATCACTTTGGAAACTCCGTGCATTCTAGTTAAAATTGCAACCATTTTTATTGTCAGCTAGAAAGTTATTACACACAACTTTTTAACATTTACAGCGCTACGGGGTGGTCAAGAAACCATTATTATGTAAATAAGGATGCTTTTAAAGGCTTTACGAGAGGAGAAACTTAAGAGGGCGCACACGGGTCCAGTAGCGCCACTCCTTTAAAAAAGTATTATCTCGTGACTGAGAACGAATTTTGAAAAACGGCTCAGTAAGCCACCTCGGTAAGTGTGTCTAGAATTTTCGAATACCTTTTATAAACTTTCATATTGAGACACGAAGCAACAAAATACGATCTAAATGAATGTGGCCGCTTTTGTTTAGATCGAATTTTGTTGCTTCGTGTCTCAATATGAAAGTTTATTAAATGTATTAGAAAAATCTTGACACACTTACAGAGGTCGCTTATTGAACCGTTTTTCAAAATTCCTTCTCAGTCACGAGATAATATATTTTTAAAGGAGTAGCGCTAGTGGACCCGTGTAAGCGCTCTTAAATGTATGCCGGAGCACGTTTGGGCAGTCGGTCGTAAACGTATCTTAAATAGGAAATGCTGGATCGCACATGATGGGAAAAGGCTTGGCAGATGATGAGCGCTAAACGAATTTAAAACATCGTTCTGTTTCTGTCAATTGTTTGAAGACAACCGAGACAGAATGATGATTTTAATATGTTTTAACACGACCAGCGAGCAGGTGGTGGATGGTGTGTGTGGTGGTGGTGGGTGCTGTTCATTATCGGCGAGTTAAATTTGTCCATTAACATCTTCAGTATGCCATTAGGTCTTGACCGCGTTCTTTTTTCCATGGCATGAGTTATGGCTACGAGAGATTCTATGATACGAGAGAACAAAAATAATTTACAGAGGACCAGGCTGAAATGGAATGGATATATATTTAAAGAAGTTCATCAAATGAAGTAGGGTCATAATATATGTAATAGGTCTTTACCTATGAAATTGCCGTTTTGTATGAAAAAATTTAAACGAATTTTTTTCATGATTTTTTTATTTGTATTAATCGAAGTAATCACCCATGCAATCAATGCATCTTTGCCATCGCAGTGGCAGTTTATTGATGCCCTTCTTAAAGAAATCAGCTGGACGGGAGGCAACAAATTCTTCAAAGGCATTTTGTACTGCCTCTCGGGTATTAAATTTTTTTCCCGCCAAGAAGTTATCCAAATTCTGGAAAAAGTAGTAGTCTGTAGGCGCAAGGTCTGGTGAGTAGGGCGGATGACGGAGAGCTTCCAACCCCAGTTCTTGCAACTTGGAGACCGTCTGCTGTGCAGTATGAGGTCGCGCGTTGTCGTGCAGGAGCAGCGGAGACGAGCGATTGACCAATGCTGGTTGGAGATGCGCCAGCTTCTCCATCATTGTGTTCAGTTCTTCACAGTACACATCTGCAGTAATGCTCACCCCGTTTGGTAAGAAGCTGTGATGAATCACACCGGCGCTAGACCACCAAACAGTGACCATCACTTTTCTAGGGGTAATTTTTCGTTTAGGGCATTGTTTAGGTGCTGAACCAGGATCCAACCAACTTGCTGAGCGCTTACGGTTATCAAACAGAATCCATTTTTCATCGCAGGTAACAATGCGGTTCAAAATTCCTTCATTTGTGTGTCTGTTGAGCAGTGCAAGGCACGTCTCGACGCGTACTTCGCGCTGGCGATCATTGAGTTCGTGGGGCACCCATTTGTCAAGCTTTTTTACCTTGCCAATTTGACGCAAATGGACCAATATTGTTTTGACGCTAACGTCGAAAGCTGCTGCTAATTCAACCGTAGATTGTGTATCATCAGCTTCCACAATCGCCTTTAATTCGTCATTGTCGACCAAAGTCTTCGGACGACCGCGAGGTTCATTTTTCAGGTCGAAATTTCCAGAACGGAAGCGAGCAAACCAATAACAGGTGGTGCGTTGGTTTGTAGTGTTAGCTCCGTAAACGTCGTTGATGTTGCGTGCCGCTTGTGCCGCGTTGCTGCCACGACGGTACTCATATTCCATAATTACTCGAATTTTTAACGTATCCATGATGACGAAAAAGATTGAAATGCGATGAAAATGTAACACTAATCAATAAAGAAATGACTACTTTTAGAAGAAAAAAAAACATGTTTTTAAAATAAAATTAATTTGAAATTAGAATTCTTAACCAAACAAAAATTATTTTGATTTGAAATGGCCAGTACTGCAGAACGGCAATTTCATAGGTAAAGACCTAATATTATCCGTGGATTTAAGACTGAATCAGAATCTGACAGTACCTACAACTTTCTAAAATTCTGAAGAAACTTAGAACTAAGGTTGGACAAACACAAGAATAATATTGACGATGTGACGTTTCCGGTACTGATGGCAAAGAAAGAGTGAAGTGGAACAAAAGATAAGGAGCAATAACTGAAGCTCATAAATATTTGAGTCGGAATTTCGGGAAAAAACAAAGAAAAAGTATGGGGAACAAAATATTTATTTCAATTATGCATGTGATGCTCTCAGACAAACTTTTTCGGGTTCGGTCTTTTATTATTTATCCTTTATAAAGCAATTTCGCATCAGTGATAAATAAAACAAAAAGGAAAAGCAAAATGAGTATGTAAGAGTCGTAGCAGGTGGCGTTGTGTAGTTTCTGCCTACCCCCACGGGAAGAGGGCGTGAGTTAGTGGTTAGTGTGAGGGCGTGTTGTTTGTGATAATAACTACGAATAATAAAAGTCATTATTTATGCAACTGTTGAATAATAAGGGGTATTAAAACACGAATGCAGGTTTATCACACGAGGCAAAGCCGATTGTGATAATAGTATCACATGAGTGTTTTAATACCTAATTAATTACAGATGCATACAAGACTTTATCTACACGCATGATATGAATCCTCTATAAAAGGTTCTGAACCGTACATTGTTGAAAGAATTATGTAAATTCATGGAAAGTTTAATTGCTGAGTATCGAATACATACAAACTATGTATAACTAATAATAGAATTATTTATTGTAATATTTATTTACATTTTGTAACGTACAATTATTGATTCATATTGTTTTCTCGACTTTTCTGGTAATAATTGGTTAGAAATGTCCTTTGCTGCATTATAAATATCTGGTGGTGTGTTATAAAAGCTTGTATCACTCATTTTTGTAAACAACAAAGTAATACATTTTTGCAATACTAATATTGAACAAAAATGGCGGGATACGACGTGAATTCGAATAAACTATAAGTTTATTTTTCAAATTACGGCGCTGTGGTAGTGAAACGTGCGTGCATGACAATTTTCTTTTTTTGAAAAGGAGTTGCTTAATGAAATATAGTACAACATTATAATACTCGTTTGGATGACATTATGGTTACTATGACACTGGTTGGTTTAATTTTGGCAATAAGCTAACTGTTTCAGAAACTTTTATAGAGGATTTATAGCATGGGTGTAGATAAATAGCATTATGTTTCTAGACACACAATATGTTACACGTGTTGTTGAAATCCATACTAAGCATATCATCCATACTTATGTATAACATAACAAATGCGAAAGTCTCTTAGCGTGTCGATGGTAATTTAAATAGAGTCAGCCCAAAATTCAGCTATGAGCTTGGTGCCATCAGAACCTAGCGTCCATCAGTTCCTGTGACAATTGGACACGTAGGAGACGATGTCAACCTGTTGTAAAGTGGTTGTAAAGTAACTCTATCTGTATGTCTGTTACTTTTTCAAGTCAAAATTACTGAACCGATCAATAAGAATTTTGAAAAGTAACCTGGGAGAAGAACATAAGCTACTTGTCATCCTGGATGTTTTAATATAAAATGATTCAATCCAAAATACACACAGAAGGAGTCGCGGGCAACAGCTAGTTAGGAATAAAGTAATGCCGACTTTATAGAAAAGTATTCTATGTTAAACCTACCGCTGTTGATTTGTACGAGGAAGCCTCATTTAGTACGCCGTTTTAGTACTCTGGGAAGATTCGTCGTTTTTTTTAATTGTTGTTTTCTTTAAAGGCCTGCTAATTAAGTACGGCTTCTTAATAAAAACAAAGCGTGTTTCAATAAAAAGGTAAACAGATTACCCTCCTCGTTCGTCTCAACAATATTTCCGCTTTAGAATTATCACGAATTTTCTAAGACTTGAAAAGAATCCTGCGATGTTGTCCACAAAATTCCTTCAGCTTTATGTGAATATAAAAAAAAAACAACAAAGCGAACGCCACATACAAATGCCAGCTGAAAACAGAGGTAAAGATCGTCCAGTTTGAAACTGTACGCCCCTCTACTGCTTGTTGCATACACATTTCAAATGTTTGTATAGAAATTGTTGTGGAGGTACGTGCAGTTTTAAATTAGACGGACTCTACCTAACTATTTTACTTTTTAATTCTTCGGCCATTTTGTAACAAACCGCCGTGGGCTAAAGTAAAAATTGCAGAAAATCCCGTATCGTTTCATTAAAATCGTGCCCGTGACCCAGCCAACCGGCTCCAACCTTGCTCCCTAGTAAACTACGTAATCATTAGGTAGGATTATGTATATTTTCTATAAAATAAACTCTCAGTAGCAGCCCGGAGTCTGGATGTGTGCCCGGTTGGTGGCAATAGACTCGCCCCCTATTACATGGGACTTAAAACATAACTGGCAAAATGTGGGTGTACTGAAATGAAATGTAATGTTTATTTCTATAGGTAGTTCTTTTAAGACACTTTTACATGTCAATATTTTAAAACTAGATAGTTCTGGCATTTAATAGCTGACTGATCCCTGAGAAGAAATGCTGAAACAAACTCAGAGGTCATGGTCTCTTTTAAAGTCCAAACATTATATTATTAGGATTTTATGTGAGTCTAACAATGCAGGGCCATGGAAGGGAAGGACATTTTGAAGAAAGAGCAGCTTTCAGTTGACCTGTCCCAACAGACAGCATGCATGCATCAGTCATCGTGTAGTTCAACCCTATTTTAGGGAGCTCAACGACCCGTCACACGACCTTACCAAATCTGCAGTACATTTGCGTAGGCCATATACAAAATACTTAAAACCGCCAGACAGTTTTAAAGTCATGTATTCAATCTAGCCTGCATGGTACTCACATTCACAGTCAGTTCTCTTTAAATGCCATCAAAAATATTATAAGTTACGTTACATAGATCAAAAAAAAAAAAAATGATAATATTCATTCTAAAACACTTAGTTAAAATAGTTTGTTGCTTGGATATACATTGGAGTAGTTTAATTAATCCCAAACCTTTTTGTAATCCAAGTTAGTAATCTTTAACTTTACAGAAACCTTTTTGACAGATTTTCTGTTTAATTAATTATTTAAATTTATTGAAGCTCAGTTATTTAACAAGGCTTCGGAGTTTGTTGTAAAAACGTATACTTTGCCACTTAAATGAATTACATTTTTTTTGGACCCTAGTCGTGGGCACAATAAGTAAATCTTTGTTTCTAGTATTTATACTATGAATGTCGCTGTGTTTAGAATATAGATTAACATTATATTTTACATAAATCAGGTTCTCATATAAATATTGAGATGTGACTGTCATTATGTTTATTTCCTTAAATTTATCCCTCAGTGAATGGCTACAACAGAAGTTATTAATTGCTCGAATGGCTCGTTTCTGCAGCACAAAGATAGCCTGAATGTCGGCTGCATTTCTCCACATCAAAATGCGTACGATATTACACTATGGAAATAACGAAAATATACTAATTGAGCTGTTTCTACATTAGTCAAATGACGAATATTATATACCGTGTACGCTGCACAGCTTAGCCACTTCGACAATTTGGTTATATGTGGGCCACACTGTAGCTTCGAGTCCAAAGTAACACCTAAGAACACAGTGGTGTCCACAAGATCCAATTCCGTCCCATTTACTAGTACATTGGTTTTCACCTGCTTAACGTTAGGCGTCATCTAATACATTTAGTCTTTTTCTCGTTTAAAAGTAACTTAACCAATGCACTATTTTAGCGAGAGCATTATTGACATCGTCAGTTGACGTTAAAGCATAAATAAAAGTGATGTGATGTGTATACTACAGATTCTACCTATCTCTTCGGGGATTACAGGCGTGATTTTATGTTCATATGTAACTACTTTAAAAAAATTGTTCCTCACAATGAATTTCATCTGTATCGTGGGTGTGTTTACATATCCAAAACACACAGACCCGAAAAAACGAACAATTCAAACAGTAAAAGGCCAAATATTTTCTACCCATTTGTTTCGGTCGGAAATTGTAGGTATTCTGATTGCGAAACGTGGTGCAGAAACCATTCGTTTATAAATAAAATACGCTACCCGTACCGCCACTATAGATAGCAAGCATTAAGTACTGCTCTGGCATCCTCAGTACTATTTTTGCCATTAGGAAAAATTTTGGAGTATCCCGGTCTGTATCCCATAGCAATATGCTCGTCCTGTATTACATAGAACCTAAAACAAAACCGTCGATACGTAGATTTCTATACCCCCGGGGTTGCTAACCCGGCGGAGAAAACAGACATAATGTTCCTATACCCAGTTTGTGGCCTAACAGGTCAAATACAGCTGGTATCATTCTCAAACTGAAGAACTTTCCCTATGGAAATGACATCGAAATCGCGAAAAAAATATCAATATATCCATACTTTTAGGTCGAGCAGGTGTTGAAGTTTTTATGGGACTACTACTACTTATAAAAGGCACCAATTCCATCCATCTAAGGTTTGCAGACGACTTAGTCATAATGTCTAAGAGCTATAGTCAACTACTACACATGGTTACTACACTGCACCCTGCAAGCATAAAGGTGGGCCTCGAATTGAACTTGTCAAAAATAAAAAATATGACCAACACTATACAGAAACCAATAAACTCTTACAACGCGGCAACGTACCACTTGAATATGTGAAGGAGAAAATAAATTTAATTTGCTAAAAATAGATATTTATTGAAAGTTGAACGACGAGTTAAATAATAAGTTTTTAATTAAGTTAGTTTCACATAGAGGCCATGTTTAACATACGCATGCCAAACTTGGAAAAACAACTCTATCAAGAACAAAATTATTACATGCCAAAAGGGAATGAAGCGCAGTATGCTTAACACAATACATAAGCCTATGGCTTAACATAAAAAAAACGGCAGAGCTTGTCACTCAAAAAATCAATTAACATTAAAAGCAATCGATGCCCTTACGCACGCAGTCAAACTTAAGTGGAAATGGGCAGGCCATATTGCTAGACTGCATGACAATAGATGAGCCAAAAATATGACTTCTTGGATGGGACCGGTTGTCAAAAGTATATGAGGAAAACCACAAACTCGCTGGGAAGACGAGATCGAGATAATGGAGAGACGTAGCGAAAGACAGATAAAGCTGTCATTCTCTGGAGGAGGCCTTCACCTCAGGGTTTCTTAAATAAAAACAATTCAAATTTTAAAATGATTGATTAATAATGTAAAAAAACTTAGAGAAATATAAGGTTTCTTTTTTATTCCGAGTCCCAAAAAACTACAAAATATATTGAATTTTGTAGTAGTATAGAGGTAGAGGAACAGGGTGTAAAGTTCACTCATACTTCCATAGAAAAGGGAGGATCCTCCGACCGGACGGTCGTGTCTGGAGGGGAACTGCCCGACGGTTGATGTCGGGACGTTGTATATATGCTAGTTGCGCGGTAAAGTCTGCTTGCGCGGTGCAGGATTTTGCGTGACATCAGTGTGACGTGTAGCTCGCATGAAGAATATCGTTCATAGCTAGTCGGTGGGACAGGTGCCTTAGCCCGCAATTATAGCTTTGTTCTGAAAATATTGATCTTCTGTATTTTCTTGCTTTATGCCTTCTGCCTTATGTATATTGGGAAAATTTTCAGCCATAACAATTTAAATAACATAATTCAATTTACAAATCAAACAGCATTTATCAATCGTTCGACAGTTTCGTTCAATTTAATGTTTACTGACCTTGAACACTTCAATTTCCAGAGTTTTCTATCAAGTGCCCGAACTACAGATTTCAATTTAAATTTTCAAGAAATCTTGAATATGATCTACAAAACTCGTACGTAATTTTTATATAAAATATTTTTTATCGATCTCAAGAGAGTTTGTGATTTTAAAGTAACCTGTTGTTTTCCAAGTAACCTCACTTGGAAAACAGCAGGGATCCGTAGTTTAGTTTACTTTTCTTATTAAAAATCTAAAGTACCCAAGTATTATATACAGGAATGTGATATTAGATGGGAAGTAAAATTAAGCTGTGTTGATGTTGTTAATTTGAAATGGGTGCTAATTAAGGCAGCTTCTTTAAAATGTCATTCTCGTCTTCAAATATATTTAGTTGTCTAAATAATTAATAGGTAAGCGACAAACTTTTAGCGTCTAATAAATGGTTTTCAAGCGAATATATATTGTAAAACGAGCTACTGTTAATATGACGCAGCATGGTGATAATTCTTAAGCAACGTTATGGACCAAGTAATAAATAGGGGCATTATTCATAATGCCCGCGCATTATGAATAATGACAAGCGTAGTCGACGGAGCCCCGCTTTGCGGGGCTCCTACTTCTGGGTGGTTTAAAAAAAATAACCACGAAGGGGATGGCGGGGTCTTTTAGACCCCGCCATTCCCTTCTAACCTAACCTGTCCGAGTCGGGGTGCCCTAAGTCCCGAGCTCGCTTAGTAGCTCACTTACAACATTAGTCACTTGAGTTATCAATTCAGAAGTAAATATATTTATCGGTAGCTCTGAGTCATATTAATTTACGCTCGTAAATTGACGATGGTTTTTTGATATTCTGTTGGAATAGTAAAGATGATGAATTAATATAATTGAAGCTGTTCTATTAACTCGTCGCCTACATATAACAAAGACGCTAGGTTGCAGGTGCTAAAGAAAACTTTTGTTGCCGCACATATAATTTCCCATTTGAAATCAGTAAAATGCTTTACCTTTAAATCGATGTAATACCTTTAGATTTAATAAATTATACCTACACTACTCATATTACAATAATTAGGTATGTTAAAATATCATTTAACAACATATCCCACACAAAACAAATCCTACAAAGGCAACGAACCTGACCCATTCAAATATTATATTTAGTTACATGGGAGTAGTGGTGGTCCAGTGGTATCGGCCCCGACTTACAAGTTGTAGATCGTGGGTTCGAACCCAGGCAGGTGCTTTACTTTTGTCATCACCACTGCTCTCAAACTGGTGAAGAAAAACATTGTTAGGAAACCGGCATGTCCTAGAACCAAAAATTCGAAGACATGTAACATCTACCCACTCCCTCCACCACCCGCCCACTGCCTCTCATTGAGAGGAGGCCTGTGTCCCAGCAGTGGGAACATTATAGACTGATTATGATTTAGTTAGAAAGGCGGTTTCACAGACAGCCTAATGTCATACGATACATGACGGTTAAGTCCTTTAGATCATGGTATGAATCGTATCATCAAAATTCTGCCATTAAAACTGTATACAACGATGTTTCAATATGAGTATGGTTATTTTCTGTCGTCATCATCATATGCTAGCTTTTTCCAACTATTTTGTTGTAATGCCAGGATATTTTACTTCCTACCCTCTTCAAAATTAGGCAGGTTACAGATGACCGGCAAACTGTCACAGATTTTAGGAAAGTATAGTGCCACAAATTCATCAGTTCGGTGTTTGCACCGAACACCTTCGTTTGCCATATCGCCGTGACGCGCTGACCTAATTCTATTACTTTCTATAATATATTTTATATTAGATTCAGTACACTTTTGTCAACCGTGTTACCCTATTTCGTTAACATTTTAGTAACACTTTAATATTTAGCATTTAACAGTTTGAGAGTGAGTTAATAAAAGGAGTTCAACATAAACATTTGTTTCACCTCACAAACTTCGAGACCTTGCTAAGTACCCCGACATAATTTTGGTCCTTCGAGCCGGATCACGCGTCGCATAATTTCGGAAATTCGACGACATAGGCCAGTGAAACTGTGAAACTGAACGTTTTATGTTATTGGGTCGCAAACAAGTAGGAGGTTCACGTTATTATTCCAGAACCAGAGCTGAAACTGTTTTACGTGTGTTCGATATCCAACCGGGAAACACCAACGCTGCTTAACGGCACAAACAGTTAAGGTGATAACATAGTAAGTGTCCGAACGAGCTTCTTCTCAAAGAGCACAAAATGAAAGTCAATAATAATAATATTATGTTCAAACACAACGTGAATTGTTTAGGGATAAATAAACGAATGAAATGAAATGCCTACAAAGTACCGCAACAATTTTTTGCTTGGTTGGTACTTTCGTCGGATTTTAATTCCTTCGAGTATTTATGATATGCCAATTTCCCTTTTGACGTTCATTATAAATAGTATGGAGAGATATACAGTAGGTAGCAGATGTTTACGGGTTCATAAAATTATTATAAGCCAACGTTTACACAGCGTTTATTCATAGAAATTAAGTCCATACAAACTCCGCCTTATTTCATATTTATTTATGATTCTCAAAATTTCTGCTTGATGTAAGTTATTCATAAACTAAATACTACTTACTTGTTAGACGTATACAATAGGTACTTGGTTTAGTTAAATATAATAAAGAGTCTTGGTTTGAATTTCATTAATTTAACTCTACCTTTACTTTCAACATGATCTAAACTTTTGTAGTGGAAACATTTAATTCGATTCCATTTAATAATTTTAGGCAGAGAATTCTCCTTGGGATTGGAAAATAAACAAATAAAAATTATAGCTTTGATTTCAACATTACTTACAGTTACTACGCAAACTTGTTCAGCCCGCTTTCTAGTTGTCCGTTATTGGTTAAAACTATCTTCTCTAAATAGCTACCTAACTAATTAGTTTTCAATTGGATACAATATTATGATAGTTAACCTCCACCTTTTTATTTTCAAATAGGTTAAAAATTAAAAAAAACAGAGGAGTTTTGTGTTGTTAATAAAAAGCTCGAAGCCTTTTTTTAACCTATAAAATTTTAGTAGCTATTAAAAATGTTTTTATACTAACCTCTAGTTTTGTAATAGGTCTGATCAACAATCTTCTCCATGTCTGAAATGTGACGAGGTATGTAATCAGCAAAGCGATGTTCAGCTGTTATGACCATTCCATTGGATTGCGCCAGGTCCTGGGAACAAATGGTACAAATTAATGGATGAACAGCCAATCAGTCTATATCATACAGACGAACTTATAAGGCATCAACCGCTTTCCGCAAACCAAGGCAAAATTTCCTGTCAAGATACTAAGGCACACGTGCACACGTGCGGTTTGCGTGCATCTTTGGAACATACATAGTATGGACATACACACATTAAAAGTGTCTAGGGATCAAGGTATCTAAAAACAATACTTTATTGCCTTATTGAAATTAAATAAAAATATCTATTTAGATAGATTAAATATAATGTTTTCGTATGTGTAGATCGACGAAATACTCTCTGCTTTTGCATTAATAAAGAGTTATCGTGATGTTTGCTTATGCTGCATTTTTCACCTTAGTTAATCCTGACATTAAAATGTGATAAAAATAAACGTTTTTAAAGGTTTTTATTGCGTAAAATAAATAATGTGTAGTCTGTATTTCCGCCGTTAACGCGTATAATAACACAATCGCAGTGATTCGGCATACTCAATATGAGTTCATCCAAATCACGTATAACAGTATCAACATCGCCACATGCGAACTACACGTCGTACTGACGTTACGCAAATCCTGCATCGCGCAATCAGAGTTTACCGCGCGACTAGCATATATACAACGTCCCGACATCAACCGTCGGGCAGTTGCCCACCAGACACAACACCCGTTTGGTCGGAGGATCCTCCCTTTTTCATAGAGTATGAGTGAGCTTTACACCCTGTTCCTCATACCTCTATACACGTTTTGCAATGGCCGCCCACGTCCATTACAACAGGCGAAAAAGATTTTATGATTTTCTGGTGTGTGTACGGCATCCATATTTGGCAGAGCTCTTCTTTGAAGCATATCCTATGCGTGCTCAATGAGTTTCAAGTCAGGCAATTGAGCAGGCCATGGTAGGACGTTGAAATTTGCTGCGGCAAGCGTGTTTGCAATGACTGTGACAGTGTGTGGACGTGCATTATCATGCGTAAGCAGAAATGAAGCACCAAATTGGGTCCGCAAAAGAATGACAAAATCTGATAAAATCATTTCAGCGTAAATTTGTGTATTGAGATTACCTCTGATCCAAATTAGTTCGGTTCTTCCTCCGATCCAAATACCCGCCCATATCACGATTGTTCTATCATTGTATGCATGGACTTCCTGACATGATTTTAAACGTTTTTGGCATACAGGTGTCCTTTAATACAGTATACGTCTAGTATCAGGCCTTATACCAAAGCGAGATTCGTCAGAAAAAAAGACAAAATGCCACTCTTCTTCGGCCCTATTTCTGTGTTCACGAGTCCATTGTAAACGGCTCTGCGATTAAGGGGATCAATAGGTAGTATACGTAGTGGCCTTCGCGAACGGGTATTGACTTCATGCAAGCGATTTCTTATGGTTTGATTGCTTATCAACATCCCGGAATCAACGCGGTCATTGCACGATTTCGTCAAGCAGTAATTTCTAAGTAACGATCTTGTAGGCGATGCAAACTCGTCCTCCATGACGCTCTGCCACGCTGCCATTGATGCGGTAATGTGTCCGTAATCGAATTATAACACTCTGCGAAGTGCCTAGAGCGATTGCCACAGTACGTTGCCGAGAACCAGCTTCCAACATCCCCACGGCTCTGATCATTTCTTCTCGGCTCAAATGATGTGCAGGATTATATAGGAATACTACTTGACAGAAGATTTTCATCTTTTGACTGAAATTCAAAAAAGATTCCCTTTTCAAATGACGACTAAAAAGTATCCGTAGGAGTTACAAAAAATATAATTAAAGAACCTGATTATTAGTAACTAGCAAAAACGTGCTTGATTCCTAGACACTTTTGATGTGTGTATTTGGAAAAATTTGCGAGCGGCCAGCGAAGGTTTTACGTGCAAGTTGTAATCATCACGACGTGCGCATACTTGTAGTTTCGCGAAGTGTTCCCGAATGCTCGCGAACTGCGCCTAACGTATCTAGGACATATGTGTATGGATGCGTAACACTTTGCAGGCGCACGTATCATGTACACTACGCGCTTCTTACGGGTATATACCCGTTAGAGGCGTATAGTATACACGATACAAGCGCGTGCGCTGCACGTGCAGTGGTGTAGATCCACGTTTAGCTGTTGCGATTGGTTGACCAAATAAAAACAACAGCTCTTCATTTATTTTAACATTCAAATTGACTTTTTTACCCTACACTTGTTTGCGATTTTACCTGTAACTTCTACGAATTTTACAAACACAAAAATCACAAAGATAATAAATACAAAAGGGGCTAAGTAATAACAACCACGCGGGTCGATCGATCAGGTTAACTTACGCTTAACCTCACCCATCCACGGATAGGTGACCATCTTTACACATAAAGTCCCCTCCATGCCTCGGAAAGCCGTAGGTCCTAGCTGTCATTTGTGGATCTTTGACAATCGTACACGCAGGCCCAGTGCGGGTTGGTAGATGTCACATGTCTTCGAATTTTTGGTTCTAGGACATGTTGGTTTCCTCACGTTGTTTTCCTTCACCGTTTTGAGAGCAGTGGTGATGAAAAAATTTACACAAAGTAAAGCGCCTGTCTGGGTTCAAACCTACGACCAATCCCAACATGGTTGAAAAAGGCTAGGCAGATGGGATACTAACGATTGGTCGACAAACGTTTGGTCGACGTAACGATTGGTCGACAACCGATTGACCGACAGTAACGATTGACCGACACAACCATTAATCGATATATACGATTGGTCGACTCAACTATTGATCGACCATAACAATTGGTCGACATCTACACAATCGGGCATAGGATGCAAGAGCGAGCGAAGCGAGCTCGGGACCTGGGGCACCCCGACTCGGACAGGTTAGGTTAGAAGGGGATGGCGGGGTCTGAAAGACCCCGCCGTCCCCTTCGTGGTTATTTTTTTTTAAACCACCCAGAAGTAGGAGCCCCGCAAAGCGCTCCGTAAGCGCAAGCGGGGCTCCGTCGGCTACGCCTTATTATGCAAATCAGATAAAACCCAGGATAAACCAGGATTTATTTTTTGTCCAAAAATAAAAATTATAAAAAAATTGTCGGCTAATCGTAATGTCGACTAATTGTTATTGTCGATCAATAGTTGAGTCGACCAATCGTATATGTCGATTAATGGTTGTGTCGGTCAATCGTTACTGTCGGTCAATCGTTTGTCGACCAATCGTTACGTCGACCAATCATGACAAACCCAGGCAGATAATAACATAGGTTATACAAATATTTTGTTGCACGCAAATATTCGATGAAGATCGAACCCACGACCAGTACCACATAAACCAATCCGCTGCGCCAGCTGTGAAATATAAAACCCTCGTTTGCCTTGATGAGATGATTTAGGAAATAGGTTAATGGTTCATAAATGGGCAATGGCCTAAAAACTCGACACTGCCTGTAGTTAAATTTTACTACTACCTACGCTAACACGTGCAGGTAAATCTTGATTTCCAAGGAGTTTAATAAGTATAGCTGTATATAAATATGGCTTCTTTTTATTTTTATCCACACATAAAAAGAAATCTGCCAGGGCCACCAAAGTTAAAGCCTCTATAAAAGTTATAAAACATAAAAGAACATGATATTAAAAGTTGTTTATAAAACATAACATCATGCCTGTATGCCGCGAAGAGTTAAGCAGAGATGTACATACAGTATACACTCACGTTGCACCAGTTATGTTTAAGTCCCATGTAATAGAAGGCCAACCTACTGCCACGAAACGAGCATAAATCAAGACTCCGGTTTGCTACTGAGAAATTCCAGATGGAAAAACGCAATAACACATTACCCGACCCGGGAATCGAACCCAGAACCCCATGCTCAGCAGTAGCGCTAGCGACCACTAGCCCAGGCAGACTCGTTTATATTCTATTTGAACCCTTTCCAATTATCGCTTACAGCCTACAGTCTAAAGGTACACGTTACAATATACTTGCTCAAGTTTAGACTTGCGCAAGTATAACGTAACGTCTGTGGCCCGCATAATAGTATATATCTCTACAAAGTTAGTTTTGTTAGTAATGAAACTAGCTGAACTTAATCGAAATTAAAATAGATTTGACCCTTTGAATGACGATCAAGTATATGGAAATAGATCACAAGGCTGACCTCAGTGTTTTCCAATTTAGACTTAAACCTCATAAAGGTTAAATATAAATAAGCACGTATACCAGCGTGGTAATTGCGTAACACACTAACAGTAGGAATGGCTTTCATTTTGACAGTTCAACATCAAGCATATGAAGCAATGGATTAACTATATCCTTCATAATGATTCAGATTGTGTTTAATAGTGCGTTACTCAATTAGGGAGCTGGAAAGGTAATTTTATGATTGATTCCTTGTAAAACTTTGGACAGGGCAATTATTTAATATGGATTGCAAAATTAAATTATACATTTCCTATAGTAATGAAAAAAAAATAGTGTTTGTTGAGTATGCGTTCACATTGGCGAACAGTGTGAGAACAGATAATACTACATAATTGGCGGATGGTGTTTGAGTCCTTGTGAGACCTTGAAAGAAACTTTTACCAATTTAATCGCAACCTTACAAACGTTAGAATGATTGTGTCAAAATCGGAAAAAAAAATGTTTTCTTTCGAGTCACTTCGCAATCACAATGTAGAAGAATATTTTTAGGTTTAAATACTTTATTCTCAAAAAGACAAAAGAGCCACTTACATGAGAACATAAGGTAACATATTGTAATAAGCTTATTCTAGGTAACGGTCACTGATACAATACAATAATTTTAAAATTATTTTGTGTTTATTTTCGTTGGGTTACACCTTCAGCGGTTCCATTCTCAACTACATATTAGGCTAGTTAGTAACATTATTAGTGAGTGGTTTCCATTATGTAATTTGACAGTTTTGATTTAAAACCACTGAAAGAGCTTACATTTTTTATGTAGGATGGTAAATTATTATAATATTGTGCTCCTTCATAGGTAATATTCTTTTTATCATAATTTGTACGTGTCCTTGGCAGGACAAGTAAGCTGGGTCGACGAAGACTGCGTTTACTTATTTGGGATATTTTTGTAAATGTTACGTTTGTGTGAATAGTTCCATCCATTATTTTTCTAATCAAGATACAAGTGTACATATAAAGTTTTTTGATATTCATAAGTTTTGTTTCTTTAAAAATTTCGTTCGTTGGTGTCAAGTACGGATAGCGAAACAGTGTTTTTATGATCCTGTTCTGCATTCTTTGTAGTTCCTGTAGCTTTGTTTTACCAGCGTTACCCCAGATTTCTATGAGATATAATAAATGTGATTTGACAAGTGAATTGTAAATGTTTAAACGCAGTTTTTTGGGTATACATGGACCTATATTGCGGAGTGAGCCAATAAGTGAGGAAATATTACTTTTAATATAATCAATTTGCTTGTTCCGTGTTAAACAATTTTCGATTCTAAGGCCAAGGTATTTTTCGTAGGTTTTTTTCTCTAATGGAATGTTATCTATTGTTAACGGGTCATGCAGCGGATTTTTTTTATTTTTAGCTTTAAAGATAATGTAACATGTCTTTGAGATGTTTACAGTTAGCAAATTTTGTTGGAACCATTCAAAGAGTATTTTTAAATCTTATTGGGCTCGTGAAATAGCGTCATGAACATTAGTTCCGAAATAAAACAAGCATGTGTCATCTGTGTATAAAGTTAAATGACCATGTAGTCCTAGCTCTGTTATATTATTCATGTATATCAGAAATAATAACGGTCCTAGTATGGATCCTTGGACTCCATATGTGATAGGTAAAGCATTAGATTCGACATTATCTATCCTGACTACTTGGGATCTATTTGATAAGTAAGATTTGAACATTTTAAGTGCATCGCCTTTGATACCAACGTTTTCTAGTTTCTTTAATAGTAGATTGTGACTAACGGTATTAAAGGCTTTTTTTAAGTCGATGAACACATCCAAAACAATGTTTTTCTTATATTTAGTATCTCTGATTTTTGTCATCAGATTAATAGTGGCTGCAGTGATATTATTTTTAGCTTTAAATCCATATTGGCGTTCCGATATAAAATTAAAAGACTCCAAGTAATTTAACAGACGTCTGTGTATTATTTTCTCCAAAATTTTGGACATTATTGGCAACACAGAGATCGGACGGTAGTTTCCGGGGTCGGTTTTAGGACCCGATTTATAGATCGGTGTCACCTTTGCAATGTTAAGGGTGTCTGGAAATTTCCCGTCAGTCATGAGTTTATTAAAACAATGTGCCAAACTATTTGAGATTAAATTTTGAAAACTTTTTATAACTTTCGTGCTTATTCTATCTATACCGCTGCTTGAATTTGGGTCGAGATCATTTATAATTTTAAGAATTTCATCAGCACTACATGTATCCAATGACAAAAGTTCTTGTTTATTGTTTTTTTGGGGTTTGCTAGCACATCGGGTTGAGGTGTTATGATATTTATTCGGTATTCTGTCTGCCAGTATAGATCCTATTGTAGAAAAATAGTTGTTAAAAACCTCACAGATTTCAATTGTGTCTGTAACTATGTTAGCAACAACTAAAAGCTTTGAAGGAGCACCACTTTGTTTTATTTTATTTTTAGCAAAATTATTTATAAGTGACCATGTTTTTTTGGGGTTGTTAGCACAATTTGTAAATAGTTTGTAGTAGTATGAGTTCTTTGTACTTTGTATTAATTTAGCATTTCTTCCTTTCATTTCTTTATAATTATTTTCTAGTACCTCATTTTCCTGATCACTCTTATGTTGTATCCATAGATGGTTTCTTTGGCTGATTCCAGTTACTATATCGTTGTTAACCCAATCTTCTCGGGGTGCATTTAAAACCTTTGTTCTTAATACTTTATTGTCTTCTACGCACTGCTTTATCTTTGATTCTAGTTCACTGTAGTTGTTTGTTATGTCTTCTATTCCACATGATTTCATCGAAGTATATAGTTTCTTGTAATCTATTGTTTCGTAATTTAGGCGTATTTTGGGAGGAGGTTTCATTTTGTTTATTTATAGGTGTATTTGCTTATGATCTGACATGGATGAGTTGATAATAGTCACGCCGAAATTTTCATGTTTTTAATTTGTACAGACATGGTCTAGGATAGTTTTTTTTTGTATTAGAGTCTCTTGTACAATATGTTTGGTTGGTTTTGTTTAATATTTTATGTCCTGGTTCATTTATTACTCGTCGGTACTTTTTTAGTGTTTTATTTTTTGTCAGAAGGTCGATGTTAAAATCTCCAAATACTATTGCCCTCTTCTGTTGTTGTAATTGTGCGTCATATACATCTAGAAACTTTTCAAGATTTGTGTTACCAGGGTACACTACGCCAATATCTAGCGCGAGCTTGTCAATTTTTACCCACAGATAATTGTTTCCATCTTGATAAGTTGATTCACTGAGGCTATGCTTTAAGTCGTTGTGTACGTATGCTGACACTCCTCCACCCCTTCTATCTGTCCTATAATTGTAGTAATGTGTATAGTTATCCATCTGTAGTTGCAAGATTTGGTTTTCATTCTGTATCCAAGTTTCCGTTAGCAAAATGATGTGTACAGTTGTAGATATAGATTTTATAATACATTTAAGTTCGTCTAGTTTTCCTCTTTTTCGTATACTTCGTATGTTTAGATATAGTAGTGATAAGCGTGATTTTTCAGTTTTTAGCTGTTGGTAATCGTTTACTATTTGGTAGGTTATGTCAGCCAGGGTATCATTTATTATTGGTGGTTGGAGTTTTTTTGACTTTGATTCTGCGCATTTTGCCGGCATTGTACTTGCCGATACGATAGATTTTATTCGGCTTTGGTATGTTCTCGCTTACTTTGGAAGTGATATTCAAAACGTCAGATTCGTCTTTATGTATTCTCTCCTGGGTAATAGTGGAGCTCTGCTCAGGTATGCCAACTATAATGATATTGTTTTCCCTTTTTTTTCGATCTTGAACTTCGCAAATAATTTTTTCGTTTACACATAGCTGATTGGTTTCAGTACATTGCGGGCTTAATTTTAATTCTTTATAATCGGCTTCAAGCGTCTTTGTTTTGTCTTCACTGTTTCATACTTTTATTTCCATCTGAGATAACTGACTTTTTATATTACCCTATTCGGAGCCGATTTTCGCCGTTGTGGATTTGATATCTTGAATTTGTGCACCAATATCTGCTACATTTGAAGTAATTAAACTACTTGTTTGTTCATGCAAAACCCTCAGATCAGCCATCTCGCTTTTGATCGCGATGATACTCTCGTTCATTTTATCCATCATCTGTGCGTTCTGACTAGTGGAAATTTCTAAAAGCGAGGTAATTTGCGATAAATCATTTCTCATTTGCTTTATCTCATCGTTGTTTGCGCTTACGATAAGTGACTTGCGCCTCTTGTAGTTCCTCGCTTAGTTTGCTTAATTTTGATAGATCCGGTTGTGAGCCGGTCCTCTCAATGTAGCTGGTTGTCGCCTTAGAACATTGGGTTCGAAGCTCTAGGGAGGCGACACCAGGTTTCGGTGGAGATCCCGTCACATTAATTATCTATATTTGTTTGCATCGTTGTTTACAATAAACTCGTATAAAGCGTAGGTAGGTGGGTTTTAACTTTTTAGAAGAACACAACATAACATCACGCATTTTTAGAAGAAACATAATAAAATAGGCAAAACGCGTTATTTCTGGATATGAAAGGACTCATACATAATCCATGCACAAGCGCGAAAGCTTAAGAAAACGAAACACCGTAATTATTTTGTAAATTGCGAAAGATGAAATTGTGTTTTGTCGCGCCGGGGCCTAGATATCGTAAAAATAATCTTTATTCAGCTCAGCTACAGAAGTGAATTTCTAAATGTTTTTTATTCATGTATTTAAAGATTGTGGTTCGGATTTCTCTGCTTAATTGTGATCACTTTTTATATTTTATGGCTCTATTTTATGGACTATAATTTTTTGCCTCATTTAGTTAATATTCGGAGGTACAAAAAACTCATTTCGGCATTCGCCTACCGCGCAATGGGCCGTGCTAGCAACCTAGCTAACTGTCAAATATTTTTACTATGGCACAAGGAGCAATGGCAAAGCAATGGGGTTGGCAACTGTCAAAGTGGCACTAGCATAGCTTTAACCAAAATACAACCAAAATAGAAGAATTTTCTAAGGATCATTTGATAATGTAATTATTTACACAATGCCAAAGATCTGTGAAGTACCTTTTTGTAAGGAAATCGGTGCGCATCAGGTTCTTAAAAAATCAGCAATGATAAAAAAGTGGCTAAAAGCCATAAGCAGATAAAACTTCAAGCCGGAAAAAATATCAAAAACAGATTACCATAAAACTCGTATTTACACAGTTACGTCGTTATTTGTGTTCTAAAAATATTCAGCATCATAATGAAAATGAAGGAACCCAAAACAAACACAAACTTGACATATGAAAGCTATGTACGCGCCACCTATCTAAAGTTTTCACAGGCCAACCTCATTAGTTTCTGCGCCCTAATTACGTAACACACTAACAATCACAATTTGAATCATTTTGAAGGATATTGCTAATCCATTGTTCATATGTTCAAAATATTTGTCCGCTCAACAACGTAAATAACGCAATTAATGTTGTTGAACTGTCAGATGAAAGCCTTTCCTACTGTTAGTGTGCGCAATTACCCCGCTGGGCTGCATAAGCATAGCCCATGTTCAATCCTTGCATCCGTTGTTCCAGGATTGAGTTTTTTAAGCATGTAAAGAGTTTCTTACTTATAATAGATAATGGTGCCGATTCTCTTGTACACCGAACTAAACTAACTAAACTATCACTAAAATTCCTTACTCTTGGCTATGAGAATCTAAGAGGTATTCTGCAATAAAATATCTCTAAATTTAAAAATCATTTTGACGCAACTAAAATTTAATTTGACAATCGGGACTCCACATGGTACCTACTTGTTTGCCCTAGCACGTGATTTTTTTTTAGAGCCGGAGTCGCGCTTGGGTGGCAGCCTCGGCGTGTTTTATATGGATTTTTTCACTTTTCGTACGGAAAATATTAAAAAAAAAATACCTACATGTAGAGTTATATGGGTTTAAGGGTTGCATAAAGGGGGTCGAAATTTTCATTATTTTTGCGATAGGACACACCGTTTTCGAGATATAAGCAAAATAAAATAAAAAATACAGTACTGTTTTTGCCCCTGAAGTCGAGGTGTTGTGGTGAATCTTAGTTCATGACAACTAATTTTATTCCACACCTTTTTAATCGCGATTAAAAATAGACAGATTTAGTTAAGACAACCAAAATTTTAGGTTAAAAACGTCAAATTCAGAATAGCAAAATTGCCATTTTCACTAAACTAATTAATCAGTACCATCTTAGTGCTGTCAAACTAAAATATAGTTAAGTTGTGTCACTTTAGTCTATTTCAGAATGAGAAATCGTCTTTTGACAGGACTAAACAAAATTTTAGTGATTTTTAGTCTAGTTTAGAGAATTTTGTGACAAGAGAATCGGCACCATTGGCAGAGTGGGGCAGAGCTTTTCTAAAAATACAAGTCATGCGCCTGATACAATTTCCCATTGGCAAAACTGACGGACTTCCATACAAACTTTCACCCCCTGTTTAATCCCTTTAGGGGATGAATTTTCAAAAATCCTTCCTTAGTGCTCACTTTCGTTCTATAAAAACACTTGTGCAAGATTTCATAGGCTGTGCGTTGTCTGTCAGTGAATGAATGGAGGAGCATAGTGTGGCAGCGACATTATATCGATGCCACACGCGCTGCTCCTCGCGCTGCCGCGATGTTACACTCTCTGCCCACACACTACTCTACTCACGCAATTAATCACGACGCTCCGCACTACGTCGCTCGCCTTTCCAACACAATAGACGTCGCAACTGTGGCAGCGTGCGCGCTATGCATTTATACTCGTAGTAAAACAAATTATTTAAATGTCATAAAAAGACGTCGTCGTCGTTATAGTCCTCGCCAACGAAGATGGTGAATTTTTCGTTCGACCATTCTTCGGCGAGCAGCGGCATGATTAAAAAAAAAAAGCCGTGTGACGGACTTCCGCAACGAGTGATCGATGTGGGCTGCGTCCGCGCGATTATGTGGCCGGTCACTCGCGCTCGTATTGGCGGTCCTTTGATTCGCGCCAAAAAACCGACGACGAGGAGTGTGACGTGCGGCATGACGAGTAACGTGGCCACACTACGTCTCTTCCTCCTTTGCTTGCTACTTCCCATGCCACTCGACGAGTGTGTGGTAGTGAAATAAGATTTTTATTAAATATGTCTTAGCGTCAAAATTGATTCGCCATCTTTATTATTTATTAGTAAAGTCATCTAATTATTACTAACCAAAAAGTCAAGTAGTGCACTTGGGTGAGGTCGATATATGAAGTGGCAACAATGGGTTGACGGCTGTCGCTTGTTGGAAAAGAAGAAAGGAAGACGATGGTGGATGATCAATCGATCCATCAATTTCCATGGAATTATGAGGAAGAGAACAGCGTCAATAATGGGTAGGTTGCGTGGAAGCTACAACAGCATCCTAAAAACTTTATTAGACAAAGTGGTCAGTCCCTTTATAAGGCACTGGGTACGGAGGCACGTGCCAGCGTGTATTGGGCCACGTCTTTCTTTGTTGTTTTAGTTTTGTGGAAGTTTATATCATAGTCTTTTAAGTTATTGTTACTCATACTATATGCATTGCGATTGTGTGTCCGAAATAAATAATATTTATATATGACGGCGCGCGATCATTTAGTCGATTGATTGTAACACTTTTTAAAAGTTGTAATCGTTTTTTTTTACTCTGTGGTTTAGAACGTATTTCTTTAGTGGTATTTTTAACTTAGAGCGGGTAACACCGAATGGGTTTGTGAGTGTCACGGCGGCGGTGGCGAGCATTTTGAGATGCGATCATCATGCAGTGTACACGCACAAATCCATTGGCTCTAAATGCAAGTTTAACAATTATTCTGATTAGACTTAATCAGTAATAATCATTGTAATCATTCAATCTTATAGTTAAGTCTCGTTGCGATATTTGAAAGTAAATTAAGTGCGTTATTTGGCGAGTATTCTTGTCCAAACACCTGCACGTACACGCCCATGATGAAGGACCAACAGATGACGGATCAGCAGCGACACGTGGTGTCTCAGCCGCTCGCACATTCCGTCATATATATATATAATATGATAACGCCACCCACCGCCCGCAAGTTTGCGCGTACTACTGATTGCTAAACAAGCGTTTGGATACGTCGCAAACACGTTTGTCGAACACCCTTTGATTTGTGCATAAAAACCGGCACGTCCCTGATCACTCGCAAACACAAACAAAAACAGGCAAACACCTATCCAGACGTTCGTGTTTGTTGTTTGGTGGTCGATGTTTGCCGTTGTTTGCCAAGCATGTGGAGGCACCTTTAGACGTTAGAGCTCACGGGCTAACGGGGCTCACTTTGTATAGAGACGCTCTTGAAAAGGTTGTCTTGCCACCCTATATCAAATTCACCGCATGTCCATATTGTAATCTGATTGCATCTGCCTAATCAAGTGATATTTTTGTAATTCATGAACTTTAATGCATTAATAGACACCTGTACTTAGCGTTTTGACTCTTATTTCGGTTACCCATCATGTCCGAACATTCCGATAACGAAGAAATCCAAATTCCTTCGTAAATAGATTTTTATAACTCACTTTGATAGCGTCCATCTGCTGTGCAGCAGCCGTCAACTCATCCCCAGCGACTATAGCGAACTTCGTCCATCCGAACGCCTTCAGAAGAGCCACGACAGACTTGCTGGCTTTGTAAGCTGGTGGCAGGGTCCTGGCAAAAGTGGCTCCAAGACCAGACCCCTTTTCGGAGCCGTGGGCGCCGGCACATTTCTGTCAACAAAGAGCAAGATGATCATTCTCCAAAACAAAAATGTATCACTCTTCCATGGTCTCGAAAATTTCAAACCTATTTTTTCCAAAACTGATTTTAGACACCCCTTTTTCGCAAAAAACAATACGGATTTTGTATATATGTCAGTCACCGTATGATTGTGAACAGAGTTAGTTTATAATCTATCTCGCGAGATTGTAAACTGTGGATAAATTGTGAACTGTACCGTACTGCTTACAATATAACGTATTAATTATCGATAGTTTATATTCTATCCATGTCAATCTGTCAAATTGTGAACGAACTTGTACTTACTGACAGGGTTCACAATCTGTCCGATTTCATCACTCGTAAAATTGTGAACCGTCTCAGATTGGTCGGTCAGCAAAGCATGTTGGAATCCACGGCCCACTCCCTATTCAGAGGAGGCCTGTGTCCCATAACCAGCCTATAGAATCATGAACTGAATTCATGGTTATAGTTTTCGCGTGGATGTCCGTTATACTTTGTTTTTGAATCAAAATCAAACCAATTATTATTCCAACACATTTAGTTACCTCGTACCCAACATGGTAAAGTAGAATTAAATCCACTTAAAAAAGGTAATCCATTTCACTGTATTACTGAATTACCTGAAATAATTTATTTAATCACTTGTTATGAGCCTTTCTGAGAAATAATTTGAAATCATTTGGTTACAATATAATAAAGTGAATGTTACGCAGTTAGCTAGAAACACGTTTGAAGTGAAAGCTTTGAAATATTTTTGTTTGAAGATTTTTTTTTAAATTGATCAAAGTATCGGTCGGTCACCAAGATTTCCTCGAATTAATCTTTTGAGCTCATTTAGTTTTGCTAAATACCCATTTATGCTAAGCTATAAAATTCTGGAGTTAAAATGATACCTATTTCAATATTATCATGGCTTACTTTCTAATATTGAAGGTTCTGCATATTAGTGCGCTATTTAACTAGGCTTGATTATTGCGATGTTAAAATTATTATCTCGTTTATTAATTTTCTTCTTTATTTTACAATATTTTTAAATATTTCTTAAAATAAAAATATAATTTAAAAATACAAAAATTAGAAGTCAGCCGGTGTAAGGGGCAGTGTACAAGCTATCGGTGGTTCGGTCTGCTGAGACAGGAACCTCCTCAGAATGCAAGCCATATCGAGGAGTACTGCCTTCTGAATCAGGCCCTTGAACCAACCGCCTTACAAGAGCCTCGAAAAATGTTACTCAAGGCTTTCGGCCATCAGGCTATTGGCCGATACGACAATCGGCACAATGATAGCCGAGCTCACATTCAACATGTCAATAACCTCGTGTGCTAAGTCGAGCTATTATATTATTTAAATAATTAATTCTAGTAATAATATTTAAATAATTATCATATTATTAAAATTAAAAGAATCTAACCCAATTTTTTCTCCTCGTAGTTGGATGAATACCAAAGTCTCAATACTAATACATAATATAAAACTGAAAGTAAGTCTGTCTGTCTGTTACCTTTTCGGCTTTAACGGCTGAACGGATATCGATGTATGCACACAGGTAGACCATGACCTGGGTAAGGACGTAGAATACTTTTTATCCCGATAGTACGTCCCGTGGGATATTTCCGACCGATACTCGTGCGAAGCAGGCAAAAGCTAGTTTCAAATATTTTACTCCGCTTCTTTTATCGCTACGCTTACAATGTGACGTGGGCTATTCTTAAGGGGACTACATGACCTGAACGCAAATTTATAATGCCTAAAAATATATGATCCACTGCATTTACCAAAATCAGAAATATATATGATATTCTTCTGAATATATGCTAGTTAGATAGTGTGTTGAAAACGTAATACAATTAACTTGATATGATAGAAACAAAACACGAAGATACCTCTAAAAAAATATTTTAACGATTAAAAACCATACTAATATACATGTAAACATTCAGTTTTTTGTCAGATTATTCTACAAGTAACATACTAACGTAATAGTGTTTTAATTTTTTAGTCCAATGAATAGATTTTTTGTAAATCCATAATTGCTTCATATTTTGCAATAAATTACAAACGTTGTGTCATCGCGCGTCTCTTTCTTTTCTATGCAATCCGACAGTGACCGCGCTTCAGCTCTTGTAAGCCTCTTAACCTACACGGATAATTAATTGTGTTATATTAAATAGTTCTATCAATAATGTATTGTAATAGTTTCCATTATGCTTGCTAAATTGCTTAAAGTGAATTCACATTCAGTTTGTTATTCAGAGGGGTGAGCAGAGTTCAAACTATTATAAACTGTATTTCCTGAAGGGTTAGGTTACCTATGGTACACCCATATTTCGCCAGTTGTGTTTAAGTCCCATGCAATAGGTGGCAAGCCTAATTAACATCAACCGGGCACAAATCAAACAAACAACTCAACCAACCAACCAATAAACTAAAAGGTTTCAATACAACCAGGGACTTCCCCTTACAATGCTGCTGTCAAATATTGCTTTCGTATAAAGACGTGAGTCTACGCCGTAGTACGACTTCGTAGCAAAGGCCTACGCCGTAGACTTTGTCGGTAAACATTATGGGCCGCTTGGCGTAAACAAACTCCTACACGTTGTAATGGGATGTTACTCATCAAATATCACAGTATTAGGTTAATTACGTACTTCACCATTTTCGGATTTTGTTAATAAAGCACCACTTCATAACTTCAATAGTATACTATGACCAATTATTACAGAGTTAAGTAATAAAATTAGAAAGTTCACTATTTAATTCAGTAGAGTGATCTGTAGTAGGTATGCAAAATTCATATATGATTTATTAATTTACTGTCTCAATGTTCAACCGACTTCACAAAAAGAGGAGTTGATGTTTACCGCGCGATTTTTAACCGGTGCCAACGACATGTTATCATTGTAACACAGCCTCATTCACGCATTACAAATTAAACTAAATTAGAATATCGTTCCCTGGTTTCGGGTCCTACGCAATCAATAGACTCGTAATTATTGCAGTATTCATTGCGTAATTGCGTATCGATTGGTAAAATTAAACATTCTAAGTACCGAACAATGAACATTGTATGGTATTGATTGGTTAACTATGATTTGGAGCAGAATGTTTGATTAGTATTGATCATCAGAATGGTTGAATATGTTTGAAGCAGAAGTTCAGTCACTACCATAAATACCAAAATACAAAATACGAAATATTCAAATGCGATTATACTCCCTAAAGTATGAATTGTAATTTTATGCTGTTCCGAACCTAATATTTTCGAAACCATACTAAGTATTATGATTAGGGCTTTGGTTATTATGGCTAAGCTTTTGTAGACAGTATATTAATTCAGATTTGTTACAGTTGTAATGGCAATCATCTCATTTGGTTTAAATAGGCTTTTATTTTCATTATTTTATTTATCTCTCTTATAGATTATTTTATATTTTGTGAATGTGAGAACGTTGTAGGCCTAACTTGTAGACTGTAGATTTGTATACTATTTTGTATTTAGTTGAGTACCTGTTTCTTGTTGACAGGCCTACACTGTCGCCCATACCTATTAACACTGTATTTTGAAAACATTGTAAAAGCTATTATTTATAAAAGAGTAAACGTGGAGTTTTTTTCCGGCTGTTCTCCATAGCAAACGACCAATTGGAACCGTACACATAGCTTCTGACGTTTTATAAGTGCCCATGTAGATTTATGTGAAATAAAATATATTTTTTCACTCCTGTTGCTCAAAAAGTCCGTCTTTGTACCATACCAGAGCGGGGATAAAATAGCATATTTTCCTCTAGGGGAAAAGTTTTTATTTTTTTGTCTGTTACCAAGGAGCCTACTAAAACGAAAAAGTCTTCATTCATAAGTAATCATGAATAAAGACTCGACTTATTACTGTTTCATTAAAGTTTTTTTTTTAATGTAACTAAAAGTGGCGATCTCTTCGGTAGAATGCGTGCATTGCGTTGTAGCTACAGAAGAAATTTAAAAAAATAAACTAGTAGCCCCTTGTATAACAATCTACTAGGTATTTTTTAACGTCTTTTCTCAACGTTGCAATCGTTAATTCTCGAGAAAATCGCTTTTGATTTTGGGCAAGTATCAGGTATTTATATGCTCGTGACTATTCATCAACTGAAACAATGCGGTCAAGTGTGAGTTGGTCTCTCTGGGGTCTTTTAACTTAAATTTGATTTTAGCCCTAAAATTTTAGCATTCATATTTCGATACTTTTTGCCACACGCATTCCTTGATTGTAACCATTTGAAATTAAATAGCAAAAAATATTAAAATCAGAGGTTTTGTATTTAGGTTCAGTTTACCGCTAAGTGGTGGTAACATTTGATCTTACGGCGAAAGCGTCAGGGTAACCCGCGAAATTCAAATTTTCTTACGTTTTCTGCAATTTGCAGGTCACTATCAGGTTGTATTTTGATCTACTTATGAACCGCGGCCGTATCAAATATTTATTTATAGAAATATAATCGTAAAAATCATCGATGATACATCTCCCCAAGTTCATATTACCCTATTGAATTACTATTTCATGAAATCATGACATTTGAGGCCAATTCTAACATAAGGACTTGTATTGCTGATTCCAATGATTATAATTCTATAAAGCCATATTTGTTACGGTCGCGAAACATATTTTAATCAACATACAACCTGACACTGACAAGCAAATTGCAAAAAACGTAAGTAAATTTAAATTTTTCGAGCTGCCCTAGCGCATCCCCCTTAAAGCTGGCTTTGCGTATTAAGGGGTTTCTTTCAATAGAATACGAGACCAGATTATGCTGGTTTTTTACCACTGACGTGCACCCAACTGCTCTCAACTTCTTTCAGGAAATAAAAGCTACTTACATGTGATATTAGAGGCAAGTTCCATGCAGCAGCAAGTTTGGCTTCAGTGTGGCAAGTACCATCAGGTCCGAAGAACGCCACCACTCCCAGATCACGCATCTGAGTCATCACCCTGTACAAAAGATAAGTCCAGTTCAATCGGTCTGACTAGATAAATGTGGTTGATGGCGGTTGACCATTTTTCAGCCTTCGTACTAAAGGCATAAGGGTTAAAGTGGTCAACCGCCATGGTCCACGGTACATACTGTCCATATAGGATTTTGTCAAAGCCGTTGGGGTGTTGCACTAACAGTTTTTGGTCGAGAGAAAGTGAGTTTGGAACCGTAACATGGATGCAAGGCAGAAAAAAATATATTTAAAAAAATGTATATTTTTTTAACTTATGTAAATTACATTGTTAAGTTTGGACTACCCGCCTAATTTGTTATCGCGTATTTCTTATTAGTCGAAACTACTCATGACAATCAATGTAGTTTTTCTATTTGTTCTTGCATTTACATCCTCGTGTTTACACGCATAAATAACGCCACAATGTGTGATACATGTTTTTTATACGACACGTTTTTGTAAGACTTTTACAAGACCTGTCGAAAAAAAAATCACAACGCCGTCTCTGCGTGACGCTAGCAAAATAGTCGATATCGGCTCAATTACCATAAAAACGAACACGAAGGGTTCCGTACCATTATCTATAAAACGGCAAATAAACACGTTTGTTGTATGGAAGCCCCCTTAAATATTTATTTGATTCTGTTTTTTTTTTTTAATATTTGTTTTTATAGCAGCAACAGAAACAAATCATCTGTGAAAATTTCAACTGTCTAAATATCACGGTTCATGAGATACAGCCTGGTGACAGACGGACGGACAGCGGAGTCTTAGTAATAGGGTCCCGTTTTACCCTTTGGGTATGGAACCCTAAAAAGTATCACAACTTTTATATTATTAACGGTGTAAACACGGGGCTAAGTGATTGTATTCTAAGAAATTAATCATTTGAAACCGTGGAGCGACCCCATTAGGTATAGTAAAACCATAGTAATTGCAACTCAAATTGACACAAGATAAATATCAACCAGCAACCACAAAGTGGAGCTCTAAAGTCAGAAAGTAAGTTATATTTTTATTATTGCATCGTAAAACTCCATTTGCGGATCTCTGGGGTTTCGGAGACATGTTAATATCCTGTATTACTTAAAAACACACAATTTCGGAACAATTACGGATATTAAATATATTTAATTCGAGTGAAAATGAAGTACGTTAAATGTTTGTAGGACGTACAGCAGCTCTGAAATTGACAACCAGTCTTACAAAGGGGTGTCGTGTTACCCAGTAACTGGGTTGTGGAGGTCAGATAGGCAGTCGCTCCATGTAAAATACTGGTATTCAGCTGCATCTGGTTCGACTAGAAGCTGATCCCAACATCGTTGGGAAAAGGTTAGGCAGATGGTGATGTCATTTGGTTTAAATAGGCTTTTATTTTTATTATTTATTTATCTATTATAAAGATTATTTTATATTTTGTGAATGTGAGAACGTCGTAGGCCTAACTTGCAGCCCATTTTCTATTTTGTTAAGTACACATTTTCTTTTTTGCGTGGGAAATCATCAAATGACCTATCCCGCTCTGAGCGGAGCGGAAGGGCGTGTCAGACTCTTACTGACTAAAACCCACCCGTGTTCCTTCAGTTGCCTGTGCGCCAGGGCCAGGGTAACTCTTTCGAACAATTGGCGACCCCGGCAGATTTATTAAGTACCTGGTACTTGTTGACAGGCCTACACTGTTCTCTCATATCAAATCAAATCAAATCATTTATTTGCATAGAATGTAGGTATTGTACAATAAAGTTGTTATAAAAAATATAGTGAGCCGGGTACATTCTGCCTGAGTTTTGGCATGCAAAATTTAACAAATAATGTCAACATCAATAAGTTTATGAGCAAAATAATGAAATAGTTAATAGATTAATAAATTAAGTTAAACAAGTCCAGATCATGCAAAAAGTGTAGGTATCTAATAATAATAATAATATCTTTATTGTTCTCTCATACTCGTAATCATACAGTGCAAAGTCAAGATAACACTTATTAGAGACTGGTGTCTGTTGTAAGTAAAACCTGTATTACAGTAAATATAATGTCAATAATAATAAAATTGTTGAGATGTCACACATAGGGTCATTCAAAAAATCACTTAACGAATAATAACATTTCTGTATAAAAAAAGCCTTGAGTTTATTTTTAAATTGTTGAAGGGTGTCACTTTTTATGCTGTCCGGTAGTTTATTAAATATTATTGGACCCATGCAGAAAACACTTTTTCTAAGTAGTGCTGTTTTATAGCCACCGATAATTAAGAGGTTTTTGTATTGACTTCTCGCGGGACCTTTCTTGGTGACCGAGACCTTAGCAAACAAATTTTTATTCCTTTTTACAAAAATTGCCATTTCCAAAATATACAACGACGGAAAAGTAAGAATTTTCAAAGACTTGAACAGATATTCACAACTATCTCTAGGTTTAAGACTACACATAGCTCTAACACAACATTTCTGGGCTTTAAATAAGTTATCTCTTATACTGCAGTTACCCCAAAAAATTATTCCATACCTCAAGACCGATGCGACCAAACCATGGTATGCTACTAAAGCAGTCTTTATGTCAACTTTTTTTGCCAGATTAAAAAGAACATAAGCTGCAGTGTTTAACTTCTTGCACACCTCGCCTGCTTGCGGTTTCCAAGTTAATTGATCGTCTATATCAATTCCTAAAAAAATCATGACCTTTGTTTGATTGATCACTTGTCCATTGTACTGTGGAATTGTACGTTGATGAAAATGCATCACATTAGTCTTTGATAAGTTTATTACCAGGTTATTTTTCTCAAGCCAATGAATAATATTTCTAAGGTTAATGTTGATGTCCTGTTCATAATTATTAATATTTGTACATTTTATCAGTGCTATGCTTTCATCGGCAAATAGAACCATTGGATTTGGTATTTGACGGGGCAGATCATTTATATACAGCAAAAACAGCGGGGGACCCAATACACTACCTTGCGGTACACCGAGTTTAACAATTTTAACATCAGATTGATATTTTTGTTCACATTTTGAATTAAAACTGATTCTGGATATCTCCGTATATTGTGTGCGGTTACTGAGGTAGGATTTTAAGAGATTCAGCACGTTTCCCCTCAGACGTAGCTATTAAGCTTGTTTAATAAAATATCATGTTTGACACAGTCAAAAGCTTTAGTCATGTCTGTAAAAATGGCACAGATAGGTGTTTTATTATCTACATTTATCATTATTTCGTGTAAAAAATCATATATTGCTGTATTAATGTTTTTATTTTTTTTAGAGCCTGCTTGTTCATTACATAGTATATTGTATTTTGTCAGAATGTTGTTAATCAATTCATATATAATCTTTTCTACCACTTTAGAAAACACTGGAATTAAAGCAATCGGGCTATAGTTAGCTATATCCTCCTAGCAATTCTTTTTGTGAAGCGGCTTGACTATGACTGTTTTTAAACCGTCAGGAAATACACCAGTGCTGATGGCTAAGTTAATAATTTGGCTAATATGTACGATTATGTTATTTGATACAAATTTTATAACTTTCGTTGCTACTTCATCATATCCTACGCTATTTTTATTTTTCAATGATTTTACTACCCTGAGTAGGTCTTGAGGTACAACTGGTCTCATAAACATTGTGTTAGGGTTTTCGTGTAGGCCACTTGTTTCGAGTGATATTTTAGGTGAGTTTTTAATCTGATCAATGAAGTAGTTGTTGAATGCATCTGAAATTTCCTTTGGGTTATTAATAAAATTATAGTAGTTATTAATATTTGAAAATATTGTAAAATCCAATTATTTTTAAAAACGTAACCGTGGAGTTTCTTGCCGGCTCTTTTCCATAGGAAATGACCAATTGGAACCGTGCACCAAGATTTTGACGTTTCATAACTGCCTATGTAGGTTTATATGAAATAAAATATTTTGATATTTGATTTTGATGCAGGCCCGCAATTATTAATGTAGCGGCATCTACAACGCCTCATGCCAGCTAGGCGTCACACTGACGTCACGCAAAATCCTGCATCGCGCAAGCAGAGTTTACCGCGCAACTAGCACAATAGGGAACATGCAATATTTTTATTTTTGTTTTCATTTTAAAGAATTCTATGATCACAAATATATGAAAAAATTAAAACATTATAATTTATCGGAAAGAATGCGGTTTTAAATTGACGGTTTAAATTTTCGCGCGAAAACGGACTTTTGGTTCCGATTACGTCACTCCTGTCTGTCACTAGTCGTACTTGTTCGTCGGCTTTCATACTTTTGCATATTTTTTCGACTTTTGAGTAATTTTTTTGTAAAAAATTAAAATGGATTATCCATCAACATCAGGTGATCATAACAATACCACCAATATTCCGAAAAAAAGCCGTGTTGACTCATGTTTTGTGCCAATGTGTCTACTTCAACAAAGTTCCCAAATAAATTGTTTTTGACTGGACCTTCTGACCCAAAACTGAGAAAAAAGTGGTTTCAAGCTGGGAAGAGAAATGACAATTACTTATTCTCAAAGACCTTCTCTCTCTCTCTCGACTCTTCAAAGACCATTATTCGATCCTGTGAAGATCACTTTAAGTTGGCAAATATACTTGTTATATGCTCAGTTAATCTGCTTGTACGTAAAAACGCGTTATTAACCTACCTAATACTTACAAAAACCTGTTTTCATATTTATAATTTTACAGTTGGAGAACGACGTCGAAAATTCGATAAAGTTTAAAATGTCTGGAGGAAAACTTTTTCTTAAAAAAAGATGTGGTACCTCATATTTTTGAATGCCAAAATAGAATGATGCCACTGAAACTTAGATCAGTAATAATGAAAAGGAAAAGCGTGAAATTCTGGAGAGCATTGAAAATTCACCGGCTATAATTTTGATTTATTCTTTCAGATTTATTCTTATACTAGAGACAAACAAACATTCAAACTTTCAAATTTATAATAATATAAGGATAATGCTTTCTAATGAAGAACTATATTATTATGTCTTTCATGTTTCAAATCCATCTTCAGAGTGTTCATTAACCACAAAAAACATTTTTAAACTCTGCACTTTCGACAAAAAAAGTTACAACCATGTCAACAGTAACTCTTAGTAAATTCCTGGAGTCTGCTTTGATAAACCCAACTACCATTTTTATTAAAAAAACGCAATTAATATTCCCATAAAATAATATTCACTTTTACAACCATAAGCTCAAATAAGTTGTCATAACAGGAGTGACGTCACTAAACGCTGATTGGTGTTTTGTTTCAAGGCATTTTTAATTCGTAATTATTGTTAAAAAATCACATTATGTAAAATAAAAACGTTGCAGTGGCTTCTTTTACATTTTTTTAACGTTTTAATCATACAATTTTCACAAATATTATATTTGTATCTTCCCTATTATATACAACGTCCACCACAAGACACCCATCTGGTCGTAGGATCCTCCCTTTTCTATGGAGGTATGAGTGAACTTTACACCCAGTTCCTTTACCTCTATATTATTAACAAACCTCAGTTTGACACACGACAAAGTTTAACGACCGTTTTGAACAGAGTCAACGAAATGTACCTAGATTTGGTATTAGTAAGATGGGCATGTGTCCGCAACTCACGTCAAAGCGCGTATTTTGCGTACAGAAAAAAAAACCTATCTATAATCTGAATTCCGTTTATTTCATGACCTTCTAAAAATAATTTAAATCTTTTACACGTGTTTCCGATTGCCACGTAGCCAACACTATTAAAACCTCACAGCATATCTATAAATATATTCAGGGTGATATTATTAACTTTCATTCATACTGTCGTCCTTTCTTGTTATTTGAAAGTTACTTTCTGTTTGATGAAGCACTGAATGAAATACTTTTTATTCTGACGATTACTTTATCCGTGGGTGGAGACAAACAACGTGGCGTAGTTTGCGCAGTGACTGAGCAATTGGCTACGTGTCTCGAGTTCAAATAGTAGGCCTCTTGTGCATTACATGGAGTGTAACGGACAGGCGTCGCGGCGTTTCTTTTTTTTTTGTTTTTTTTTTAATTTCTTCTTTTAATTAGGGACTTTTATGACGGCAATGCGTATGCCAGTCCCATCGTACCCTAAACATACATACTTACTGCTACAGATTACATCTGGGCCATGAAACTGAACAGACTCTTCGCATCATCACCATTTGGTTAAGTCAAAATTTTATGAAATATGCCCATATCAAGTCGGTTCAACCTCAAGACCTCAAACAGATATTTTCTTTGAGACTCATATTTAACACAATCCATTAATAAGTGATGTAAGTCTTCCACAACTCCACACTCCAAACAATTAGGCGAGTTAGTTTTCTTCATCGTGAACGTAAACTTATTACATGGAATGTGTCCAGATCTGAGTCTATGAGCTATTACAACCAATTTCCTACTTAAATTACTATATAAAAACTAAGGCACACGAAAAGGCTGACCCTGCATGGTTTTATACCAGATCCCTTTTTCCAATGAGCGTTTGGTTTTGACTTTCAAGCAAATATCACAAGATTATCCGGTAAACGTACGGATATTTCAAATCCGGACAGTAAAATTTCGTATAGTACAGTCAAACGGGGTGAATAGGAATGCAGGGGTGAATCGAGACGAGACTTTAAAAGGGGTTTTAACATTGAAATAATATAGTTTGTTGCCAAAAAATGCACTTAGTCTTTAATTATAATACAGTAAACGCATTAGTGTCCTTTCCTTTTGACGGTACCCCAGGTGCCGTATAGTATGACGTATACAGGTAGGTAATATGCTCGCCCCATATTACATGGGACTTAAACATAACTGGTGAAATGTGGGTGCACTATAAGTACACCTCTGCTTAACCCTTCGGGGAAATACAGACGTGATGCTATGAAGAGTTATTTATACATGATGTATGTAAGATTTATGTTTGTAACCGCACCAACGACAACGTGATAGGAGAAAATCCAAGTTTAAGTAAAATTATTTTAGGAATTACCAGTTACTTACCTCAATCAATCTGCCTAGACTTTTACCAACTTTGTTGGGGTCGGCTTCTAGTCAAACCGGTTAATGCTGAATACCAGTATTTTAGATGGAGCGACTGGAGAGAAATATTCCTAATAATCTATTAATACTTTTCTACCCTGTCAACAAGTTTTAAAGCAGTCATTTATGCGCGCAAATTAAGTAATTCCCTATAAATATAATTAATCGCTGTTAAGGCTCTTTAATGCTCATTTAAATTCATCAAACAACCCGTCATGAAATGTTCAATAAAAGCTGATCAAACCAAACCTTTTATTGAAATTCAGGTCACCTGAATAACCTTGAATAACTGTTTACCTGAATAACCTTGTGTTTATCGGCTTATGAAATTAGTAAAAAATTATTGTTTTGGCATTAATAATCATAGATTGTTTCAATAGTTGCCTATAGCAGGTTGACTTCAATGATTTGCAAACTAACCTGTATAAAAAAACTATGGCTAAATGACGCCAAGTCTGAAATACCGAAAAATCAAGTGTTTTCTACATTTTGAAAACGTAGGGCACAACTTGCTTTTTGTATTGATCAAATGATTTTACCTTATTTTTGATCTTATATAACTGTTTGATTATAAATCTGAGTAGTTATCTATCAGAAAATATGCTACTGGATCCCAAACTCCCATGTAATGTAATGAATAACTAAGTTGGTGCTTATGTAGTCGGGAGACCAGATGGTTTTTTATCAGTAAAATAAAGATAAAGCGCAGGGCAACGTGATTTTCACTGCCAAACAAATACCAACAACGCAAGCACTGAAATTGAATGAAAAATAAATAAACTTAACGCGCGACTCTGTTCACTTTGATACCCTCACTGACTAGTAATTTCTGCGCAATGATTTTATTTATTTATTTAACATAAAACGGGCAAGGCTGTTAAAAATAAATACAATTAAAAAAAGTATACAACTACTCGACAGTCATACGCTCAACCCACAATACTTCAGACATACTGAAAAGATAGTGTACATAAGAAAATGTACTTTATACTGTAAAAGGTTTTTTTAAAATTAAACAAAACGTTTACAAAAAAAAAAAACATTTACCCAGAAGTAGCTAGTAAGATTTCCCATACAATTATAAAGCCTAAAAATAAACTAAAATAATTACACAGGTGCAAGTAATCATGGTTCAGAATTACAATGTAAGGTAGCGACGCGCCTGATCTAGGTTCATTCAAACCTGTGTTTCAGGCCATCACTAAAATTTAAGTTGAAATGATAAAAATAATCTATGAACAACTATGAGAACAAGCATATTGGTACATTAATACCTAAAACTAAGCCTATGTAAATATACAAAACTAAATACGAGGGAATATAATATCGTCATGCCAAAGTTTCTAGAAGTTTTACTGTGTCTGTGTAATTGAGTAGGTATCGCTAAATATTCTGATAACATTTTACTAATTTTATATAACTTACACTATAGAGGCTTAGTAACTTGTTGAGCCTATTATACAGAAATAGACCTAAAAACACATCAAATCGATTAGTAAACGAATGACTAGTTGAAGGCTTTATGCAAACCAAGTCCTTCCTTCTCCTGTCGGAAGGTACTGGGTCAAAACGAAGTGCAGTGTGCTGGTGTAGTACTAAGCTTAGAATAAATAATTGCCGTACTGTTAGTACATTACATGCTGTATAGAGCTGGTGCGTAGGAAATCTAAAAGGGGGAAAGGTTCCTACCTTTAGAATTGCTCTTTGAGCACGTTCGAGAGAGAGTAACATTGTTTTTGCAGCACCACCCTAGACAGTTATAGGTAAGAATGAATTGACACAAAGCTAAATAAACCTGTTCAATTAATTTGTAGTCGGCTATGTTCCGTGAAGTCTTAAAAACATATATGTATTAATTTGCGCACTCTAGTACCCTCGGCAACATATCAAGCTATAAATTTCCAGTTTTAGCTGAACTCACATTGTATAGACTTTTCGTACAATGAGAAGTCAGCTTATACTAGAAATGTACCTATAGCTTGATATGTGGTCGTGTCGTCGTCTTGATAAATCGATATGTTTACGGAAATTTAGATTGGAATCAATAGAAATGATGAACTATAATTGTTATGTTGTTAGTATGGTTGTTGTGTCTGTGTTATTGTTCTCTAATAATTATTAGTAAGTACGGAAATAAAAATCTTAATAAAAGTCTTAAATTCATTCACTCACTGACAGATAACGCATAAACCGTCGTTGCTAGATTCTAGACCCAACGATGGTTCAGGACGGATGGACAACAGAGGTCCCCAAACTTTTTTTCATCGTAGACCACTTGCCGTGTCTTTCGGTTTTGGGTAGACCTCCATTTTTTTTCACATGGACCTCTTATAGGTCGTCATCGACCTTTGGAGTCGATATAGACCACTTTAGGTACCACTTCTCTAGATCAATAAATGATTCAAATTGTGATTAATATTGTGTTACGCTATTAGGGTGCTGCTTAAATGAGATCCACTATCGTGGACCCCCGTTTACATGTCACGGACCCCAAATTATTTTTTTCACTCACATAGACCCCTTGTCAGTCGTCGTCGACCCCTGGGGGCCGATATAGACCACTTTGGGTATACTTGGTCTAAAAGCATGAAATGCGCAGGAGTTCCTTTCATGATGTAAGTAGGAGGATAAAGGAAGAATTTTTGAAAATTCTTCTCCTAAAAGAGTTAAATAGGAGATACAAGTTTGTATGGAAGTTCATCTTTTTGCCGATGGGACACCATCATCGGGCACACGGCTTGTAATTATTAGAAGATTCATAATAATTAGAAATAAATACTTCTAATAACATATGAAGATTGATAAGTAAAAGCTTTGTCTCTCCTACTACTTTGCAGTGCCCGTCAGGGTCCATAATGATCTCATTATATTTTTAAGTTACCACCTAAGTACACATTGTGGAATGCAGTAAAAGATTGGGTATGTGTAGGGGCTTATGGCTATGTAATAACGGCCGCACACGTCGATCGATCAGGTTAAGTTACGCTTGCCACGGTTGGTCCGTGGATGGGTGACAATCTTTACATATACCCTTTACCCTGTTTTGCTTCAGAAAGCATGTTAAGCCATGGGTCCCGTCTGTCATTCGTGGATCTTTGACAGTCGTAACGAAAGTCCGAAAGTCTGACAACCAGTCTTACCAAGGGGTATCGTAGTACCCAGTTACTGGGTTGTGGAGGTCAGATAAGCAGTCGCTTCATGTAAAATACTGGTATTCAGCTGCATTTGGTTAGACTGGAAGCCAACCGCAACATAGTTTGGAAAAAGCTATGTATTGAGTACTTTGTTTATAACCGGGGGATCGAACCCCAGGACCGTACCACTCAGCAGTTGCGCTTGGTAGCACTAGTCAAACGATAATATATCTTGTTAGGTTTACCTAAATGCCAAAATAGTCTCGCTGCCTGTTTAAGTGAACCTACTGAACACTTAGTAATTGTGAGATTGATATATTATTTGATAATATATTATTCAATAAACATAACATAACATCACGCCGGCATTCCTCGAAGGGTTTGGCAGAGGTGCAAAGCTCGTAATGGAAAAACCCAATAACACTTTGCAAACAGCAATTGCTGGGTCGCACGTTTGCGTGATGTAGTAAGGAGGAGAAAACTTCGTTGTTTAAGGCAAACCTAAGGTTTCCTAGAATAGCGGTTAAGAGCGGTGTAATGTCCAAATCACGGATATCGAGGGATATGGCTTGGAAGCGTGGCACATGTCGTCTCCGTTCGGTCAAACTGACTCTAAATACGCGCGACAGCAGTGAGCAAAGTTAAGTCATATGTTTGCATCTGAACGTGTAGTGTGATTTCGTATTTTTACGAAATGCCGAATTGTTCGGTCCTTATTTGCAAAATCACACAATTACAAAAAACCTTAGGACAAGTAGCTTGTCTTACCACCGATATGTAAAATAACACTGCATTATTTATAATATTTAAGTATTTTACAAATTATCTAGTTGTGAAATATTTTTGACATGCGACAGCCTTTGCTTAGTGACTGACGCATGTCAAAACGATGCACTAGTGGTGCGCAGCGCTGAATGGATATCGATAATTTTTAGTTGCTCTGAAAGAAATCTCTAATAAGAAATTATATAGGTATTAAGAATCTGTTATACAAGAATTAATACATTTTATTTTAGTTTCCCGAAAGATCCAGAAATTAAACATAAATGGGTAGATGCAAAATACAGGAAAAATAAATAGTTTCCCTCATAAAATTTCAAGTGAATTCAAAGTTCATAAAGACGTTGCTAGTCCCAAAATTTCTTAGACACTTTGTTGATACAAATATTTTCTCATCAACTGATTTTCACCAGTTTGAGCAAAACCCGATGGATAATCATAATATCCAAGTGACAAAATGTGTGATGGAATAACATATTGACATTTGCATAAATTTTTTGGTTAAGAATGTAACACGTAAATTATGAAAGCGGCAGATATAATGTTCTATAAGTACCTATTTGAATTGTTGTTTTATGTGCCATAGTTGAACAGTTTTATTTTTAAGTTAGAGAGAAACTAAAGAAATTGGTTTACTTAAATGTCATTTGCAAACGAAAATATTCTATATTTACTTGATTTGTTTTTATTGGTGTTTTAATATTCCACATCGAAAAGCAGAAAAAAAAATGGTTGTCAATAAAGTCGGTTTACGGACGATAATTTTACGTGATAACGTCATCGGCTCAGGCGGAACGTGATAATGAGTCACGCTTTTTCGTGCGTGCAGCCCGGTTCATCGATTAATAAGACGTTATCACGTCAATAAACGATACAAAATACGTCCAAAAAGACCTCTTTTTGCAATCGGTTTTCATCGTTTTTTTTTTATCGATCAAATATTTATACCAACCCCTCTTCCCTAGTTGATGCTAGAGTTGCATGTGTGCATTCAGTGACTGTATCTATACTTTCTAGTGCCCGCCCCTTTTGAGCATATGTGCAATAAAATAGTACAAAAGTGTTACGCATATATTCTTCTTTGTGTGCGAAAAAAGCATCATGTGTGCCGTATCTATTTCTTTTGTTTATGTGTGAGTTTCAGGAGTGGGGAAAAGGTGGCGACACTTAAACTTGACCAAATACAGAGTGAAGACATATCTCTCGGATATCTATGGTCCAAATACAAAGCGTTTTTTGACACTCTAATGTCAAATACTGGTGAATATTACAGATTTTCATGACGTCTGTTTTATATTGACGGAAACGCTCTTCTATGATACCGTAGCTTCTCTGTACAGACCTTTTACGCAAGTTTTGTCCGCTCAAACGCGTGGTCACAACCTCCATGCAAAATGGTGAGAAAAAAAATGGCGTCGTTATTAGATAGTGGTTAAGTTCTAATAGCATCCTGAAGATGATAATGGACGAAAACGCAGGTATTGGTAGAGCAGGCTCGAGTAATTAATTACATCTGGTGACTGTATGTAGATATATTTGAATTTCTGTGAGTCTTATTAATTATAATTGTAACACACTAACATAGCTTTTAATTTTATTTTGCCCTGGGAATGGAACCTAAGATCCCACGCTCGGCAATCAATATCAAGAAATTATACGATTGAAATGATTGAAACACTGAATGGAAATGAATATGGACATTCAACAATCAAAGTAAATAAACCATTTAGTTTATAAACTAATCCTACAATTTTGTAATAATTGCTTTTTGAACTGTAAATAACCCAAATCAAACTATTTTAAGCTTCGTACGTGAAATTAGACTGTAGACTTTGTTCCATGTTCCGATGGTTTTTCATTTATTTAGGTAACAGGCTAGGCGTGAGTTGTTCGATAAAAATAGAACAGAGTGGATTATTTTTTCTTTGTATTTTGTAATGAAATTTAGAATGACTACCTATATATAAAATGCAAATAAATGTAAAAAAAAAACATATACCCACAACATTTGTACGCCGATAGTGGCAAAACATGGACGTACACAACATCTAATTCAATACCTTGCATGTCTGATTAAATCAGTTTATGTAAACGCATGTTTGACAAATAAATTATCTTTATCTTTAATATAAAGGTTACTGATGGAAACAATTCAATATATTTTATTTTACATAAATCTACACGAGTACTTATGAAACGTCGGGAGCTAGGTGCACGGTTCCAATTGATCGTTTCCTATGGAGAAGAACCGGCAAGAACGGTTAATATTTTTAAAATAATTGGTATCATAGGTATTTTATTGAGAATTATTGGAACCGACAAACGGTGTCCAGTCCAAACAATAGTTCATACAAAGATCCCATTGAAAAAAAACGACTTTCAGATTTTCCCATTTTTCCAATGTTCCGGGAAACTTTTTGGAACGAAGTTCCTTAACGCGGCTTACCTGTAGAAGTTGACTGATAGAAATCGTCACATAAGAAAAAAGCTTTATGCCCCCCCCTCCATGAGAGTTTCTCTCTCTCTGTCTCTTTCTATTATTACGAGTATGTGTGTGCGTGCGGTGCTATTACATAGCACATGTGTGAGTACTATGTACCTACTATAAAGCTACCATTTACTAGGTTATTCTTTCATTGACTTGAATGTGCCCTGGCTGCTGAGAGTTTGTCATGCTCACTCGAATGTCTCGCTGGTGGTGGCGTGTGTGTTGGATCATTAAGTTTCCTTCAAAATGGTTGAGCTGAATGGTACTGATCCATGCGTCATGTTCGTGAACTGGCGCCGTCAGTAGGGACTGGTCATTTCTTAGCTGCCACGGCTTATTTTAATTTAATTTAATATTTGAATTGTTTTCGTTTTTTTTATTACGGACGCTTTTAACGTTCTGCATCGTTCTCACATGCATAACTTCAACATGAACGATGTAACCAATATTTTGTAACCATATTTTTGATTTAACAGAATGTCCATGGAGTTTCTTGCCCGTTCTTCTCCATAGGTACCTACTACGCTTTGGAATGGGCAACTAGCTTCATCTTTCTGACTGACCGACCCCCAGACAATTCAAAAGTACCTGTAATTGGTTTATTTGAAATAAATGCTTTGAGTTTGAGTTTGAGCGGAACTTCGTTCTTGACGGGGGTCCCCGACCGCACACGTTTTACCAAGTTTTCTTTCCTTGAAAATCTTATTCGAACTATTATGAACTAAGAGACTGTGACCTCTGAGTTTGTCCTGGCCTTTCTTCTCAGAGAAGTCAGATAATAAACGCCGACTTCATCTAGTTTAAAAAATATGATTGTCATGTAAAAGTGTTTGTACAAAGCTACTTACAGAAATAAAATCATTAACATTTTTAGAAAAAAAAAATAACTAAATCTGTTCAACCGTTCTCAAGTGATGCGTTTACCAACGAATAGCATATTTTTTTAAATATCGATGTATTTAAAAAAGGGAGGCTTTTTAAAGCGTCGTCGAATATCCGTGTGACAGTTTCTTTCTTTAACTCGGTGTGTCATATTTATGCCCGGGTTCTGTACAACTTCTGTATTTAATATTCTTGTTATTATACTGCAGGTTAAAGAACAGCGTAGATGTCCACTACTACACATAGATGTCCTTAAACCCCTTAGATTAAACTCTCACCCCTATACCCACGCCTACAGCTTAGTTCTTGCAGCTCCATATAATAGGCTTACTACTGTGCCGAGCGGCGCGGTCAAAGTTCTTTTGTTTTAGTGTTCGAACTTCTTGACGGTTTTTTTTTCCTTTTTTGGGTCCATTAAGCGTTAATAGAAGGCCAAGCCAATTCCCATATCTAACAAAGTCTAGTCACAATCTCACCAATGTCAAAAACTTGTCAAAAATATAGACGCTACAATGTTGGTACAAGGATTTCTTGGCGTGTCACCAAAATTAGAATTAAAGCTGCCATCTTGTTTTTTTAATACAATCTCTGTGATAATTTCACAAATGTTTATTGTTTGCGTCAAACTTTATGGCATCTCTGAAGTGCGCTTCTCGCTGCGCAGTACCGCACCCCTCACCCCCGCTGACACATGGATTTGTTACTGCGCAGCGACTCGACTCGTTTTCCGAGCCGCCATAAAGTTTGAATCGGGCTGTACCAACAACGAGCCCCTGTAAATGTCATTCAGGCGCGAAAAGATCATTGTAGAACATTCTTCGGTCAAGAAGCTTGAGATAAGAATTCGAATGTTCATAAAACTCGTCAGTTGAGTGCGATCAATCGCCTGGCGATTCTCGCCTTGTGTCTCGCATGGTCATTCTCTCCTCTCCACGATCGAAAAACTCTCCCCATGTAAACGAGACATTATGAAAGTGGTTATGCCCACTTCACTAGAACACAACAAGAATAATGTACCCAGAATTTTGTAATATCTTGATCCTTGGAGTTTCCTGCTCGTTCTTCTCTATAGAGATCTACGTTTTGGAATGGGCAACTAGCTTCAACTTTCTGACTAACTGACCGGCTCTTTGACAATTCAAACGTGCCTGTAAATAATTTAACTGAAATAAATGCTTTGAGTTTGAGTCACACATTCTCTATAGTACCAAGCTAGAGAACATATAATATCTATTAATAAAAAAAACAATAAAGTAAATTGTATTTAGCTCTTGAGTTATAGCGACCGACATCTACATAAAAAAAGACAAACAGAAAATTACTGTTAAAACTTTAGTACTTGACAGAAGCCCAAAATTAAAAACAGCAATCACAAGTCCATGTAGTAAAAACCTAGACTTGTTTAATTAAAAGTTATCACACGCAATGTTAGTCGTGTCAATTTAACCACTCTAGTTAAAGGTTATATTCGATATTTAGGGTTCCGTACGTCCGAATGAAAAAACGGCATCCCTAAAGGATCACTCGTGTTTGGTACGCATATGAATTTCTATAATTGAATTTTATTGTGTTGTCTGTATTTATGTGTACTCCACATATGACTTACGGTTGCTCGAAATAAATGTATTTTATTTTATTATTTATTTATGACCCAAACACGGACGTGCAACGTAAATAAAAAAATATGAATATGGGGGTCACTTTTGAGAGCCAACAGTTTTAAATTTATTAAAGAAAATACATGAAAATTAACCTCCCCCCCTTATCTACGAAACTAATGAGACTAAAATTTAGATAAAATACAGAAATGGCTATAAACTTATAGATTACAGGAAAACCTATAAGAAGTCTATGCTCTTAAAATAACATGTTTAATCTTTTAATTTTATGCGTACAGACTTACATTTACAGTTGGAATGTATAGGAGAATATGTTTATCAACTACAATGTTAAGTTTTCTCTTGGAATAAATTCACCCTAACTACGGAACCTTTCATTGTGCGTGGTCCGACACGCACTTGACCGATTTTTTCATCATCATCTCGGTAGTCACCTCCTTTCTAGCCATATCATCATTCACACAGTTCATCCATCGTTTCTTTGGACTTCGTTTCTTTATAGCCAACCACATTCATACTCTAAACTTTCCTCACGACATTTTCTTCATACCTTCGCATAACGTGTCTAAAGTTTAGAATTACTTAGCCTCTGATCGATTGAAACATTGAGACGAATTTCTGGCTCAACTAAGCCCAAATCACACTTTGTACATACATTTGATATCGTGCTCTTGTATACCTTCTTGCTGAAGATCGGTGGGTAGCCGTTAATGTCTAAGTTAGGCGTAAGAATGGGGAAATAGTTCAGCAGTGAAACTTGCGTTTAACGTCACGATAACAGTCGACAGTTTCGAAAAGTTTGCTGGCTGCTTCAACATGAATTTCGAAATCTTCCACGCGATGCAAGCTATTGAGGGATAAACACCCTTCCTTTTAGTTTATCTGCCTTGGAAAGTCAGCATACTACTAAAATTAAAACGAATCGGTTTACAAATGAACGACAATCTATAGCTGAAAAAAAAAGATAAAAGAAAGAAAATACGTTTATTTGCGGTAAACATGATGCAGAGCAAAACACAAATACAAAAAAGAACGAGTTGGGGAAAAATATGCGTCACATCCACGCAAAACGGCAATCGCTGAACATAATGCTACGACCCTATGCGAGACAGAGCCCCAGCGCTGGTTTTCAGCCACAGCCGGCGTTGACGTGATGACGTCGACCAGTGCAGCATAAGAAAATATAAAAATAACAAAAAAATGAGAACTAAAATAAATACACTGTACCTAATTATAAATGTTTATACGTAACTAATGTACTTATAAGGTGCGCACCTTATATGTAATTTAAAAGTGATTTATGATCGTTGACGAAGTTCAGGATGTGCAGTTCCTGTCCGTTTGCGTGTACTCGTTTCCGTCCGTCCGTCCGTCGTAAGTCTCGTTAATTTTCATTAGTATTAATATGTATATATGTTATGTTATATTACTTATTAATAGTAAAGAAAAATTAATAAAATAGCAGCTGGATCTGGGGCTTTATTCAAAAAGCGGTAGTTCTGGGCACGGCTAGCATTGTTATGAGGTTTCTCTCACTGCAGCCATGACCCGGCCCCGTCAGCGCTGCAGCTTGAACCCAGCAGGGTAATTGCGTAACAAACTAACAGTAGGAATGGAAGGGCTTTCATTTTGTCAGTTCAACAACATTCATTGCGTTATTTACGTCACTGAGCAGACAATTTTTTTGAACATATGAAGCAATGGTTTAGCAATAGGCTTCAAAATGATTCAGATTGTGATTGATAGTGTGGTACGCAATTAGGGTATTTTCCTGATACCGGTGGGCTACTCCTTTTTTATATAGAGTTAATTAATTTTATGAATATATTTTAAAATGTAATTTGTATGTTTAAAGTGTAATAAAGGAATTAAAAATAATACCAGCCTCTAATCTGTATTCCTTCTCTGTAGAAGGCACGAGCATTGATTATTATTCTAGAGAGCATGGTCTCTATCACTCGTACCTGTTGGACAGTCGCTTACTAAAGAGGGCGCACAACGGTCCACTAGCGCCACTCCTTTAAAAAATATTATCTCCTGACTGACAAGGAATTATGAATAACGGCTTGTAAGGACCCTCGGTATGTGTGTCTATAATTTTCTAATACCTTTTATAAAGTTTCATATTGAGACACGAAGCAAAAAAAGTCGATCTAACCAAAAACGGCCACATTCCTCTAGATCGTCTTTTGTTGCTTCGTGTCTCAATATTAGAAAATTCTAGACACACTTACCGAGGGCCCTTACAAGCCGTTATTCATAACTCCTTCTCAGTCACGAGATAATATTTTTTTAAAGGAGTGGCGCTAGTGGAGCGTTGCGCGCCCTCTATTTTACGCCTAGTTAGGTACTGATCGTGGTACGTGGCATTCTATCGTTTCGGCCTCCCCATGGAAGAAGGCGTGAGTTTATGTATGGTACTTACCGTAAAGGAAGGCTATCCTTATCATTGGGTAGGTTTGGTCGGGCGCGGCCGATATCAGCGGCGACGTAGCGCAGTTTCAACCCGGGTAACAGGCTCGGTTCCCGGTTGATGGCCGCCACGGCTAGCGGCATTGCGCCTAGCACCGTCTGAAAACAAATAGGGTATTTAGTTTTCATTATTTTTTTCTAGCATATAGATAGCACGGCACGCCAGCATCAAACTCAAACTCAAACACAAAGCATTTATTTCAAATAAACCAATCATGCTCAATCAAATGTCTCTCTGACAGTGGCGTGTGTGTTTGATCAGTGAGCTCCCTTCAAAATGGTTGAGCTGAATGGTGCTGATCCATGCGTCATGTTAGTAAACGGGCGCCGTCAGTAGGGACTGGTCATCTGTTAGCTGCCTCGGCTTATTTTAATTATTTTGTTTTTGGATTGTTTTTTTGTTTGTGTCTATTTGCTGTACTCTGGACGCTTTTAACGTATACGTCTTTTTTACATCGTTCTCACATGTAATTATAAGTTCAACATTCATCATGTAACTAGGTAATATTTTCGTAGCAATATTCGTGAGGTACTTAATGTTTGAGTATAATTTGTAAGTGATAAGTAGGTACCTATACCCGAAGATAACAACGTTTGTTTGTGTCTTATTAGCTGATAATATAGACTTATATACTAGCTTCTGCCCGCGGCTTCGCCCGCGTGGATGTCGAAACTTATCCCACAGGAACGTGCTACCGGGATAAATAGTCTCCTATCATCCAAGTCCATTCAGCCGTTAAAGCGTGAAAAGGTAACAGATAGACATTTAGCAAATGCAAATAATCTTATAAAAAATTATGGTTGTAAATATCTAACTTAAAAATAATAATAATGCACTTTAATGTTATCATCATTAATTTGAAATAGGTACTCTAGTGCTGCTATTGACCACATATTACCAACATATTAGCCACGTTATTTTATAACTTCAAATTATAATAACTTTTAACCTATTCAAATGAAAAAAAAACAAAAACAAAATACCACAAGATACGGGTTCTGACTATATTATTTCCAATTCCTTAGATCTCTTAAAAAGAGTTACACAAAAATTTCAATAATCATGTGTATTTTAAAATCATCCCCTATTTTACCCCTTAGGAGGTGATTTTACAAAAACGCTGATAGTAAATGTCCTTCCCTAGAATGTCATCTATCTGCTTGCCAAATTTTATCGAAATCCGTTCATAGTGTATGTGAAATTTGAAAGCAATGTTTTAACAAATAGGTACCTACTCTATTATTTTGTTTCTGCAGCTCTGGAAAACTTCTTTTTAAATATATCGGTATATTCAATAGACCCCAAACATATAAAACCAACGCCTCAAAAAGGTCACACTCATCAGGAGATCCAAATTATTCATTTGTACAAGAAAAAAGCTTCTGCCAATATACTAAAATAACAGCCACATTTTTATAAAAGTCCTTCGGCTGTTACTTCGTTTTCGCTTCGCATTCATTCTGAGTTTTTTTCTTTTCGCTCGACTCTTAAGGGCCTTATTACCTTCCTCGAGAATTCACCTCTCAAATACAAAAAAAATATTTTTAACCCAACTGGTAGTTCCAGAAATTAGGGCATTCAAACAAACTTCAGCTTTATTCTATTAATAAGTATACGTTATTATATTATTAGTATAGATTGTACACGCGGCTACATTTCAAGCTATACATTACCAGTATAAGCTGATCTTGCATTGTATAGGATTTCCGTACAATGAGAGGTCAGCTTAAACTCGTACTGGAAATGTATAGCTTGATATGTAGCCGTGTATACATACCTACTTGATAGCGTAGATCTCTGTAAAAAACTTTAACTGACTATCTTGAATATCTCGATCTACGGTTTATGAATGACTGTAAATTCTTATCCCCGTTTTTATTTAAAAATGTAATCCTAGAGGACATGCCACAAACTAGTAAAAAAGCCGAGAGGCATCGTGGGACACTCGGTTCAAAGTTCCTTTCAAGAAATTCTGTTTTTTTTCGAAGTAATTTTATATAATAAACAACAGGCACAATATAAAATAAATAACAACGTTTGAGAGTAACTAAATGAATAAAAAATGTGTGCGGACGGGTGACCCCGCGATACTCGCACACACTCGTATATAATAGAAAGAGACAGAGAGACAGAGAAAGTCGCATGGAGGCCGTAACGCTTTTTCCTTACGTGACGATTTCTACCAGTCAACTCCTCCCGCGAGCCACGTTAAGGAACTTCGTTCCAAAAACAAAAATGTCGTGAGTCTTTCTTTCGCCAAGTGTGCAGAGTATAACGTGTGTTAAGGCGGAAGCGTTGGGGTAGCCCGCGAAATTCAATTTTTCTTAGGTTTTTTTTGCAATTTGCAGGTCATTATCAGCTTTTATGTTGATCTCAAACTGATTGGCGGCCGTAAAAAATATTTATTTATAGAATTATAATCATAAAGATCATCAAGAAGTCTCTCTAGGTTCATATTATCCTATTTCATTTAAGGCCAATTCTAACTTAAGGACTTGCATTGCTGATTCTAATGATTATAATTTTGTAAAGCCATATTTGTTACGGTCGCGAATCATATTTTAATCAACACACAACCTGACACTTGCAAATTGCAAAACACTTAAGTAAATCTGAATTCCGCGGGCTACCCTGGCGCTTCCCTCTTAAGGAACTTCGTTGCAAAACCCACAGAAAATAATATATTACTAAAAAAATATAATTCAATACACTTAATATGTTCTTGATTGTACACCTTCTCATCAAAGTACCAACTTTACTACGCCTATAAATACATTATTTCATTAGTTAAATGTTTAAGGCATACAATAGGAAGTTCTAACAACACTTAATTGTTTGCAACAATTCGTGTTTTTGGGTTGCGGTTGGCGGGAAATGAAAGTAAACAATGTATCGGTTGCTCCCCTCACACCCACGGTAAGTTTACCGAGAAAACTTTTGCTCTAGTAACAGCGCAGTAATTTGTAGACTGCGCAATTCAGATATAGGATAATATATATAAGTATTATATGTGCCACATTATAAGATAGACTCTATGCATAAACTGCAAATGAAAACGTTCGTACGATAATATTATTGTTAAGAAATGTTTCCTTTTTTCAACAACAATTTTCCGACCATTTATAAAGGACGTATGATAAACGACCGAAAAATCGTGAGGTCTTATGTCGCACCTCACCGTATGCTTAAATATTTGGCAAACATTAACAAGAGCTTAGCATTTCCAAATACTAAATTATGTATATAATTATAATTCTAAACTAACTTTGTAGCAATTAGAAACTCGATACAGCCGATCTAAATTGGCAAGGTTATTTCAACAGAATAAGATTGCAAATCACCATCGATTCACATGGAACGGCAGACTTCCCGGAATGCCAAACATGTGGAGTCTATCTACCTCCATTCGGAAGCAAAATCGCCATATTACCCGAGCATTCTAATCGACAACTCGTGCTTCAAACAAAGGCATTTCCATTAAGCGTGGTTTCAATAAGGAATCTATCGTCGTTATGCTGTATCGTAGCAATAGTAAACTTGACCATGAAATCGTCTATGCTAAAGCCGGCTTTACACTGCAACAACATTATGCTATACCTATTGTTTGCAAGATACTGTACAGGTTGTCTGCAAAAGGGAACCTAACATCATGCAGGCTGGCCGAAAAATGTTTCTGCTTGAATTCGGTACTGCAAGAGCGCGAAATTCCACAGTACCTACGTCCTAATTTTGCGATAAAAATTGGTTGATGTTGCATGCTACAAAAATCGTCATCACGCAACCTACGCACGGTACATACCAACGCAAAAGAATCTCATCATCTGACTTTTGGCTTTAACGCAAAAAAAACATAGTATTCAAATACACACCGGGGCTATCTGCGGCATGTTTGCCACATGTGAGGGGATTCCTTGTCTCATGAATACTGCAATTTAAAGGCATGCGGCACTGTGGCATGCCGCAGTCTTGCTTGTAAAGCCGGCTTTATTATTGTTAAGATTGTATCGGTGTGCGTGAAACAAAAGAAAGGATAAAAACAAAAGAAATATAACACAGTTGCGTGCAAACTGTTCCAATATTGAACAACAAACGTTAGCTCAAGACTGAATCACATGAGGATAAACAAATGGTTTTTCTCAAACATGCTTGGAAATTGGAGCTTTATTTTGACAACCTTCTTCGAGATAAAGTGAAAATGCTGTACTGGTAATGTAAGGCTGCAATGCTGCCGTCAATGTTAGTATAAAAATCTATATCTGTCGTGTTTAGGGACCGAATAAATCAGGTACTTTGTAACTGTAAATATTTGTTCCATTTTTAAATTACATTTTTACTTCGACCCATGACAACCAAGGAGGTAACTTAACAAACATTTTATTTAAATCTCGAAAGAAACAAATGAACACATTGGCCCAAGAAAAGTTATCGTTGTTCGTCATTTATTATGGAATTTATAATTAATTTACTCAGTTTGAATTTCCACGCATTACTTCAGAAAGGTACTATACAAACCTTGGCCGCATCCAAGCATTGATGTCCTCACATGTGTGCCTCGGCGTCGCCTCGGCCCACATTTTCACATTCATCCATCAATAGATCTGTTGTCGGCCGTTGCAGTAATGTACTATATCAAAACATTCACCCTCTTTAGCTATCCCATTATAATCGTTTGGCTTTGCTAGTCACCAGACAGCTCATCAAAGGAAAGAAAATTGGTCTTGATCGCTGTCGCCGGATACGGTAAGAGTACTATAATTATAAAGGTGATCCAAATAGAGACGTTAAAATAAAAAATGATTTCTCATTCCCAGGGGTATCCGAAAATACCCCATGTATGTTCTGCGATTCTTAATACATTTCGAGTTACAATAATTTTTTAGCTACCCATTGCTCCCCGTCCGCAGGCCCGCGCCAACGGTGGCCGGGAATCGGCTATTGATTCCCGACGCCCTGGGCGTCTCCTCCTGCGGTGACTAGGGGCGTAAGAGCGCAACGATTGCCTCTCCCTCACGCGCTTCGCTCCCTCCTTTGCAAGCATTACTGCTTCGCAGAAGGAGGTGACGGCTTCCCATGCCTTCTCGCTCCGCACCATGGCCTGGACCAAGGCCGGACGCGAGAGATCGCTCCCGCCTTATCCGAAATAGGAACCTCCCGAAACAGCCATGTCCGGTGAGGACCTGCGTCAGGCGGAAGGCGAGGACGCTGTTGCGCCTCCCAAGCCACTCCTCAAAGAGGGGACTTACCGCCGTAATTGTGGCGTGCCCAGCACTGGGTTGCGACAGTCGCACTCTCCATGCCGCAGGAATGAAACTTGCTTCATGTAAATGAGGTTACTCATAAATATTACTAGGCTATGATTGCATATTCCTCACAATCTCAGAGACGCAGAAGGCATTCGTTTAATTGGGTCATACAACCGCGCTTGTACCCCCGAGGGGCTTCCATTTATGTCCTTCGTTATTTTTTTTATTACGTTAAGTGAAGAGTGCCTCTTTGTTCTAATAAGCTTAATTATAAGATTCAGTACTGTGGATTGTGAGCTTTTTCTGTGAGTACAACGCCAAAAATAATGCATGTCTTTAGGTCACAATGTGTTAATACTTTGAAGGCGTTAAGGATTCAGTAATCAGTCAGTCTAAACGCAGCTTATGTAGACACATCGAATCCTACTTGTAGTATGTCACGATATTTGTTTTTTAGGTAATTGACAATAGGACATCGCGACAACAAATAAGGTTCAAAACAGTGAAGCGTTTGATGTTAGTTGAATCGAATGACCTCCAAATGATTCAGTTATAATTTTTTTTTTAAATGCACGCCCCCATATAACAATTTTTAACTATATCTTTAGTTGATTAGTTACCATTATTATCACATATATTAGTAAGTAAGTAAGTATTTATTTGCATAAAACATGGTATACATGGTGTTACAATAATTTACAATATAGATCTTACATGTTTTGCCAGAATTGTACTTAGCATGCATAATTATGTTCACTTAATACTAACATGAGAATTTGTTATCCATAAATTCTTTAAGACTATAGAAATTTTTCAAGTTTAACCAGTCAAACAATTTTCCCTTAAATAATCTGGAGTTTAAGTTTTTTATGCTACTCGGTATGTTGTTCTATATACTAACGCAATTATATAAGCAGCTTTTATTATATTTTGCAAGCTTGGGAAGATGATGCAGGACGAGTCTTACGCAGGACGAGAATTATGATAGTTTACGCTCAAAATATTGAGAATTACGTATCCGACGTAAAATATTTTTTGAGCTCTGTTATAAGATGTTTGTATATCGTAATACTATATTATTATTATGAAGTATTTTTGAATAAGTCTTTTCTTTGAATATTTGACAATACACTAACTTTTTTTCTGGCGTGTAATACCTTTGTACTAATACGCCTAACTGCGCGACAAAAAACGGGGAGTTTTACGGTGTCCAACGTTTGCGCAGAACCTTAAATCCCTGATACAACCGTCTATGGGTATATAACCCCCTATTATGCTTGCAAAATACATTCACCTTCTCTCCCCTCCCTTCCCTTCCTTCTTCCCTTTATGTATGTACACACACATACACATAAACTCACGCCTTCTTCCCATGGGGGTAGGCAGGATCTACAGAACGCCACCTGCTACGACCCCTCATACTCCTTTCGCCTCGTTTACGTTCATACATCTGGTCATACACGCACGCCGGTTGCGAGTACTACGCACCTGACCTTTCTGAAGAACATCACCAATAAGGTCACTATATGCCTTATGTCTAGGGCGTCCCCGTCCGGCGTTTCCACTCACATCTGTCTTGTAAATTCCTGCCTGCCTTGCCTTGCATGCCTTGTATGTACGTAGTAACTACAATGAATATGTGCCCGTTACTAGTCAGAAAATTATTCCGGCTAAATGAAGGACACTCCCGACAAACGTAATTTTGCATTCCCAGAACCATATTGTAATTTTTAGTATGAAAGCTACGTCTGCCGGTGAAATTTATTTCTGGAGAAGCAATACATAATATGCTCATAGCAACTATATCTATTGCTCCAGTAATCTATCAATCGGCCTTGTAGTGTGACCCCCATTGTACAAAACTAGGTCAGGATTTAATTCGAACTGAAATTTCCTGAATCTGGACCACATGTTCCATATTGAATAGTTAGCACTTTGTGAATGACTTATACGAGTATAGTAACATATGCACTTAACGACGTGTATTTACTTTTGTAAGCTGACCAAAGTTTCAGGGAAATGTAAGCTCTATGAATACTAGCTTTCTACTTTGCTGGCTAAAAGGCTCATTTGCACGAGCATAGTTTCTCGCCGGCAATGGTAATTATCGAAGGAGATAAAAAAAAACAGTAAATAGTAGGTGCGTAAGAAACTCTCATGTCGAAAAATCAAAATTAATCTCCTCTTGTTTTAATCCTTTAAAAGTTTAAAACAAGAAGCGTTCGTGTTAGCAAATATTCCTGACTTTTCATAGAAAATTCTCGTACGACATTCTAACCATAGGCCAGTTTTAACTGACTTCAAAAAGTCGTATATAATATGTTATTTTTTTGTTGGTGGCAAGAAACGAGATTATAAAACCGAAGACACCGACTTCCGAAATTAAAATCTTGTTCACTTTGTAGTGTATTTTTTTGGAAGCTATTTGTTTTTTTTTGTTAACAAGTTTTTTTGTTTCTCGCTCAAGTGTATAAATCATCTACCGAAACTCACATGGACATTGCACTTTTAAAGGGCAAGAATTTCTCCTCGTGTAAATGAGCTTTGAGTTAATTTTACTGTAATCAGATGTTAATTAAGTTGCTTGTAGTCGTCCTTCAAGCATGTCCTCACGAGATCCCATGATTGAAGTTAAGCTCTGTGTGAAGTTGTGACCCGGATAAGTACTACTTTACTATTCATAGTTTATTTTACCGGACTCTTAAGTTTATTTACTTTCTCGTCGTTACTTTTAGAAGTCTTTTAAGCCTTTTCTCTTGGGATATGCCAGCCAAACTTTAAGTAATTCTACCACTGCAGTATAAAGTATTTAAAGCATGTTTTTGGAACAAGGTCTTTACTGCACGTTATATAATTATACTCTTGTCACTCGTCGAATCGAAAGAGCTAGACCGAAAAAAGTGTTTTGACCTTCACGACACTTTTGCTATAGTATGTGTGTTTGTGTGTTTATAAACGTTTGTCTATTTAAAGGTATATTACTGTAGTATCAATGTGCGGGATGCGCGTTTGTGGTATTTTTATTTTTCATTAAATTACTTCCGTATTTCGTCGTATGAGTTTGAGTTTGATATTACGTCAGTAATATCAAACTCAAACTCATACATATATACAGCGAAAGGAACTTCGTTCCAACCGGGTGTCCCACGACACCTCTCGACATTTTATGATGTTAGTGTTAACAATTTTTAGCAAGTTTCAAACGGGTGCGTCTCATAACGTATAAACTCATTTGGTCTAATGTCTAATAATTTTTATTATCGTTCATAAGATATAATCAACGTGAGATATACCAACTGCTGATATAATTTCTTTACATATAACATTTATTTATTCTAAAACTTAATTAGTATAACTTTGTTTGATATAACGTTTATGTAATCGAAAATCCTTTGGTCTAACGTTTAATATGTATATTGTTTATTTAATCTAAAAGCATTAGGTCTAACGTTTAATATATATAAAAAACGTCATTATGGTTAACATACATTAAATATAAAATCGTTTGACATACCACTCAGAAGATATAAATTAAATTAAATTAAATTAAATTAAATTAAAATTAAATATCGTTTATTTCAGGCAATTTAAAACCCATACCATACATACACATACTCTTAAATACAATATACATTAACATAATAACACAGATAGACAAATACAATAACAATGACTAAAACTAAACCTATATTAAAAGTCTTTTGCCTCTCTTGCAAGATGGACGACTCGGTACACAGCTTTTACAATTTCATTCCTACTCAGGGTAACCCTTGTGTAGAATGACACTCTGAGCTTACTTAGCAGCGCGGAAAAGCCGGCAACGCTGCTCTCGGCGAACATGTCAGTCGCACTACACCGCCAGGGCAAGTTCAACATAGCCCGGTAAGCATTATTATACTGTACACGAAGAGTGTTATAAGCACTCCTCGTGTACTGGTACCAAAGTTGGCTGGTGTATAACGACTGACAGTAAGCCCTGAACAGCGTCACCTTAACTTGATTCGAGCAGTGATAAAAACGTCTAGCTAGCATATTGCCTCTACAAGCGATAACACACACCACTCAGAAGATATAAAACTTATTTGGTCTAATATGATGTTATAGGTAATAGTAACCTAAGGCGGGGCTCCGTCGACCTATCTTAGCGCAGGTGGTAATCAGTTACTAGTTATGTTTAATATCTACTTAGGTTACTATTACCTATAACATCATATTAGACCAAATAAGTTTTATATCTTCTGAGTGGTATGTCAAACGATTTTATATTTAATGTATGTTATATCAAACGATGTTATATTTAATGTATGTTATGCTTATAAAAAATAGTTATTTCAAAATTGTATCAATCGTTCATTATATTAACTAATCGCTATATTAAATAAAATTATAGGTTCCGTTGTTGTTAATATTAGAGATTTTGTTGTTATATCATCTATTACTTACCCGTTTCAAACAAACTTTGAAATATATTTAAACTTAACATCAGTGCGGAAAATAATAAACATTTATTTCAATTAGTCTATATTTTCAGGAACTTTTAAAGGTCAAAAATCGCTGAAAGCCAGTTTCCATCAGTTTTTGTCTGAGCGATTTTAAACTTCAAAGGTTTGAGTCGGCCTAAACTTGAAAGTTAGGAGACTATTTTGTAATAGGAGTTTTGGATTCAATTTAATTATAATTAGTTAGCAAGAAATGCTTAACGAAGTCTGCTACTCTTTAATGAGTTATTCATGTTTTTTGTAAAGAGGCTGGGGGTGTCTGTGACGATCTTTTTACTCAATCCTGCTTCACACTACCTACACATTAACACATGATGTAGATGACTAGCTTTTGACTACGACTTCGTCCGCGTGAAACTTGTTTTAACATAAATTATTTACTATAACACTTGGCAATACTACCTCCCATTAGTGTAAGAATTTTCGAAATCGGTTTAGTAGTTCCGAACATTATACCTTACATACAAACTCAGCCATTTTAGGTAAAATTTATAATATTAGTACCTATACGAGGGGCGTTCAATGTATTCTCGTTATCGGCATGAAAAAACACGTAAATACAATTAAAATAATTTTTATTAATCAATGTGATCCCACATTACCTCAATGCATTTATTACATCTCGAAATTAACTTTTCAATACCCTGTAAAAATAACTTTCTTCTTTCTCTGAAAAATGTGCATTTATTGCCGCCTTGAGCTCTTCGTCGTTGGTAAATCGATTCCCACGAAGGTCTTTTTTCCAATTAGGGAACAAATATTAATCACTTGGGGCTAGGTCTGGGCTAAAGGGTGGGTGGTTAATTTCTTTGAAACCACAATCTCGCATAGCAGCCTTGGAAACACGCGGCGTGTGGACCAGGGCGTTGTCGTGGAGAAGCAACGCACCGGTGGTCAGCTTACCCCGTCGTTCTTCTTTAATTGCTTTCCTTGAATTTCGTAAAATGGATGAGTAGGATGCTGCGTTTATGGTTACACCTTTTTTGTGTACTCAATCAGCAAAATTCCGTTTGAGTCCCAAAACACTGTGCCACTGCATGGACTCCTGCTTACTTTCAGGGTCAAAATGATGAACCCACGTTTCATCTTCAGTAACAATTCTATCGAAAATACTTGATAGAACTTCACCACAGAGCTCTAAAAACTACAGCACTTGATTCGCACTTGTTTTTGCGGCATCCATCTTGCAATGACTTTTGGAAGGTAAAGATGATCATGAAAAATAGTGTGCATGGTGCCAACGGAGAGGTGGATCATCTCTGCTATCATTTTCATCTTCATTCTGGCATCCTGCAGTATAAGCTTCTCAATTTTTTTCACGTTTTCTTCCGTAGATGCAGTAACCAGGCCGCCTGAGCGACTGTCGTCTTCAATACTCTTTCTGCCCCTTTTAAATTCACTTGACCACTTCTGAACCGTAGTTATCGAGAGTGCAGAATCTTGGTAAACAGCCACCATCTCTTCGTGAATAGTTTTTGACGTTTTCCTTGTTTGATAAGGAATTTAAATAACACCGCGATGCTCGATTCACTTCAACGTTGTCACGTTAGCCATTTCAGTTATCGTTGACTAAGGATAACTAGCAAACCAAAGATCACAACTAAAATGGATCGCAAAAACTCCGGGTCGCTAACAAATGGAGTGATAGTTTCTTAAATACATAAGATTATAATTTGCGAAACTATACGAGTAGTATATGGTAGATGTCTGATTAATATATATAAAAAAATGTGTAACACGTTTTGTACACTATATAACTTTAATTAAATACAAAAAATAAGAAAATTTCACTTCTAACTTATGACAACAAAAATACACTTCGCAGTAAATCATAAAAAATAAAAAGTTTTTTTGTCAATTTAATATATTGTATTTCCTCCACGAGCCCGTATCACTTCAGTAAGATGATGTGGCATGCTGTAAACCAAATTTTTAATACGATTTTGGTCTATGTTTGCCCATTCTTCCACTAGCGCATTCCTTAACTCGTGTAAGGTAACGGAAGCAGGAGAACGTTGTCTCAGGCATCTCCCGAGCTCATCTCTTGCATGTTCTATAGGATTTATGTCTGGGCTGCAAGCTGGCCACTCCATGCAGGTAATACTGACGTCTTGAATATACATATTGACCAAACGAGCAGTATGTTGTCGCGCATTATCGTGCATAAAAATGGAATTTGCACCCATATTCACTAAGAAAGGACCAGCATGCTCATTTAAAACCTCTTCTACGTATCAGACAGCAGTCAGAGAACCATTTTCTATGATCACTAACTCCGTGCGATCCTCTGAAGATATCCCAGCCCAAACCATTATTGATCCTCCACCGAATAGCACCTTTTCTTCAAAACACGCTTAATGATACCGTTCTCCGGGTCGTCTAAATACTCTTCGCCTCCTGTCGTGCGTAAATAAACAAAATCTGGATTCATCGGAAAACATAACCTTGGACCAATCTTCATCTGTCCATCGGATGTGTTCTCGAGCAAATCGTAACCTGGCAACTCGATGTTCTCTGAGCAGTTTGGGGCCGTTTGCTGGTCTATAAGGCTTTATATCAGCTTCACGAAGACGTCGTAGAATCGTATCAGAGCTCACATTGTTGTGGTGAATTTCATGAAGACTGTTTCGGACCTGAACAGTCGTGAGATGTCGATTTCTTAACATAGTGCTCACGATGAATCGGTCTTCTCGTGTAGTTGTGCACCTTGGCCTACCATTTCCTGATCTCCTGATGTTCATGCCGGTCTCTTGAAATCGCTGGAGTACTCTTTGGACCGTTGATAAAGATACTCCTACTGTTCTAGCAGTGATACGCTGACTTCTACCTTCTTGTACCATGGTAATAATCCGTGTAGATTCTTCAGATGTTACCGACATGATATTGCACTGAATACTCTGATCAATCCAAGGAACCATTTATAATGACAGCTCGGTTTGAAACAAAAGCAGAAAAAATTGAAATTTTTCAAAGAGCGGAATATTTCTTTTTTAATCTGTAACTTGTACAAATGAAACCTCTTTAGAGATTTAGAACAAGCATTAGTAACCTGCTTACTACATATTATTTATTCTAGCGATCTAGGTGTATAATTTATGGAGATATCACTCACGGTTTTTATTAGCGACCCGGAATTTTTGCGATCCAGTGTATATTAAATTTTACGTTTATTTATTACCCTTACATAATGTCATTAATTAATTAATTAAGTCAAATTACCCACATCATTCGTAAATCACCCTTATACCGAGAATACATTGAACGCCCCGCGTAAGTCATAGTCAAAATATAATTAATAGTAATATAAAAAAAAACCTAATAAGTTTTACGTCGTTTCTCTAAATACGAGATTTTCTGTAGACACTAAAGAAGTTATAATAAAAAGTGATACAAATATTACACTTTATCGTAAGCCTTAAAAAATATTGTACAAGGTTTCGTAAAATTGGACTGCCTCGTTGTTCTAGAGGTCGGAAGCGCTACAGCTGAGCGTGAGGTCCTGGGTTCAATTCTCAGGTCGGGCAAAATGTTATTGGGTTTTTTCTGTCTGGAATTTCTCAGTTGCAGCCCGGGGTCTGGATTTGTGCCCGGTTGATGGCAATAGGAACATAACTGGTGAAATGTAACTGTACTATACACAGGTACACTTCTGCCCATCCTTTCGGGGAAACAAGGCGTGATGTGATGTCTCGCAAAATTGTGAATCGTAATCCCAGGCACTTTTCAATAACCTTGGAACGCTTTGACTCCATTTTTTAATATAAATAAAATACTCAAAAGTTAACAGCGCCGAAGGAATGAAGCTTAAAGCAGAAGTAAAGCCTTAAAACTTGTAGGTATTGTTTCCAACTATTCAGTTCAAAAGTTTGAGTTCATGTAAAATGCTTTGAACCATTCCATCTTAAGACCGTAAGATTTTATTCAATTCATAAAATTTAAATATTCTCTTGGTTTGAGAATTTTGGAGCTAAGATTCTAAAAGCCAGTACGGCAAATTAAAACGTAAACGGCAAATGAAAAATTGCTGCAGTAATAATACAATTGGACCAATACAATTACTTCGATAAGTCCTTCGATCAATAATAGTACTAGATTCCTGATAAGCGCTTCAAAAACGGCCCGAAAAATAAGAGCACAAATACTATTGTGCTCTTATTTCCAAACATTGCATTGCATTTTAGTATTGTCCAAACATAGCCAACGGTAAGACGTCAAAATGCCACAGTGCGCGTTCAAAAGTTGTACTAATAACCACCGTAACACCAAGATTTTGGAAGGTTTTTTTTTTTTTCGGTAAGTTTATAACATTATGTATGTGTTTATCATAAAATAAAAATAATTAAATAGCAAATATAAATCATTTACCAAATATTATGATTGTTTGAACAATGTTTGTGACAACGCGCCAACTATTTTAACAAACATCGATTGTTCTGGAACAGGGAATGCACGGAGTAGTATTGTTTTTCATATGTTATTTTTCATCTAAGTTACATTTCCTCCGGATTGGTTCGAAATCAGACCAATCCGGAGTAAATCTAAATTAGAGAAATGTATTGATGATTCTTATGATTATATTTAGGTAAATACTCATTTGTTATTGTCGCGAATCATATTTTGATCAAGATACAACCTTACACTAACCTGCAAGTTACAAAAAACGCAAGAAAATTTGAATTTCGCGGGCTGTCTTAGCACATCCCCCTTAAAGAGACCGATTACGATTGTCCAGATACATTATTTAAAGCATTCACATCGTAAGAAGCTTCACTCATGGTTGTTTACCTAATATACTCTTATTTGCAGTTTAATTTAAATGAAAAAAAAAAACATTTAAAACAAATATTTATTATAACTTCTAAATCGCGTACATGAGTAGACGCACCCATTTTTTATACGGTGTTTATGAGCCAACCCGCAGAAAATTAATAGCAATGTCTTATATAAAAAAAAACTATAGTACTAATTTAGTCCTACTACTTTTTTTAAATCGGTTAAAAATATTTGCTACCATACAAAACGAACCTTCGCCTAAATAAATAAATGATAAATGATAAATAAATGATAAATGATTTATTTCTGTAAGTAGGTTTGTACAAACACTTTTACACGTCAATCATATTTTTAAACTAGATGAGGTCGGCGTTTCCTATCTGACTACTCTGAGAAGAAAGGCCGAAACAAACTCAGAGGTCACAGTCTCTTTTAAAGTCCAGACATAATCTTGGTCAGATCATGTGAAGACCATGTAGATTGGTATCTGAAATGGTCTTTTGAGGAAAGAACCACACAGATTGAGTGGACCTGTCCAGTCAGTGCACGCATTTGTCAGTAATCGTGCAGCTCATATAATATTTTCTGAACTCTACGTCTTTCAATAGTTACTGTGTTCTGCGCATTGAAATGTCATGCCAAGAACTACGTCTAGTTCCAAAATAGAGTAAGCATGAAATTGTCAACAAACTGTTTTTAACCTTATGGCTTAGGCTTTAAGTTTCATTTTAGAATAAATATTTTTGTACTTATTATAAAAATGACTTTTTATTTATTGCTTTTACATTTCTCCGATGACAGAAGGACATAAATATAAATATTTTGCAAATGTAATTAAACTTTATGCTTGAGTGTTATGGTTTATAATGAACTGAATATGTTGTTAATATTATAAAACCTTTGTCTATATTTCGTAGTATGAAATGTAAATGTTTATGTTTGTGTAACGTGGCCACTTCAGCGACTTATTTTTGTTCCTGATCCTGTATCTAGTGCTATTATTGATCGAAGGATATGTCGGCAATTATTATCGACAAGTATTTCGATATAGGAAAATGAATTATGGAACTCAATTGGAGCTAGGCAAGGCACCTGACAAGGAGCAGTGATGACAGATGTAGTAAGGCAGTGATGGAGTGGCAGCCTAGGACTGTAAGACGAAGCGTCAGTCGTCCTGCGGCGAGATGGGGGACGACGCTGCTACCATCGCGGGTAGAACCTAGACGAGGCTGTACAGGAGCGTGGGGTACAGGAAAAGGGAGGCATGCTTTTTTTTTTGGGTGGGAAGTCATCAAATGACTTCTCCAGCTCTGGGCGGAGCGGAAGGGCGTGTCAGACTCTTACTGACTAAAACCCACCCGTGTTCCTTCAGTTGCCTGTGCGCCAGGGCCCCGGTAACTCTTTCGAACAATCCGCGACCCCGGCAGGCATCGGCTCTATCGGACCCCGTCAATGGTGCTGACATCTCTTTGAGGCGCGCGTGGAACACGACGCGCCGTCGACCCGGACCTGGTCCTTACCGGACGGCGAGCTACCCATTGCTCGCCATCCGCAGGGTCGCGCCTACGGTGGCCGGGAATCGGATATTGATTCCCGACGCCCAGGGTGTCTCCTCCTGCGGCGACTAGGGGCGTGAGGGCGCAACGATTGCCGCACCCTCACGCGCTCCATTCCGCAATCCATTTATATAGATTAGTTATTTTATAGCTTAATTCAGAACTACACCCTAGGCGAACGTCGAAAATACACTGTGCAAACATCACAATAATTAAGATAAAATCGGCCTACGTGACTTCAACAAACGTATCTCTACTTACGTTGTTCCCAAAAACGTGCTTACATACTGTTAACGCCATAACTTACTAAGTTTATATTTCATGCCTAATTACTGGCAACTGTTGTTAGTATCTGTGTGTCACAAGATTCCTTCCGCTATCCTTTACTTCCGCTATCTCTCTCCCTTCCGCAACCCTTATAATGCCTGAGCGAGAGCGAGAAGGAAGATTCGGAATGGCGCTTACGCGGTCGCCATGAAGAACCGTTAGTTATCTCATCGACACCGCCGCTTGAGGGTCAAATAAACCCAAAGTCGAAAAGGACTCATATTTTCACCGCAAAGAACGAGGATTGTTATTGAACAGTGCAGGTGTGTGTCTGTGTGTTGTGGAAAGTGTAGGTTCTCGTCCGTATGTGATATCCTGGACCAGGCCGCCGCCACGTGGCTAAGGAAACTCCTCAACGTGTCTCCGCCATAACCAGGCAGGTACCATTTCTCATTTCCCACACCACCAACCACCTACTTGTGTCACAGAACCGCCTTTGATACAGTCCACTAAAGAAATCTCGATTTCCCCCCCAAGGCTTACGCCGCCGCATCACATACTTTAAGTTCAAGAGGATGTCTATTGACCCCTTTATTTATAAACATTGCATAAAGTTAAGTAGTGATTAGCGACTGTTTAACCATACATTTTTAGGTTTAAACGCCTGTTAACTTTAAGCAACGTTTATAAATAAACCCCCTAGTCTTTAAAATAGCCATCTAATACATATTATTCCAAAGGTATGTAGGAGTACTTCTTAATTTTCTGTAAATTAACGCACGCATTAAACTATCTGTAAACCATTATTTCGCGGACATTGGTGTGGGGTCATTTACCTAGTTTTTAGGGTTCCGTAGTCAACAAGGCACCCTTATAGTTTCGCCATGTCCGTCTGTCCGTCCGTTCGCAGCTTAGCTCAGATACTTTTAGTACTAGAAAGCTATAATTTGGCATGGATATACATATTAATCACGCCGACAAAGTGGTAAAATAAAATCATGAAAAAAAAACTAACGTACCTCCTATACACGTACATTGGGAATGTTGTGTTTCTTTTTTCTCGTCTATTCCATGGTGTGAAATATCGTTGGATAGGTCATTCAAAAATATTACGGGTCTGTGAAAACCATGTTTCGATTAAGGGATCCTTTTGCGTAAAATTAAGCATTAAATTGCTAATTTTAGTTACGAGTCAAGTGTCCCCCCCCCCCCTGCCAGCTAAATGCTTGCTTTTGGATATGGGAAAAGGGTCTTGGCAGTTGTATATATAACGAAATTAAAAGAAAACCTATCACAGCTAAGTAGGCTTTACAAGTTTACGAGTAATAGTCGACCAACTTACATTTGCTTGAACGTATGTTTTTCAACTACAATGTTAAGTTTGTTCTTGGGATAAATTCATCCCAACTACGGAGCCCTTTATTGTGCGTGGTCCGATACGCACTTGGCCGGTTTTTTTATTTATTCTATTTAAATGGTGGTCCATACACGACGCGACTACGAGTTATTATTTTATTATTAACTAGTTTGTGATTGGTTGAACGTCTGGGGACCGCCATTGAAAAATTAGTGTCGTGACATTATCTACTCATTATTGAGTTGAGTAACACGTTACTTTTGAGAAGCATCGGGGACGAAGGGCCTAAGATGAATCCAAAATTAACAGCGGAATATCTTTATTAACAAGATATAACGTACAACATGTTTTTTAAATGAGATATCGTTAACTTTATACGATGAAAACGTTTTACATTTTAAAATTCCGTGTAGACGGGCGATTTTTTTTAAATATGAAGAAAAATGCTTTCAACATTTTCTGGCTTGTATTGTGCATTATGTCTAGCGGCCGCCATTTTTCATTCTTGTACTTAATAAAATATTACGAAACAGGAGCCTCTTGAGAATATAAAGGCACGAGTGATATCAAAATACAGGATTTACAAAAAGCTTTAAGTCATTCAAGTGTTTTTTATAAGACATGGTCCTTTTTTATTTAGCTTTTCCTGTTTCTTTTAGGGTTTCTGGTTTTGTCTTGTACTACAAAGATAATTTATTCTATAACACCCTGTTGTTAATGACCAGGCTTTGTTAATTAATGTTTATTATCGTTTTTAAACCCCGACGCAAAAAGAGGGGAGTTATAAGTTTGACCGCTATGTGTGTGTGTCTGTCTGTGGCACCGTAGCTCTTAAACTGGTGAATCAATTTGGATGCGGTTTTTTTATTTGAAAGCAGGTTTTCTAGCGGTGATTCTAAGACATGTTTTATCAAAATCGGTTCAGCCGTTTCGAGGTCATCAGCTCTTTTTTGTGTCGGGGTTTTTTTTTTTATTTTATCTATTAGTCTCTGCGCAGACGTTAAACTTGACACTTTCCTGAGGAGTACACAGCATGTATCAGAAAAGTGTGGTCAAATTTAAGGGAGTGGTACAGACCATCAATCTGAACTACTTTCTCCATGGGACCAAACTCGGTATCGCGAATATATAATCAACTGTCCCATTCAACTCAACATTCAACTTCAATACCTACTCGACCCAAATGTATATTAAGAAAGAAGAAAGGAAAAAAAGAAAATACGTTTATTTGCGGTAAACATGACGCAGAGAAAAACACGCAAATACAAAAAAGAACGAGTTTGGGGGGAAAATATGCGTCACATCCACGCATAACGGCAATCACTCAGCATAATGCTACGACCCTATGCCAGACAGAGCCCCAGCGCTGGTTTTCAGCGACAGCCAGCGTTAACGTGATGACGTCAAAGAAACATTTTAACATAACATTTTTAACTTTATTTTTTCGTTTTTAATATTAACGTTTTTCTTTGTCCGCCTATTCGATTCTAAAGTTTTCTAAAAATACTTTTTCTACCCATTTATTAATTATCCGTCTAATTTACTCATCGAAATCTGAACAAGTAGTAAGCTTTAAAATCAGTGTCTCTTACCGACCTATGAGCTACATAATTCCCAATAGACAAAACTAGGAGTATGTAATCAACAAAGATAAATTACTCCATTACTCTCGTGTCGAGGCAACGACCTGCAGAGTACAGACAGACTCGATGTCACAGTACTGCTGACATACTGCAGAACTTTCTCAGAATAAATAATTGCCTGTGACTTTAATAATGTGACCTATTTACATACTAGCTTTTTTCCGCGGCTTTGCCCGCGTTCATGTCAAAGATTATCAAAAGGAAACGTACTACCGGGATAAAAAGTATCCTGTGTTAATGCAGGTTATAAACTATCTGTGTGCCAAATTTCATCCAACGGCCGTTTTCTCGTGATGGACTAATAAACACCTAAACATACAAACTTTCACATCCTAAAAAAATACGTGTGGCTTCGGCGGACCTCTGTCAGGAACGAAGTACCTGACGCTTTTTCTTCAACTCCGAATGTGAGGCGGTATGGAGATATAGATTGTATGATGAAAAATTTTAAAATTTTCGCAGGCGTCGTCTTGGATTGTCATTTTGACTTCACTATCGACTTCAGCACCCTCGAAAACCATGAAAAATATCTCTCTCTCTCTCTCTCTCTCTCTCACTCTCTGTCACTTTCTATAATATTTATGTCGGAAATACGTTAAATCAATCGTTTGAATTTGATTAGTCAGGACGCCAGTGCCACCTGGCGGCGATCGACAGAGTCTATAACATAAGGCTTGACCAGAGTAAAAGCAGAGTTTGTTGTTGGCGGCTAAGCAGTGAACACGTTTAGAAATTGTCGCGCGTTCTATATAATCTGTTGTGTCGTGTACCTACAGAGTGTGTGATTCGCTAGAGTGATTAATTTGATCGTAAATCATAATTTGGTTTGAACTACAAACGGTTTTTCTATTGCACAATAACCAACACTACCCATAGTACGCCTACAGTAGTTAAAATATGACTTATGATAACGAGAGAGACATACATTCTCCGTCATATAATAAAAAGGCGCATGAAGGGGACATCACGCTTTTTCGTTACGTGACAATTACTAAAATTTTCTAATATGTCAAATATTTTGTATATTTTACATAATATTAGAATGTATTATTAACAAGCTGACCCGACAGACGTTGTCCTGTCTTAACTATGAATGTCATATGTCGTTTAATTTTAGTTTTGACTATTGACTAAAACTAAAACTATCGACTCATTTATCAACCGACCCATCTGTGTTAAACGATATTTGCAGCGCGCATTCTATCAATCGCTGACAGTTATTTCAAACAACTGACCGTTACGTAAAATTAATATTGGCGTTAAGTTTTCTTAAATTTTGTAACGTTCCGATCAACTTCCTTATTTTTTTATTTCGTAAGATTCTTCTCCTAACAATAACGAACACAACAAAAAAAAATAGTGAAATCGATCCAGCCGTTCACGCGTGATGGCGTGATCAAGGGAAATAGGGATTTTTATATATATATAGATAGATAGATGTGTAAAATATTTATATGTAAGTATTCCACTTATGCGGCACTATTTACAGCTTTATGTTTTAATAGTATTGTATAATTGCATAGCACAGGTGTGAGTACTATGCACCTACTATAAAGCTACCATTTAATAGGTTTTTCTTTCATTGACTTGAATGTGCCCTGGCGGCTGAGAGTTTGTCATGCTCATTCTAATGTCTCGCTGGTGGTGGCGTGTGTTGGATCATTAAGTTCCCTTCAAAATGGTTGAGCTGAATGGTGCTGATCCATGCGTCATGTTCGTGAACGGGCGCCGTCAGTGGGGACTGGTCATTTCTTGGCTGCCACGGCTTATTTTAATTTAATTTAATATTTGAATTGCTTTTGTCTTTTTATTACGGACGCTTTTAACGTTCTGCATCGTTCTCACATGCATAATTTCAACATGAACGATGTAATCAATATTTTGTAACCATTTTTTGATTTAAAAGAGTGTCCATGGAGTTTCTTGCCCGTTCTTCTCCATAGGTACCTACTACGCTTTGGAATGGGTAACTAGCTTCATCTTTCTGACTGACCGACCCCTTGACAATTCAAAAGTGCCTGTAATTGGTTTATTTGAAATAAATGCTTTGAGTTTGAGTTTTGAGTTTGAGTTGAGTTTGAATATTTTACTATTAATATTCCTCTTTTTTATTGTTTACAACGCTAGTCTTAAAATTTACCAAATTGTCTCATTGTGTATCTGTGGAGAACGTGGTTGATTTCACATTTGTATAATTTCTGTATCCTATCCTTATGTAATTCTTAATGTGTAATTGTTTGTTTTCCCGAAAAAAAAAAAAAAAAAAAAAATTTTAGAAAATCCCGTAGATAAATTCCGTCCTCCACATTAGTAGGATTGTTTTATGTAAAAGCCTCTTTTTTTTTACTTTTTTTTAGCATACGTATGACTTCACTTTGATTTAAAGTTAATATTTTTAAACTGAAAAAGCAATGATCTTTCATCGTCATCTTTACGTGATAGATTTACATACCATGATCGATTTGAAATTCTATAAAATCCTAATATTTAGCTCTCCATATTCTAATAAAGGTTCAAATAATTTTCACGGTTTTAATAAAATCGTTCGAGACATTTACTTAGACTAAACAAAATTACTTTTGATGATTTATTTAGCGGGGTTTTACATTTGAAAGTAAAGTTTGGTAGTAGGTACTTATTTACGTTTTATCAAAATCTCTATTTATATAAAGGGTGATTGGGTCGAATTTAATATGATGTCTTCAACGTCAATAAGAACACAAGGTGCCCTCTTACTGCTCACATTAAAACATTTCAAAATTGGATATTTTACTTTACCTACACATTATCCAGCATTCCAGTTCTAAGGAACTGAGAAAGAAAAAACCTGTTTCAGATTTCTTGACAGATGACATAACATCAGGACAGTTAGGCAGAGGTGTACCTATAGTACATCCACATTTTGGCGCACAAAGGGGGCGAACTTATTGCCATCAACCGGGCACAAACCTAGACTCCGGACTGAGAAATGCCTGATAGAAAACCTCAATAACCTTTTGTTCGACCTGGAAATCGATTTCAATTTATTTATTGCGAACTAAGTGTACAGAATTTTGAAGATGTTAACAATCTAGGTAGGTTCTCAGAACTTAGTTGCCTGTTAAGTCATTGCAATTTAAATACAAATTCAATATTACAGTTATATCATTTAGATTTTATTATATTAATAATCATTATTTATACGTTTTATATTATAGCATACTATTTTTATAATTTATATCACAATCATTTTAATATTAAATAATTATTTTTCTTCGAGGAATTCTTTTACTGAGTCATATATGCCTTTTTAATCAGGAAGTCAATTAACTTCCTTTTAAAAATATCAATTGAATGTAGGTTCTTAATGTCAATGGGTAACTTATTATACAGAGTTGATACGACAGAGGGGCATTAAATTACACTACGTATACTATACCAGCCTTACTAATAAAGATTTATACACTTCGTATACCGGAGTTATAATGCTAACTCTACCAATAAAAGATATTTAACAGTTCAGTTGTACACATCTGGTATACCGGGCGTTTTTATTGTATGAGAAGTTACACAACTGTTATTCAGTCCTCAACCCTTGTTTAGTGAGCGTGTAACCGTAGTACCGGACATCTGGCCGGCAATTTTACTAACTTTTAGGACAAAAATCGTTTCGATTCTTTTACTTTACGAGACACAGACTTTAGATATAGATATAGATTTAAATATAGATTCAGTAAAATATAAATGTATGGACGGAAAATACATAGTTGAATTAGTTAGAAGTGATATCGAACTGCAAGCTCGTGGTGGCGGGCTGGCTGTAGAACTTCAAGTTTCTACTGCTCTCAGGACGTGGGCTAGGCAAGAAGTTCAAGATCACGCAGCAGACATTCATGGACTTAACTATCAGTCCATTACGAATGTATGCCAAAGAATGGATCTCACTTTGGCAAATAAAGCGGCATACTGTATACGCATGATTATACGTTTCTAGATTTAGAAACATTTGTGGCATCAGAAATATGATTGGTGCTATAAAAAACACACAATACACACACACACACACAATCGATTGCACATATATTAAAATTGGGACACTAGTTTAACATTTGAAAGGTGCGTTCTTAAATGACGAACTTAAAAAGTATGTTTCATTCTTTCTTTCGTTTTACCGTAAAAAACATACAATTATTTTTAAATATATTTTGATACATTTCGGGCGCAATTTGCATTATTTATTAAAAATAAACATTTTTTATGCTGTTTACAAGGTTTTCTAAATGTCTCTACAATTTGGTAATTTAGTTTCAAAACGTTTCCGAAGAAAGTTGCCAGTGACTTTTGTTATAACGAATTTATAACTATACAATGCTTACACACCCATTATTAGTAAAGGGACTGTGTAACTCTTATCCATAGCTTATACAATGTATAACTAAACAGTTGTTAAACAAGTGTGTTAAATATTTTTATTAGTAAGGCCGTACGTGTTTAGTACTAATTTGATACGGTATTAAAATAAAAAGCACCAAAACTGAGTTTTTTTTTTCAAACAAACTTTATTGCTTACAAATCAGAGTAAAACGCAACCACCCTTTGTAAAGAAATTTAACTGACCTTAGATACCTAGGTAACAAAGCGGCAACGTCGTGCGCGCGCCGGAGCGCGGCGTGTGTTATCTCGTGTCAAAGCGAGCGGCCGCGGTGGCGCAGGCGGCGGCTTACGCCTCCGCTCGCGCTGGCTTTTATGTTATGTAAGGTTTTGAAATACGCGCACAACAAAAACACTTTTTTTTTTAGGTCTCGATGTGTCCTCCATTCGCATTAATACACAAATTATACCGACGGAGAATATTGTTATTTATTTTTCTAATTAAATCACTGTCCGTCGCTAAGCACTTTAATTTGTGAAATGCTAAAATAATCCTATTTTTTAGTTCCACAATTGTATTTACCTCTGAGGCATACACTTCACCCTTAATGTACCCCCAGAAAAAGAAATCCATGGGAGTGAGGTCTGGATATCGTGGTGGCCACTTTAATTACACACACACAACCAAAGTTTAATTACGTGTCGTATCACAATGAAAGCAGTCAATCACAAAAAAAAACACTAACACTAAATAATAATAATCCCAAGTTACGTGTCCTGTCACAATAAAAAACGAAATACTGTCTTAAACTTATTTAGTGTCATATCACAATAACAAAACAAAATCACAATTGTCAGCGCGCGAGTTCGACAAAACAAAAACGGTGCAGGAGCTTCCGTGTTACGTAACATAAGTACGTTCCGAAAGGATAGCGTCTGCGCACTGAAAAAACAAGTTTTTTAGAAGCCCCACTTACCGATCGCAAGGATCTAGGATGCATTAGCAACTCACTGATCTATTTCTATTTCTTTTTCGCGCGGGATGTTTTGCTATGATTGTCACTCTCGTAATGAAAGTGCAAGTGTGTGTGTGTATTTATTGCTTCCTTGTTTGCATTGCCATCTTTTTAGCGAAAATATTTGGTTGTACTAAACTTGTGATTTGCGTCACAGCGGCAAGAACGCATCGTAGGTTATACTCAGATTTATCGTTTTAAGGTGCATGACCTAAGCGTATAGACATAATCAGCTGTTAGGAAAGATACATCGTGTTCAAACGGGGCAAAAACTTAAAAAATCATTTGCGATTAAACTACTGCTCCTATTTAATTGATTTTTGGTACAGAGCTTCAAAATGGTACCTAGTATAGGCAGTTTAAAGGAAAGCCCCTCTGTCGTATCAACTTTGTATATTTTTATGGCCATACAAAAAATTCTATTGCTTTATACTGAAATGTGGGATGTTTTATTGGCGTTATATTTTTTAGTCTACTATTTGTTAATGTGTCATAGCTACTGATGTTTGATTTAACAAAAAAATGAGGCCGCGTAAATAGAGCAGAGAGTGTTAAGATCTTGAGGTTTATGAAATGAGTTTGATGTATTTTTATTTTATTTTTATATAGATTCTCCTATACATTTTGAATGTGAGAACGTTGTAAGCCTGACTTGTAGATTATAGATTTGTAGACCTTTTCTATTTTTTTGAGTAGCTTCTGACGTTTCCTAAGTGCCCATGTAGGTTTATGTGAAATAAAATATTTTGATTTGATTTGATTATTGATTGATTTTGATATTGATCTAATACACTCTTTTTGTGACTTGGACGCAATTTCTTTATCAGTTGAGTATCCCCAATATAGTATCCCATAAGATACAGTGGATCTCACATAGACCATAGGCATGATAAGCAGTAATTATTATGGTTTGATCAGATACTTTTTGAATATGTAGAGGGCATAAGAGAATTGATTTCGAACCCAGAACCTTCTGCTCAGCAATAGCTCTTGCGACCTAGTGGTCGAAAAGAGGTTATCTCTTTTAATATTATTCAACCCCTAAAATAAGGGAATGAAATAAGATGTTAATGTTTGTATAGAAAACGCTATTCCCAGTGTGTATCCGACATGGACGTATACAGGGTGTAAAGAATATCGATGCGCAAAGTTTCAACGAAACGACGAAAAAGCTCAACATTTGTGGGTCTAGAATTATGTACCCACTGAATTCATGGTATCAGTTTCCGCGTCGGTGCCATGATCTATGGGCTGGCATTCGTTTCTGCTAGTACTATAGTAGGGCAGCCCATTAAGGGATTTCGGGATTTACTAAAGCCCGGCAGATTAATATACAGGGGATACCTTGTACCTGGTTAAGTACCTCAACCAAATATGAGCCCCGTATATAAAGCCGCCCGTCAAGGATAAAGGATCAGAATAGTAAAAAAAAAATGATCATCAGAAATTCTTGAGCGCGTCAGATTAAGGTAGGGTGAATTAATTACATGCTAAAAAGTGTATGTTCCACTAATCTGACAATTTGAGAGTGACGTAAAGCCTTTCTTTACGTCACTCTCAAATTGTCTTGGAGGTGTATTGAAGGGCTACAAAGTTGTAAAAAAAAAACGTCATCTTGACATTCAATACTCAAGACTCAATCATTTATTGCATTTCACAATGTGCTTAGGTGGTAATTTAACATTAGTGTACCAATCGTGGACCCTGTCGGGCACAGCAAAATAGAAATTTGAAGGAAGAGGACAATTTATACAAGCAAAAAAAAAAAAAAAATTGTCCTAAGTAAAATTAAAGATAACATTCTATTAATTATTAATTAAATTAATTCAATCTAAATTTTTATTCTTCATTTGTATTATTATGTCAGTTCTATGGATTTTTCAATTAAATATTCATTTATACTGTAATAACATTTAACTAGTAAAAAAAAATAAAAAAATAGTAATAATAGCAATTTTTCCCTCATTTCTGAGCCCCTCGGGTAGTTTATTGTAGATTTTTATCGACATAACCAGTGAACTAGATGAATGTATTTTTAAACGGGGTATTCTCGAGCGTGGCTAATTAATTTTTTATTTTAAAGGAACTAATTCAAGGATAACGAAAAATATATAATCTGACGATTTCCACAAGGCGAAGTAACAAAAAATCGTCGACAAAGTTTAATGCGTGCAGCTGCGTGATGCATATATTCCCCTCCGCGTTTCTATTCCTCTCTCACTCTTTCTCTATCTATTACTCTCTCACTCCGTCCCCACTCTGGTTTCTGTTGCCATGATCATGGGTGGTCAGCTTTCTAAGCGGCCAATGCCAATAATGGCAGGATTAGCAAAAAAAGAATAGCGCTGCACGAAGGAATGAGATAGTTGGATTCATAAAGAACAATGGCGAATTCTTATTTGAAATAAAATTGAACGTCTAAAAGTGACACCTATACGAATGAAATTTAATTATTTAAATAGGTTTTTTTCATTTTTTACATTATCTAGATAAGGCCGAGTAAAAAAATTATGTTTACCGCAAAGTTATTTGACTAGTTCGTTCTAAAAGATTAAGAAATTGTTGGTTGGATTGGTTTAGTATTGCCATTTTATATTTATTTTCCTAAATAGTAGTACAGCGTAATTGTCGTGGTGCTGTTATCATTTTTAGTTTGTTATTATATTAACATGGAGTAAATGAATTAGTAACACAATTATTTTGTTGTACCTATATCTACGTTTATTCTGTGTTCTTACTTAGGTAAGCATATTGCAGTAAAGTGGGAAAAATATCAAATGTTATGGCAATTCTGAAGTAAAAAGTCTAGTTCCTATTTAAAGTCAAAACGAAAAAATATAGCTTGGTTGTTGACATTGACAGTTTACAACCCTTGACCAGAAGGTTGCGCTCTGTCCTATGTTGTTCAAAAGTTCAACACTGAATATCTATTAATCTCCGCCTTCTCTAACGAAAAATCTTACACAAACTAGCTCAGAAAATGATGGTGAGTTTTATAATGTATTTTTCATTTAAAGACGTAATAATTTAATTTCAAATAAAACAATGTATGGGAAGCTGCCATTGTTCTTTACATACCCGACTGAATACTTACCTACCATTTCGGTATTTTTTGTTATTTGAAATATATAGATGATGGAGATAGCGAGTATGTTTTAAAAGTAATTTGGTTTTATTACAATCAAATTTGGATCATACAAATAAACTAAATATTAATAGTATACATCTAAATAAAAAAAATAAAAAAAAAATGAAACGAATCATAGGGCATCAAAAAATTCGTCCGCATCGCTGTCGACAGGAAAAGTGCCCAAAAGGCTGGCAGCATTGCCACGTTGTATGGCGATGCTGATTCTTTGGCCAAAAAATAGGCCAGCCCTCTGGTCACGTGAAGAGTCGACCAATCGCTCGTGGGCACTCGTGGTGAAATATAATTTTATTATAGAAAACATGGTGTTAAAAATTTAAATATGATGTATTTTTTTTTGTCCGATTAGGCGAATCCCTCAGAATAATCGTCAGATTATGAGACAGCACGTCTAGGACATAAAGATGAACCATATATATCTGACGCGCTTGAGTATTTCAAAATGGCGATTTTTTTTGCACATTATAATGCCGCGAGTTTGCGTCACATCGAAATCGTCAAATTATTGAATGAGAGCTTTTTTTTAGGCTCACATAACACCCTCTTAGAAAATCTGACGCGCTTGTTTTTTTTTTTTTGTCATTTTCAGCCCTTACCTACGACCACCCGCATTATGCAAACGATCAGATTAACATACGTACAATATTAAAAATACGTAGGACATTGATGCTATCAATATCTGACGCGCTCGAGTATGTCCATGCAATAGTTTTTTTTAACCGACTTCACAAAAAGGAGGAGGTTCTAAATTCGTCTGTATGTTTTTTTTTTGTTTTTTTTTTTATGTGTGTTAGCTCATAACTTTTTCTGGGTGTACCGATTTGGATGATTCTTTTTTTATTTGATAGGTGGTGCTTCACATGTGGTCTCATTTAAACTTGATCAAGGTCTGACCAGTAGTTTTTGAGTTATCCTTAATACTACATATTTTTCCACTTTGTTTATATGGATGATGTGTTAATAATTTCCTGTCACTGTTATTTACATACCAAGTATTGGTATAAGATTTGTGTGGGGTAGGAACCGCAACTAAAAAGTGAAAAATAAAAACTTTTTTACAAAAAAAAACAACCTAGTTCCAAAAAAAAACACTAAAAGACGTGAAAAATAACTTTAATTTCGGAAGTCGGTGGCCAAAAACGAAAATACAACACCAAAGACACCGACTTCCGAAATTAAAGTTATTTTTCACGTCTTTTAGTGTTTTTTTTTGGAAGTCGGTTGTTTTTTTGTAAAAAAATTTTTACATATTTGAAAATCTGTAGCCGCTCCCCCCACCGATGAAAGGTATACATTATATAACATTTTTTTCTTCTTATCATCTAAACTTTGCTCCCCAACAGGTCTCTATGACGCTCGAGTAAATCCCCATTTAGCATCGTGGGCTCCCCTACCACTAGCTTCTGCCCAAGACTCCGTCTGCGTGGAAGCCAACTATAACATAAAATATATCCTGTGGCACTCGACAATAGTGTAGTTTTTTAACAGTGAAGGGATTTTGAAATCGGATGAGTATTTTCGGATATCTTTTTTACATGCACGTGTTTCTGTGACAAATCAATCTATTTTTCTTTCTTTCTCCCACATACAAACTCAATAACTCTTTATAATATTAGTATAGATAGTATATTCTATAAAAATTTCCATTAAAGGGTAAAATTATATTATAAACAGTATTTTATACAATAGAAACAGTAAGCCGCCACGATATCCCCGGAATGTAGCCGACTATTGTTTCAAGAATATCTATCAACCCGGTCCTCTGCAAGACTTATAATGAAAGCTATTGTATAAAAAGTGTTGAATAAAAAATATTCTTCAACAGAAGAGGATTCTCGTATAAGAGAACTTGTGTATGTATAACATAATATCACACCTGTTTCCACGGAGGCTTAAGCAGAGGTGTACTATAAGTACATCCACATTTCGCCAGTTATAAATAGGGAGCGAGCTTGTTGTCATTAAAACTATTAAAAAAAACTCAAAACTGAAAGCATTTATTTCAAATAAATAAATTACAGGCAGTTTTGAATTGTCAAGGGGTCGGTCAGTCAGAAAAAATACCTACAGAGAAGAACGGGCAAGAAACTCATAACATAACGTAATATAACGTTACAAAAACGTCATAACATACCGTTACAAAAAATATTTGGTTACATCATTCATGTAGAAATTATACATGAGAGAATGATGTAAAAAGACGTGCACGTTAAAAGCGTCCGTAATAAAAACGATAAAAACAATTCACAAATATCAACCAGGCACAAATCCAGAATCAGGGCTGATACTGAGAAATTCCTGATGGAAAAACCCAATAGTAAAAGGTACTGGCCGGACCTAGGAATGGAACCCTAGACCTCTTGCTCAGCAGCGTGCTTGCGGCCACTAGACCATCTACGCAGTCGAGGTTATGAATGTAGGTATAATGTAAAGTCAGGGAAAATAATTCTTAAGCATAGTGACTACCTACTCAAATTGTTCGTATGTTCAAATCATGACTGATATTCTTTGACAGAAAATGAAATAAATGAAATGGCTATACTCGTAACACGGCAAATTGGCATAGGGTGTTTATTTACTTAACAATTATAAGGAGTTAAAACAATCTATAATAATAATACTCCTTGACACGGATCCCTCTGGAGCCCTAACCACCGGCAGCTTGTACCCTGCTCCTGACACCGGCGGACCTCTATTGTTATATTTTTAACGTTAAAACGTTAACGTTATTTAACGTTTTTATTTACCTTCATATTTAAAAATGTTATAAGATAATTAAGAAAATAAATAAACGAGATACTATTGTTAATTAGCTCTAAGGCCCTCTTGATACTTCATTAGCCTAAAATTGATAATTTTAATATCTCCTAAAAGTCTCGTAAACACCAAAGTAACTCAATTTTCTTATAATTATTTATAAGAAGGACTTCTTTTAAGAAGAATCCTCAGCTGTAGCCCGCCAAACTAAATTTTTATTTGGTTTTTTGCAAATTGCCGATCTGTTTTACGTCTTATGTTGATCAAAATGGGATTCGCAACTGTAGGAATGATATATTTACTGAATAATAAAATCATCCACATTATCTCATTCGTCAAACTTTAGATTTTGTTCCACTTAAGAATTTTCATATGGAATATTCTGAAAAATTCTTAGGTGGAACAAAACAAAGTTTCCGTCTGACTGTCCTTTATTTTTATATATAATTTTACAGGCAAGTAAAAGATACGTGAGATACGTGTATGTGGGTGTACTATAGGTACTCCTCTACCTAACCCTTCGGGGAATACAGGCGTGATGTTATGTGTAAAAGACACGCCCACGCGCACACGCGCACGCGTGTCTTTAAAGATACGCTTGGTGTGAACGTTGCCTAAAGGAAGAATGGGAGATTGTTAACAAAGGAAGTGCGAATGAAGTGAAAATTCCTGGAAGAATGAAGGCAATACAAACAACGGAAGTGACCTTGTGTCCTTTTCTAAAGGTCAGGTGCGTAGTATCATAAAGCCAGGTGCCTGATAATAGGCGTTACTGCGTAGTTCGAAACGATGATTTTGTAAGAGAAACAAACAATTTGCAACTTTTGTTTAAATAGTCCTATTCTTTAGGAAAAGTTCTTTGCGTAATATAAATCTACAATTCAGTGTTCGCCCACGTAAAAGTCGGAAATTATCCCACGGGAACATACTACTGGCACAGTAATGATACATCATAATGCAGGTTTGTCGTCTAAGTTATTATTCCATATCCAAACGTACAGACTTTCATATTTATAATATTAGTATGATAAAAAGTAGGATATATTTTTGGTGCCATTTTAAATCCACATGACAGTTATTGAATTTGAGACCCCTTGATCCCAATATCGACGCCGTGAGGCCAGCGCATTTGCCGTGATGCCGCCAGCTACCGCGAGCGTACTACTGGATCCCGTGGCATCTCACGGTATGCCATGGGTCGTGCCCGGTGGCCCCTCGAGCTTGCCTAACAACTACGCAACGCAGCAATCGAAAAATGGCTGTGTTGAAGTTTTTGAAATGGTGGATTTGGATTTAGTGTTGCTATCGATTTTCGTAGACTAAGAACAGGCACATACGATTATATACAACTAGCTTTTCCCCGCGGCTTCGCCGGGATTCCGGGATAAAAAGTATCCTACATGTTAATCCAGGTTATAAACTATCTCTGTTCCAAATTCAATCTAAATCCGTTTAGTACATCCATCCATCCTCACAAACTTTCACATTTATAATATTAGTACGATAACATCGATCCCACGATCGTATACTAGCGGGCTCCGGCGCATACCGTCGCATCCCACCGCGGAATGCTCCAGCGCGCTCTTCAATACCCCAAAAAGAAATGTCCTTTGATGCTCCGTGGTCTGTGTTTGAGCTATGGAATCTATATCTTGTTACCATTAGATACGTACGAATTTACGTTGGTTAATTTAAAATACCTTGCCTCGCCCTCCGCCGATGTGCGTTGGCTTTTAGCTGTTGGAAAATTCATTAGGATTATTCCTACTCCAATAAGAAACGATTAATTCTAACTTTCAGTTGAAAAATGTGCAAGCACTGTTTTTAGTCCGAACTTTAATATTACAGAACATTTCAGCATCATATTCCTGGCTGCACAATAATTCCTAGGCATTATACAGAGTATAAGTCAGAACTGTAACGTACAAAACCATCCTCGTGTTCGGAAAGGCAGTAAAAGTAATGTCAGTATAAAAACAGTGGTCACTGTATAGCTTTCTAAAATTAACGAGGTTGTAAAAATAATAGGCTTTTCACGTATAAACTGTAATTCTCTAGAGATAAGGCATTATTATATAATATTTTTCAGGACAATTACTGCTATATACAATTGGCAGTAACATGAGACGAAGCTAAAAAATAATGAAAACCTTTTCTGATCCCAGTAAAGCCAATATATAACCTAACATATATGTTATAACGTTAACGATGTCTGAGATATAGGACTACCATCTCTAGATACAATTTACACATAAAAAAGTTGACCTTCAAGTACCTATCTTCAACAGTATAAAAGTCGTGAAGGAAAATATTTGATAAAAAGTTCAACGAAAAACAATACTTACACAATAAAACCTAAATTATCGCTTTATTAAATAAAATTTCTTTCTCGACCTTGAAACTGGTAAGGTACCAAAATAATACAAAAATATTGTTGGTGATGCAGAATTACATGCTTTGGGTTATTCTAAATATGTTTTAAAGCTTCGACACCAATCTCTATCCAGAACAGAGTAATTAGGCCAGTACTCACTTGGATTTATCTTCTTGTCCCTTCTTGAAATTGGAGGCGATTTCTTGCAGGAGTCTGATGTAGATTTACGCGAACGTATTATTTTACGCGATTCGCTAGCGAATGTTTATTAGCAATCCTTCAAAAGGCTTGAAATAAATTGCCTTTTAAGTTTGAGCTCGCATGAAGCGCTAGGAGTGAGAGGGTCTGAGTAAGATAAGTATAAGTACCCAGGACGACCGCTGATTTGGAACTCAGCTTTCTTCGTCATTCAAAATGGCAGGTCGCTCCGATATGTGTCGAGTACAAAACTCACCACCACTGAACTTACACGAAGTGGCGTAAGTAATTGATTTTCCTTATTGCACAGCTAAGCAAAGATCTCTTTAGTTTTCTAAGCTTAGAATTACATAACCATTCGTTTTCTCACATAGAAACGAACACAATGCAAAATTGTGTGAAGTCTACTGAACTAGCGAAACCTACAATGTTCCAAGTCTTTGAGTATTTACAATTATAATATAATAACTTAACCTAACTAAAACTATTATCAAACTAAAAAATGGCGTCGAAAAATTCCTGCGCATCTCTGTCGACTGGTAATGTACCCAAGAGACTGGCGGCACTGACACGTTGTAAGGCAATGCTTAGCCCTTGGCCAAGGTAAAAGCCAGCCCTTGGGTCACGGGAAGTGTCAAACAGGCATTTGGAGATTTCCTTGAACAAAACTTGGGCACTCGGAGCCCACGGCCCAAGTGTTTCAACCACAAATGGCTTGAAAATATAATTACCGATAAGGTTGTTATACTTACAGTACGATTCACGAAAGATGACCACAAATGGCGACCGTCTGCGCACGTACACTCATGAAGAAAAGACTTAAGACAAAATAATATTTTAATGTTGGTTAAATAATTTGTGTAATGTTGTAAACGCTGGTTATGCAAATAAATCAAAGGAACGTAAGTAATTTTAAATGTTTATTAAAATAAATTGAACCAAAAATATTATAAATATGTGAAACACATTTAGTCGCTATCGCTATTCTCAAGTTCCATGATTCCCTCTATCATGGAACTTGAGGGAATCGTGGAACTTGAGGAACTGGGGCCGGGTTCCATATTAAAGTCTTCATCTTCCGATGATTCAGGAAAATCCACATCTGACGAATCTTCGCTCTCGTCAGATTCTCCCACACGTATAATTAATTCCTCCGTAAGCACATCCACGATGTGGTCACTTTTTATATAGCTTTCTTCTATAGATTTTACTTTGTCACATAGTTTTTTCCATTCCTCTGGTCCCATCAGATTCACTTTTTCTTTAATTAAATCTATAACGCAGCCAATATTCCACTTTACGTTTTTACTACTCACATAACCCTTTATAGAGGCCCAAGCCATTTCTATCGGATTTAAATCCGGATGGTACGGTGGGAGACGGAGAACATCGTGACCATTTTCCATAAAAATTTTGTCAACGGAGTATTTCTTTAAACGAGGTTTGTTATTTTTTATTATATCGTACAATTGAGGTTTCAACATATTGGAATCAAAGCTGATTCCATTTTTGGTAAGCCACTCTTGCATGTCGGATTTTCGGGAATTAGATGTGGGAGCCATATCATATTCTTTATTGTGGTATGGGGCGTTGTCTACCACAACAACGGAGTTCGGTGGGAGATTGGGTACCAATTGAGTTCGAATCCATTTCTGATAATTTTCAAAATTCATGTCGTCATGATAATCTCCTGATTTTGTGCCCGACTTGAAAGTTAATAATGCATTGGGCACAAATCCAGCCTCTGACCCGGCATGAACGATTACGACTCGTTGGCCTTTTGAGATAGGCTTTTTCAGACCTGATGTAGAACCGTCAGCCCAGCCCATGGGTTTTGCATGTGTAGCATGGACGTACGATTCGTCAGTATAAATGATTGGTCTATTTTGTCTTCGATATTCTTGGAGTTTTTTTAGGTAATTGATTCGTAACAACCGAATAGCTGATGTTTCTATTAAAATATTTCGGTTATTTTCTGTTTTTTTCCACTTAAATCCAATTCTTTTTATTAATCGACCCAAACTTGTTTTGGATCCTTTAAAGTTAATATCTTGATGTAATTTTGCTCGTAACTTCTCTAAAGTTGGCAATTCTTTTTCAGTTAAATGAAAGTTATGGATACATCTCTTAATTACCCCTTTGTCAAAGTCGTCAACGTCGGAGGTAGGGTTACGGCGCGGTCTCTTTTTACCAGGGGTTCTAAAAACCACTAAAAACGGTGAAGATTTACTTTCTTTTATAATTCTTTGTACTGTCGATACAGACGTCTTTGTTGCCGCGGCCGTTTTTTTGTAAGCTTCGAGTATTTTAAAATCTTGTGAAAAATATTGAAACACGTTGTACACCAAACTTCTCGACTGTCTATTCAAAGTATTGCCTTTTCCTCGCGGCATTGTGATGGCTTAAAATAGCAAATAAGTTCAACACAATAACAAATCTCAACAAAAAACTTAACAAACAACGAAAACTTAACAAATAAAAAACAATTTAAAACAAAGAAACACTTCTTTTCGACTGTACTCGAGAGCAGTGTGAGCGCGTCGACGCCGCGATAGACGAATAGCGACTGAGCAGCCTATCACGAGACGCGCGCGCACCAATGGCGTCGCTCCGGTCTTGACGCATTCCGCCCGCGCCTCACCTCGCACCTCCAAAGGGACCTAAAATATGCCTTCTGCGCCGTGGTCATCTTTCGTGAATCTTACTGTACGCCGCTTGAGGTTTTCCGCAGCCGCTGCAGCGGCTCCGGCCCAGCACGCCGAGACAGGAATATATGATGGCGCAAGAGTATCGACACATGTTGTGTCCCACACTAAAAGCCTACTCACCTTCCATGGAAATAAAGACATGCCATCCGGTCTCTTACCATCATCTTCTTAGTCTATGAGTAACGCTACTTTTTTATACAATGTAATTTTGAAACCTTTAGTTTTTTTTTTCTATTTGAACCAGAATCGATAACAGAAACGATTGGTTTTTTTTTTAAATATAATTTTGTCGTAATATCGATTACTTTGAGAAAATGGGATACTATAGCAAAGTGAATGACCTTACGTTCACGCTAGCCCGAATGATCACAGTGTAAATTTCTAATGCGCACTCACTCACACACAAGCATACAGGACAGGTTAGGCGTGGGGAGCAAGGACCGCAGGGGTAGCGCCAAGCAGTCTCATGGTCAAACAAAATTACGCAATAAAGAACAAGCAGTCACTAACCGGTGACGCGGGCGCGTATCCTCAATACACGTGCGCACGCGCCGCGTTTTAAACATGTTTTTTTTTTCAAAATGTACAGTAACCGGAAATACTGTGTAATTGTAATAGTGTATTTACATCGAAAGTTATGATTCTGTCATTTTTTATTTGTGGCTTGAAATTACACGCCTTGTGTGTCGCTATAATGCGCTAAGTTTAGAGGACCTAAAACTTAAAATCATAAGTGCAATTGACAGTGTAAAAAATGATAGAGAGGTGCTTAATTGACACTACGGTCAAACGCAATTAAACGTGACTGAAATGGACTCTACTTCGAGCGATACTGCAGTATATTTGATAGATTTTAATTTTCGTTTTTATCTTGATTGTTATTGATTATTGTAATCGTGATGATGATTGATGATGGTGATCTGAATACAGAAAAAAAAAACTTTTGTATTTTAACGGTCCTAAGTAGTCCTAATCTAAGCCCGTAGAAGTATGAAAGACAAGTGGCACGTTAGGACAAACACGTACGTACGATAATCGCGTGGCTTACGGCACAAGTTTACGATCGGCCGCCAGGTGATCGGTCAGTTGAGCACGCCACAATTGCGGCGGTAAGTCCCCTCTTTGAGGAATGGCTTGCGAGGCGCCACGGCGTCCTAACCTTCCGCCTGACGCAGGTCCTCACCGGACATGGCTGTTTCGGGAGGTTCCCGTTTCGAATAAGGCGGGAGGAAACGCCCGGGTGTTATAATTGTGTGGATCGACCTAAGGACACGGTGGAGCATACGGTGGAGGTCTGTCCCGCTTAGGCAGAGCACCGCCGTGTCCTCGTGGTGGCGATCTCTCCCGTCTGGCCCTCGTTCAGGCAATGGTACGGAGCGAGAGGGAATGGGAAGCAGTCACCTCCTTCTGCGAAACAGTAATGCTCGCGAAGGAGGAGGCGGAGCGCGTGAGGGAGAGACCATCGTCGTGCCCTCACGCCCCTAGTCGCCGCAGGAGGAGCCACCCTGGGCGTCGGGAGACGCTAGCCGACTCCCGACCAACGCAGGCGCGGGCTTGCGGACGGCGAGCAATGGGCAGCCCGCCATCCGGTAAGGACCAGGCCCGGGTCGACGGCGCGTTGTGTTCCACGTGCGCCTCAAAGAATCTGTCAGCATAATTGACGGGGTCCGCTATGGCCGATGCCTGCCGGGGTCGCGGATTGTTCAAAAGAGTTACCGTGGTCCTGGCGCACACGCAACTGTAGGAACACGGGTGGGTTTTAGTCAGGAAGAGTCTGATACGCCCTTCCGCTCCACCCAAAGCGGGAGAGGTCATTTGATGATTACTCACGCAAAAAAAAAAGGTGTGTGGTCAGTCACCGCTATACGTAATTTTAGTAAGCGATGACCGGTGACATTAAAGTTCGCTATATTGTTGGAAAACTTTGAAACGTACTAATTGTTTTTCCGTTTATTTACACCCAATGAAAATAAAATTAGCAACTAATATGTTTATTTTAGATGACAATCTGTTAAAATAGCTAAGGTAACGATGATAACGCTGTATATTCTTTATTTCCACATCTCTCTCGCTCTCTCTTTTTCTCTAAAATAAAAACGGAAACTCACCTGACTCCTGCTATAAGCTCCAAGGAATCCAACAGTAATAGTCTTATCATTGGTCCAATTCCCGCTCGCATTGGGACACACTTTAGCTCCTCCACAATCACTGTTCACTATATCAAACAAATTCACTCCTTCTGTCTCCATCCCATCTACCGACAGTTTCACTTGAATCAAGTTTGATGTCAAGCTGGAATGTGTGTTGTTCAAATATATAGAATTGAGAGTGTTTGTCCGAATGTAATCAGCATCATCTGCATTCGTAGTGTTGATCACTTCACATTTTTTATGATTCACGGGTTTGTTTTCTTCTTCAATGGTATTGTTATATACATCGTATATATCAGTTTTGTTGTATTCAATATAATCGTCCAAGTCCATATTATTTATTTCTGTATCTTGTTTGTTTTCGTCTTCTGTAGATAGTCCGATTTCTGTGAGGATGAGGAGGATGAAGAATGTGATGTGCGCCATCTTGGTTATTCCTGTTCAGGTTGGGTCCATCATTGGAGTGGTTTCTGTGAAAGAGAGATAACATATTACTAATAAGGCAAATGTGATCGAATTTTCTAAATATAAGCATGCATTTGATATGACGTCACTGATGCTGGATTTTTGTGATCTTTGATAGACTCTGAATAGATTCATTCGACAAATAAGAGATTCATTCGACAAACTCGTTACGAGTATCATTTTAAGCGTTTGTTCCTTAACTGAGTGTTCAGAAATAAGATACGACCCAAGAGCATTATATGTAGAATACATAAATTCTGTTTAACAAACCTCAGAAAGTATCAAAAGGCAGTTTTTTTTTTTTTGAAAAATTATTGTTTCATTTTTACAGAAAATATATTTAATTTGTTACGAGTGGTTATAAATAAACAAAATGAAATGTATAACCACTCGGAATAAATATTTCAATAACATTAAACAATTAGATGTAGGTATGTACCCTGTGTTATAGTACCCTTATTTGCAAGAAAATTAGAAACTCAAACTAAATAGATTTCACTCATTCACCTTACAGATTTAGATTAAAAGTTAATTAAAAGTGATCTGAACCTTTGTGGGTGACTTTAACACTTACTTGGTTGGCTTAAGAACTTAGATTTAATTTAAAATGTCCATTGAGACAGACATGTTCGTGGACGGGCGCCGTCAGTAGGGACTGGTCATCTCTTAGCTGCCACGGCTTATTTTGATTTAATTTAATATTTTAATTATTTTCGTCTTTTTATTACGGACGCTTTTAACGTGCACGTCTTTCTGCATCGTTCTCACATGCATAATTTCAACATGAATGATGTAACCAATATTTTGTAACCGTATTTTGATTTAAAAGAGTGTCCACGGAGTTTCTTGCCGTTCTTCTCCGTAGGTACCTACTACGCTTTGGAATGGGCAACTAGCTTCATCTTTCTGACCGACCGACCCCTTGACAATTCAAAAGTTCCTGTAATTGGTTTATTTGAAATAAATGCTTTAGTTTTGAGTTTGACATAATACAATATAATAGGATCCCTACGTCTTTGGCTGAGGGGACACAAATATTCGAATCTATCATGATTTGATTCGAACTTGATTCTCCTAAGGTTCGGCGTCTACGACGATACTCAAAAGTTAATCACAAACTTACAAACTTACTAAGTCTCGTTGTGTAACCTACGGTCCGCCACTGGAATACTAGTGCTGCGACACGCGTTGGTGATTTGTGTTTATAACACGTTACTTTTCGATAGCTTCGTGGACGATGGGCCTAGGACTGTGAACGATCTACAAAATAGAAACCCATACCTCTTCAATATTAAACAGCCAGAGTTGTAACATAATAGTTTCTAGTATTCAAAAGAAGAAATAAATTGGCTAGTTACGAAACATTGCTCGTTTTTAAAAATAAAATCAAAAGGAAATATTTGCATTTCAACAAATTTAGTTCAAGAGTCAACTCAATTTTTCTTCTTCAAAGACAGATTGCTTCCGTTATTTATATGTGTGACTGTACTTTTCCAGCGGGTATTTTTCTTAGGAACGTACCCTAGACTTTATATTGATAAGTGCCTACACAAAAAAGAAACATCACGAAGTTCCGAACAGAAAAATCTTGAGATGACATTAATAAAGTCGCTTGGAAAACCCGAAACTTGCGCTTAAAATGCAATTGGAATGATAAATATGGTTGAAATTTTATAATTACTTGAGTTATAATCTATATAGCAGCTTGAAAGCAAGAGCATAATACACTCGTAGCAAAATGCTTGCTACGTCGTAGCTCGGGCCGTAGCCGCGTAGCAAGGCGTGCGGAGTTTGATCTCGTAAAATTATTTATGTTCAGTACCTTCTTTAATTTGTCCAAAGTTTAGATGTAACGTTTATAAGTAGTTTCGTATAGCGACCATTTTAAGGTGCTTCCGCTTGAGGGAACTACGACTTCTGTGTCCCTTTATTTTGTGCTGTGTTCTCATTACGCGGAACTGCATGCCTCAGAAATCTTTTATTAATTTACTTCTACGTTTATTGGTCGCAAACTAGCAACCGAGAAGGTATCCTAGTGCGTTTTAGAAACCAGTAATTAAGCATTTGCATTAACATTTGTTTAGATGTTATAGCTTCGAAGCAAAAAAATAACAATATTGAGAGCTATGTGTACAAGATATAGTAAGTACACAGGTAACTACTTATTTTAGCACGAATACCCAACAAAAGAAGTTTTATGTTTTCGGGTTCGGGGTTCACGTATGTGTGTATGTACCTATGTGTGTGTGTTTTTAACCTACTTGCGCTGAGAAGTCAAGTCTCTAGGTACCTATGTCGTATGTGGTCATAAAAATGTCATGCGTGGTGCAGTCACCAAACGAGATAAGTAACCAGGGTCGTCAGATCAGCTTGCCGTCCGTTAAGCACCAGGCCCGGGTTGATGGCGCGTTGTGTTCTACGCGCGCCTCAAAGAGATGTCAGCATAATTGATGGGGACCGATTGGGCCGATGCCTGCCGGGGTTGCGGATTGTTCGAAAGAGTTACCGTGGCCCTGGTGTACAGGCCACTGAAGGAACACGAGTGGTTTTAGTCAGTAAGAGTCTGACACGCCCTCCCGCTCCGCCCAGAGCGGCAGAGGTCATTTCATGGTTGCCCACCTAAAAAAAAAAAAGTGTCGTCGGATATGGTTGAAGTTTTTATAATTTAATTAATAAAAAACAAACAGGTCATTCATCAAATTAATTTTCATTCGAAAACATTCATCGGTTTCTTACTAAACTTCAACTATACCGACAACCCTGGTTACTTATCACTTTTGGTGTCCGTACATACATTTTAATTTATTTCATAATAACTGTTTTACTTTACCGTAAATACATACAAAGATAAACATTTAGTGTTGTTCCTTACACAAATCTACGCACCATTCAAATGGAGACGCTCGTGAAAATCTTATCACTTGCTATATTTTTGTTTACCTATTATTATTTACGACGCTCTGCGAATTATCCGGTCCACTGGACATAGTACTTGTCCTTTAGATTCAAGTACGACTGGCGCCATTTATTTTGTTACCAAAATTGTGTATTTCAGTACTGAAAATAACGTTATTCTAGATAAGAAACTAACATAAACATAACATAACGTCTGTTATCCCCGAAGGACTAGGCAGAAGTGTACCTATAGTACAACCAATATTTCGCCAGTAATGTATTTTTATTTCATCCTGTATTGTCCCACTGATGGGCAAAGTTCTCCCCTACAACTTTCCACTCTTCCATTGTGTGTTAACTTGTCCGACCAATGTCCCATAAACGCCAGTTATGTTTAAGTCCCATGGAATAGGGGGCGAGCCTATTTCCAGCAACCGGGCAGAAATCAAGAGTCCGGGGGAAAATAATTCTAGTTATAACAATGATAGTGATAAATTGCCATCACTTTGCTTGACCATAGCATCATTATTAATTCAAGATACAAAAATTTATATCTAAAACTTTTTTACAAAAAAACAACCGACTTCCAAAAAAAACACTAAAAGCCGTGAAAAATTACTTTAATTTCGGAAGTCGGTGTCTTTGGTTTTGTATTTTCGTATTTGGCCACCGACTTCCGAAATTAAAGTTACTTTTCACGGCTTTTAGTGTTTTTTTTGGAAGTCGGTTGTTTTTTTGTAAAAAACTTTTTATTTTTCACTTTTTAGTTGCAGTACCTACCCCACACAAATTCGTATACCACTACTTCGTATGTAAATAACAGTGACAGGAAATTATGAACACATCATCAATATAAACTAAGTGGAAAAAATATGCAGTATTAAGGATAACTCAAAAACTACTGGTCAGACCTATATCAAATTTAAATGGGACCATATGTGGAGCACCAGCTATCAAATAAAAAAAGAATCATCCAAATCGGTTCACCCAAAAAAAACTTCTGAGCTAACACATATAAAAAAAAACATACAGACGAATTGAGAACCTCCTCCTTTTTTTAAAGTTGGTTAAAAAGGAGGAATAAGAGGAATGTTAGATACATCAAATTATATAAATATACTTAAACTCAAATAAAAAGTTACAAATGTCTTAAACCGACAACGGTAACTCATCATAACATAACCGATTTTTCGACTCTGTATCACTCGAACGTAAATTCCTCCTTTTCGATCAAAATGTTTGTATCTTGAATTAATAATAGGAAGATGATTATTTTATTTCTGAAAGAATATTCCATAACAATGAAAATTGCAAAAAAATATGTGATAAAGCCATGTAAAAATAAATATATAATTTTTTGAAACAGGTTTCGGTATCATGTTTTTTTTTAAAATAATTATTATTCTTAAACTATCAAGAATCGCGGAACATACATGGGGTATTTTCGAACACCCGTACTTGAGGAATCTATTTTTTTTATGATATCGTTATTTTGACCAGCGTCAATACGTAAAATATTAAGGGGGATGCGCCAAGGTAGCCCGCGAAATTCAAATTTTCTTAGGTTTTTTGCAATTTGCAGATCAGTATCAGGTTATATGTTGAAATAATATGATTTGCGGCCGCATCAAATATTTATTTATAAAATTATATTAGGTCTTTACCTATGAAATTGCCGTTCTGCAGTACTGGCCATTTCAAATCAAAATAATTTTTGTTTGGCTAAGAATTCTAATTTCAAATTAATTTTATTTTAAAAACATGGATTTTTTTTTCTAAAAGTAGTCATTTCTTTATTGATTAGTGTTACATTTTCATCGCATTTCAATCTTTTTCGTCATCATGGATACGTTAAAAATTCGAGTAATTATGGAATATGAGTACCGTCGTGGCAGCAACGCGGCACAAGCGGCACGCAACATCAACGACGTTTACGGAGCTAACACTACAAACCAACGCACCACCTGTTATTGGTTTGCTCGCTTCCGTTCTGGAAATTTCGACCTGAAAAATGAACCTCGCGGTCGTCCGAAGACTTTGGTCGACAATGACGAATTAAAGGCGATTGTGGAAGCTGATGATACACAATCTACGGCTGAATTAGCAGCAGCTTTCGACGTTAGCGTCAAAACAATATTGGTCCATTTGCGTCAAATTGGCAAGGTAAAAAAGCTTGACAAATGGGTGCCCCACGAACTCAATGATCGCCAGCGCGAAGTACGCGTCGAGACGTGCCTTGCACTGCTCAACAGACACACAAATGAAGGAATTTTGAACCGCATTGTTACCTGCGATGAAAAATGGATTCTGTTTGATAACCGTAAGCGCTCAGCAAGTTGGTTGGATCCTGGTTCAGCACCTAAACAATGCCCTAAACGAAAACTTACCCCTAGAAAAGTGATGGTCACTGTTTGGTGGTCTAGCGCCGGTGTGATTCATCACAGCTTCTTACCAAACGGGGTGAGCATTACTGCAGATGTGTACTGTGAAGAACTGAACACAATGATGGAGAAGCTGGCGCATCTCCAACCAGCATTGGTCAATCGCTCGTCTCCGCTGCTCCTGCACGACAACGCGCGACCTCATACTGCACAGCAGACGGTCTCCAAGTTGCAAGAACTGGGGTTGGAAGCTCTCCGTCATCCGCCCTACTCACCAGACCTTGCGCCTACAGACTACTACTTTTTCCAGAATTTGGATAACTTCTTGGCGGGAAAAAAATTTAATACCCGAGAGGCAGTACAAAATGCCTTTGAAGAATTTGTTGCCTCCCGTCCAGCTGATTTCTTTAAGAAGGGCATCAATAAACTGCCACTGCGATGGCAAAGATGCATTGATTGCATGGGTGATTACTTCGATTAATACAAATAAAAAATTCATGAAAAAAATTCGTTTAAATTTTTTCATACAAAACGGCAATTTCATAGGTAAAGACCTATTATTCATAAAAATCATCAATACATCTCTCCAAGTTCATATTACCCTATTGAATGACTATTTCATGAAATCATGACGTTTGAGGCCAATTCTAACGTAAGGAATTGTATTGCTGATTCCAATGCTGTTCCATGTTAATAACCTACTTCTTAACGAGAAAAAAACTAAATGTATTAAGTTTACGATACCTCATGTTAGACAAGTAGAAACTAGTGTTCTCATAAAGGGTGAAGTGCTGAAACCCGAAAATACCACAGTTTTCTTAGGCATAACTTTGGATACCAAGCTTCAATGGGGCCCCCACATAGATAAATTGTCAAAAAAGCTTAGCTCTGCAGCATACGCCGTTAGAAAAATTCGTGGTTTAACTGATTTAGAGACAGCCCGTTTAGTATACTTTAGTTATTTTCATAGTGTGATGTCGTACGGTATTCTGTTGTGGGGAAATGCCGCCGATATCCAGACAATTTTCGTTTTACAAAAAAGGGCAATTCGTTCTATCTATAAATTAAGTCCCAGACACTCCCTCAGAGATAAATTTAAGGAGATTAATATAATTACTGTGCCTTCTCAGTATATTTATGAAAATCTTTTGTATGCACATAAAAATATTAATCTGTTTAAAAAATACAGTGATATCCACAATATAAATACTAGAAACAAACACAAATTTATTGTTCCTACAACCAGGCTCAAGAAAATAGGTGGCTCGTTTAGATGCCAATGTATACGTTTTTATAATAAACTTCCTAGCCACATTCAAGATCTAAGCTTTAATAAATTCAAATCTTTTATAAAACGGAAACTATGCCAGAAAGCCTATTATACTGTGAAAGACTATATTGAGGACAAAAAGGCTTGGGATTGAGCTGCTCCAATAAATTTACACGGTGAATGTTGATTTTAATTTGCTAGCTATTTTAGACATGAATATTTACTGTAAAAAGTATTATATTATTTTCATTATTGAGAATATGAGGACTATGTGGGTCATTGTTTCAGTTATATTCTTGATCTGGCAGTTTAAGTAGTTTATGCGGCCTACCCAAATGTCCTTTCTTTGGTATTGTTCGTCGAATCGTTGAGCTCCTTAAGTTCTGAGTTGAGCTGCACGGTTACTGACAAATGCGTGCACTGACTGGACAGGTCCACTTAATCTGTGTGGTTCTTTCCTCAAAAGACCATTTCAGACACCAATCTACATAGTTCTCAAACATTATGTCCGATTTTTTTATATACACATTGACATTGTTGAATTTTATATACACAATGACATGAGTATTTACTTGTAAAGTAGTATGTTATTTTAATTATTGTGAATGTGAGGATTATGTGGGTCATTGCTTTTTTTTTCGCAGTTAATTTTGATCATGATCTGGCAGATTGAGTAATTTATGTGGCCTACCCAAATGTCCTTTCTTTGGTATTGTTCGTCGAATCGTTGAGCTCCTTAAGTTCTGACTTCCTGAGTTGAGCTGCACGATTACTGACAAATGCGTGCACTGACTGGACAGGTCCACTCAATCTGTGTGGTTCTTTCCTCAAAAGACCATTTCAGATACCAATCTACATGGTCTTCACATGATCTGACCAAGATTATGTCTGGACTTTAAAAGAGACTGTGACCTCTGAGTTTGTTTCGGCCTTTCTTCTCAGAGTAGTCAGATAGGAAACGCCGACCTCATCTAGTTTTAAAATATGATTGACGTGTAAAAGTGTTTGTACAAACCTACTTACAGAAATAAAATCATTTATCATTTATCATTTACCAATGATTAAAATTCTGTAAATCCGTATTTGTTACGGCCGCAACTCACATTTTAATCAACATACAACCTAACAGTGACTTGCGAATCGCAAAAATTTAAGAAAAAATAATTTCGCGGGCTACCTTATCGCCTCTTTATCCCCCTTAATATATTATACTCATAAACATTTAAACGGATAAACGCTATAAATAAGTATCGTGGAAACCAAAAAAAATATTCATGGGGTAGTTTTTATGATCCCAGTGGGCACACGGACATGAAAAGCGATTTTGTTATGTAAGATAGATATAATATAGAAGTGACATCGTGGACTAGTTAAGTTTTCACTCTTTACACAATCAAATTAAGAACTAGATTCCTCAAATACATAATATATTTTATCGAATCTATACCTACATAACTATTTTCTCTTTCAAATCAATCCAGCAACTCAATAAAGATAACAATAGAAAGACCATTACACAATCGATACCACATCAATAAGATGTACGTAAAGTTAAAACATGAATACGTATTAAGTTTGCTGCTGTAGACAACAACAATCTTGCTACATCCGAATATATCCATCTATGATTGTATTGAGTTTGACAAACCGTGGGCCTAGCACAAACGCGCGAAGTAAACGTAACGTTAATGTTCGAGCGATGCGACTTGCGACGCGACTTACGTCAAGTGACACGCGCACGCGTCATCTGTTTTTGTCCGTCGCTCCGCAAGTGGTATTGGTACTCTATACAACTTATTTCATCTGTTTCCGTAGCAGTCACTGTCGCTAGATACGTGTCGCTTGAGCGTGCAGCTCGTCGCCACAGGGTTAAGTAAACTTGTATTATACGAGTATTCTCGATATTTAAAATGGTTGGAATTTACGTTAAGTACTTTTAGTTCGCGAGTTTGTGCTAGGGTCTATTATTTACTATTTATTCGACGAAAGATTCGGGCTATTCTTGTCTGTATATTAAACTTGAATAGTCTAATATTGATAAGAAATTTAAACCTCTCTAAGGGGGTCAAATCCGTAACGAGGTGACAGAGAAAGGTAGTTGACATAGCCCAAAGAATAATTAAGTATTAAGTGTCAATCGGCCGATCATAGCATAGTAAGCCTACAACGCTCTTGGGACACAGGTATCCTCTTGGTGTGAGGAACTCCCACCACCGCCCACCCACCCTGATAGGCAAACCTAAAAAAATAAGGAGTGACCTATGCTACTGTTCTGAATTGGTTAATGAGGTACCCTAATTAGCATTATTGTCAACTCACTGTCCGCAAGTGATTACTAATTAATACCTCATGTTTACAACGGTTTGCTAATGAGGCCTAATGGTTTATGTCTAATTCCTTGCATATAATTGTACAAAATTCAACATTGTACACTCAAAATGTATGTATCCCGGTAGTAAGTTCCCGTGGGATAATTTCCGATGTACATGCGGGAGAAGCCGCAGATAAAAGCTAGTAGGTACGTTATGTTATAATATAACAGACAAAACAATTTTGTAGTTTGTAAAGTTGTCCGTAAAATATAAAATGTAAGCCATCGTTGTGTTTTAACTGACGAAAAAAGGAGGAGGTTCTGAAGTCGATACTTAAATTTTTGTTTATGGCGGTGTTTGTCTGGAGATAGTCTTTGCTCAGTCTACGCACAGTCTTAGACATATTTACCAATATTTGAGACCCGATCACCCGACGTTAACAAATAATTGAACAGACCCCAATAACCTGTGTGATGCCAATAATTTGACCCATAAGTCCCTTCTGAAACAATGCCTACTGACAACCCCATTAGGTTGTGTTGAAAAGTAAAATTGTTAATGATTTCGTTTTACCCCTTTCAGGATAGTTCAGTGATAGTGATTGCGTGTTTTTTTTTACTTATTTATGTACACACGGAATACAATATATTGTTTTGTTGGAATATTTGAAGGAATATTCTCAATAAAAACAATATTTTCGTGGAATATTTTAGTTTATTGTGTAAAATGAGTCTTACAACAACAAGAGAGCATTGACAGGAAGTGGTGCCTCTAGCGGCAAAAATCTTAAAGCTAATGTAGCGTTCCATTTTTATTAATAACAATATTTACCTATACCTCAAAGTTCCAAATGAAATAAGGGGAAGCGGTAGGTCGAGGTTTACAGAATATCCACTTTTTGCCAGTTATGTTTAAGTCCCAGTTAATAGGGCCTATTGCCATAAACCGGGCCCAAACTAAACACCAGGCTGCTGAGAAGTTTTTCAGGAATTGAATCAAAAACTTAATGATATTTCTTTGCTTATACCTTATTCTTTGTCTAAAAGCCATCTCCATAACAAAGTAACTCAATATTCAATCAGGAAAATCGAGTAGTCAGCATAGAGTAGAGCGAAAACAAATACGAATAGTACCGCATTTGTTTTCGTACATACAGATGACGTAATATAATTTCCTTATATCATGGAATATTCGGTAAGCAAGCCATGCTAAGATATGTCTTGAATCATACCCTGGCGCCAGGCATAATTTGAAATACGCAAATGGATATATGTATAGACGTGCTGCGTGGCACTGGTATTTGAGTATTTGTGTGCTTTGCACACACAAAGTGCAGAAGCACTTTGTTATTCCGTCTTGCGAACTCTAAGGCCTATATTATAGACCTTTAGTCAAGACTCAAGCATTACTTAAAACTATTTTAAAGCTATTTGATTGGTTGAAACGAAGATAATGCTTAAGTCTTGAGTGAGGCTAAATATTTGAAGTTTGGGAAAAGATTGCTGTTTGAATAATTTGCTGTTTTTCAAACTTGTTATTAAATCGACACCTAAGCAATGAAAACAAACAAACTTTGAAACAAGTTAATACGACTTCGAAGAAAACAAAATTATGTTAGCATAAGCATAATCAGCCTATACTGTTCCCACTGCTGGGACACAGGTCTCCTCTCTGTGAGAGGGAGTGGGCCGTAATCCACCACGCGGGCCCAGTTCAGGTAATTAAATGTCACTTGTCTTCGAATTTTTGGTGCTAGTACATGCCGGTTTCCTCACGATGTTTTCTTCACCGTTTTGAGAGCAGTGGTGATGAAGTAATTTATACAAAGTAAAGCACCTATCGGGGTTCGAACCTACGACCTATAACTCGTAGGTCGCGGCCGGTACCACTGGACCACCACTACTCCTTAAAATCCTATATAATGTTACGTAAGGATCATTTCCAAGGCATCCAATTAATTTTGTTATGAAGCACGAGTTTGCAAATTACGAAATAAATAAAATACAACAGGAGATCAGAAATCAATTCTGTTTCCTTTGAGAATTAGCTTTCTATACTATAGGTGTGAAGGGCACAAGCTCCTATGGGCTTATATTAAGAAATTAAGTCACTGGTGTTTAATGTTGTGTAATGCAATAGTTCAATGGAACGGCCAAGTCGTACATTTTGACCAAGATGTAAGGTTTGTAGAGTTCGGGGTTTGGCTCCAGATTAGATCTGATAAGTTTTAACAGTGAAAGTGGTATGTAAGTCTTGGCAACCTACTTTACATGAAATGTTCTGGTGGGTAACATATCGTACGGAACCCACTTTACGCGAGTTCATCTCGAACTTGTCCGGTTTTTAGCATTAGAATTTGTTTTAATACCTGTTCTATCACCTTCACTTGTAAGGTACTAAGTAATCAAGATAAATCCAACGAGCCTAAGATAACAGGTTTACCTTGTAAAGTTGAGGAGTTTCTGTGGCCACCTGCTGGTTGTATCATCAGACCCTGGACTTCAACCAGGGCTATAAGTACTTGTCAAGACAAATCAAAATAGCCGAAAGACAACGGGGCCATGTTGTTTTGTTGGGGACTTATTATGGCCACCTTCCGGCCTCATCATCAGACCCTGAACACCACCTAACTATTAAACGATACACCCACAGATTGCCAGTTATCTTTAAGTATTGCCATCAACCGGAATAAGTACTAAGAAAAATTCGACCGTCATCGTAAAACTTCGTCCGTCACACGGTCTGCGTCTACTTACATAGCTTAGGTACATTTGTTACGCACGAGATGTAATCGACAGACCCAATCTCAGTATAGACAAGTGCCTTTTTTATGTTCACTCACTATGGGCAATAAAATAATTCCCTTCTTCAAGTGTCTTGGAGAACTAAAGTGCCACCACCACCCGCTGTTTATCTGATCAGATAGTACAAGGATTAAAGACAGTCCGTATTTAAATGTCCGGCCTGTGTTTATTTATTTTTTAAACACTTTATTGCACATCGCATAAAACAAAACTGTGTTACTGTGTTTGTACTCGTAACAAACCTCAAGTTTGTATAAATTGCCTTTCTGTAAAAGGTAATATTTTTGATCTCGACTGTAGATAATTATAAGTATTATTTTATAGCTTACTTATCTTAAGTAATTAAACTTTAGCACATTATTACTAATTTTCAAAATTTCAAAATGTTACTAGTTGAGAACTAATGCCGACAAACTGTTATGCATTTTAGCAGACTAGAAATAATGTTATTGTTGATACAGATTTACGAATAAAAAATAAAAAAGGACCAACATTTTCAACTTTGTCTAATTTATTTAAATTTCTACCAAAAATGTGGGTATATAGGTCTACCAAGCCCTTTTGGTACACAAGGCGTGATGTTTTGTTATGTTGCACCAAAACATAAAATTCTTGAAGTCATTATTCCTTACTCCGGACATTAAATATCAATCCAAGAATCTAAATTATGTAGGATACTTAATTAGGCCAGAAGCATGAAGAGTTTCAAGGATCTATCTAGCTAGCTTCATATCTAGCTAGCGATCTAGTGAGATAACTCGTGCTAACGAGAAGAAAACATGTCTTATGCTAACAGAAAACAATCAATTTCAATCAATTATCTCACACCATCAATTGCTCAAGTTCAGTGCTATCTTTCAACAGATACAAATAAAAATAGCCTTTAATCTTTAAAATAGATTGCTAGGGCTGTCCCTTCACTTCGCAGGAGATCTATATCGATATAGGCAAGAAAAAAGTTTTAAAACTTAGTTATTTTTTTAATTAATAAGCATAATCAGCATAGAATGTTCCCACTGCCGGAACACAGGTCTCCTCTCTTCGAGAGGGAGTGGGCTGTAATCTCCCGAGCGAGCCCAGTGCGGGTTGGTAGATGACAAATGTCTTCGAATTTAGAATTAAATTACTCTGAAAAACTCTCTCAATTGTGGCAAAAAATTGATTATATTAATATTCTTGACTAATAAAATTAATAATAAACGTGATAAAATAAAATAAGTCCCGCGTACTGAATCCGCAAAATGTTATCTAACTCAATGTTTACAATCCTATTTATTATATATGTTATCTTTTCACACTGGGAATAACCTTTCCGAATAACTGTTATCTTATCGAAAGTTAATAAATCTCTCTGTAAAAGATAGGTATGTACCTACCCATAGTAAAATCTTCAGGCTGTACTTTATTGTAAACCTCATAATTAAATACTTACTTTACCCAATTATAGTCGGCAAGACTTAACTAGAAATGGGTTCCGAAGACAATTCAAAAGTATCGATATTTCATTGGAAACAAAAATCAATAAAACTCGACAACATGTTACAATCCCTACCCGCTATGTCGATGCGGGGGTGTGTGACACACGGAACGAGATTAATTTTCTAGGCATTTACGGAAAACTACAGTAGTGAGAATCGACACCCAACAATTGGTTCAAATGGCCACCTAACAATTTTTATCTGAAATATTCTGGATAATTCGTAGGTGGAAGAAATTTCCAAAGTTTGGAAATTGATATTAAATTGATGATTATTATTCAGTAAATATATCATTCCTGCAGTCGCGAATTGCATTTTGATCAACATGCGACCTGAAACAGAGCTGAAATTTGCAATAAACCAAAGAAAACTGGAATTTGACGGGCTGCAGCTGAGGGGTGAACCTTAATTACGAACTTAACATATAAAACACCTAAAACAAACTCATCATCATAAGATTGAATAACAAACACCAAAACACGCAAATGACATATTATTTTGAGACATCTATATTTATATAGACGCCTCGTTTGTCTAGTGGTCGCAAGCACTACTACTGAGCATGAGGTCCTGGGTTCGATTCCCGGGTCGGGCAAAGTGTTATTGGGTTTTTCCATCTGGAATTTCTCGGTAGCAGCCCGGAGTCTGGATTTGTGCCCGGTTGATGGCAATAGGCTCGCCCCCTATTACATGGGACTTAAACATAACTGGCGAAATGTGGGTGTGCTATAGGTACACCTCTGCCTAACCCTTCAGGGAATACAGGCGTGATGTTATGTTATGTTATATTTATATCTTCTAACTTTCTCTCTCTGTATACATGCTCAAAATTTAAGTCGATTTTCGTAACTGTTCGCTCGTTTGTGTGTGACCGCGTTGTTCTTCTAAACTACACAACGGATTTTGATGCAGTTTTCAACATTATTTAGAGAATCTTTTCTGTAAGGTGTATGTGTATACATCATTAACTTTCAATATAGATTCATTAAAGAAATCTTCATGTTTTGTCAATTCATAAAAATTATGCGAAGCAGGGGTCGCTGGTGCCTAATGTTATTACATTTACCGGCGTGGGCGGCTCTAATTATTCAAGACCCTCCTTACTACGATTAAAATGAAAACAAATTGAATCTCTGCCCATCCCATTAAACACAACTGCCGTGAAAATAAAATACGTGACTGTAAAGACATTCAATTGAAATAAATGAATTGCTCTCAAAAGACTCTCCGAGAAGAACTCTGCCTTTCATTTTCTGTTATGTTGTCGTATTTATTTAATTCACTCTGTATTAGAATTGTACATTATTACTAAAAGAATATAATATTAATAAAGGAAGCTCTGGTTTATTACCGTTGTTGCACTGAAAAAAAAATTAATTACGAAATGATGTAATTAATTAAGATATTTTTTTCTATGTACTTTTGCCCGCGACTTCGCACGCGTGTATGTAGGATATTATCCCAAGGGTACGTACTTCCGGAATATTTATTTTATTTCCCCACCCAAGTCATGGTCTACCTGTTCACCAACAATAGAAATCCGTTCAACCGTTAAGACGTGAAAAGGTAACAGACAGACAGAGATACTTTCGCATTCAATATCAATAATAATAATAAAAATAAATAATAAACAATAGCAACACCACCGTGTCAACAAAACGTCTCATTTTCAATATTTTTATTTAAAACAAGGAATGTGATTCTGACCCATTTTTACCATAGTTTTTCTTTATAAACCTTATCATCTACATCATCGATACACCAAAGAAGAGACCATAATAATCAAAAATGAAATAAAATAAATCAAAAACTACCGATTTGGAGGTGACATGACAGTTGTCACCTCCAAATAACAATGAAAAAAATATTAAGAAAATGAAATGATGTTGACAAGATCTGCTAAAAGACGAGCACACCCACCACCTCCGGACTCTTCGCTCAGCTCCGCCTCGCCGCCGCCGGTATCCAGCCCCACTGTGAGCGCTGTGACGACACCGGCCGCGGTAGTTGCGTCGAGCTCGAGCGACGAGTATTTCTCCCCGCCCACGACGCCACCACCTGTTCGTCGACGTGGAGGACACCGGCCGCCGGACGGTTTAGGACCTCGAGGCCCACCGGCCTCTGATAGGGTCCCAGCTCCCGGCGGAAGTGTGCAGCGCATGAGATGGACGCGATCCATCAACGAAAACGTCATGCGCTCATACTATGGGGCTACAGAGGGGGGAAACAATCTGACCGCGTACCGTGTTCGGATGCTCTCTCTTTTTCAGGTGCTTGAGCCAGCTGTCAACGTGTCGGCACAACGACTGTCGGATCAGGTGCGGGTCATCCAACGTAATCATATGTTGGATGACACTGTACTTGATCGCCTGCGAAATGAAATGCAGAGTAGTCATGTCATCGCCCCCCCGTCGCAGACTGTGGTAGTACTACCACAGTCTAACACAAGTCAAGCAGACGAGGAGAGTGATGATAGGGCTACAAACGTAAGTATCCAGTGCAATGATGAATTGAGGAGTGCTTTGGAGGATGCGATTCGAGAATATCGGTTCATATCGCCCGAACTTAGACCACGGTTACCTCGTTTACCCATGCATAACAAAAATAGGGTGCTGGTGGCGGCACTGGATGCGCAGTTGTCAAATTATTTTGATGACTGCGTAGACCTCACCGATACACATTCGATCCTGTACTGCGCGGCTGTAGCGGCATGTCGTGTAGCTCACATCAAATTTGCTAATGATTCTAGACCTACACGACCGAAACCAGCCGTACCAGCTTGGCAGTGCAGAATTGAGCGCCGTATTGGTGGGGCCAGAGCACTCATCGGCAAACTAATCTGCTTCAGGGAGGGCAATACTCGCCCTAGAGTGATGCGCTTTGTGAGACGCGCGTTCGCAGGGACTAATATCAGCCCTCAGGACTACATGTCCTGTGTCACAGAGCGCATCGACTTCCTGAAGCAGAAAGTGTATGCATGGGCGAACCGTATTCGTCGGTATAAGCGGCGAGTGGAGCGATACACTCAGAATCGCACCTTCCAGCGCGATGAAAGGTGGGTTTATAGGGGTTGGGAGCGACCGGATCAAGGTGTGGCTGACACGTGCCTGCCGGATGATGATGCCATGTGTTCTTTCTGGCGCAATATCTGGTCGGTGCCTGTCAGTCACACCGAAGGCGATTGGGGTCGGGAAGTCGAGCGAGCCTGCGATCCAATACCAGAAATGGGGGCTATTTCCATCTGTCCCCAAGATGTAACTCGTGCAGTCCGTCCGCTGCCTAATTGGAAGTCTCCAGGGCCGGACGGACTGCAGAACTTCTGGATCAAATGGTTTGGTAGGTCGCACGCTCGCTTGGCGGCTCAGTACCAGGTTGCTATAGAATCTGGTTCGCTACCCCAGTTCCTAACAACAGGAGTTACCCACCTGCTCCATAAATCAGGTAGTACTGCGGAACCCAAAAATTATAGGCCGATCACGTGTTTACCGACGGTCTATAAAGTTCTTACATCCATTTTGAGAGCTAAAATTAACAAACATATAGACACCAACTCCATCATGTCTCCTTCTCAAAATGGATGTAGGAACGGGTCCCGTGGTACTAAGGAGCTACTCCTCATTGATATGGCCATTAGCCAACAGGTTCGTCGTTCCCGAAAGGATCTGTCGACATGTTGGATAGATTACAAGAAGGCGTATGACTCGGTGCCACATACATGGCTTGTGAGGGTGCTGGAGTTGTATAAAGTAGATGCAACTCTGCGCACCTTCCTGAAGTCATGTATGGGGCAATGGAGAACGATCCTTCACTATCCAGGATGTCGAAATATCCAGAGAGATAACGAACCGATAAGGATCGAGCGAGGCATATTTCAGGGTGATAGTTTGAGTCCGCTTTGGTTCTGCTTAGCCTTGAATCCTCTAAGCACACTGTTGGAGGATTCAGGTCTAGGCTATCGGCTGAGGAGAGGTGGTCAGGTTATATCTCACCTCCTCTACATGGATGACCTAAAACTCTTTGCCCCCAACAATTTGCAACTGATGGAGCTACTGAAAGTAACTGAAACTTTCAGTAGCGCCATCAGGATGGAATTTGGTGTCGACAAATGTGCGGTCATGCATGTAAAGCGAGGGGAGATTGTGGAATCCGTCGGAACCCAACTCTCGTATTCCATAAACCTTAGAGCCCTCTCCGCATCCGACACCTATAAGTATTTGGGTATGTCGGAAGCGTTGGGCATCAATGGTACTGACATGAAGCAGTCGTTAAAGGAGCGCTTCTTTGGCCGCCTGAAAAAAGTATTTAATAGTCTTTTATCAGGCGGAAACAAGGTGCGCGCCTTTAACGGTTGGGTCATGCCGGTCTTGATGTACTCTTTCGGCATACTCAAATGGACTCAGACCGAACTCGACGCCCTGGATAGGAAGGTCCGTACACTGCTGACTGCAAATCGAATGCATCACCCACGATCATCGGTAATGAGACTGTATATCCCGCGAAAGTGTGGAGGTCGAGGCTTTTTAAATGCTAAGACCCTCCACAATCGCGAGATATGCAGTCTTAGGGAATATTTCTTAGAAGCCGACGTGGGGATGCATACGGATGTGGTCAAAGTGGACAAGGGCCTCACCCCGCTCTCCTTAGCTAAAGAGAACTGGCGCAAACCAGTAGTGCTTGACACTAATGATCGCATGGAAGTATGGCAGAGTAAGGAGCTTCACGGACGCTTTTTTCGGGCCCTACATGAGCCCGATGTAGACCAACTAGCGTCCGTAGCCTGGCTGCGTTTCGGTGACCTCTTTGGAGAAACCGAAGGTTTTGTCTGTGCAATTATGGACGAAGTTATCTTAACGAATAACTACCGGAGACATATTATGAAGGACGGGACGGTTGACGTGTGTCGGGCATGCCATCGTCCGGGTGAGTCCATCAGACATATTATCTCCGGATGTTCTCGTCTAGCTAACGAAGAGTACTTGCATAGACACAACCTTGTAGCCAGGATTATCCATCAGCAACTTGCTCTGAAATACAGCCTTGTAGAATCGGAAGTGCCGTACTACAGGTATGTGCCCGACCCAGTTCTCGAAAATGGACATATCACATTGTACTGGGATCGATCCATCATCACTGACAGGACTATTGTTGCCAATAAGCCTGACATAGTGGTGGGGGATCGATTAGAGCGGCGCGCAATGATTGTTGACATAACGGTCCCGCATGACGGGAACCTCGTGAAAGCCGAGAAAGATAAACAAATCAAGTATCTAGACTTGGCTCGCGAGGTTGTCGACATGTGGGATGTGGACTCAGCGATCATTGTGCCGATAGTCGTGACAGCCAATGGCTTAATAGCCAAGAGCCTCGACCAACACCTGAGGAGGCTCTCGTTGGGCAGCTGGATCAAGGGCTTGATTCAGAAAGCGGTACTTCTGGACACGGCTCGCATTGTTAGGAGGTTCCTCTCTCTGGAGCCCTGACCGCCGGTAACTTGGACCCTGTTCCCGATACCGGTGGGCTACTATTTTTTGTATTTTTAAATGTTTTTATATTTTTTTATATTCTAATATTTAAAAATATAATTTATATGTATATAGTGAAATAAAGGAAATAATAATAATAATAATTTATTTGCATCAAGTTTAACATTTTACATTAAATACATGTTAATACATACAATTTAAGAAAAATTAAACAATAGTGTGGCGACACCATCACCCTTGCTAAGTTGTCAAGACAACTTGTGTTAAAGATGCTGGGCCCGACCCTTTAGTGGATGTTTCTTAAATGTAATTAGTTACATACATGCCATTTTACAAAATATATGACTAGTTCATTATGCAGCAAAAGTAAACGGGCAAATAAACTATTTAAAAGAAATAAAATTAAAACAAAAGTAATATATGGTATGAGTTGAGTAGTGTAGTGTGTGAGTGTGTACGTGTGTGTGTGTGTGTGTGTGTGTGTGTGTGTGCGTGTGAAGAATCAATATGGAAGCATGGATTCTGATTTTCCTCGTTTTAGGTCTGGTTGCAAGCACTACTGCCGAACGTGTAGTCCTGGATTTGACTCCCCAGTCGGGCAGCGTTATTGGGTTTTCCGTGAGGAATTTGTTAGAGTGCCCTAATGATGGCAGTTGGCTCGCCACCTATTAAAATTACTTGCACGGAACTAGCGAAATATGGGAATACTATACATAGACCTCTACATGCCCCTGTAGAAATGCAGGCGTGATATTGTGATATTTTCTATTGTGGCTTAGCATCAGCTTGCACTGACAGTAGACAGGCGATTCCCATAACATCACGCCTGTATTTCCCGAAGAGTTAGGCACAGGTGCACCTTTACCCATATTTCGCCAGTTATGTATAAGTCCCATGTAATAGGGGCTAATTGCCATCAACCGAGCATAAATCCAGAATCCGGGCTGCTACTGAGAAATTCCAGATGGAAAACCCAATAAAACTTTTCCGGACCGGCGAATTAAACCCAGGACATCTTGCGACCATTAGTACAACAGTCCAGAGGTGTCATGTGTCATGGGACACCCAGTTGGAACGAAGTTCCTTCCTTTCGAGAAAAAGTGTAACATTTCGACGGACACTACACTTTTGTTGCGTAACAAAAGTGCAGAGTATGTCCATTGAAACACCTTTAAACAATATGGAATGCAACTATAGATATCAGTATAAATAATTGAAACTGCGATGAGGAACTTTGTTCCAACAAAATACTCGTACGAGTAGAGATCTTTTAATTTAAACCTGCACTAACATTTCTATACAAACATTTGAAATATGTATGCAACAAGCAGTGCACAGTGACGTACAATTTTAAACTGGACTATGTCTACTTATATGACCCATAGAAACATAGTTGGGTGTACGTAAATGTGAGTTTTGTGTTAGTAATCGTAGGTGGAGCATTCTGCAATAAACAAAAGTAAACTACTTTTCACTGTATGCGAGAGACAATTAGTTTATTTGGCGGACTAACTTTTTCTGTGTGTCTACGAAATACTGTCCTCAGGCATCAGCTTATAATGTTCCCACTGCTGGGGCACAGGCATCCTCTCTGTGAGAACGAGTGGGCCGTAATCCACCACGCGGGGCCAGTGCGGGTTGGTGATGTCACATGTCTTCAAAGTGTTGGTTTTAGGACACGCCGGGTTCTTCACGATGTTTTCTTTAATCGTTTTGAGAGCAGTGGTGATGAAATAAATTATATTTGCCTGCGTATGTTCGAGCCAATGACACGACACGACACGTAAGTCGGGGCCGTTAACACAAAGGTGGCTCAGTGCTAACGGGACTTAACGTGAATTTTAGACTGGCTCTAATACCTAAGCAGTGTTGGCAATGCTTAGGTATCAGAGTCAGCCTAAAATAAGACTGAACTTGAGCCCCTTTCATAAATTTCATTGAAGCATTTAATTGGGTTATTTAACTGAACGGGAAGCAAGCGGGTGTCCAGGCATGGCAGGCATTTGTTTATAGTGTCAAGTTAAAAGTTTCATATGATTGGTGTGTATAAAATGTTGAGAATCCCTATCCTTTGGTTTCCTAGGAAAACGGTTCAGTCGCATTATAGTCGTCATGAAGATCTGTAATTTTCGCCAGTATTTGACATTAAAGATGTCAAAAAAAACACTGTGTATTCGGACAGCCGCTATTGTGTGAACGTTCACCGCTTTAGGAAACCAAAGAATTAGCCTAAGTTCATCACTGTTTCATTATTTATTTTTGAGACGAAAAAATCAGCTATTAAATAAGGGATACTAATTGAAAGGGACTTTCATTCAATAACAAGAAAGTCTACAAAATTATTAACGAACAAGGAATAAAGTGAGCATAATGAATTCATTTTTATTACATTCGCAGCTCATTTTCGAAAATCACTCTTTCAAATTGTAATAAAATAACAATTTACAATACTGTTTGTAATTAACTACTTAGTGGATAAATGCCACTGATAAAGTTATTCAATTCAATTGTTGTGAGAACTTTCAAATATTTGCATGTACGTTTTCTTTCACGGTCATTTTGAACTTAAATGTTTAAGTTTGGCTTACTACCTATAATTATTTATAGTTCAAAGCTGCGTCGTATTAAATTGTTTTATTATCTACTAGCTTTTGCCCGCAAGTTCGCCCGCGTCAATTATTGCGCCCTCACGCCCCTGGTCGCCGCAGGAGACACCTTGGGCGTCGGGAGTCGATAGCCGACTCCCGGTCATCGTAGGCGCGGGCTTGCGGACGGCGAGCAATGGGTAGCTCGCCGTCTGGTAAGGAACAGGTCCGCGTTCCACGGTTCCACGGCTCCTAAGCTGCGGACGGACGGACAGACGGACATGGAAACTATAAGGGTTGACTACGGTACCCTAATAAAAATCACCCAAACTGCAACCGAAACCTTAATGAACCTTCACACCCACGTGATTGCTGTATTTCATTTCAATCGCTAACGAAGTTACAAAAAAGCGGCCAGGTGCGAGTCGGGCTCGCACACGAAAGGTTCCGTACCACCGAACCTTATTTAACATTACATGTTTTTTGTTGTTGTTGTAATTAATAGTATGCATTATTGTTATATTAGTTAGACGTTTGTAAGTATTGCCAGTATTGCCATCAATAGGATCGAGAAAAAACGCCGAAACAAACACGTTTCTTGTAACCCCCTCTATTTTATAACTCAATTTTTAACCGACTTGTTCTGACCAGAAGTTTTGGAGTTATCCTTAATACTGCATATTTTGATGATGTTTTAATAATTTCCTGTCACTGTTGTTTACATATCAAGTAGTGTTACCGCAACTAAAAAGTGAAAAATAAAAACTTTTTTTACAAAAAAACAACTGACTGACCAAAAAAAAACACAAGAAAACGTGAAAAAAACTTTAATTTCGGAAGTTTGGCCACCGACTTCGGAAATTAGTTATCTTTCAGTTTTTCTTCGGAAGTCGGTTGATTTTTTGTAAAAAAAGTTTTGTTTGCATTAAGTATTTGTTGTTTTAGCGAATGGATAGCGGAGCCTTACTAACAGGTTTCCATTGGCAACCTTTTGATACGGAACCCTTCAAAATAGATTGGGAAGTGATGCTGATAAATAGGCCGTCATTTTTTCAGTGCACGTTTTGTTTCGGTGCGGGATCAATTGCCAGCACTCTACAGTAAGTGATCACGTCACGAGCCACGTGTAGCGTATAATGCACGGCACGTTTCATAATAAAAATGAAGAGATGTGTTGTAAATTTACGACAAAAAATTGTGATTTTTTGGTATTTTATTTTCATATCACACGTGTAACATATTTTGATGACCTAATTGGTAATATTCTCTAGTCTTGTTGAACATGGGGTACTGGTTTCGGTTCTCATGTTGGGCAAAATGTTATTAGGTTGGTTAAGAGGGAAGCGCCATACGTCCGTCGCCCCCCATACATCAAGACCCGAGGAGGCGGCGCGTAGTGTTCCACGCGCGCCCCTTTTAGACGTCGCGGGGAGAGTCAAACACCTCATTCCTGACGGCTACCACAGAGGCGGGCCGGCACTAGCCGGAGGTTGCGGAAGAATCGTACGTTCCCGCGACCCCCGGCGCAGGTGTAAGATGGAACACCGGGGTGGTTTTTAGTCAGTAAGAGTCTGACAGACTCCTCCATGAGGATTTTCCAACCCGAAACAAGCAAAATAAAAACAAAAGGCGGAAGCGCCAGGTTGCCCGCAAAATTCAAATTTTCTTACGTTTTTTGCAATTTGCAGGTCAGTGTCAGGTTGTATGTTGAACAAAACATGATTCGCGACCGTAACAAGTATATATTTACATAATTACAATAATTAAAATCATTAATACAACCCTTGAAGGTCATATACCTAATCCTATTGAATTACTATTTCTGGCATTAGCCATTCTTTGAATTGCGCCGGCTACCCTAGCGCTTCGTCCTTAATATATTGGGATTTTCTCAGCAGCAGCGTGGAGACCAATCCGCACTGGGCCCGCGTGGGGGACTACGGCCCACACCCTCTCAACGAGAGGAGGCCTGTGTCCCAGCAGTGGGAACATTAAAGGCAGATGTTGCGTTAATGGCATTTCGCAGGGTAACCTAGGACTGTGACTGTAGACTGCTTAGCCGGGCTATCCTGGAATACCTTAATCAATTGCCTCCAGCCAAGACTTAAAACTTGTTTTACAGTGAAGTTATAGAACATAACTGATAGATTATATGTGTAATGTGGTCTCTGTAGTTTCTAGCTTATTTTCTTGATTTTAACTAATGCTTTAACCAACGTACCGGTGGACATAGACCTATTATGTTTTTTTTGCGGAAATTTGTACCTATGGACAAACAACTGTGTGTACCTATGTACTGTCCACAGATACAAAATTGTGTTTGTACCTATGGACAGTTCAGGTTATTATTTTTATATCTTACTAATTAGTTGTATCTTGTATTTTTCAGTGCCTCGCAGTAAAACCGGTATAAAAAGAATAGGTATATGTCTAGAAACCCTAAAAGAAGCCGTTACCGAAGCAAAACAAGGGAATCCGTAAGAAAAGTTGCTGAAAAGTTCAAACTACCAAAATCTAAAGTTTTCAAATATTTGAAGCTTTACGAAAACAAAGATTTAAAAAAAAGACTCTTTTCATTTATTAAAAAATGACGTAAGGATAGTATTTTCTCCGAAAGTAGAGACGTTGCTGAGTAAATATTTAAGAAAGGGTTTGACTGCAAAACAATGCAGAGAACTGGCATATGAATATGCGGTATCAACAGCGAATAAAAATATACCTAGTAGCTGGGAATTACATAAGATGGCTGGAATTGGATGGCTGTGAAATTTTAGACAGCAGTTTACAGAATTATCATTGCGTAAGCCCGAGGCAACCAGTATAGCAAGAGCGACTAGTTTTATTTTAATAAATTTAATGTGACAGCATTTTTCAATAATTTAGAATCTGTTATGAAAAGATATAATTTTGCACCAGGCTCGATATATAATGTAGATGAAACTGGTGTGTCCACGGTTGACAAGCCAGGCAGAGTGTTGGCCCCTAAAGAAATACGCCAGCTCGGAAAAATGACGTCAGGAGAACAAGGAGTGAATACTACAATGATTGCCTGCATCAATGCTGTTGGTAACTCCATCCCTCCAGTATTTATTTAACCAAGGGTTTTCTTCAAAGGCAACATGTTGAAAGGAGCTCCACCAGGTTCACTGGGTGTTGCTAATCAGTCTGGATGGTCAACAGAGCCAATATTCCGAAAGTTTTTGACCCACACATACACATACATAAAGTCACGCCTTCTTCCCATGGGGGTAGGCAGAAATTACAGAACGCCACCTGCTACGATCCACACATACTCCTTTAGCCTCGTTTACGTTCATACATCTGGTCATACACGCACGCCGGTTGTGAGTACTACGCACCTGACCTTTCTGAAGAACATCACCAATAAGGTCACTATATGTCTTCCTAGGGCGTCCCCTCCCGGCGTTTCCACTCACATCTGCCTTGTAAATACCTTTTGTTAATCGCCCTTCATTCATCCTCTCAACATGACCAAACCATCTTAGCATACTCTTTTCAATTTTTGGCCCATTTTATCGAAATTGCCAAACCAAGAGCCAGTTCTCTTAATAATGGATAATCACGAAACCCATATTTCCATAGAAATTATTGACAAAGCAAAAGAAAATGGAATCATCCTTTTGGCACTGCCCCCACATACATCAAACCGGTTGCAACCATTAGATCGAACAGTTTTTGGGCCTTTCAAAGCCCAATTCAGTCAAGTTGCAGATAAATGGATGCTCAATCATCCTGGTAAACCTATAACCATTTACGATGTAGCAGAAATAGCAAGGGAAGCATATGGAGTGTCATTTTCACCAAAAAATATAGTGAAAGGTTTTGAAGTTTCCGGCATATATCCATTCAACAGGGATATTTTCTCAGAAGAAGACTTTTTATGCTCATATGTAACCGATCGTCCAGAACCAAGCCAAAATAAAGAGACTTCAACAACACTGCCACTACAATTAGATAGTCAAACTATCATTCAAAATGATCCTGCTTCTGAACTCAATATTTCTATTGAAAATGATTACCAGCTTCATTCGGGAGAACCGGTTTTGCCAACTCCAGCAATAATTACGCCCGATACCGTACGCCCGTTTATTAAAGCCAATCCGTGAAAAGCTGCTGCACGAGGAAGAAAACCTGGAAGAACAAGAATTTTAACGCTAGAAAAGGATGTTAAATTAAATGACTCTTTAAAAAAGACTACTAAGAAGAAAGCTAACACGAAAATCACTAAAATTACCTCTACTACTATAGATATTTCTCAACCAAGTACTTCTACAGCTAATACTAGTTCCTCCACAATAACGGGAATCCCGCTTTCAGTTGCCAGTTGCTCAAAGTCGCTTACCAAAAATATTTAAATATTGAAACAAGAAAAATTATCCTATGTTATGTGTTCGAAATGTAAAATCTATGCCAAAGATAGTAAAGAAATGCTTAAATGTAGTCTATGCCATCATAATTATCATATTAAGTATGTTCCACAGTCACACAGACAGAATTTTGATTCTGACGATGAGAGTGAAAGTTTTGTATGCATGGCTTGCTTTGTATTAGCCGATGATAGCTTTAGTGCTGAATCTACTAATAATTTATTTGAAGAATGTCGTAAAGCTTATGAATAATATTATTCATCAATAAAGCTATCATCGGCTAAAACAAAAACACCTCTACAAGCATCTTAAACAAACATTTGTTTAAGTTGCTTTTGGAGGTCTATTGTTTTGTTTTTTTATTTCATTTTATTATATTAAAGAGTTCCGTCCCTAGATACAACACAGTCCATAGGTACAACTTTGCTGTCCATAGCAACAATTGAGTTATGAACCTGTGGACAAAACCGTAATTTTTAAGAAAAGTTGATTATTTTCATGAGTATAATTCATTTCGAGGTTTAAGTTGATTTTTAAGAAAGGCTGATTATTATATAAGACTGGTGATTTATTAAAAAATAAATAAAGTTATTTAGTTCAGATTAAAAAAAGTTCAGAAAAAAAAAAAAAAACGTTTTTTTGGAAATGTCCATAGGTAAAGCACTTGCCCTATATATATATATATATATTTAAATGGAACTTCGTTCCATCCGGGTGTCCTTTGACACCTCTCAAGTTTTTTTGACCACTTGAACTTGAATATTTATTTACTGCTCTTTATTAAAATGTCAAAATAAAATGTGAATGCCCACTTGAACTTGAATATTTAAGGCTCGCACACATTTGGGCGAGCCGCACCGTATCATCACAACGCATTGCAAAATTCCTCCTGCATCACTTTAGTACATTTAGTATGAACCATCGCACACTACAGGCAGACCTCATTACAACGCAAAACAGTAGCCCTTAAAATGCGCCTGGCGAGTGATCCGCCAGTACGGTGCGCTGCGGTCCAGTGCAACCCGCCTGCACTGTGCGTGAGCCTCTTTGCACTGTAGTGGAAACTGTTCTAGTTCAAATTCGAAATTTGAATCAGTCTTAAACAATTACTGCTTTGCGGAGCGGCCCGCGGTTGGTCCTAATGTGCTTTCGTGCATTTCTGCAATGCGGCGCGTTGCGGCCCGCCGCGGTTATACTGTGCGCTTAGCTTTACAGCACGTTTTTGAATGTTTTATTAAAATAAAAATGTAGCAAAAGCTCACTTGAACTTGAATATTTTCCATACGTTACTGAATGTTTTATTAAAATGCATGCCTCTCATGCATACATGTCACATGAAACGATCAACATGAAAATAAAATCATGTGTTTTAAAATTTATCAATAAGCACACTTGAACTTGAATATTTTCAGTACTTTATTTTAAATATTATTTGGTGTCTTGCAGCTGTTATAATGATTTGTTTAGTATCATTTACGGAGGTATTTATGTTTCTTCTTAATACCTTCTCGGTCCCCCAGTGCTGAGGATCCACGTACCTACGGAATGCAAGTCAAGCACAGAATAAACAAATAATAAAGGTACCATAAATATCTATTACTGCCTCGTTGGTCTAGTGGTCGCAAGCGCTACTGCTGAGCATGAGGTCTCGGGTTCGATTTCCGGGTCGGGCAAAGTGTTATCGGGTTTTTCCATCTGGAATTTCTCAGTAGCAGCCCGGAGTCTGGATTTGTGCCCGGTTGGTGGTAATAGGCTCGCCCCCTGTTACATGGGACTTAACCATAACTGGCGAAATGTGGGTATACTCGTACTATATGTACACCTCTGCCTAACCCTTCGGGGATTACAGGCGTGATGATATGTACGTATGTATAAATATCTATAGTTTCTACGATTTCATTTATCGGTCTAGTGGTGTGTTTTATGGTCGTACCTATTTATAGCCCTAGGTAATATCTACAGCTGAAATTAAAATGAGTTTACATTTACGATGCGGTACGACGAAATATACGAATTGACCTGTCTAGACGATGTAAATACTAAAAGGAAAATTTATCGATATTTGAAAATTCCTAGGACTGCCTCGTTGGTCTAGTGACCGCAAGCGTCCTGGGCTCGATACCCAGGTAGGGCAAAGTGTTATTGGGTTTTTCCATCAGCAATTCCTCAGTAGCAAGCAGCCCGGAGTCTGTATTTGTGCCCGATTGATGGCAATAGGCAATCAATCAATCAATCTTTATTTGTGAACACAGGTATTACAATAAAGGTCCATAAGTATACATTTAAGTCGTGCTCTATGCCCTACCAATGAAATTGGTGTACAAATATATTAGTTTTTTTCAGTAATCAGTCTGAATCTATACAATAACAAAGTAACATTCGCCCCGGCCCCGCTCCCCCTGTTACGTGGGACTTAAACATAACTGCGTGAAATGCGGGTTACTATGATTACCTCTGCCTAACCCTTCGGGGAAAACAGGCGTGATATTAACGGTATTCCTTTCAGATATTGAATAAATGGTGTCTACACCATAAATACAAAATCAATAATGCAATAATCATCACATTTTGGAAACGTATTCATATGAAGGCTCCTTTACACAGAGGCATCGCTCGTCGCGCGACTGGCGGTGTCTTTGAGTCGCGTGTGATGAGCGTCGCGTGTCGCGCCTGTTTGAAGGAGCCTTTAAACGTACAATAAGTATATATCAATCTGCCTAGACTTTTCCCAACTATATGTCGGGGTCGGCTTTCAAACTAAATGGATGCAGCTGTATACCAGTATTTTACATGGAGCGACTGCCTAACTGACCTGCACAACACAGCTACTGGGTAATACGATACCCCTTGGTAAGACTGGTTGTCAGACTTTCGGGCTTCTTACGACCCGTAACGACTATCAAAGATCCACGAATGACAGCTGGGACCAACGGCTTAACCTGCTTTCCGAGACACGAAGGTATCTTGGTATGGAAAGATGGGCACCCATCTACGGACGAACCGTAGCTGTAGCGTAGCAAGCGTAGCTTAACCTTATCGATCGATCCATGCGGCTATTACTTACCCACAAAGCTACCTATATTCTACCTAAATTCAAATAAGTTCCTACTGCGCTAAAACAATGAAAGATCGATCGCATTTTGCCTTTTAGTTCACTTTTAATAACGGTCACTCAAGTAATATCACTTGCTCTTACGCAGTAGCTACGCTATGAAACGCTTGAAGTCATCTCAACAATACAAAAGTGCCAAGTTGAGTTTCATTTCAAGGAAACGTCGGTTAGCCATATCACTAACGCTCGTGTGAACAGCCACCGTTTTCACTTAAGGGGGAAGTGCCAGGTTGCCCGCGTAATTCAAATGTTCTTACGTTTTTTGCTATTTACAGGTCAGTGTCAGGTTGTATGTTGAACAAAATATGATTCGCGACCGTAACAAGTATTTATTTACAGAATTATAATCAAGGAAATCACCAATACAACCCTCTAAGTTCATAATTATAATCCTATTGATTGATATTTTATGAAAGTGTCATACAATGGGATTATATGAACTTAGAGGGTTCTATTGATGATTTTAATGATTATAATTCTGTAAATACATACTTGTTACGGTCGCGAATCATATTTTGTTCAACATACAACCTGACACTGACCTGCAAATTGCAAAAAAACGTAAGAAAATTTTAATTTCGCGGGCAACCTGGCGCTTCCCCCTTATTAAAATAAAAGTAAGCAACACAGACCACAGAGATGACTCGGCGACCGCTGCTAGAAGCGGCATGGTCACTTTTTTAACCGACTTCAAAAAAGGAGGAGGTTCTCAAGTTGTCTGTTTTTTTTTTATACAAACCAAGTGTGGCACCGTTTACTTGCCATACGACACAAACGTACAAAAATTTTCAAACCTTTTTTTTGAAACCTTTAGGTAAGTAGAAACTGACGGCTTTGAAGGCGGTCTGTGACAGAAGTTGTGAGCTTAACACACTTTCGGTGCCAAGAATTTTATTACCTAGTACTGCTGTCTCCGTCGCGGCGATTTCGTGCTCTGTGTTAAACAATAAAGGAACAAGAAAAATGTATTTTTTTAGTAAAAAAAATAACCTTCCTACAGGTTATATTTGGTATACCTACCTACTTCAAATGATGACTTTTATTTTGTTAATGTGGCATTACAGATTGACTGCGAAATTCCATATAAAAAAAAACAATAATACTTAACCCGCCCTGGGGATGGAACCCAGGAAACTCTTCAGACGCCCACGCAGCCACTAGATTAATAAAGCATTTCTTGCAAATACCTACGGTATTATTAATACAAGTCATTATTAAAATGATTAGCTGTACCCCATGGTTTCATCCGCATACATCTCGATCCCGTAGGAATATCGGGATAAAAAATATCCTATGTCCTATTACTATAATAAAACCAAATCTTTCTCTTTCTAATATTAAATTAGAAATAAAAATTGAGTAAAACTAAAGGCTATCCAAGTCTGGCTCCAAGGTCAGAATGTCCTGAATGTGTGAAGTCTAGGTAGTCCTAGGTATACCCTTTTTCTGTATATCAAAACTGTGCAGTTAGGTATAAAACTTTTTTATAAACGTATTAATGTAGGTTTTTTCCCAACGTGGGGTCCCCACGCAATAACTTAATAGACTTTTAATATAGCCCTTCGAGTGTAAGTAACAACAAACTTTTAATGGGCCATTAATCTCCTCCTACAACTTAAATATAAAACCGAACAAGTGCGAATTGAACTTGCGTGGAGAGGATTCCGTACGATAAATATGTTACACACCAAAGATATTTCATGTAAAGTAGGTTGCCAAGAGTTACATAACACTTTCACTGGTAAAGTTATTAGATCTAATGTGGAGCCTAGCCCCTCTATATGGGCTTATGGTATGAAATTAAGTCACTGGTCTTTTATGTTGTGTCATGCAATAGTTCAATGGAACGGCCAAGCCATACATTTTGACCAAGATGTAAGGTTTGTAGAATTAGGCCTCGTCGAGTTAGGGGCTTGGCTCTACATTAGATCTGATAACTTTTTAACAGTGAAAGCGTTATGTAAGTCTTGACTACCTACTTTACATGATATGTTTTTGGTGGGATTTCAACTCTTTTTATTTTAGCGGTTATATTGTACTTATATCACACATACATGTTAAAATCATAACCCTTAGTTCTAGCACAGTCGGGTAAAAAAGGTATTTCCTGCACGGCAGCAGTTAATTTCTTCATAGCCAACGAAAAAGAGTTTCTTCTTCGTTGTTTATGTACATGTGCCAATCTAGCTTACAAACCAAATGGAAGTAGGTATACCTATTATCCGTAAGAAATACAGACTTGCACCTCTCTTTAAGGGCTTTGGAGCGAGAAAGTTATTTAAAAAAAAAAACTGGCAAAATGTGGGTGTACTATAGGTACCTATAGTACACCCACATTTTGCCAGTTATGTAAAATCCTCAATCAATCATAGAGGGGTGAGCATTTAAATATTAGTGAGGACAGTTTCATGAATGTTACGCGAGTTCTTCCCCAAACTCTTCCTTCAGACTTTCCCCAATTGTTTATTTATATTCCAATCCCTTGTACCCTATCTCATCTCATATTCAAGGACGGTCGTTAGTATCTAAAGCTTTGTGTTTTCCGAGATATTACCACATAGCAGATATACGCAGAAGACCCAGACAGTACAAAACACAATCAGCCTATCTCGTTCCCACTGCTGGGACACAGGCCTGCTCTCTGTGAGAGGGAGAGAGCCCTAAAACACCACGCAACGGGCCCTGTGCGGGTTACAATGCAGGAATTAAATTGATACCAGCGCTGCGGTACTTATTTTTTAAATATCGCAGCTTTATGCTGAGATAGGAGCCTTTTTGGCCTCGCACAGGTTTTTTAATTGTTGATTGTTGTTTTGATTGTTAATTTCGTTAGTTTTAAATGCTCCCTTTTTATTTTTTTATATTATTTAATTTTTTACTATTTGTATTTCCTGTGGGTGTCCCAAATAAAATATTTTTCTTTCTTTCTTTCTTTTTCTTTGATGCAGACATGACGGCCGCCCATTGCAAGTTCAGATAAAATCAAACTAGAATATTTATTGTGAGAACACAAAATAAACACTGGCCAACGTTCACGCGACAGCATAAAAAATAAAAACATTTTTACAAAAAAAAACAACCGACTTCCGAAATTCAAGTTATTTTTCACTTTGTAGTTTTATTTTTTCTGGAAGTCGGTTGTTTTTCTTTTAAAAAAGTTTTTATTTTTAACCGACGAAAAAAAAAGGAGGAGGTTCTCAAGTCGACCACGCATACCTTTTTTTACTTTTTAGTTGTGGTACCTAACTACCTATCCCGCACAAATTCGTATACCACAACTTAATGTCTAAATAACAGTGACAGGACGTTACTAAAACATTATCAATATATACTAAGTGGAAAAAATCTGCATTATTAAGTATAACTCAAAAACTACTAGTCAAATCTTAATCAAATGTATATGGGACCACATGAAAAGAACCAGCTTTCAAATAAATAAAAAAACATCAAAATCGGTTCACCTAGAAATAAGTTCAGAGGGAACACACATAAATAAAATACAGTCGAATTGAGAACCTTCTCCTTCTTTTGAAGTCGGTTAAAGGTACTTAATCTATTTGAAATACTTTATTAAATTACCCAAAAACGCTTTTTCACAAACGAACCCGTTTTCACAAACTACTCGCTAATTGTAAATAATAATGAATAAAGTTCTCCTTGGTCTACTGGTCGCAAACGCTACAGTTGAGCTTGAGCATGAGGTCCTGGTTTTAATTCTCGGGTCGAGCAAAGTGTTATTGGGTTTTTCCATGAATAATTTCTCAGTAGCAGTCTTGAGTGTGGAATCGTCAATGGGACTTAAACATAACTGGCGAAAAATGAATGAACTATAAATAAATAGGTACAATTCTGCTTAACTCTTCAGTGAATACAGGCGTGATATTATGTTATGTTAGTTAAAGTAATACGTTCTAAGAGATCAAAGAGAAGAACCAAGAGAGACTGCCTGCCCTGAGAACTAAACTCAGGACTGCACGCTAACCGGTCGAGCTTACGAATGCTAAACCATAAAGCCTATTATAATTTAATTCAACATCATGGAAATAATATACTTTACGGAAATCTATGATACCGAAACAAATGCAATTAGGTTACGTTTAGCAGAATTAACATTATTGTGTTAATTCCGAAAACTAGTTATAATTAGTTAGCGCAATAAATACTTTAATGATATTTAATTTGCAGTTTTGGTTAAATCTGTTTTCATCAATATTATGTTCATTGTTATATTTGATTACCATGTTTATTTTGTGGTAAAGCACAAGTATTATTTAGTATTTTTATCTGCGTACAGATATAATGTTGGGTTTTGTTTTGGCTTCCACTATAAAATCCCGCCAATCTGTCAGCAGCTCATCTCCGCGCCAATCAACGCGCGACTTGAACAGTTTCCCGCCGCGCCCACGCCCGCAAGCGTGGCCCCAAAGTAGTCGCATGGCCGAACGAGACGGAGCCTGCACGTCGCCGTTGCATGCGCTCAAATACTAACAAATCCTGAGTGTGTGAACCATTTAACTTCCCATTTATACGGCCTAAACCTTGTGAAACCCGTAAAAACTATCAGCCCGTCCCGGGACGAATCGGAGCAGTCCAACATCCTGGTCGCAGAGCTGGTCGGCGGCGGGTAAGTGAGGCCACTTTTCAAACATATTCAAAATTCAATACATTTAATATATGTGTATTGTTGTAAACAATTATTGAAATAAACTTATATATGGTTATAATAGTCTGCTTACAAGCTTTACCACAATTTTGTTTTTTGATAAATTATTATTTATTTATTTAACCATTTATGTACACACATATATAAACAGACAAGAAGAAAGGAACAGAAAAATAGGTACAAATTATACTATGGGTAGCGTTTGATTTTTTTGCTGAAGACCTTAATCCCCCTTTGTCATCACCTGCCTAGCCTTTTAACTATGTTAACTATGTTAGGGACACACGGGGGCCGCGTGGCGGATTACGGCCCACTCCCTCTCACAGAGATTAGGCCTGAGTCCAAGGAGTGGAACATTACAGGCTGATGCTGCTTATGCTACACCAATCTCCTTGTTTGATTGTATTTACCTGTGTATGTATTCAAAATAAACTCGCCAAGCTATTGATAGAGTATAGACAATGGCCCAAAACGATGCCAATAGCTATAGATATAAATCAATAAGATCGGCAACATACCCTGTTTATCTATGAGGCCATAACAGTATACAAGTCAAGCTGTTGCCAAACCGGAGCGATTCTGATAGTATAATAGATGTATGAGAAACAGGGTGTAAACTTCACTCATACTACGTGGAAAAGAGAGGATCCTCCGACCAGACGTGTGTTGTGTCTAGTGGGCAACTGCCCGACGATTAATGTCGGGACGTTGTATACATGCTAGTTGCGCGGTAAACTATGCTTGCGCGATGCAGGATTTTGCGTGACGTCAGTGTGACGCGTAGCTCGCATGTGGTGATGAAAATACCGCTAAAGTATCTACGATAAAGACCTCCTATTATATGACTGGCGAAATGTGGGTGTACTATAGGAACACATCTGCCCAACCCTTCGTTGAATACAGGCATGATGTTATGCATCCTAACTAATATTATAAATGTGAATGTAAGTTTGTTTGTTACCTTTTCACGCCTAAACCACTGAACTTGATCATCATGAAGTTTTGCATATTATTATACGTTGTCAGGGGTACAGAAAACGACATAAGGTATCTTTCATCCAAGAAAAAAGTGCTGTTCCCGAGGGAAAAAATAATAACTTTCGACGGTCACAATTGCTTTAGGGCGGCGGGCAAAAGCTATTCTACGATAAACAGTATTAACATCAAATATTCATGAAAGAGGGTCCATGCTTATAGGCTTAGGCTAACGGAAAGCAGACTAAACCCAATGGTGATACAGCTGTGACATTACATCACGCATTTATATACATATTGCCCGAAGAGTGTACTTACTCAGAGGTTTATAGAATACGCTAATCCATAACAGAGAAGGACTTAGGCTACTTTTCATCCTGGTTATTTGTATTAAAATATGATGAATTAAAATACACACAGACGAATTCGCGGGCAACAGCTAGTAGTTATAAGTCCCATAATTTAGAGCAGTGGTGGCCCAGTGGTAACGGCCCCCTCTTACGAGTTTTATGTCGCGGGTTCGAACACAGGCAGACGCTTTACTTTGTGTAAATAATTTCTTGTGAAATTATTTACACAAAGTAAAGCAACCCGCACTGGCCCCGCATGGTAGATTATAGACCACTTCCTTTCGGATTGGGGAGGCCTGTCTCCCAGCAGTGGGAACATTATAGGCTGATTTTGGTAATTAAGAGCGAGTCTGAATTTTTTCTAATGAAAAAAAAACTAATAACACAATGCTCGCACTGGGAATAGAACCCAAAACCCCACGCTAAAAAGTTACGACCTTCTAAACACTCACTAAAACTTTTGCGTAGTTTTCGGCAAATTAGAAGCCACAACTATTTCTACCTTTAGGGTCTCATAGCCAAAAGAGGCTAAAAACTAACACCAAAGTTACACGCAATAGCGTACTACCTACATTAACCTTTGCACAGGTAATTCCCCGAGGAAATTATTTTATTCAGAAATAAAGAATAATTAAAAGAATGAGTATTTCTTTTTTCTTACAAAAAGCGCCTTCATCCTCTCTCCTATTAAAAATTAACTTTTCTGTGCCCGACAGGGTCCATAATTGATTCGATGTTTTAACATACCAACTGTTATTATGTACACAGTATTGAGTATTGAAGAAAAAGTATTTATTGGGACTCGCACAGGATTATCACAAACTAAACCAAACAACCACCAACAACAACCACCAACCAACCAACAACCCAACCAACAACAACCACGTCAACAACTGGCGAAATGTGAGTGTGCTATAGGTACACCTCTGCCTAACCCTTCGGGGAATACAGGCGTGATGTTATGTATGTGTAAAACAAACAAAAAAAAAAAGAAGTAAAATGCTGTGGAAATGCGTTCCTTGTAAAGCATGTGTGGTGTGACTATGAATGATAGACTGAAGAATGATGTGATAAGATAACGGTGCGGTTTAAAAGAAGATGTAGTGACAAAAATTGAAAAGAGTGCTAAGATGGTTTGGTCATGTTGAGAGGATGAATGAAGGGCGATTAACAAAAGGTATTTACAAGGCAGATGTGAGTGGAAACGCCGGGAGGGGACGCCCTAGGAAGACATGTAGTGACCTTATTGGTGATGTTCTTCAGAAAGGTCAGGTGCGTAGTACTCACAACCGGCGTGCGTGTATGACTAGATGTATGAACGTAAACGAGGCAAAAGGCGTATGTAAGGATCGTAGCAGGTGGCGTTCTGTAGTTTCTGCTTACCCCCATGGGAAGAAGGCGTGAGTTTATGTATGTGTATGTATGTATGTAAACCAAACACATTCATAAAAAAAAAAAAAAAAAATAACAACAGAAAGTCCTGTACGAGGCTAAAAGTCCCCTCTCTCAAGTTGTAGGTACAACGTATTGTTGGGTGCATCGCTGCTCACCTAGCTACGTCACTGAGTAATCTGTAATTAGGAGAAAATTCAAATTTCCTGAAACATAAAATGACTATTCACATTCTTCATTTATTTTACTGGGTGTAACTAGTCAAACGCGTTGTGAAAATATTGACTTTAAAAGCAAATTAAATTTTAAAGGAGCCTCAAAGCAAAGGTTCTCAAAGAACGAGTATTTAAGCAAACAAAGGGTCGCTCATGGGACACTGCTCACTAAACAAACACTACCACACAATAGGTATAATTGAGGAAACCGTTGCGCATGTGCTCTTTGAATGCACAGGCGTCACCCAGATTAGGACAGAAACCCTCGGGGCACCCAGATCCTACATATGCTCTCAGCAGACCAGGAAACATAATCCACTTCTGGATGGAGGTGGGCTAGTTGGAATAACCACCAACGGCCGCCAAGGCCCACGCACAATGCTCCACCTGAAGGACTAGGTGCAGAAACCAAACCCCCGAAAGAAGAAAGAAGAAGGGTCACTCGCCGTGTTTTTTTTTTTGTGATAATTGTTATTTTTGTGACTTGTTATCATATAAGTGTGTTGTCCTTGTGTTCGTAAACATGTTCATATGTTATCGTCTTATTTTAAATTCGTCTTATCCTAGATGGATATAAATAATCACCCGATCCAGAGCCGCCCGACATTCCAGGTCGTTACTTTCCTCGTGTTACAGAGTTGGATGTATATTAATTCCAATAAAATCAATGATCCCGTAAACGTCCCGGTAACGAAGATATTTTGACACCTACCCCCCCCCCCCCCCCCTCCCCAACCCGCCCTAAGCAAACAAAAGAAAAGCAAAAGCGGTCGTGTCAAATAATCGGCGTCCCCGAATGGAGACCCAACCAAACTCAGGCACCACCTTACATCCCTTTAATTTTGGAAAGTTTATAATGAAAGTAACATTGCGAACATAGTTCGTGGTGGTGTTAATAGGGTTGATAGAAACCGCGTGTCCGTAGAGTTTGTTTCCTCTCAGGATGCCAACTTTTTATTGGTTAACGCTCTGTTACCCAAGTACAGTTATACTGCCTCTATCCCTACATTCAATATCACAAGGATGGGAGTAGTACCAGGTGTTCCATCTGATATTTAAAGAGATTAGGCTATTCATAATTTTTCTGTGCCCTCAGGTTGTGGGTAAATCCTTAAAGTTCGTCGAACAGATCACTACTTACATACATCGCCTTATATTAATATATAAGTGTACACTCACAAGCAACCCTCACCCAACTTCAGAACTTACACTAACACACACTCTAATATACACACACAGACACAAATACACCCACCCATATACACAGACGCATGCACGCCTGAAACTGTATTCCCTTCTTTATCTTTATTTTAATTATAAACTAAGCAAAATTTTATGATCACCTGGTCCCTAATTCGCTACGACTTTCTTCGAAACCACGTCAATTCCTTATCTAACCACGACATCTGCTAATAACGTATTCTCTATGATACAATGAATGAAACCGTTTCTACAAGATACGATATTGACGTGGTAAGATTACGCGGGGAATAATAATTACCATACAGAATGGGGGCCCTGGTAGATCGACACAACTCACAAGTTGTATTAATCCTATTGCATTGACCTCATAGCTGAACACTCTCTTAAGATACAGGTAACCCTAGTTTAAGAGACAGGGCTCACCAATTATTGTTTACAGATTTCTACAGCATAGATTAATGCACTGTACTTACCTCCTACCGCTAGTTGTAGTAATACATTTTATTAACCAAGTATATTAAGTCTGTAACCTTTAAGTAAATAATAAATTAGAAAATAGGAATGTTCAGAAAGACGCAGATAATGAGTGGAAACCATCTGAAACTTGTGTGATCACATTTGATGGACAAGTCTTACCCAAAAGAATCTTCTGCTGTTACAAATCACTTCCTGTAGACTTCCTTTCTTCCTATACATATTTCCCACCATTCAATGTTGCAAAAGTTCTAGATTTGGACATGTGTCTAATGTATGTAGGTCAAAACCACGCTTCAGTAAATGTGGCCACGATCACCCAGGTGATGGTTGCACCATTTCTGAGAGCGAGGCTTTCCGTATTCTGTGTTCGGGTTTAGTAATCACTTTGCTAATAGCAGGTCATGCCCCGAGCATGGTAGGCAGAAAGCCGTTAAGACCGTTATGGTTTAGAAATACATGCCTTATGCTGAGGCTAGCAAGTTAATCCCAACAGCTTCCCGCAACTAACATCTCCAAAACATAGATTTCTCAGTCTTATCGTAAGACAGTGTATAATCTATTGTTTTGGAAACTCGACAAAATAAACACAGCTCTAACAATTTAACTAAGTTTATTACTATTAATAGTTCACACGGTTTTCGCGTAGGCACTTTACAACATAAGTTATTTAGTTATAAATAATTAATTTGTGTGAGACTATGTTGGATACTTAACTGATTATAACTCGTGCAAAAGCTTTTATACCCTTTTATAGAGTGGGAGGATGCGTCCCCTCCTGTTTCTCGATTATCGACCAAAAACCCAACCTTATAAGGTAATGTTTGGGGCTGCACGTGAGACTCCCCTGGACGAAACCCCAGTGTTTTTTTTCCATTTACACAGGTAATGTAGATATAGCTTAGCTATAGCCTACAACAGTAACCCTTAAGCCTAAGATTCATGCTCCTCTTTCCCCGTCCTATGACAAAGCTGCTCATCAGTAGATAATTAATTAGTTCCCCTCAACCTTTACAGCCTAATGGCAGCGCTCTCAATTATAATGTCTCTTCCAATAATATTACTTCTTCTATTATTGTACTACTTATAAAACTCTTACCTATCTTTATTTCTTCTTCTACTTCTAATACCCAATCACCGTCCAATATTGCCGACCAACTTATAACTGTTCTTTTAGATATTACAAATGGCGTCTCGCCATGTATTCATTCAGTGGAATGTGAGGACTGTGTGGCATTTTTGCCAATTTTTTTAATTTATTTATATGAGGTCAGCCATTGGCTTAGATACTCTTAAAGGCTTTTTGTATCTAAAAATCTCTATAATAAGAGTAACACTTATATTATAATGAAGAATTTAATTTAACAAATATAATCGTTGGAAATAAGACGCCCTTGACTTTTTTTGTAAACAACATTCATTTGAATTTTAATGTATAGTTATTATTTCATTCCTTTAGAAATAGAAAACAAGAAAGAAAATTTGCTTATTCTACACAAACAAGACGCACATAACAAAAAACTAGACAAATTATGTACACTAATAAAAAGTTGCCAAAAGCCTCGTAAAAAGTTTTAATAAAACAGTCCAAAACTGAAACGATAAATTCAAGTACTTTAGCGCTTCAAATTAATTTAGCAGCTGACAGCATAAAAAGAAGATAATAATTGTGAAAAGTTTTTAAAGTGTTAATAAGTGAAAACCACCCAACATCTAATTTGTTTTATTATGTTATAGCCTATCTCGTCCTACTGCGGGACAAATATCTCGCCCATATTATTCCAGACCTCTAATTGTTGCCTTCTCAGGCCAATCTGGTAAAAACGAGTCCAAATCAGCACGACAGCGTGTTTTATGCCTCTCTGTGACGACGAGCGTTTTCAGTCACAATAGTTTAATATGTATTGATACAAAAAAGACATGTAATTATTCTGCTACAGGGAAAGGCCTCTTTTTTTACAGAAAAAGTACAAGCACTGATTGTTGGCTGAGGCTGCTTTAACACGCTTTCTTGAAGTAGATATTTTGGCAATTTATTTGGCACTTTTTAACCAACACCTACAAAATAATGATTTCCATCATCATAAGTTAATACTGCCTATTATAAACCTCGTAAATGGCAGGTGTTTAAATTGAAGAGTCAAGTAATTTCATTTTGAAACTCCAAATCATCTTATAGGCGGACTGTACAATAATTTCATCATAATATTATCGTTAGAAACTTCACTCATCAAAACTAATATTAAAAAGAGAAAAAATATATTTTTTGTATGTTTGTTTGTTACGCTTTCACGGTAAAGCGGCTGAACGGAATTGAATGAAATTTGGCACATGGGTAGACCATGACCTGCATTGGGACATAGAATACTTTTATCCCGATATTCCCAAGCGATCGAGACCTATGCGGGTGAAACCGCGGGGCGCAGCTAGTTCAAAATATTTTATTTTGACATTGTTCGATACTGCTATTCAACGTTAGAACTCCAATGTTATTTCAATGTTTTACAAACTAGAAAGGAAGGTAGAAAACGACCTTATTGTTATCAAACGATGTGCATACTTTTAAAGATTACGATTATAATTTATCATATAACAATCAACCGCTTAATATTAATCAAGATCTATAAATAATGTCTAGGTAATACGGGCTGGTGTCCGCAACTCTACGTCAATGCGCGTAATTTGCGTATTAAATAATGAATAATAATTGAATAGTTTGTTTATTATTATACAACAGTCACAGATCAATAAATAAAATGTGGCAATATACCTACTAAGCGAGCAATAATTTTGGTACTTAAATTATTATAATATAATCAAAATTTTCAAACAAAGAATACTTACAAAAAAGTTCAAAAAGCCACAAGAAAGTTCCGTTCCAAAAATCCAATTCAATGTTCACTGAACTTTATTACATTTTCATCCAAAATTCACCATAGAACCAGCACAAAATAGTCACAATTCACAGTTTATATGAGTTCACTTTTATTTACGAGTCTTGATTTGTTTCGAAACCGACGGGCTCTCCAGCAGGACAGGTCTGCACACGACGAATGGCCGCGATAGACTGAGGCTATATTCTAAAGTGTTCTGTGCCGGGAAATTGTTGCTTCGGGAAAAGTAGTGTGCGTTTTATTTTTTATTAGCTGGTATGCGAAATACAGATTTAATGCGTGTTCAGTCTAATTACAAAACAAGGTTTTTCTTTGGACATCGAGCCAGTTTTTGTAACAATAACGTAACTGTGATTGATAGAATACTACAAAATTGACAACATAGTCCGGCAATAAAAAAATAAATAAAAAAGTCCGGTAATAAGTTGTCAGTTTTTGTATTAAGAAATTCAAAAATGGCTCTATGGATTAAACCTTATACTGAAGGCAAACCTTATTTTGTACTCAGACTGTTAAAATTTTACTTGATAAATACGAAGGGAATCTTGAACATCTGAGATTACATAGAATCAGATTTAAGACTATGATAGATTTGGTCATATTGTATGTCCAAAAATAATTTGGCAATGATTGATTATTGTTTATCCATATACCTTAAGAATATCTTCAATAGAAAGTTGATTGATAGGCTTGAATAGGATACATAAAGAAGGCTGCCTACGTCTTGTCTACGGACTACGGATCGTAGCACGTTACGAGCTACGCCGTAGCTTAGCGTAGACGCTCAGATTTATACCGTGTGTGGTTCGAAATCGACACTTAAATGGCATGTTTTATTTATATTCACATACATAAACTCAGGCCTTTTTCTCTTGGGGGTAAGCAGAAATTACAGAACACCACTTGCTACGATTCTTACATACTTGCTTTTGCTTTGTTTACGTTCATACATTGTGCGTTTATTTACATTCATTAGGTAAGTATTGCATTTTGTGAAAGTTGTTTATTTTCAATGCCTGAAACCATTACCAATGAATTTATAATCAGCATGTACTTATGTGGGTACAATATTTTATGATAAATGATTTTATTTCTGTAGTAGGTTTGTACATACCAACACTTTTACACGTCAATCATATTTTTTAAACTACTTAGAAGATGAGGTTCGCGTTTCCTATCTGACTACTCTGAGAAAAAAGGCCGAAACAAACTCAGAGGTCAGTCTCATTTTAAGTCCAGACATAATCTTGGTCAGATCATGTGATTTAGATCTATGAAGTCTTTAACTGATGAATGATTTCATTTTATTTTGATTCGCTAAGATTTTAAGAATTTAATAATTGGGAGCCGAATTTTTATTGCCCTTAAATGTATTTTATTAACCGACTTCACAAAAAGGAGGAGGTTCTCAATTCGTCTGTATGTTTTTTTTTTTTTTTTTTTTTTTTTTTTTTTTTTTATGTGTGTTATTAAAATCTTCTTGAGTTGATATGGGCTCACTTTTTTTTTTCAATACTCATACCGGGATATATGAGTATAATTAAAATGATATATGAGTTAATTGAAATAAAGTGCCCGGAAATAAAATGTGTATTCTTTGTAACAATGGGGAAACCTGTAAGGTGCAAAACGCCAAAAAGTTAAAATCATACACGTGTCTTGTTACTTCAATGTGTGCACAGATTATACATAAAATAGCAATATGATATATTCTGTGAAAATATCTAGTGCTTTTTACGCAATAATGCCTTTGTGACTTGTGAATGCCTGTGTTTCCGACCGCATACAACCCAAATCTCTTCAAAGTGAGAGTGAACAGGCTTCTTCTGGGTAAGCTCACTCCACCGTCGACTTTGTCTCTGTCATCTCTGACCTAAACTAGAGTCAAGAGCAAACCCATCAAAAAATAAAAAAATAACATAACATCACGCTTGCATTCCTCGAAGTGTAGGCAGACGTTTGTTAGTACACTCGCATTTGGGGTCATCTTTTAGTAACGTGAAATTCGAAAAGGGGGGATAAAAATCACGATTAATCACGATTGGGGGAGGATAATGTCAAACCACGTGTATTTTATCGCGCAACGGAAAATAGTTATTTGTTATACAAGAGTGCAAAGTTGCTTTTTAACCGCGTGCTCAATTTCAAGAGAGCACGAGGTGAAAAATCTTTGCACTCGAGTGCAACATGTAACTTTTCATCTCACCTCACCGAGGAAATGACTAAATGCAAAAAAAGCATCTACAATCACAAGATACTTTTATTTCAGTTTAGGTATTAATATTTATTAGGTACTACATTATGATAGGTAAGTATTACAGAATAATCTTTAAATTATTTCAAATAATACTTAGGTATAATTTAGAAAAATTGAAAGTAACGTTGCTACAGTTACTTGCTACAGTAAGGTACTGTAACGTTGGCGTTAGTGACTTGTGTACTGTTTTTCGGTAAATTATCTGTCATACTTAATCGTGGTACCGATTCATCGGATTCCCTTGGCGTAAATGTTGGCGAGAGAGGGCGATGGTTAGGTGTTTCGTTACGGCTCATTTTTGATGTAGAAGGGCCAGTCCAAGGATCTGACTGAGGCTCTTTAAGTGTAATGGTGTTTCAGTGTAATATCTGAGTGTTGATGCAACATAGCCGTGATAGACTGTTAGTACGAATTCTAGGCTCACTATTTTTGATAACTTCTACAGAGCATAGGCAAACTTATTAAGTTTTTTACATATTTCGTGTGTCTGGGGTTTCCAAATCAAATTGTCATGTATATTAATACCAAGAAAAGCTAATGTCAAGAATTTAATTTGGGAACCTTTGAATAAATGCATAATTTTAATCTTTTCTAAGTTTATAATTAGATTATTGTTGTCAAACCATTATATAATTCTATTTAATGTCATATTTATATCATTTTCATAAGTATTGGGATCATCACACTTAATAATTACGATGCTGTCATCGGCGAATAGTACTATCGGGTGGTTTATTTGCATCGTTGGAACGTAATTTATGTAGAGCAAAAAAAGGAGGGGTCCTAGCACGCTACCCTGAGGAACGCTCGCTTTCGGACCGATGTTTTTTCTCGTAACTGGTATTTGAGGATATCTTTGTGATTTCTACAAATTGCCTTCTGTCCGTTAAGTAAGATCGAATGAGATCAACTAAGTATATTTCCCCTGATACCATATTTTTCAAGTTTATGTATCATAGTCAGTTCAGTACATCAATATCAATTTTCAGACCCCTTCATGGGTTTCCGGCTATTTGTAACAACCGTCAAAATATGGATTCTACCATATTCTAACCGAAAATGATGACAAGTAACTAACTCATCTAAATGTCTCGAAATGGGGGTCGTACTTATTCTAGTTCTTCTCAGTCGAAAGCTATGTCGGCTATTACCAGGCATTACGACCTTGATCAAACCTCTAATAATTATATTTACCAACTAAAGTTTTCAAAGTAATTTCTCCGGTTTCCTCACGATGTTTTCTTTTACCGTGTTGAGAGCAGTGCGTTGACGAAATAATTTACAGAAAGTAAAGTCCCTGCTTGGGTTCAAGCCCACGACCTACAACTCGTAAGTTGCGGCCGTTACTACTGGGACTGCTCACGAAATCGTAATTTGATATAGTACATACTAATTCCATGCATTTGAGCAATTGTTATGTGAAATGTCATTTGAAATGTATTGAAAAAACCAGATGACAGCGTTAGTTCCGATATTCGACACGCGCCAAAATAACCTTGTAGCGCTATAGTTAAGTAGTGAGTCAAGTCCTATGATATCACTGACCTATAGCGTTTTATCATGAGAGTATGCGCATTTTGTAAAGCTCTCTACCAAAAAGGCAGCGGATTAACCTTCCACAAGTAAGTGAATTTCATGACATATTAGTTTCACGGACGCTCTCGTTGCTACCAGCGCCAAAATGGCGAAAATCAAATGTCTTCGTTTTGACATGTACGAGTATAGTATAAAGTCCAACGTACTTGTATAATATAGGTCAGTGTATGACATCTATACGTGACACTTTACAATGAAATACTGTCACTTTTGAACTGACATTTGAACACATAACTTGCTAATTGATCTAAACTCACAACATACCTAATGAAGGGTTACATCCGTCTAGATTTTTAACCGACTTCAAAAAAAGGTCCTGAATTCTATGTATTTTTTTTATGTGTGTTACGTCAGAACTTTTTTCTAGGTAAACCGATTCTGATGATACTTTTTTTTTATTTGAAAGCTATTCCTTCTCAGGTGGTCCCATATAAATTTGATCAAGATCTGACCAGTACTTTTTGAGTTATCCTTAATAATGCGTATTTTTTCCACTAAGCATATAGATGATGTTTTAATAACTTCCTGTCACTGTTATTTCCATATCAAGTAGAGTGTCATACGAATTTGGAGTTTCTTGCCCGTTCTTCTCAATAGGTACCTACTACTCTTTGGAATGGGCAACTAGCTTCATTTTTCTGACTGACTGACCCGTTGACAATTCAAAAGTGCCTGTAATTGGTTTATTTGAAATAAATGCTTTGAGTTTGAGTTTGAGTATGTGTGTGGTAGGTATCAAAACTAAAAAGTGAAAAATATAAAACTTTTTTACAAAAAAACCAAACGACTTCTAAAAAAAAAAACACTAGTTGTCTTTTTTGTATAAAAGTGTTGTTATGAATTTTCAAAATAAGGAGTTTTTTTAAGAAAATACTCATAAATAAAGTTAAATGAGTACTGAAAAAGAAAGATTAAACATTGCCCTCTTTTACGTCACACAGTCGGGTAAAAAGTACTTTCCAGACTTTATCACAAATGTCCGGCTTATTGCCGGGACTGCGCAGTTGCAGGTGGGCAGTTTAAGAACGAATAATTTTGATCATAAGCCTGACAAATATTATTCATTTATTTTATACTTTTACTCTGGGTAAACATTGCCTCTTTGTCCTCTGGGTACACTTGTACAGAGTGTGTGTACTCTGGGTACACATTTTCATTATTGTGAATATGAGGAATATGTGGGTCATTGTTTCAGTTTTATTCTTGATTTGGCAGTTCAAGTAGTTTATGCGGCATACCCAAATGTCCTTTCTTTGGTATTGTTCGTCGAATCGTTGAGCTCCTTAAGTTCTGAGTTGAGCTGCACGGTTACTGACAAATGCGTGCACTGACTGGACAGGTCCACTTAATCTGTGTGGTTCTTTCCTCAAAATATCATTTCAGACAACAATCTTCACATGATCTGACCAAGATTATGTCTGGACTTGTAAAAGAGACTGTGACCTCTGAGTTGGTTTCGGCCTTTCTTCTCAGAGTAGTCAGATAGGAAACGCCGACCTCATTTAATTTAAAAAATATAATTGACGTTCAAAAGTGTTTGTACATACCTACTTACAGAAACAAAATCATTTATAATTGTATTTTTGTATGGAAACCCACTTTCATTTTTCAATATTTTGAAATTGGTCCCATACTGAGTAATGTAAATTCAAAAGTACTCACCCCTTGAAAGATTTCCAATCAGTTCAAGGTCAGCCTGTAGGTATACGTACCTACAAGATAGAGTCGTGGACAGTCCACCAGTCCTTAATTGATGTCCAATCTCATTTTAGATTAATAATGTTACCGTCGAGCTTGATTAAGACTCCCCATAAAGCATTTCTGAGCACTGGATTTCTTTTTATAATTATATATCTTTCTATATTATATATTATTAGAAGATAATTATTAACACCACGCCTGCATTCCCCGAAGGGTAAGGCAGAGGTGTACCTATAGTACATCCACATTTAGCTCGTTATGTTTTAGTCCTACCTATGCAACAGGGGGCGAGCCTATTGCCATCAACCGGGCACAAATCGAGACTCCGGGCTGCTACTGAGAAATTCCAGTTGGTGCAGTCAAACCCAATAATACTGCGCGACCCGGGAATTGAACCCAGGACCTCATGCTCAACAGTAGCGCTCGCGACCACCAACGAGGCACTATATTTATTTTTCTTCAATATTTTTTCCCAAAAGTCACTTGTTACAATGGAAAGACGAACAAATAGGGCTGTCAGAAACATCGGCTGTAGTCAAATCATGTTGGTTAAAGGTAATTGGAAGATGATAATAGAAGTAACAAATGTAAGGCTTGTCTCATACTTGAGGTCAGTTGCTAACCTCCTAATAGGGTCTGTACCTGACGAATATCGACGTTTTTTTTGACTAAACTCAACCGTAACCACACGTTTTTTTTTTTAAATATCTACCTCATGGTTCAATATTTAAATCATTGGTGTAACGCTGTATTCACATTTTTGTGGTGTAGTACCAACGTCATGAGTATGAGCTTCACGTTAAAAGATGTAGTGTTTATGTATTACGATACAAGACACTGCAAAATCAAAAGGCGGTTAATCAAATTAAGCTGAGAATTAGCGCTTTTCACAATCCCTCAAAACGCCCGCCCTTCAAGTGGTATTTCTAGTGCTTTAGCTGGGAAGAAGAAGTGTCGCAACAAACTCCCCAGTAACACATGCTTATCCGTGCAAAAAATTGAAACTAGCATTTTACGATTCATACCACAACATACCACAAATAATATGAATCTGGCTTTATAACATGTTTTATACATGAGTTTCCGTTTACGTTACTCTTTAATATTGTTTTAATCAACATTATATGAAAAATCCGTTTACTCAAACATGCTTGGAAATTCGAGCAAAATTTAGAAACCTTTTGCGAGATAAATTGAAAATGCTGTACTGGTCAAATACATGCGAGCAGTGGCTGGCAATGTTAGGATGAAAACTCATATCTGTCGTGTAAATTAAAAATGGAATGAACTTTTTACATCGACCCATGGCAACCAAGGAGGTAACATTTTAAAGATTTTTATTTAAATCTCTAACTGGCTTAGCAAATAGAGCTGTTTAAAATGAAAACGAAACAAATGAACATATTGGCGCGAGAAAAGTTATCGTTGTTCGTCATTGATTCTGGAATTTATAATTAATTTACTTAGTTTGAATTTCCGCGTATTATTTGAGAAATGTACTATACAAGCCTTAGCCGCAACCAGGAATTGATGTAGTCCCATATGTGTGCCTCAGCTTCGCCTCGGACCACATTTTCACGTTCGTCCATCAATTCCTCTGTTGTCAGCCGCTGCAGTAATGTAAAAAAAAAACTAATGTACTTTTCTATAAATTTTCTGGAAAAGGTGTTCCAAAAGTTCTATCTTGGTCTTTGACATTTTACCATACCTGCGGTAAAATCTCAAAAACAACGAAAAATAAAGCGGTCAAGTGCGAGTTGGACTCGCACACGAAGGGTTCCGCACCACTGTACAATAAGTAACAATACATATTTCTTTAGTAAAAAAAACACCTAAAATCACATTTCTTGTATGATGTAAATTAAAATAAAGTAAAAAATTTAAAGGACCGCCTTTAATTATAAACTATATTTTATTTTTATTATTTGTTGTAATAGAGGCCATAGTAGTTCATAGTCTGAGAATATTTCAAGTGTCTATCTACTACGGTTCAAAAGATCACCCTGCCTTATGACACATGGACTAATAGGGTCCCGTTGCAACCTTTGCGTATGTACGGAACCCTAAAAACTATTCAGTGACATTGAAAAAGTCAATGAAATGTCTTCAATGTCACAAAGTATTGTCTTGAAGACTTTTTTTTACTTGTTTTCAGCCACAAAATTATTTATTTGTTAGTACGTCAATCAAAGTTTTTAAGGCTGGCGCCATTGCAATCGAAATTATATCAAGTCCAGAATATTTCTTTATGAATGAGTCTGGATTTGTGCCCGACTGTTGGCAATAGGCTCGCCCCCTATTACATGGGACTTAAACATAACTGGCGAAGTGTGGGTGTAGGTACTATAGGTACATCTGCTTAACCCTTCTCGGGGATTACAAGCGTTATGTTATGTGTGTGTGAATGAAGAAAATATTATATTTGCCGCTTTCACAGAATGCTAACAATGTTAGTTACTTTCTTTTACTTTTTTATTTAACCTCTCCGGCAAAATATTGGTGTCGAATTCATACCTCTCCGATAATTCCGGGAAACACATAAAAATAGCACTAGTCGGGATTCAACAAAGTTTTTTTTTAATAATAAAAACACATAATTGTACAAAAATAAAACATAACAAAATAATTTATTTATTACAACTTTAACAATCGAGCGCCGTCACTAGGTTGGCTCAAGAAGAAAATAGGCGTTCCCTTGTATTGTGATAGTATCTTTTTCTTTAAGTTTTCTACCTCGCTTTTCTTTACCTGAAACAAATGAAGATTTTATAGGTAACATTACATTTATGGCGAATTCATTCGAATTTTTATATCTGTCACTGTATTGTAGTGTGTAATCAACCTAATTGTATGTAAGCAGCCTTATTTCGTATAAATGTAATCCTTATAATTGTTTAATGGTTACAATAAAGACAGTATTGATTCAGCTCTCGGTGTTTGAATATCCCTTCGAGATCCCGCCTTACAATATAATATGAAAATCGTTAGTTTATAAACTATCTCGCGAGATTATAAACTATCGAAAAATAGTGAACTGCAACAAACCATATACAATTTATCGCATTATTTTTCGATAGTTTATAATCTGTCCATGGCAAACCGACTAATTGTGAACTGGTATCAAACTTGCATGCGACGGATCGCACCTTGAGCTAAGACTCAATAGCCAAGTAAGTGCGACCAACTCGGAGTTAGAAAGATAGAAAAAAAAAGAAAATACGTTTATTTGCGGCAAACATGACGCAGAGAAAAAGACACAAACAAAAAATATAAAAAAGTAAGTAACGCTCGTTCGGCTCGCGCGCGGTTGGTAACAGTTCTAACCTAACCCACTTGGTCGGGATGCCCTGGCTTAGTTTCTGCGACAAATTCGAGACAGAGACAGTTCACAATTTTACGAACGATAAAATCGGACAGATTGTAAACCCTGTCGGTAAGTGCAAGTTCGTTCAGATTTTGTCGGTTTCACATGGATAGATTAAAAACTATCGAAAATTAATACCTACGAGTACGTTATATTGTAAGCATTATGGTACAGTTCACAATTTATCGACAGTTTACTATCTAGCGAGATAGATTTTATACTAGTGGTTTTCACAATCATACACTGACATATCCACTATACCTCAGGCCGCGTCGTAACTAAAAGCGATCGTCGCTCGGTGAATCGGAACGCGTGATCACACCGACAGAGGGCGTTTTCCGAACATAAAGTGACATATCGTCGCTTGCATTAGAAAGAAAGAAAGAAATTAGAATAAGAATTACTAAAAGTCCTATCTCATTTTTTTGCTTATTTGAGTTAGGACAACTAAATTTTTCACTAACAGTCGTTTCTCTTTGTTAAACGACGTAAACAACGGTGAATGAAAAATGTAAAAAATCTAATCAACTCGTCCGGCATAGTAATATATCTACATTAATTTACCATCGCCTCGAAAAGATTAACTGGGGAGAAGAAGTGGCTCAACAAACTCCCTCGTAACACATCTGTCTGTTAAGTTACATACCCCTCTACCGGTCCTGGTTCCACCTTAACTAAAAATCCTAGTAAAACCCTTACCAGAGTAACAACACATCCTCCAAAGCCACCGCCAGTCATCCTCGCTCCATACACTCCTGGTGCTCCCCTAATGATATCCACGATCTGGTCTAGTTCAGGACAGGAGACTTCCATCAGCTGGCTAAGAGAATCGTGGGATTGGTAGAATAGTTCGCCGACCTGATTGTGAAGAGGAAAACACATTATTTTATTACAGCAAAAAAACTATTTCGATTTTGTTTAACATTGCGATTAGTAAGCACCACTCTTAGCCTACAATGAATTGGTGACCGTAGTACATTGTTACCAGAAACGAAAAGCACTATAAATATCCTCTTAAAATAATGTTTAACGACACATTATCGTCACCTTTCAACCGCAAGACGATCACTTGAACGACTGGTCCTTGGCAAAACTCAAACTCAAAGCATTTATTTCAAATAAACCAATTACAGGCACTTTTGAATTGTCAAGGGGTCGGTCAGTCAAAAAGATGAAGCTAGTTACCCATTCCAAAGCGTAGTAGGTACCTATGGAGAAGAACGGGCAAGAAACTCCACGGACACTCTTTTAAATCAAAAATATGGTTACAAAATATTGGTTACATCGTTCTTGTTGAAATTATGCATGTGAGAACGATGCAGAACGTTAAAAGCGTCCGTAATAAAAAAACAATTCAAATATTAAATTAAATTAAAATAAACCGTGGCAGCTAAGAAATTACCAGTCCCTTCTGATGGCGACCGTTCACGAACATGAGGCATGGATCAGCACCATTCAGCTCACCTATTTTGAAGGAAACTTAATGATCCAACACACGCCACCACCAGCAAGACATTTGATTGACCATGACAAACTCTCAGCCGCCAAGGCACATTCAAATTGGCGTCTTGCTACTATCGTATTCACGCGACCTCTACCTGGGCCTCGGTCCACCTCGTAGGTCCTCCACCTATACAAGCTTTCGCCTTTCAACGAAGACAGCGGCATATCATCATCATTCTAGCTTCAACTATATTGGGATCAGCTTCCAGTCACCGGATGCAGCTGAATACCAGTGTTTAACAATGAACGAATGCCAGTCTGCCTAATATTCCTCTAAGAGCTACTTGGTTACTTACTCGTTTGAAGTCCTTCTGCTTCATGACCCTGGCCACTTCTTCTGTCCTGCTGATCTCTTCTATGACGTGTTTTGCTCTCTTGAGCACCACTTCATCACAGTTCTGCTTTTTTAATTCTGCAAAGAATATTCCTATCAATACACGCAGATTTAAGAGTCCATTTGAAGCGTCTGTCATAAAATGTTTCTTTGTAAAGATTACTCTCAATATGGCTTGGTCATTAAGTTTACTATTTATTTATTTAGTTAACTATTCTTAATTCAAAACTAAAATTTATTTTCTATTTTTTAGTTTGGTTTTCTATATAAAGCGTGTTTTTTTAGTTTTAAAATATTATTTATTTTCTACTTTTTAGTTTGGTGAACCATACGAAACTACCTGACTTTTCTGACGAGTAGTCATATGCTTGTCTAAATGAATAGATCATGAATGTCTCTAGATGTGGCTCAATTTTATTTATTACATGACTTTGCTATAAAAGTGAATTTGAGTTGACATTGGCTGCTTCTAAAATATATATCTAATATAGCGTGTTGAAGAACGTTGAGTACTCAATAATTTCAATATCCTGCTATGAAAATCAATGATTTTAAATAAATTCGGGAAGTCATTGATGTTTATTCTAAGTCAGTAACTTATCCGAGAAATGAAGAATTTGGGCGCCTGCTGCCTCCCTTAGATAATAGTCGGTTCTAGGGTTCCCTCTTCGAAAATTTCATCTTAATCAGAGTTAAGCTTTTCCGTTAAACCGCGTTAAACTTATCCGAGAAATAGGTGATCGGCGCGCCTGGTAGTTTCCCTTGTTGGTCTTGACGCAAACAAGTTAGTTATACTGCCATGCCAACTTTTTAGCGATTATTTTGTTGAATTGAAAATTCTCTTTGGTATTCGGAAATTTGTTAATATTAGAGAAATTGGCTAAAGATAATGGTTGGAAATTAATTTTAACATCAATTCCTGCCTTATCGACTATAGATAAAAAATATATAAATTGACAAAAATCTTATTTTGCAAATTGAATAATGGAATAAACTTATCAAATTAGTGTATTGTAATCGGTCCTCGATAAATCTACAAAGTTTGAATGAAATCTGGCCGTTTAAAGTGGGTCTAAATCGCGCCCTAACGAGTCGGTTACAAACATACGAACAAAAAACATACAAGTGAAGCTGATATAAAGTGTGTAAAAAAGGAGGGGTGGGTGCTCATAGGGCAACAAAAATTTCGTCCACATCGCTGTCAATGAGACACGTTGCAAAAAGCCACGTTGTATATCAATGCTGATACTTTGGGCCCAAGAATAGGCTAGCCCTCGGGTCACGTAAAGAGCCGACCAGCTGCTTGGCGATGTCCCGAAAAACAAGATGAGCACTCGGACCCCATGGCCCCAGTGTTTCCACCCCAAACGGCTCAAACACAAAGCTTCCAAGAAGGCTGTTGTATTTGCGTCGTTTGAGCTTTAATTAATTCGTATTAATCATAATTTGGAACAAAAATATATTACAGCAATATTGGCCTTAACCATTTCCTTGGAAATTCCCTATTAACTAAATAATGTAAAATAGAAGATAGCTTTGTTCTTCTTTAATTATCACAGTTCAAAACGCTCTCCTGTAAAATCATGATTTTGTAGATAACCGTAAATACTTTTTGGCCGTCGAGTAGAAAGTTTTCTTCTACTGTCTTGGCGATTGCGCATGTGCATGGCGATTACAAAATCAAATTGACTTCACTACCTTAGATAACTGTCAGTTGTCAGAGTTATTTTGACAGTTTGGGATAGAAAACTTTCTTCTGAAATAGTCTACATAAAAAAGGACCTAGACAAAGATTGTTAAAAACGAAAGACATAATGATAGGTTGTAGTAGGATTTCTATGGTGGGATGTCAAAAATGGAGTTCAAACGAAATGTCATCTTGCATAGAAAGAGCTGTGTCTATTCTTCGTAGAAATAGAAATATAGTCATAGTCCGTATCTTGAAGTAACATTTAGTCTTTATTTCATTTAAAATAACCGGAAAAGCGTGAGTAGGACTCGCGCCTGAGAATTCCGTCTCAAAGTGTCTCCGCCAGTGCGTGTCCATACTGCTCAATATGCTCCCACAACTCAAGCGATCAATATGTTGAACGCCCTGATTACTCAGGAGCTGGATGTCGACTTATTTATGTAAAGCAGTAAATCTATGTTTAACTTTGGTATGAAGTTTTTTTTGTTAAATGTTGGCTTGCTGCGCGCTTTGGTGTTTACTGTAAGTGCAGCAAGTAATTGTTATAGAAATAAATAAATAAAAGCTGTGCTCGATCGGCTGCCCGAATTTCCAATTCCAGATTGAAGGACAAACTAAACATTGCAGTTGATATACAGGATGTTTGGAAGCTGGGTGCAAAGCCTTAAGGGGTGATAGATGATAGTTGACACTATTTAGAGAATTTTGTGAAGAAGTATTTTTTATTATTATTTTTAACTGCTATATCTTTACCTAATAAAAACCTAGATATAGCAGTCAAAAATAAAATTAAACCCACTTCGCCTAAGAAATGTATGGCTCAAAATTCTCTACTGTACTTTTGTTCGCAGTCATCTCGAGTATGCCTCTCAAGTTAAGAATCCCAATTACAACATATACATCAATCGATTGAAAGGCATTCAAAGATTTTTTTTGAGGTATATTCAATTCCGGTCTAAAACTTATTCTCCCACTTATCTCCTACGCTGTAAATGATTCCATCTACTTCCTCTTTCTTAACGTAGAAGAATTGCAGACTTGGCATTTTATTTAGAATTGCTAACGGTTCAACCGAGCTTCCCGAATTGCTGAGCAAAATTGGACTGCGGGTTCCTTCTGCTTTTCTGCGCAATCCTTATCTATTGCATACTCCTGTGGTAGAAACGAATTACATACGAAATTCATACTTAATAAGAGCGAGCCATACGTATAATGCAGTCTGCCGGTACGTCGACATCGATGTTTTCAACATTAGCATTCCAAAATTAAAAAGGACTCCTTGTACTTTCTTCTTTGATAACGTAAACTAATATTGATATTACAATTTACACTGTTTGAAACACATTTATTTATACACATGCCTACTGTCTTTACTTAAAACACTCTCTAGCTTCTCAAATATTTTTCTTTTTGTTTATATGCTCTCTTTTATCTGTGAAAACTTTTAATTGGCCTTATTTTTGTTACCTGTAAGTTTTCCTAAAACTGTAAAATAAAATAAAAATAAAATGCTCTCAATGCTGTCAAGTTTCACCCCCTTTACGCTTTGCACCCAGCTTCCACTCTGTATAGCTAGAAATGACCAAATTTCGGATTTTTCTCTATACTTGAACTGTAAGACTTTGTTTCTCGCCAATCTTCATGCTGCTAGGTCAACGGGAAGTAACATATATGTATAGGCTTTGGTTTATTGGCGAGTGTCAAGATATGCGGTATAAATGGCTGTATATTTTCATTGCGTTGACTTGGAAGTTTGATTTACTTCACAGCTCCAATCTAAGTTTTTGATATCTATTTCAACCTGATACCTCCCTCCACGCGTTCCTGACAAAAAGAGTCTTGACAGACAACGAAGTCATCCTACAAGGGTTCCAATTTTTTATTTTAAGGTACGGAACCCCAAAAAATATTATTTGAATTTATTATCTGTCTGTCCATCTGTCTGTCTGTTACCTTTCATGTCGTGACGGCTGAACAGATTAAGATGAAAGGCATACGGATTGATCATGACCTGGGTAGAACACATAGTATACCTTGAATCCCCGTAGTACGTTCCTGTGAGATAATTTCCGAACTTTACGCGGGCGAAGCCGCGGGCTAAAACTAGTGTATAATGTATTCGTTAGGATTTAGCTGAATAATAACTATTCACGTCAAAAAGCCAAATATCCAAAATAATTACACATATGAGATATTTCCAGCTAAGCTCATTACTAAGCTTCACAATAGTTTGAATCCTAATTAGTGCTTCCGTCAGCATTGTGGTATAAGCAGGAAGTAGGTTGCGACCTGGATTAGAAAGCCAGTTATCACCTTGTTTTGATTTTGGTTCTAATTAAACTTGGTTACGGAAGCAATAACTAAACGTAGCTAAAAATAGTAATTAATATTTTACTTATATAATGTAAAATATCTAGTTCTTGGGAGCAGTGGTGGCCCATTGGTAATGCTCCCGACGTACGAGTTGTAGCTCGTGGCTTCGAACCCAGGCAGGCGCTTTACTTTGTGTAAATTATTTCAACACTACTGCTCTCGAAACGGTGAAGAAAACCATGGTGAGGAAACCTGCATGTCCTAAAACCAAAAATTCGAAGACATGTGACATCTACCAACCCGCACTGGGCCTGCGTGGTAGATTACAGCCCACTCCCTCTCGAAGAGAGGAGACCCGTGTTCAAGCAGTGGGAACATCACAACAACAGGCTGATTATGCTATTATTATTAATTTGTTTATTTCAGATAAAATTAATCCATCCAATTACAGATTATAAAAATACAGAGAAATAAATTATTACAATTATCGGTAATTACCTATTGTGTTAGTAAAGTCTTAGGCACTATGTTAGTCAACACCCATCACATTATGCATCCATTTGTTCTGGATAGGGCAATCCACACGAGATACAACCATCTGCAGGATACTGTTGCTACTGCCTCGCACGCGCTCCAACAAGGAGACTACTTTCTTCCGTAGAATCGCATGAAAGCCGTCCGTTAGCGCCTCCGAAAACATTCCGGACGTACTACAATAGCGAAGCAGCCGCATGACCATCCTGAAGACATTTTTGTATTGGACACGCAGAGCAGTTGCAGCCCGGCGATAAAGGTTACCCACAGACTGCTCGAGTATAACGATTGGCAGTACGCCTTGAAAAGAGTAATTTTCACTGCTCTTGAGCAGCGAGCAACTTTCGTGCAACCATATTCCCCTTGACTGCCAATGCTCTGCGCTCCCTCTCTACGTCTGCGTCATCTTGCAACTCTTCTGTCACAATGTGCCCCAAATAATTGAAGCTGGTCACCACCCGCAGAGCCGCACCATTAAGCATAAAAGGCGGAACATGAACTGAACCACGCGTTCCACTCTTAAAAACGATGTGGTCAACTATAACGTCTCGGCAGCCCTGAGTAATTTACGGCAATTCAAAGATTGTATTGAAATTGCCAAGAAATGTGTATCTTAGCAGTATGTAAGCGACCCATAATTTATTATTGCAGCTTTGGATCAGTAGGTATCTCAGGCTGGACACTATCTGTTAATTCATCAGTAGTTAACTATTCTCAATTTTCTTCAATTTAAATAAGTTAGAAGAAGCTGTTAACCAAATGAAACTTTAAAACATTATTACATAAAGCCTGAGTACCTTCTTATTCTGAGTGATTTCTTCATCTCGGTGCACCTGATGTCTGTCGTAATTTATTTAGTTTTATCAAAACACAATAATCAAATGGATGACTAACTCACTTACATACTATAAATACTTAATTGTATTATGGAAAAATCCAAAATTGATTAGCTTTTCGTAATTTTCTTTGAATGAACTGATAAACAATGGATCAGTTAAAGTATTAAGAAGTTTCATTGATTGAAACGTTTCACATACAAAATAATAATTTGGAGATAAATCTTTATTGTCGTCTTTCAGCTGAAAGACAACCAGCGCTGGATTTAGGCAAATCTCTATACAGCCAAGTTGTACGACTTGAAAACCTTGTATCAAAACAAAATACTTAACTTGCATTTAATTGATCATAGGTAAATATCATAATCTTATCGATTCAAAACAAAGACATTTAAATATTATATTCAGAATCAACTAAAGTCTGTGAATTTTCCGCATTTTCACAAGCAGTCCTACATTCAAAATGATGATTACTTTTCAAAAACGAGTTTCTTCAGTACTTTTAATTATTGTGTACAGAGACAAGTCGACACGGACCATAACAACCCTCGGGATCGGGGCACGGTTCCCGGTACCTAAAGCAATAAACTCGGGAATCTTTTCCGCAGCTGTGAACTTAGGCCCATCGTCCATGACGCTAATCAAAAGTAACGTGTTACAAACTCATATCAGCAATGAGTAGCCAGAATGTCAGAGCACTAGTATATACATGGCGGTCTGTTCACGACGCGCCCGCCCTTTACCACTTCTTAGTGCGTTAGTTGGGAAGAAGAAGTGGCGCAACAACCTCCCCAACAGCACAGCTGTCTGTCACGTTAGAAGAACTTGATTATATACAATAGTATGTGTAGTATATCTATTTAATAGATATGTAAACACTGTCTCATTCACACAAGAGGGGTAGCTGCTGTCACTAATGTCATCTGTCAGTCACGAGGAATGGCGGGAAACAGACAAAAAGTGAAGTGGTCTCCAGGATAGAGCTTAGTGTGGTAGTGAGCTAGATAAGTGATAATATTCAACTTAAATACGGAATCAACAATTAACATTACAAAACAAAGAAACACAAAACAGTAAATCAAATTATTTACTGTATTGCAATACAACTCATTAATAAAACAAGGCAATGAGTGGATTATGTCAATAAGTGAAAATTAAATAAAATAAATTGACTTATATAGTCAAATAAATGAACTGACTTTGACTTGACTTTGTAACTTTTGAGTAGCGTCGTGAGCGATGGGGCTTATTCCAAAGGTCTACGCAAGTTCACTGTCAAGTTCGTTATAATGACGGCGCAAGAAAAATGGCGGCAAGTAAACAGCTGTTCTAGTTCCAGGAGCCTTTCGGTAGGAAGTAAATATTCTGTGATTAATGACTTTTTTCGCTATAAGCTAGGCATCGATAAGTAAAGTTAAAATAGTCCAAGTTCATGGAAGTAGGTATGTAGCAATAGTTTGAAGAATGACAATTAAAGAAAGTCAATTAAAAGTGGAAAACTGTAGACAATGTAGAATAAAATTTGTTTATAAGCTTGTCAATACCCACCTAGCCAAACTAACTCAACCGTTGAACATAGCTCTTACGATGCCCGAATTATTACACTGCTGCATTTTTTACAACACAAATGGGCCAATCTTCAAGGCTTTTTTCCCAATCGCCTTTTCAGGATTTGAATAAGTGGCCTATTTTTTTATTTTATTTACTGCATGGAAGGCTTGCACACGGTAATAGTCCTGTGCCATATGTAAATCTTCGAAAATACAGCAGGAAACGCGAATCGTGTAGTCTGACACTAAAAACAGCCACGGTACTTAGGTACGCCCGCCCGTGCAACATGCCACCACCTGTTGACTTGCTAATCTTTTCACCACGACGAAGTCATTTGCCAACACAACAGATGAAGAGGATTGGACTAATAAGGCTAGAGTCACGAACAAAATTTTAAAAGTGATTGTCTTCTACTACATTTACATAGTATTTTAGAATTGTTAATTATTGCTTTTGAATAATGCTACGTGTATACATATTTGTTTTGGTGCCTGTACATTAAAAAGTAGTAAATCTAAGTGATGATGACTTACTTGCCAAGTCCTCAATCCTGGCCCCTCGGAGCGAGGGTAGTCCCAGTCTGTCAGCGGCCTCCTGACACTGCGCACGTCGCATGGGGTACTCGCTGCCAGTCAGTTGGTGCTTCACGTTGGAGTTGGTGACCAAGACAGCCAGCTCTCCCAGCTGCATGGGAATCTGTTCCGCTTCTAAGGACCTATACAGAATGTAAAAAACCCACCATATAGCCATTATCCAAGCGTCCTGTGTACCAAATCAAGTAATATTGAGCAGAAATTATTGCTGGGAAACTACTTGTATTTTTGATGTGGAAAATTGCTGTTTTCGGCAGCGCGCAATGTAACGCATCCAAAACATTGTGCTTTTAGGTGCATGCGACGGTACAGGCGTTGTGGGGGTATTTAAAGTTTGTCCATAACATTTGAATCTAGTTTTCGTGAAAAAAAGTTGGAATTTTGACCTTTAATATCGGCGTAACCAGAAGGTTCCCAGGTATGGTCACAAAAAAATATCACAATGACGGATAGTACAAGTGACTCTCGGCTTCGTTAAACGTCTTTTTACACCCGGTATATAAAAGTTTGATATTAGTCTTATTATTCTTTTTGCCTTACTCGTTGGTCAAGGAATGGAGTCCTAGGAATTTGTATGGAACTGCACAAAGTCTGCATTTTTACGGGTTTATGTTCAGTGAATTGGCTGTGCAATAAAGATTATTGGATATATGTATGTACCTACTAATGCTTGCGATTTCCTTTCAGGTGAGAAGATAAGTATTTTTAGAGTTTTCTGTTAAAATATCGGAATTACGGTGAGGAAAAATATTTTAATGAAACTAAGACTTGTACGCAAAACTCCGCAGTGATCAAGCGTGGTATTCAATTAATTGTAAAGATATTAAAATAATAATTTACTTGTCTCGCGAGGTTGTTGACATGTGGGACGTGGACTCAGCGATCATTGTGCCGATAGTCGTAACAGCCAATGGCTTAATAGCCAAGAGCCTCGACCAACACCTGACGAAGCTCTCATTGACCAGCTGTATCAAGGGCTTGATTCAAAAAGCGGTACTTCTGGACACGGCTCGCATTGTTAGTAGGTTCCTCTCTCTGCAGCCCTGACCGCCGCTAGCTTGGACCCTGTTCCCAATACCGGTGGGCTAGATATTATTTTTTATATTTTTAAATGTTTTTATATTAAAAATATAATTTATATGTATATAATGAAATAAATAAAAGAGGAAATAATAATTACCTTGAATAAAATTAGGAAAACTAAACCCGCCCAATTATTAAATTCAAATCTCCGATCCACAGTATCAACATATTTTTTATTCATAGCAAAATGAAGAGTCGTGTAAACAAGACTCCAAAAATAAAGGACGATCGCAAACGCAGTCTTGTTGTTGTTTCATTGTCTCAATTAAGACAAAATACTACGTAGTAGCTTAATCGCATTACCGTAAAATTATCTTAAGGGCCTGCACCCACTGGCGGCACGACACGGTAAGGGATTTTTATGCGACGAATAGGAATATAACGTCAATAAAATTGAAATTTCAATGATAGGTACTTAATCATCGTAGGTACAAAAACATAGCTGCGGTATGCTTACGCATGCCATGTCGGCAGCGTTCGGAATGCCTCGGCATTCCTCGGAATACTTCGGCAGCCTTCGAGATTCTGTTTTGATCAAGGGTTACGACTGTTGTCAAAAGAAAGCGTGAGCGATGTCGCATCTATACGCATCGGCGTGCTAAGAATACCGCAGCATCGTTGCCGTCTGTATGCGCTTTTATGCAGTGATGCCGGAGGATCCCCTGCCGTGCCGTGCCACCGGTGCCGCGGTGGGCGCAGGCCTTAAGTTAAGTTAACAAGGGACTTACCCTGAAGCTGTGTTTTCAAAAGAGAACGTCAAATCCGTGCTTACAACCTTCTTCTCAGAATAAAGCAAAGTTTGTTTTATTTTCCGTAAGCTACTTCATTACACAGAACTCAAACTCAAAGCATTTGTTTCAATTAAACATTTAAAGGCACTTTTGTTTGCAACTGTAACCCGGCTCCTTCGAGTTGTACAGAATTGATTAGGAAACTGGATGTTGATGGTCTCCTTCGGTGTTGTACTACTCACCACCGTGCTAAAGTAAATTTGTTGCGTATAATAAGCTGCTAGGGAATGATTCAATTAAGCAAATACCTTCTTAAACAATACCATGTTTATTATAATAACAATATTGAAGGTTCACAATATTTAATGTGGCTGGCCACATACCTTCCCCCATGCACTTGGGCATCCACACCAGTACAACCAGTCTCGGGTCTACTTGTATTGGTGTATTGACCTGCAATGAGACTATAACAATAACTCAAGAGTCGCTATAGCGAGTCCGTGAGGTGAACCACTTAATAGTTACTAGCTCAATCACACAAATACCGACCTATCAAGGTTGTGCTAACAACGGGAACATAAGATTAAGCGAAGCAACCCGCGACACAACACTTCATAGCAACTGGTCTCATTACCTAGTCCATACAATAGGCCTAACTCTCTCATAGACTAAATTACTAATTGTTAATCTCTCAGTACAATCCCTTCACTGGACGGGACTACGACCCTTGGCATTGAATACAGGATACCCCTGTATTTGCACGTTACGTGGGCTACGGGTATTGATAATGACTAAGTGACGCTTCGTTACCTGGAGCGGCGAACTTCCCTCATCATCGATATTCGGCTAAGTAAGGCCTTCCTGACCAACGGATGACCACACCTCGATGGTTGCCTGCACCCGGATCCATTCCAATCAGCAAACCACGGGGCTACTCCGAAGCATCACGTCTCAATTATGCATCAGACCAATCGAGAAAAGAAAATGCTAGCATAAACAGCCAGACCGGATTCAGCTTCGAATGGGACTTATAGAACACCCATCGGGTTATTTGGTTACAGTCTGGTCCTCCAGAACTGAGTCCCTATTCCAAATCCTATTCATATCATGTCACACACATTGCGGGCTCTTGACCTCTCTCCTGATCAATGTCACAATCCTTCTAGAAGCTTCGACTACCATAGACCAAATAGAATTCTTGTCTATTGGTTATTTCGCTTTTATTAGGCATTGTTTTAAATAAAATGTAGGAAATTATGTCTGTATGTTTATTTGTTTTAATTAACTAATAATCTTGTATATATAATTTACACGACATCATTTCTCCAGGTTTCTCTAGAGTTACAGAAGCTACGTTATTTCGAGCCTGTCTGTCCTGACACAAGATGTCGCTACTTGTTGCGTTATTTATTGATTTTGCAACGTCACACGAGGAGTCGATTAGTCAGAAATATGAAGCTTGTTTCCCGTTCCAAAGCGTAGCAGGTCCTATATAGAAGAACGGGCAAGAAACGCCATTGACACTTTTTTAAATTGCGATTAATGTTGAATTTATAATTATATCTAAGAATGATGTAAAAAAGAGGTGCACGTTAAAGGCGCCCAGAGTACAGCAAAATGAAATAATAAAAAAACAATTCAACAATAAAATAATTAAAATAAGCCGTGGCAGCTAAGTGACGACCAGGCCCTACTGGCGGTGCCCGTTCACGAACATTACGCTTTTTTTTTTTTTTGGTGGGAAATCATCGAATGACTTCTCCCGCTCTGGGCGGAGTGGAAGGGCGTGTCAGACTCTTACTGACTAAAACCCACCCGTGTTCCTTCAGTTGCCTGTGCGCCAGGACCACGGTAACTCTTTCGAACAATCCGCGACACGAACAGGACGCTTGTATCAGCACCACCAGAAATTGCCACTAGCTAATTAGGACTTTATCAACATTTTATTGTATACGTTTTACCTATATTTTAAAAACAAAGCATATAGATGCCTTGGCGGCCGCTGTTAGAGGCGGCAATTTCATCACTTTCTATACACCGTTTTCCCGCACTATAACAGTAATGACTTATAGAAACCGGTACTATGAAGACGGTACGTGACAGAAGATGTGTGCTTAACTTAGACATAGAGCGGCGATTCCGTGCTCTGTAGTTACAAAAAAATAATAAAAAAATACTAGTTTCGCTAATGACTGAATTCAGTACCGTTGATGGCAAGTAGGCATCGGGCTACGAAATCGATGTAAATAATATGCAATTAATCATTTGTTTACAGGGTGGTAGGGACATCGACGTGCAAACGTTTAATTTATAATTTTTATGACATTGTTTTTTACATTATGTAACTACTTTAACTCACACACTAAATTATTACTTGTGAAATTTTGGAAAAATCATTTACTTTTCAATATTTGTAAATATGTGAGCACCATGTATCTATCTCATAATTAATTTACCTGTCATGCGTTATATTTAATTTTTTTTACCTATTGTGGTATAGTAATTTTATTCGAGGTGCATCGTCTTCACATATAATTATTATGTATACATAATATTGTAAAACATTTTTAAAAGAGTAACGGTGAAGTTTCTTGCCCATTCTTCTCCATACGAAACTACCTTTTGGAAGGGGCAACCAGAATCAATTCTATTTTTTTGTAAATTTTGACGTTCAAAAGTGCCTTTTATGTGCCTATTTGAAATAAACGATTTGACTTTTGATTTTTTTTTTAACGGAAAACATGTTTACCTAAGCCGTCCAAATGTATGGAACAGTTTTTTTTTTGTTAACAACCGACAAAAAAAATTCAAGGTAGGGGTTTTCAGAATCATATACTGAATCCATGGTAACATGGCGCAACAATGTCCCTGCCACTATCCATTTAATAGCATATATTTAATCGAACCCCAAATAATACCCATTTTGATTTCCTAAAAATATTAATGGACACTCAAATAATTCCCATCTTGGTGTCCTAAAAATATTAAATAACCAAGCAATTTCGACTATTAAGTTTTATGTTTACCCCATTTAATATTTCAGGCGTCACTACACTATAATCCAAAATTGTATCTATGGATTGAAATAATATCGAGAAACCTATAAGAATAGTGATACTCAATAAACCGCATAATCGTGTTCACAATTCACTTATAGAGTGAACAAAAATAACTTGAAAGAAAATACTTTTCTGTTTCCAGAAAATTCTGAAAACTCGCTACCTTTTGAAGATGTTCAGTGAACTTTTTCCGATATGCAGGGATGTAAGCTATTTTCTACCTGAATTTTACACTTGAAGGTTACCACGTAATAAAACTTTCCTTAGCCCCGGTACGCACGGGCGATTTTTTATCGCGATGATTTTGTATCACACATATAATGTTCCCACTGCTGGGCTGTACCTCTCGTTGAGGGGGAGTGGAGCGTAATCCACTACGCGGGTCCAATGTGGGTTGCTGAATGTCACATGTCTTCGAATTTTCGGTTCCATAGGACATGCCGGTTTCCTCAAGATGTTTTCCTTCACCGTTTTGAGAGCAGTGGCGATGAAATAAATTATACAACGCGAAGCGCCTCATTGGGTTCGCACCCACGACCTATAACCGCCACATACAAAAAATCGCTAGTGGGTACGACGGTTTATTCTGTCTATTTTATTTGTATTCTCTTCACACGTAATCCATACTGAATAACTAAAATAGTCTGCTTACAAAACTTTATCTTTTAAACATGCATGTCCTGATTCGGATATTTTTTGAGAAAAACTTGTAACAAAAATGTAAACTTATCTCTATCTTCATAAAGTTTATAGTCTTTACCTATAAGTGCCTACAGTTTTTGACAATCCTTATTGTCGCTCGATGTGATGTATTTTGACTTTTGACGATCAATATGATCTGTCAGCTTATTACAGATTTTCTCGATTCTATCGCTCGGAACTGTCTCCACGATCGATAAATATCAAGTTACGAATCGAGAATCACGTGTTGATTTATCGATCGATATAAAATACGATGTCGATCGTCGGTTACTTACACATTTTTTTGATTTTCTTTGATCTCACGTGTCGATCAGCAAAGATCTAGAAAATATGTGGCACCTATAAAGTTGATGTTCCGTGATACTCCTGAATTAGCAGAGATACGCAAAGACATAGAAACTTGGTGAAATATTATTTGAACAGTCACGGTCATCCGCAGCAAAATTAATAAGAAAAACAAAATTAGAAGCGTTAACAATAGCATTATTTTTTTCATTTTATTAAGTAAATTGTTTTTGATTTTAGGTTTTAGTTTATTTTCACGCTGTCTACATCTCTTTATCTACTTTCCTACCGCAGGTATGCTGGAAGAGATTTCTTTAGAAATAAGCATCACCTTTGTACCTATTTTTCTGTTCCTCTTGTCTATTTAAATAATACATATGTGTGTACATAAATGGTTAAATAAATAAATAGCTTGAGTAGTAGCTTTAAGAGTTGAAAATAAATGTGATCTCATGTCTACTGTGTTAATATTAGTGGCAATTAAATAATAAGCATTTATAATATTACCTAATCAGATTGAATAATGATTTTATATTAAGTATTATTTAAGTTTCGCATACCATACATAGTCAATATGACGATTCAATTTTAAATTTCTACCCATAGCAGATATGCAAATAAAATGATTTGATGTGATTTGATTTTTGGAACGAAGTTCCTTATCGCACGGTATGGACTTGGCGGATCGGGGCTAGGCGAACAAAATTATAAGAATTTGCCGTCACGAGTTTCCGTCACGAACCTTTCTTTAATTGTTTGTTTGGTTGAACGCGTTAATCTCAAGAACTACTGGTTGGAATTGAAAAAATATTGTTTGAGTTGGATAGTCCTTTTATTAAGGAAGACTTTAGGAAAAACAGCATCATCAGGACTGGATCATAAATGAAAAATGTTGCAAAAGCGGGAAAAAATGATTCCTTTTGAGAGCTTCCGTTGCGTGCGCTGCGTAAACGGTTAAAGTTACGCAAAGATCATGTATGACGTAATTGTTCCCCTATAAAAGTTGTAACAAAAAAGTCCGCGACAGCATGTCTATCTTTTAAGGTTGACTCAATATAACCCTTTTTATGGTAATCTTTGTTCTGTGGATGTTCTAAATATACTACGAAAGGAACTTCGTTCCATCCGAGTGTTCCACGACACTCACACATTTTTTATTTGCAGTGTTATACACCTTAAGGTGCAACCAGACAGACCAAGGCATGCGTCGTATTTTTTTTTTTATAAGTATTTTAGAAGCCTCAGCCAAAGGCAGGCAAACAGGTAAAAAAAAAACATTTATGGCGCATGTCTCGCTCTGTCTGGATGCAGCACCTTTACCTGCAATCAATGAGTAAGGCATGGTCCTTCTTGCCCATCGTGACGATGTACTGGTCCATGATGCCGCACGGCATTCCAGGAAACTCGTGCTCTGCTTTCTGGCATAGCTTTGCCTTTTCCACTAACCTGTAGAAGAAAAAAATATTAAAAAAAAACCTAGATTTATAATTGCTACCTTGTTACATAAAAATACTATTTTTCTTAGTAGCCCGTGGGCCCAGTCAAGAGTGGGCCGAACTGCCCCTTAAGGCCGCGTTCACACCAACCAACAACGTTCACATCAGCAACCGACTGTGAGCGTACGTTACGTACGCAGTTTACTGCATTTCCATACATATTCCATTTTTCGTTCACAAGAAACCGACATACGCTATTACGAGCTAATACGCTATTAGTGAGCCTGCTCACAGTCGACAGCTGACTATACATTTGTTGTGAACGCGACCGAACCCTTGCCTTTAATTAACGCGTTTTTATACCCTCATGACGTCAAACGTGCAAGTGCGATGCAGCCATTTTTCGAGACCTACTTATGTATGTAAATGTCTAGAATACTACAATCCGTTCACAGCTATTTTAACTCTGACAGCAGCAACCCAATAGCAACCTTATTACAACTACTTTACAGATCACTGTGATTTTGACAGTGATTAAAAGTCAGAGGTTAAATAACTAACTTTGGCGGCACGGTTGGCGCAGTGGTTAAGCGATTGACTGCTGCGTTGCGTGTCGCGGGTTCGATTCCCGCACGGAAAAAATATTTGTATGATCTACAAGTAGTTGTTCCCGGTCTGGCTGCTTGTGTATGTGAGTTTTGAATGTTTTTAAACGCACCCACAATATAGGAGAAATTCCTAGTGTGGGGCAACGATATAAAAAAAAATTACTGTGATTGGATTGTATACTGCTATTACAAGGATCTCTTGGCGCCTGAATGACATTGACAGGGGGGCGTAAACATTCGTGCAATTGTTACATATAAAAATAAAAAAAATTGGCGGCGTTAGTTCCGATATTGGCCAGGCGCGAAAATAACCTTGTAGCGTTGTCCGCTGGTGAGTCAATAATTGTAGACAAAACAGCCTTTTAATCACAGTAGATTGCTACACACTACAACGGGTTCATGCAAATCTTGTCATGGTTCATCTGCCGCAAGTGGTGAATGCCCCACGGCACACACAACTATAGGCTGCAACCTCTGACATAAGCGGAGCGGGCCAACAAGAACAGCGGTTTATCTGCGGGGTAATTGCGTAACATACTTACAATGGCAGTGTCTTTCATTTTGACAATTCAACAACATTCATGGCGTTATTTAAGTTGTCGAGCATACGAATTCTTCAAACATATGAAGCAATGTATTAGTCAAAATCCTTTGGATTGTGATAGAAAGTGTGTGTAAGTCAGTGTGTGTGTGTGTGTGTCTGTTTGTGTGTGTGTGTGTGTGTGCTGGCTGAAAGAAAGGTATCAGTAGAGGGCTAAGCCACACACAAGTGACTATAGCTAATAATAATAATATATACTCATTAGGAGATAACAACTTTCAACAAGATTGACATAAGCTTGCTAGCTTATATCAATCCAATACATTTTTGACTGCTCCATCATCGTTACCGCTGGTAAAATATCACTTTGTCTAAGCCTCCGGTGACTGCGGCCAAGATTAGGTATTGGTTTCCATAACTGAGTGAATATCATCAAGGCCGTCGAGAAAACAGAATTCTGTACGAGGAAACTTAGTAAAATTATTCAATAAAAACGCTATATTTTCCTGTTTCTACTCAGCGCAATTCTGCAGAAAAACTAAGCCCTTTGCGTATGAGCTATGCTTTAATGTATGGAAATGTAACACTTTTTTCACCGGATTTTTTTTAGATTCCTTGCAGTGCCGGTAGAAAAGCATATTGCCACCCCGCTGCTCAGCACGCCGCTACCGCTTAAGCCCTGGACACAGCCATATTTCATATTTGTATACGTAAACACATGCTCTTGTTTGTCAAGTTTTATACACCATCCTGTTTAATTATCGATCGCGTTAATGAAATCACTGGAACGTATCTTCAATCGAATCCCGATGTAATTGTTTAGTTTTATCTGTTCATTAAGCAAGTGTGATTGGTACTTTAGGGAATGGAGTTTGTCTTAGGGTCAAATTAAAATCCATACTAATCCTAACTAATCCCAACTAATACTATAAATGCGAAAGTTAGTTTGTTTGTTACCTTTTCACGCCTAAACCATTGAACCGATCATCCTGAAATATTGTATATACGTTGTCAGGTGTACAGAAACGGACATAGGTTACCTTTCATCCCGAAAAAAAGTACTGTTCCCGAGGAAAACAACAAAAACGTTCTTATGATAATAGATGGCGCCACGTGTCTTTCGAATCATAATTGAATTATAAGACGAATTGATTGTCAAAGTCTAAATTAAAGCGAGCGAAGGCGCGGGCAAAAGCTAGTAATATTATAAAATCGAAAGTAACTCTGTCTGTATGTTACCTTTTCACGCCTAAACCACTGAACGGATTTCGATAAAATATGGCAAGGAGATAGATGGCATACTGAGGACGGACATAGTCTAATTTTTGCCCCGGTAGTACGGTCCCGTGGCTTAATTTCCAACAGCCACGCAGGCGAAGCCGTTGGCAGATGCTAGTATACTATAATTAAACAACGAAATCAATATGCTCTTGTTTCATGTATATTATCTTTATATATATAATTCTACTGTACGTGTGTATGTCACTGAACTCCTCCTAAGCGGCTGGACCGATTTGAATGTTTTTTTTTTGTATGCATTTGGGTGGCGCCCTAGATGGTTTAGATTCACAATTGGACCCGGTAAGTGGCGCTGCGATTAAGTTCTAGGAAACAGGACAACGTCTGACCGGTCAGCTAGTTGTATATTAATATAGATAAGTATATTCTTTATGTATGTTTTTATTGTATATGTAAATGGGACACCACTGACTTAAAGGGAGAAGGAGGGACAATACCTGCAGTATTGTCTCCCCTTCTCCCTTTAATCCATGCAAAGGTTATCTGTAAAAGATCACTTTTAGCTATAAGACCATGCACCCATTGTGTCACCCTATGTAATATTTCTACATTTATATCTGTCATTTTTTACGGTGGGCATAATAAAAAGTATTTTATGTATATCAATAAATATGTTGATGTAAAGACAGGGAAATTAAAAACTGTAGCAGGGGCATTGAGGTGGTTCCGCACTCTCGGTGAGTTGCACGAAACCAACATTAGTTTAACGGAGACTTTAAATTGTTGCCGTCATTTTCTTTTTGATACAAAACGCAAGGGATGGCATGAATTGAAAGTCTCCGTTAACCTAATGTTGGTGCAACTCAACGAGAGGTTCGTGCAACTCAACGAGATACATGCTAGATACTTACATAACTTTTATAAAGTTACCAGTGTCTCCGCAAAATTTATGAGAAGCTTTGAAGGGCCTATTAAAAGGCCTCATCTGGTAAGAATACATTCTTTTTTGGTTCAATATCGTGATTAGTTACATACCGATATGATATTACTTTGGCTCTACGGCAAAATATTGAGAGTAGAGGAAATAAGTTTATAAACATAAATAGAAGAAGGTACTTCTGCACGTCCTGGAAGAGGTATACTGCATTTCCGACCGTTTTAACCGACTGATTACCGTCCTATTGTTCAGAGGGATTTTGATTTGTGTTTACCTATGTAATTCTGGTCTTCATTTGATTAGCAATAAAATTCATATAGATACTCATACATTAGTGTATAATTAAGCTCATTGAATTTAAAGTTTTCTTTTTGACAGGGAAATGAAACGGGCCTCGCAAAGCTGATTTCGCCGACGTCCACGTGTGGTCTAGCGTGGCCACTGACTCTACCACCGCTGACTGACACGAGGAGACTTACCTGCTAACGCATACTTACCTACATAGTTTGTGATTGGTTGCGTTCGTGTACCGATCGCGATGGGGGCTATCGTTTTATGCTCACCAGTTGGCGCCACTGACGAGTAAGGTCCGATCAGTTCTTTTAGTTTGATGTTTTGGATATGTTTAAGTACCCATAAATTCATATTATGCATTTTTTTATTACAATTTAGAACTTCAAATGAATATTTAGTTTATAATGTTCCTAAAATTGGCAAGCAGACAAATTTTATTCTTCCTTCAAGTGCTACCAAATTAGATCCTAACTTTTTACTTAAAATCTTAAGCCGTAATTAATCAGCATCCTAATTACGTAATAAACTATCTATCACAATCTGAATCATTTTGAAGCCTATTGCTAATCCATTGCTTCATATGTTCGAAAAATTTGTCTGCTCAACAACGTAAATAACGCAATGAATAATATTGAACTGTCAAAATGAAACCCATTCCTACTGTTAGTGTGTTACGTAATCACCCCGTAGGAATGGCACAACCATTACAACAATTATGAATCATTCGTTAAAATCATACATCAATACATTTGACATCTAGAGACCTTACTCTACACTAGCGCCTCTAGCGGCGAACTCAAGCGCGATAGCCCTCATTAAAATACTCGTGCTGTGACATTCTGACTTCTCATTGGTGAATTGAGTTTGGAACACTTTCATTTTGAGTAGCCTCGTGGACCACAGGCCTTGGTAGCACTTACCCTACGCTTCTGCCAGTGAGTGCTTCAAGCAGGGTGAAGGTGGCGACCTCTATAGCTGCACTGCTGGATAGGCCGGCACCCATCGGTACATCTGTAACTATGACCGCATCGAAGCCGCTCACTTCACCTGTATTGGAGAAAAAGACGTATTAAATTGTGTGTGACGACATGTAAAGAAGAAGATTACAGACCTCTCTAATTTTGTTTCACTGTAAAAATCACAGTGATCTCTATCCGCGTTCTGATAAGGTTGCTTTTGGGTTGCTACTACTGCTGATAAGTCTGTCAAAATCATAGTGATCTTTAATCACATTTCAATGAGGTTGTTGTTGGGTTGCAGCTGTCATAGGCAAAAAACGGCACGGTTGGCGCAATGGTTAAGCGATTGACTGCTGCGCTGCGTGTCGCGGGTTCGATTCCCGCACGGAACAAATATTTGTATCACCTACAAGTAGTTGTTCCGGGTCTGGCTGTTTGTGTATGTGAGTTTAAATGTTTGTAAACGCATCCACAAACCAGGAGAAATTCCTAGGGTGGGGCAAAGATAAAAAATAACTATTTTAACTGGCTTGCTTTCTACTCAGAATAATAAATTGTTCTGAGGCTTTCTATGAGAGAGAGAGAAAGAGACAGATAGAGAAACACGCGCACGCCGCACGGCTTACAACTATAAAAAAAGTGTCGTTACAAAAAAAGTGTCGTTACAAAAAAAGTGTCGTTACAAAAAAAGTGTCGTTACAAAAAGTGTCGTTACAACTTTTGGTCTTAATTTTTTCCGTCTAGCCCCCTTTCGCAACGCGCGATAAGGAACTTCGTTCCAAAAAACAAAGTTATGGAACTTGATTGATAATTTCAGCCAAATTACGTTCACTGCTGGACATAGGCCCAAGCATTAGACCACCACATAGACTGGCCTTGTGTTTTTCGCACTTAGCAGATTTCCGCGACGTTCACCGGGCCCTCGGTCCACGTGGGAGGCCGATCAACGCTGCGCCTTCCACTCTTTGTCAGTCGTATGAAAAAGCTATAATTTAACCAATTGACGTAGCCTGTCAATCTGCTCAACAATCAAGTTCCCTGACTGTACAGTAAATTTTAACTTTTTCTCTATACCTTCGTCATATTTACGCAGGGTGCTATAATTTTTCATCATCATGGAGAGATCAATCTGAACAAAAGCAACTGCGGCAACTCGGTCTGACCAGAGGCGTAAGATTTTTTTCTATCCTTTATTATAAAGACATGTGACAACCTCAAACCACACTGGGCCCGCGTGGTGGATAATGGCTCGCTCGCTCTCACAGAGAGGAGGCCTGTGTCCCAGCAGTGGGACCGTTATAGGCTGTTTATGCTAATGATTATGCTTATAAAAATGAACCATCACCCTAATTACGTAACACACTGTCTATCACAATCTGAATCATTTTGAAGCCTATTGCTAATCCATTGCTTCATGTATTTGAAAAATTTGTAGGCTTGACCTGACATTTTTTTTTTTAACAACTTAAATAACGCAATGAATGTTCTTGAACTGTCAAAATGAAACCCATTCCTTATACTCTTAGTGTGTTACGTAATTACCCCGCAGGTTCAAGATAAGTTAAGATTGTTGAGCAAGGCTAATCAGCAATTTTAATGTAACTTATTTTTTGACGTCACTATTTTAAAACTTAATTAAGACAGTGTCGATTTGTACTTTACACAAGTCCGTTTCACTTTCTGGATCGGAACGGATGCGCTCGATTTTCATCAAGCAAATAGTAATCGCTCCGACGTCGTCGCAAGCGACCTGGAGGCCGAAACAGTCACATACGCAGGCGCGGCGCGACAGCGTGACGCGACTTTATTAGGACAATATGTATGAAAACTTCATGGAAATTGTTCTACAAGACTCGCATCGCACTGGCGCATCGTGCCTGTCTGCGGGAGCCTTTATGGTCATATGAGACAAAAATTAAAGTAAAAGCATCAATCTCAAAATTAGTGATCGATGGGTAGAAGTGACAATGGTTAATAAGTAGCCTTTATAATGCTAACTACCAAATCAGGTCTCACCGGGAAAATTCGCCACCACACCCTTCACATAATTCGCCCAGGCAGGTTGTCCTGGCTTCAAGGGAGCTGATGCTGTTGGAGCAGGGAAGCTGGTCTTCACCTCCTCGCCGGTACCCAGGACTGACAGCAGGCGACATTCACCTGTTTTGTTCAGACCACCCACTATGAGGGTCACGAAGGGTAACGCCTGGGGGAAGAAAGATTATTTTTATTGTTTTTGATGAATAGTATTATTGTATTTTTTTAAATATTGTGAAAAGGTGTTTTTTTTTTGTATCACGTAGCCAATTAATTGCAAGTGTTCTGAACGTCGTCATTGTCATGTACATCAGACAAAATTCTCTTAACGGAAAAATTCTTTGGATTTAATTGTGTTAAATGTATATGATGCGGCAGTACTCTAAACAAATAACCCATGATTCCTAGTCTGGTTGCGTATAATTGGATCTGGATATGTTATGCTGAATTTAGAACATTATAACAAGAGTAACTTCTCTTACTGTGACTGACTCTGGCTGACTGGCTCGTTGCCTCATGCTCAGCAGTACCGATAGCGACCACTAGACAGTTGTTGACTCGCCCCCTGTTACATGGGACTTAAACATTACTGACGAAATGTGGGTGTACTATAGATACACCTCTGCCTAATCCTTCGGGGAGCACAGGCCTGATGTTATGTTATGTTAACTTCAATCATAGCCGTCATATTTTTCACGCACTCATAACTTAACAAAAATTATGAGTGAGTGAATGTGAACATAAATTCAGAGGAAAATTAACTCAGCTTTGTGGCAAATAAGGTAATAAACAAAACAAAAAAAAAATGTTTTGAATAAACCATCCAACTAATTTACAATTTAATTTATAAAATTATGACAAGATTTCAGTACCGTGTTGCTAAATATTGTAAAAGATAAAACAGCTGAGTCTACGTCAGTTGTCACTTTAATTGGTGATTTATCATTATTACAAGAAAAAACAGTTCAAATAATATTTTCACAGAATTTCTTGACTATACCAATATTTTAGTAGGTACGACTGATTGCACATTTTTGTGGTAAACAAAAAGTTGACGAGAGTTTAAGGCTTCTTATGAAGTCCCCTTATTCAACTTTGCAAGTCAACTGCCGTTGTTTCTGTCGCTCTTAGTTAAAACTTGTAAGAATTCATTTGGTAACATCATGCGTAAGTACCGGATTTCACATTCTGAAGCTTAACCGGGTTTATTGTAGAAAGAGAAGTAATACAAGAACTCAGTACAAAAACCTTATCAATACGCGATAAATAAAGGTTAATCGGAAAATAAAATCAGTAAAACTCCGATCAAAGTACAGTGGTATAACCCACCATTGACATTTACGTTGTAAGTAATTTTACAAAAGGCGTAGGTGGCGAAGATACAATCGATGTAAACAGAAGAGATCTATCAGATCAAGACATTATCCAAAGGGTTGTTTTAATGGAAATTAAGGGGGAACCGCTAGGTTGCCCGCGAAATTCAAATTTCTTACAACAAATAAAACTCTTACAGAATTATAATCACTAAAATCGTCAATACAACTCTCTAAGTTCATATAATCCTATTGATTGATATTTTATGAAATCGTCATTCAATACAGATTTATATGAACATAAAGGGTTGTATTGAAGATTGTAATGATTATAATTCTGTAAATACATACTTGTTACGGTCGCGAATGATATTTATGTTCAACATACAACCTGACACTGACCTGCAAATTGCAAAAAACATAAGAAAATTTGAATTTCGCGGGCTACCTGGCGCTAGGAAAAGGGTTTAGTCGACGTCCTTGTGTCTTTACCCGCCTTAACTATTGTTAATGCTGTATTCATTATTGTTGTAAGCATTTTTCTGTCTGTCTTTAGTACCGTCCATTCATGCATAAAGGTTCCTTCAAACAGCCGCGACACGTGATGCGAATGGCACGCGACTCAAAAGCAGCAACCTTGCTCGAGCAGCGGTGCCTTTGTGTCGCTTACGATTCGCGTCGCAAGTCGCGCCTGTTTAAAGGAGACTTTACTCGTAATTATCTGTTTAAGTAGGTACCTACTTTTGTAATAGGAAATTGTTATTTATTTTTAATTATCAGGTACAAGTTTCATATGGAAAGTTGTTCTGTATGACGGGTACAATCAACCCCTTAAAGATAGTATATGATCCAGGTGACAAAACCAACAGCCTGTATAAATCTTAAATCTTACGTCTTATTTTAAGCCACAAATCCCAAACCCACACGTACAGAAGCTCAATGTCCCAAAATGCGGCGTTCACCTAATAAATCGGATGTACTCGTAACCACACACATCCGTGAAATAGTTGTCATGACTACCCACGAGGCACGTAACAGTGACAAATTTCACAGACCGCAACAATGTCCTGAGGAATATTATACGACAATGTTTTAAGGTGAATCACCCGCCCACAGCCACCGCCACCCCACCCCCGAGGTTGTTGAACAAGCAAAAGCCAGTAAAGAAAAGAATAACGTGATCTAGTGGTAGACACATTTAGTTACAACTTTACTTGAAAATTATATCTCAGAAAAATTCGACACCTAAGGCGGATTCACAGACTCAGATAATTATAATTAAGTGAGCTGACAAAATGACAGAATTAACGTAAAACAGACTTTAGTCTTCAAAGGAATTACATGCAAATTGGCATGGTAACAGACCCTATTGTTTTGAGCTCGGGATGATCCAGTTTTCGTTTCCAAAGCTAAAGCTTTCCAAACAATTTTATTTGTCAAGAAATTCCCAGAAATTAAAATTTAATTACATTTTTCCATGTCAATCCGGAAGCAGTATTATACAATTATAGTAAAAATAAAAAAATACTGTTCTGTACTGTACTGCATCGCTGATCTCTAGATGGCAAGCGCTACTACTGAGCATGAGGTCCTGGGTTCGATTCCCAGGTCAGGCAAAGTGTAAGGGCTCCTAAAAACAGGCGCTACACGCGACGCGAATCGCGCGCGACACCAAAGCACCGCTTGCCGCGCGACATGCGGTGCTATGATTGGTGGTGCAAGTAGGCCTTACAATGGAAATGGCTTTTATTTTAACAGTTCAACAACATTCATTGCGTTATTTATGTTGTTAAGCAAACGATTTTTTCAAGCATTCGGAGCAATTGATTAGCAATTTACTTCAAAATCTTTCGGATTGTGATCGAAGAAAGTGCGTTACTTAATTAGAGTACATAGCACATGTGTGAGCACTATGTACCTACTATATAGCCACCATTTACTAGGTTCGTCTTTCATTGACTTGAATGTGCCCTGGCGGCTGAGAGTATGTCATGCTCACTCAAATGTCTCGCTGGTGGTGGCCTGTGTGTTGGATCATTAAGTTCCCTTCAAAATGGTTGAGCTGAATGGTGCTAATCCATGCATCATTTTCGTGAACGGGCGCCGTCAGTAGGGACTGGTCATTACTTAGCTGCCACGGCTTATTTTAATTTAATTTATTATTTGAATCGTTTTTGTAATTTTATTACGGACGCTTTTAACTTCTGCATCATTCTCACATGTATAACATGAACGATGTAACCAATATTTTTATTTAAAAAGGTGTCCATGGAGTTTCTTGCCCGTTCTTCTCCATAGGTACCTACTACGCTTTGGAATGGGCAACTAGCTTCATCTTTCTGACTGACCAACCCCTTGACAATTCAAAAGTGCCTGTAATTGGTTTATTTGAAATAAATGCTTTGAGTTTGAGCTTGAATTTGACGATTTTTTCATGCATTCGGAGCAATTGATTAGCAATTTACTTCAAAATCTTTCGGATTGTGATCGAAGAAAGTGTGTTGCAAATTAGAGTCCAAATAAAAAAAAAAAGAACAAAAAGAGTGATTAGTGATAGCTTTGTAGATGTTTCAAAGTCCATAATTAAAAACCGGATAAGTGCGTGTCGGATCACGCACAATGAAGGGTTCCGAAATTGGAATGAATTTATCCCAAGAACAAACTTAACATTGTAGTTAATAATGTGTTCTCCCATACATTCCAACTACAAATGTAAGTTGGTCGACTATTACCCGTTAACTTGTATAGCCTACTTAGCTGTGATAGTTTTCCTTTTAACATCGTTATACCTTTTCACATATCCAAAAATGACCATTTAGCTGGCAGCTTACACTTGACTCGAACAAAAAATATTTCGCAAAGTGATCCCTGAATCCAAAAAAATATTTTCACTCACCGCAATGACCCCCCGATAGACTAAAAAACAAAATTGTATCCCCATTTTTTTACCATTTACTTGGCGAGATTATGTATATACCCATGCCTAATTATAGCTTTCCAGTACTAAGAGTTTCTAAGTTACGCCGCGGACAGACAAACAGGCAGACAGACGGACGGACATTGCGAAACTATAAGGGTTACTTGATGACTACGGAACCCTAAAACTGATTCTTACCACAGGTAAAACATATCCTTCACAATAGTCTATGTGTTCTCCTATAAGGTTGACGCGACCCGGCGCACACGCCGCAGCTGCGGGTTGACGACCGAACGCTGCCACGAACTTGTCGCGCGCCTGTTTCAGAAGCACTGCTTCACCTTTGGCTATCGCTTCATTTGACATCTGCAAGTAATGAAAATTATTAGGTATAATAGGACACGGTGCAAGAAGCTCACTTAATGATAAGAAGCACAGAGAGCTAGTGGACTTTGACACCGGGCTGCAGGCAGTCCAAGGAAGCTCTGCCATCCTTAGAGGACAGGTTAACCAGACGTTTATTGCGCCTGGACAGGAACGGCCTGCGCCTGGTGACGGTGACGGGGACCGTCACGGGACACTGCTCGCTAATCAAACACTTCCACACAATAGGCATCACGGACAGTCCTCTATGCAGGGCTTGCATGAAGGCTGAGGAAACCGGTGCACATGTGCTCTTGGAATGCACAGGCGTCACCCAGATTAGAACAAAAACCCTCGGAGCACCCAGATCCTACACAGATGTTCTTAGCAGACCAGGAGACATAATCAACTTCTGGAGGGAGGTGGGCTGGTTGGAATAACCACCGACAGCCACCATGGCCCACGCACAATGGTCCACCTGAAGGAATAAGCACGGAAACCAAATACCCTTTAATTTTCCCACAGAATAGCAGACACAACACTAGGTGGTTCTCTACAGTATTTACAATATTTAGTTACCAATTACCCAAAATGATGTAACCCAACCAAAAAAAAACACTCTGCGCCACCGCTACGTTCAATATGGGTAGGATGGGGTACGTACAGGTGCCGAACATGAACCAAAGTGACCTATCCAATGACAGACAATGCTTGACTCAAATAAACGAATTGTGTACATGTAGCTAGGGGGTAATTGCGTAACTCACTAACAATTGCAATGCCTTTCATTTTCACACAATCCAGCAATGGATTTGGAATTTCTTTTGAAATCGTTTCTGAAAATCATTTTGGATTCTGATAAAAAGTGAGTTATGCATTTAGGATGCTGTACTTACTTAAGAGGGTGCATGCTGAAAGTTGGCAACGTCGCAAATAGCTGCAAAATATTTCCTACTAAGTAGCTGCGCCCCGCGGTTTCACCCGCATAAGTCTCGATCCCGTAAAAACATCGACATAAAAACTTTTTTTTTGTAAAAAAGTTTTTATGTATTTTCGTTTTTGGCCACCGACTTCCGAAATCAAAGTTATTTTTACGTTTGTTAGTGTTTTTTTTGGAAGTCGGTTGTTTTTTTTGGAAGTCGGTTGTTTTTTTTGTAAAAACGTTTTTATTTTTCACTTTTTAGTTGCGGTACCTACCCCACAAAAATTCGTATACCACTACTTGGTATGTAAATAACAGTGACAGGAAATGATTAGCACATCATCAATATAAACTAAGTGGAAAAAATATGCAGTATTAAGGATAACTCAAAAACTACTGGTCAGACGTTCATCAAATTAAATGGAACCACATGTGAAGCACCAGCTATCAAATGAAAAAAGAGTCATCCAAATCGGTTCACCCAGACCAAAGTTCTGAGCTAACACAAATAAAAAAAATAAAAAAACATTTGACTTGAGAACGTCCTCCTTTTTTGAAAGTCTGTTAAAAAGTACCTCGGGCCCTAACCCAGGTCACGGTCTACACGTGTGTGCCAAATCTCATCCAAATCCGTAAGGCCCTTTTAGCGTGAAAAGGTAACAAATAAACAAACAAACTCACATTCGCATTTCTAAGATATCTAATTCAGTTTTATTATTGTAATTCATAATTCATGTTTTACTGCCCTATAGAACGATATTTTCATATTAACATTAAGTAATATTGACAAATTAATTAAAACAGCGAAATATTTGACAGCAATATGCGACGTTACGCATAGTAAGCAATCGCCAGGATCATACTCAATTTATTTCAATATAAAGGAAAAGGCATTTTCCCAGCTGGTATTATTATGAAAAAAACTTAAACAAAAAAAAAACTCAATTCTACACGCGTTGGTCAATGCAACCAATATTTGCCACCGACCCACTTCAATGTCATTAAAAGAAGTGCAATCAATTAAAAAGCTGGTGTTACAATGTCCACGTTGTAAGTAAATAATATTATGAGATAGATATATTATAACACTTCTTTGTTATGACATAAAACCAAATCTGTTTTGTTGAACGGATAGACATAGATGTATCCACCTAGTACGTATAGCACACTACGCACACTACTTTTACTAGATACACTGGTGTAATAGGGTGCGAACTTAAAGCCATCAAACGGGCTAGTTTGTGGGTTTTATTATTGTACATATGCCAGTCATCTTCTAGTTTTCCTCGTATACTGGATAGCAGGAAAATCGACGCCCAACCGGCTACCATGAATTAAGCAGTACATGAATCTGGAAAACCTGCGTTGAAACTTATGATAAACCATTTAAAAAAAAAATGCTGCTTCATAGAAAAGTGTGTGCCTCTGTGGTAGATTACAGCCCACTCCTACTCGAAGAGAGGAGGCGTGTGTCCCAGCAGTGGTAACATTATAGAAAAGGGCAATACCATCGCGGTTAAAACGTGTAGAAAAGTTTATTTTTAATAACCGATGAGAAAAAATTCTACGCTAGATCTAGAGTCTAGAATCATGTACTGAATTCATGGTTTCTGTTTGCGCATCCCCTACCGCCCTATATATTCAGCGCTGGTCTGCGATAGTCCCAACCATCATCAGCCACAGCACTGCACTGCTGGATGTAGGTCTCTCCGATTAAACACCATTTATTCTTGAATTTCGGCCACCCTCATCAGGCTGTCGACATAGCTCATAGAATAAGCAAGCTGAATTGGTAATGAGCCGGCCATGTTAGCCGTAGAACCGATGACCGTTGGGGTAGACATGTTCTTGAGTGGAGACCGCAAATCGGCAAACGTAAGGTAAGGCGCCGTCTGGCTAGCTGGAGCGACGATCTTCGCAGGGTGACTGGTAGCAGTTGGAGGAGAGTTTCCGAGAATCGAGATGAATGGCGTGCAATTGGAGAGGCGTATGCCCAACAGTGGACTGCTATAGGCTGATGATTATGATCCAGCTACTACCAAATTAAGTTAATTTTCGAATCCCTAACACAGAGGACATCGGAGGGGGAATTTCCCATATTTTTAAGAACATTCGCATTCTAATACCTCTTATTTTCCCACATTTTTAACCCCGACGCAAAAAGTGGGGTGTTATAAGTTTGACCGCTATGTGTGTGTGCGTCTATCTGTGGCACCGTAGCTCTTTAACAGGTGACCGATTTGGATGCGGGTTTTTTATTTTGAAAGTAGGTTTTCTAGCGGTGGTTCTTAAACATGTTTTATCAAAATCGGTTCAGCCATTACAAGATCTTCAGCTCTTTTTTGTGTCGGGGCTTTTTAATTTGACCTATTATTAATGTTTTTTACTTTGATTGCCGCTGAGATCAAATTGCGACTAGATTTTAAATGTACTTCATTACTTCAGCAAGGGGGCTCGTGGCATATTCCACACGAGTCGATCGAAGGTTTAGCTAAGCTTGCCGAGGTCAGTCCGTGGATGGGTGACCATCCATAACATATCGAGAGCCCTCCGTGCCTCGGAAAGCACATTGAACTGTTGGTCCCGGCTATCATTTGTAGATCTTTGACGGTCGTTACGGATCGTCAGAAGTCCGAAAATCTGGCATCCAGTCTTACCAAGGGGTATCGTATTACCCAGTAACTGGGTTGTGGAGGTCAGATAGGCAGTCGCTCTATGTAAAATACTGGTATTCAGCTGCATCATTTAGACTGCAAGCTGACCTCAACGTAGTCAGATTATGATGACCTTCAGCAATCATTGAAACGTACCTACCTTCAATTCAACGCGCTAAAATTAGACTTTCCGATAATTTTATAACATTATTGGTTAGATAGCAGCCAATTTAACTTTACAGACAAGTTGTAACTCAGTTTATGGTCAAAAGTGATAAATAACAGGGTTATCTTAAGTTTAGACTTGTATCAATATTATGCATAAGACGTCGGTATTTATATCAGAGTTTTGTTATCTTTACGTGTTTCTTTGATGAAAGACCGGAAAATTGATAATGAGCTTTTCAATACTTTGACGATTATACAACCGCGAATCCGGAGGTCAGATAGGCAATCGCTTCAGCTACATCCGGTTAGGCTGGAAGCTGACCCCAATGTGGTTGGGAGAAGGCAGACAGATTGATTGATTGAAGTGAAGAGAATAAAATACACTAAAATACTGTTAATTTAAAAATGTATGTGCTAAACAGTGCACAATTAATAATAATAACAAGTTGAGAAGACGAGATAAAAGTTGAGAGATACTAGTTGAGAAGACTAAATAAAATTCTAAATATTTATATTATTGTAATTTATAATATTAATAACAAATATACAAATACTTAAATCAAATATAAATACCAGAAAAGCAAATGATACTTTTTTTTTTTTTCTTATCAAAAAGTGCTTTCATCCTCTCTCCTATTAAAAATAAAAACTTTGCTGTGCCCGACAGGATCCATAATTGATTCGAAGTTTTAACATACCAACTGTTATTAATTTATTATGTACACATTATGGAATGCAATAAAGTAATAAAGTATTGAGTATTGAGAAAAACAACCAATTTTAAGTAAAGAAAACTGGTATATTTCGTTTCTCTAAAGTTAAAACAAAATAGTGACTTTTTTTTAATGGTATCCACCATTAAAAGGATTAAAGGAACGAAATACACCATTCTTCTTTTACTCTCGAGCTGTATTCAAATAACAGTATTATTGTATAATTGCATAGCACATGTGTGAGTAAGTATGTACCTACTATAAAGCTAGCATTTACTAGGTTTTTCTTTCATTGACTGAATGTGCCCTGTTGGCTGAGAGTATGTCATGCTCGCTCAAATGTCTCGCTGGAGTGGCGTGTGTGTTGGATCATTAAGTTCCCTTCAAAATGATTGAGCTGAATGATGCTGATCCATGCGTCATGTTCGTGAACGGGCGCCGTCAGTAGGGACTGGTCATTTCTTAGCTGCCATGGCTTATTTTAATTTAATTTAATATTTGAATTGTTTTTGTCTTTTTATTACGGACGCTTCTAACATTCTGCATCGTTCTCACATGCATAATTTCAACATGAACGATGTAACTAATATTTTGTAACCATATTGTGATTTAAAAGAGTGTCCATGGAGTTTCTCGCCCGTTCTTCTCCATAGGTACCTATTACGCTTTGGAATGGGCAACTAGCTTCATCTTTCTGACTGACCGACTCCTTGACAATTCAAAAATGCCTGTAATTGGTTTATTTGAAATAAATGCTTTGAGTTTTTGAGTTTTAACATTTTATTTTTTCTTGTCTGTGACAAAAACATTTACCGGTCAGCAAGATTGGTAGGTAGCTGGACAGATCGGCCAGGTGCGTCAGACTTGTACATCTGCACCCTTGCCAAATTCTTTTCAAAAAGATTAGATACAGTTAGGTAACAGTCACACAATAGTTCAAGGTTGAGACTAGAGCCCTAATGTGATAACCTACTGGATCGAGTTAACTGTTTACTTCATACGACCTTTAGGACCAGCTCAATGACGAACGTCTAATGTATCTGGGGGTCTACTGTCTAAATCCGTCACTGAAAATACTGGCCCGCCCGAAAGTAGTTGATCTGTCAAAACAAATGACAAATTCAATTTTTCGAACGGGCATTAACACATCGCGAGGAGGGACAACTGTCAAATCGTGTTGTCATTCATTCTTAGTTCGGGCTCCAAAGTAATCATATGTGTCTAGAGTTGGAAATGCCCGTAACTTCGGCCGTAACTAAAGATTTCGTGCTTAAGGAGTAGACTCCCTGGTACGTGTAGTGTTTATGTTAAGCTTTGGTTTCCTGGTAAAGCGATTCCGTCACATTAAACGACCGTCAAGAAAAAATTAATGAAAATTAATGTGTCAAAAACGCTATGTATTTGGAAAGCCGTTATTGTGTGACCGTTCACCGTTTTATTAGGAAACCAAAGCTTTACATTACAGCTCATTCACACGTGGGTAAAAGGGTGCCACACACTTTTTCGGGTTGGCATGATTCGGAACAAATGAGCGGCAAAATCGAAAATATATTTTGCCGCTCGGCAGTGCCGTGTCGTGCCGACCCGAACAGAAGTGCAGCACACCTCAGTTTTTCCGTATCGTGATTTCTGACGGACCGTTATTATTCTGTGAAACTGCCTGAAGCGTTTTCAACAAAATCGTAGTCAATATTCTACGAATCGTAAAATCGTAAACTGAAGGATTCGTAAAAAAAGTGGCATCCGTCAAAAATTAAATAATGATTCGTCGATAGAAACATAGGCTTTTGTTTTTATTTTAAACAACAGTTACTGCTCGTTTACTTATTATTTTGGGAATGAAAGGATATTATCATATTTCTTATAATTCTCGATACAATAACACATTATTATTCAAGAATTGGCATCGTCCGGCCCGTTGTACACGGCACGGTTTCTTTACGGTACGGCGCCCTAGCCGCACCGTAGAATAATCGTGTGAGCTTCTAAATGACACGGAAAACCACAGGACGACGCATACGGCGCGCGGCGGCGCGGCGCCGGTGACGTGCCGTAGTGCCTCCGTGTCTGTCAACAACGACACAACACTGACGATCTTGCCTTCACACAGCGACTTAACCGTAGTTTTTCGCGGCAAATAAACATGTGTGTACAACGGGCCTTACATTTCACTATTCATGAGTCTATGACACGACATTATTTTTCAGCTTGATTAATTATATTTTTATCAGAATATGCTTTATAATCAGTTTTCGGTATTAATATATTACACTGGGATTAAACTGTGGCGGCATCTAATCGCCACATGCGAGCTACGCGTTATAGTTACGTCACGCAAAATCCTGCATCGCACAAGCAGAATTTACCGCGCAGCTAGCTTTTATACAATGTCCTGACACACGGTGTTCCTGAAGAACCATTAAATGTTATCAAAACGTACCTCAAATTGGGCTATCAGAGATGTTTCTAGGTCACTTATAGTTTCAAAATTTGAAAGAATCAAAATCCTAGCTGATATTTTTTTCGAAATATCGATATTTTGCCTTTTTTTTCCAAAGTTGTATATTGGTGCCGATTCTCTTGTACACCGAACTAAACTATCACTAAAATTTCTTACTTTTGGCTAAAATATCTCTAAATTTAAAAATCATTTTGACGCAACTAAAATTTAATTTGACAATCGCAACTCCACATGGTACCTGCTTGTTTGCCCTACCCCGTGAATTTATTTTAGAGCCGGAGGCGCGCATGGGTGGCAGCCTCGGCGTGTTTTATATGGATTTTTTCACTTTTTGTACGGAAAATATAAAAAAAAAAATACCTACATGTAGAGTTATATGGGTTTAAAGGTTTCATAGAGGGGGTCGAAATTTCCATTATCTTTGCGATAGGACACACCGTTTTCGAGATATAAGCAAAATAAAAAATACAGTACTGTTTTTGCCCCTGAAGTCGAGGTGTTGTGGTGAAACTTAGTTCATGGCAACTAATTTTATTCCACACCTTTTTAATCGCGATTAAAAATAGCCAGATTTAGTTAAGACAACCAAAATTTTAGGTTAAAAACGACAAATTCAGAATAGCAAAATTGCCATTTTCACTAAACTAATTAATCAGTACCATCTTAGTGCTGTCAAACTAAAATATAGTTAAGTTGTGTCACTTTAGTCTATTTCAGAATGAGAAATCGTCTTTTGACAGGACTAAACAAAATTTTAGTGATTTTTAGTCTAGTTAAGAGAATTTTGTGACAAGAGAATCGGCACCAATGTGTGTGTACGGTATCAACATCGCCACATGCGAGCTACACGTCATACTGACGTCACGGAAATCCTGCATCGCGCAAGCAAAGTTACCGCGCGACTAGCATATATACAACGTCTAGCTAGAGTATGAGTGAGCTTTACACCCTGTTCCTCATACCTCTATATGTGCAATAGCATTCACCTTTCGATGAAATTTCTCAATCCCTCCATAAATATAACTGTTCCACTTTTAGCCGCACCCAGGACCAACGACGAGGACGTAGTGGTTGTATGGACCCTTTTTTTTTGTAGATTTCTTTACATATTTTTTTTAAGTCTCAAAAAGTTATGGATTGAATAATTGGCATGATATTTCAGATATGTAAGGATGAAAATTCAATGACAGCTTGGTGTAGTTTTATGGCATAACATTTATTTTCAATATTATTTATTTTATAACGGCCCCAATATTTTAAAAACTCATGATGGACTGACTCTCCACTTTGCTCGGACCAAAGACCTAAGCCATTATTATGTTACACTGCATATATTTTGTCTAATAAGATTTTCTATTTTTGTACTTAGTACAAAATGATTTGGGCTTGATTTACCAAATACATTTTTTTTACCATTTGGGCCACAAACCTTTTTTTCTATTCTCAAAATGAGAAGCTTTATTTATTAGATCAGTCATACCTTGAATATCTAACGTATGTACCTATAGAAATTATTCTGTTATATGAGACAACATATACAAACACAATGTACGGAATAAAATTTACTTTTTCTTTCAATCTCATATACACAGGAGACACTAAATCTCTTGCCAGTTTACATGCGCCACCTGGTAGAGTGTATTCGAATGATAATCTGGATATGAATAAAACTAAATGTTTTTACATACAATAAGTTTTCCTTATTTATTTACATTATGAAATAGCTACTGAAAGAAGTATTCAGGTGATTGTTATTACGAGTATTTTATTTTTTTCGTATTTTTTTCCCAAAAATTAAAAAAAAAAAAAATTTTTAGAAATGTAGAAGTCAAAACTAGTTTTTTTTTTCGAATGAATTGCATTCTGTTTAAGATACAAGTCAAGTCAAGTCAAGTCAACGTCGAAAAATCACTTTACTTATTTAAATAACCCAAGAAAAGTCAAATTTGAAGAAGGGGTGGATCAAAAACAAAAATTCCAACTCATTTTCTCCTTTTTAATTTATCGAAAAATATAAATTTTACAATTTTTGGATATATAGCATGAACAAAAAAAAAATTAATGAACGTTTCACCAGATGTATGAACGTAAACGAGGCAAAAGGGGTATGTAAGGATCGTAGCAGGTGGCGTTCTGTAGTTTCTACCTACCCCCATGGGAAGAAGGCGTGAGTTGATGTGTATGTGTATGTAATGAACAATAATTTCCTGAACGTAGTATGTATCATGAAATTTTACACAAAAAATGAAAAATTACGATATTTCGAAAAAAATATCAGCTAGGATTTTGATTCTTTCAAATTTTGAAACTATAAGTGAACAACTCTCATAGCCCAATTTGTGGTACATTTTGATAACATTTAATGGTTCTTCAGGAACACCGTGGACATCAATCGTCGGGCAGTAACCCACCAGACACGCCACCCGTCTGGTCGGATGATCCTCCCTTTTCTATTTAGGATGAGTGAACTTTACGCCGTGTTCCTCATACCCCTAAAAAACGATTAGGTATTTCGTCATATTATCAAAAGGATATGAGTAAAAATAATTCAACAGTAAAAAAAACAACCGACTTCCAAAAAAAACCACTAAAAGACGTGAAAAATAACTTTAATTTCGGAAGTCGGTGTCTTTGGTTTAGTATTTTCGTTTTTGGCCACCGACTTCCAAAATTAAAGTTATTTTTCACGTATTTTAGTGTTTTTTTTTGGAAGTCGGTTGTTTTTTTTGTAAAAAAGTTTTTATTTTTCAGTTTTTAGTTGCGGTTCCTACCCCACACAAATTCGTATACCACTACTTGGTGTGTAAATAACAGTGAAAGGAAATTATTAACACATCATCCATATAAACCAAGTGGAAAAAATATGCAGTATTAAGGATAACTCAAAAACTACTGGTCAGACCTTAATCAAATTTAAATGGGACCACATGTGAAGCCCTAACCTCTCAAATAAAAAAAGAATCATCCAAATCGGTTCACCCAGTAAAAAGTTCTGAGCTAACACACATAAAAAAAAAAAACATACAAGCGAATTGAGAACCTCTTCCTTTTTGTGAAGTCGGTTAAAAATTATAAATAAAAATAACTACGTATAAGTAGATAGGTAGATAGGCAGTCGCTCCATATAAAGTACTGTTATTCAGCCGCAACCGGTTTTACTGGAAACCGATACGAACTAAGTTGGGAAATGGTTAAGCAGGCAGATTGATAGCCACCCGTACGTCCACCCCGGTTAGTTAGCTCCGTTGCCGAATGGCCATCCTTTTAAAATGGACTATTTCCGTATAGCACATTCTTACCGCCACACAAGAAAAAAACACGACCTGAGAGTTGGACTTCGATTCCCACCTAGGTATTACAACATTGTGATAACGTCCCCAAATACCTATAAGAAATTTGGAAAATCCAAAAGTTCACGCCTCATAATCAATCAATTCTATAAAAAATATACGACGAACGAAATGTCCGTATTTTTATATTACTAAACTACATTGAATTAGACCGTGATTTTCGAAAGGACTTTGTTTTCGATAATACTGAAGCGTTTAAAAAAATGGAGTCGATTACTTAAGTTTTTTGGGAGTTATCGTGACCACGCCAGGATCCATACGTACAGACACACGGACGTCCACAGAATATTTTTTATACAGTTTTGTCGTTATTTTAAATAGCAAAATGTCTTTTGAAAATAACATGAGTGTTGAAACTAGTGATTTTTGATGGCGTTTGTGTGTGAATATTATTCTACAAGTGCGATATGAAGTAAATAGAAACATTTATAGGTCAATGAATTACCTGTTCTTTGTAAGGCGAGAGTAGAGCACTACCTCACGCGCTCGCTTATGAGGCGTGCAATTTACTAACTTACACGAGCAATGTACTATAGTGTTAATAATATTAGTTTATTCTTGGATTAAAACTATGCCCGAAAATCGGTGATAGGCCTGTTCGGAACCTCCTTCTGCGAAGCAGTAATGCTCGCGAAGGAGGAGGCAGATCGCGTGAGGGAGAGGCAATCGTTGCGCCCTCACGCCCCTAGTTGCCGCAGGAAGAGACACCCTGGGCGTCGGAAGTAACTCCCGGCCACCGTAGGCGCGGGTTTGCGGACGGCGAGCAATGGGCAGCTCGCCATCCGGTAGGGACCAGGCCCGGGTCGACAGCTCGTCGTGTTCCACGCGCGCCTTAAAGAGATGTCAGCATCATTGATAGGGTCCGATAGGGCCGATGCCTGCCGGGATCGCGGATTGTTCGAAAGAGTTAACGTTGCCCCGGCGCAGAGGCAACTGAAGAAACACGGGTGGGTTTAAGTCAGTAAGAGTCTGACACGCTCTCCCGCTCCGCCCAGAGCGGGAGAAGTCATTTGATGGATACCCAAAAAAAAAGTCCTGTTCGGAAACTAAATCCATATGCTTGCAAACTTCTTCGATGAAGAGCATACTAAGGCCCCATTCACACTATCATATATTTATCTTAAAAATATGCATCTTTTTCATATCTGTCAAATTGTATGATCATATATAAACGTCATACTTAACCTTTTATGAAACGTGAACTTGGATCCACGCGAAACACAATGGCTTTTTAATTGTGTCCATAATTACGGCATTCAACCGGTTAATCTAGATGGATAACGATTTAGCCGTGTTTTCTGTTGATATGAGTGCAATTTTATTAATTGCATTAAAAAAGAAGATTTAAACGGTAAGAAAAAGAGAGAGATCATAGAGAAAAAAAAGATCGTAGAGTTAGATCATGGGTAGCAAGGCTATCAGACAGAGGGTATAACATAACATAACACCGTACTCGAAGAACTTAGATTGGAATATAAAAAATCTTACAAAATAATATCTCCGGATGGATGAAGTTTTTTTAAATATTCTTGCAAACTAGATGGCAAGTTATTTAAAAAAACAACAAAAATCTTACAGCTACAACAACAATTTAATAATTTAAGCATTTAGCTAAAACACATGAAACCACACGATATTAAAATAAGGTTCAGAAAACAAATGTCGGTCGCTACGATGTGTGTGTCCGATGGCTCTCGAGCGAAACGGAGGCGCCGTTTTTTTTTTTATTGGCTTCTCGCAGGTCAACCTAGGAGGTTGTCGGCAGGCGCCGTGTGACAGCGGTTCCTTATATATGGATTGGTTTGGTGAGTGCTTCTGATTCACAACACTACATATTGTCAAAGGTAGCAACCATAATTTCAAAGCAAGAAACTCACTTTAGATGCCCAATTAATGCAAAAGACGCATTTATTATTAACCCTGACTACCGAAGAATCTTTTTTCAACTTACAGTTTCTAACCGAAATTCCCCAATATATAAGACTTTTAAATTCTTGCATTTTGACGCCATTTTTGAGGTTAGACAGATATGATCGTATTTGTACGCTTGATATCAAATAGGATCCCTTAACTATGATCATAGACAATATGAATCATAATATGATAAGTCAATTTTATATGAAGTACGGCACGGTATAATAACTACATATTATGTAGTTATTATACCGTGCCGTACTTCATATAAAATTGACTCATACATCTCTGATCATATTTCTATGATAGTCTAACGACTGACAGATGTCAAATACAGGGGTTACGAAGTAAGTGTGAGAGGAACGATGTTGTGAACCTTGACTAAAAACTGTTGGTTTTGACAGAATGAATGTAACGTCATCATGTCATCAGAATTAAAGTAACGACCCGATTGTCATTAACCGTGCTCGAATACAGACTACGAACTGCTACTGAAAATACCGAATGAAAACTCAAGAACAATGCTCTCGACCCGACTTTCAACATTCGCTCTATCAACCGCTCGCTAAGCCAAAGCGGCAGTATCAGTCGTTATAACTACTCAGAAGCGTTTCGTTGCAGTTTTGTCAAACTGCATAAAAACCACAACATCTAAACAGGGGGCCAAGTCTACTAATTTACAAACGTCACAATGGTCTCTGCATTGTTAGTTTTTGACAGATTTTATATGGCAAATATAAAACAACAAAAAACAAAAACAAATACAAATATTAAAAACAAACAAAAAAAAAAAACAAATAGGCAAATATTTAACTAAATGTTATGAAAAAATAGTTTTCGTCTATGCATGTATGGGTGGAAAAGTGTAACAATTGGGAATTGGGATTGGGATACTATGTTGTGTCGTTTGTAAATTAGTAGACTTGGCCCCCTGCTCTAACCGCCGTGCAATGATAAGCAAGTGACAGTGCAGTGCAGTGTTAAAACGTTTAGAGACTGATAACACGTATTAGATCACATTTTTTATATCTTTCTTTGTACGACTGTTTATATCCTAATTCAATTACTCATAAACATATCCATTTTTATCGATATTTTATGGCCATTTCTGAATAAACTGAAAATGACAACTTCTGAAAAAATTGCTTGTTATTTAGATACAGTTTATTGTTAATACCATGGCAGTATTATTGCAGCTAGCTTGTATTGCAGTCCAAATACAGACCGTCTGCATACGCAATCCAGCATACGCAACCCGCGCGTGTAAACATGCTCAAATCACTTGCACCGTGTAAATCCTTTAGGTACTATAGGCATTGAACTCGACATACCGAACGGTTGCTAGTACAAATGATAAATGATAAATGATTTTATTTCTGTAAGTAGGTTTGTACAAACACTTTTACACGTCAATCATATTTTTTAAACTAGATGAGGTCGGCGTTTCCTATCTGACTACTCTGAGAAGAAAGGCCGAAACAAACTCAGAGGTTACAGTCTCTTTTAAAGTCCAGACATAATCTTGGTCAGATCATGTGAATACCATGTAGATTGGTATCTGAAATGGTCTTTTGAGGAAAGAACCGCACAGATTGAGTGGACCTGCAATGAAGGGTGTACTTGATTTGCAGTGGTACACGAAACAATCAGAAGACTCCAAACGATGGATTGGTTTTTATTAAAAGCCCTATGAAGTTTGCGGGGTAATTGCATAACACACTTACAATGGCGATGCCTTTCATTTTGACAGCATCGTTCTCACATGCATAATTTCAACATGAACGATGTAATCAATATTTTGTAACCATTTTTTGATTTAAAAGAGTGTCCATGGAGTTTCTTGCCCGTTCTTCTCCATAGATACCTACTACGCTTTGGAATGGGTAACTAGCTTCATCTTTCTGACTGACCGCCCCTTGACAATTCAAAAGTGCCTGTAATTGGATTATTTGAAATAAATGCTTTGAGTTTGAGTTTGAGTTTAAAGTTCAATAAGATTCATTGCGTTATTTACATTGTTGAGCAGACAAACTGTTCAAACATACCTATGAAGCAATGGATTATAGTATATTGCTTCGATCCCAAATAAATTGGGATAAGGGTAGGAAAAAGATTAGCGATTTCCTTCAAAATCTTTCGGATTGTAATTGAAAGTGTGTTACGCAACTGGAAGTACCCAAAGTACTGCCGACAAAGTAACTTTGCCGTAATAACGCAACACACTAACAGTAGGAATAGCTTTCATTATGACAGTTCAACAACATTCATTGCGTTATTTACATTGTTGAGCAGACAATTTTTTCTAACATATGAAGCAATGGATTAGCAATAGGCTTCAAAATGATTCAGACTGTGATAGCGTATTATGCAATTAGAGTGCGGGAGCGTAGTGACTGAAAATATTTTTTAGGGACGCGTATGTTAAAAACTTGGATGACCCCTGATTTAGACTGTGTTAGATAGTTAGGTAGTATTTGGGATATTGTCACATTATCATGATACAGTAAACAAAGTTATTGTTAGTCAACAAAGTATTTTTCTTATCAGAAAGAAAAGAAGAAAGAAAGAAAATACGTTTAATTCTCAATACTCAATACTTTATTGCATTCCATAATGTGTACATAATAACAGTTGGTATGTTAAAACTTCGAATCAATTATGGACCCAGTCGGGCACAGCAAAGTTAATTTTTAATAGGAGAGAGGATGAAGGCGCTTTTTGATAAGAAAAAAATAGTATCATTTGCTTTTCTGGTATTTATATTTTATTTAAGTATATATATATTTGATAAGTATTAATATAAAAAATTACAATAAAATAAATATTTTGAATTTTATTTAGTCTTCTAGACTGTTATTTTTATTTATTTTTTATTTTTTTATTTTAGATGGGTTTGTTCTAGACTGTTATTATTATTAGTTTTGCACTGTTTAGCACATTAATTTTTAAATTAACAGTATTTTAGTGTTAAAATAAATTTATATTCAAAGTGAAATTTAAAATGAAATATAGGTATTAAATTAATAGTTTTTATTGTTGTTGAAAGTTATCGCTAAAATATTCGTCAATAGTGTAGTAGCTATTGATTATCAGAAATTGTTTTAATTTATTGATAAAGATATTATTTTTATTTATACTTCTGATATATTCCGGTAATTTATTGTATATTTTAATGAACATAACAAATGGACTAGAAGAGTGCATTTTGAATTGTTAATATGACGCAGAGAAAAACACACAAATACAAAAAATAACAAGTTGGGGAAAATATGCGTCACATCCATGCGAAACGGCAATCACTCAGCATAATGCTACGACCCTATGCGAGACAGAGCCCCAGCGCTGGTTATCAGCGACAACCGGCGTTGACGTGATGACGTCAACCAGTGCAACATACGAAAATATAAAAATAACAAAAAAAAAGAAGAAGAAAATAAACACACAATACCTAGTTCTAAATATTTATATAAACATAATATTATAAAATGGTAACAGTCCGTTTTCTAAAACTATAGGTTTGACGTTTTAACATACTGATTACGATTGTTTTTGTTTACTGATTATTATCAGTAGTTTTAATTCAGCATCGTAACTACTTAGGTATTTTTAACTTTCACCTATATCTACTAGGTATCGAAACTACTACTTGAACTGTCTGTAACATTTTAACGCCTAAACCACTGAACCGATCTTTATATTTGACGATGTAGCCGGAGACATGTAGACATATATAGGACATAGGCTACTTTTGATGGTGGAAATTTTGGTATAAAAAAATATGAAATTAAAAATACACTCAAATAAAGCCTTGCGCAACAGCTAGTCTTTTCAATATTTTTACACATAATCAACAAGTTTTCATTTATAAAAAACTTTTTTACAAAAAAACAACCGACTTCCAAAAAAAACACTAAAAGACGTGAAAAATAACTTTAATTTCGGAAGTCGGTGTCTTTGGTGTTATATTTTCGATTTTGGCCACCGACTTCCGAAATTAAAGTTATTTTTCACGTCTTTTAGTGTTTTTTTTGGAAGTCGGTTGTTTTTTTGTAAAAAAGTTTTTATTTTTCACTTTTTAGTTGCGGTACCTACCCCACACAAATTCGTATACCACTTCTTGGTGTGTAAATAACAATGACAGGAAATGATTAACACATCATCCATATAAACTACGTGGAAAAATATGCAGTATTAAGGATAACTCAAAAACTACTGGTCAGACCCGGATCAAATTTAAATGGGACCACATGTAAAGCACCACCTATCAAATAAAAAAAGAATCATCCAAATCGGTTCACCCAGAAAAAAGTTATGAGCTAACACACATAAAAAAATAAAAAACATACAGACGAATTGAGAACCTCCTCCTTTTTGTGAAATCGGTTAAAAACACGTTTAAAATGTTGTCAAATAAGTAAGTATTGTAAGTCGTCGCAAAAGTCTACTAATTAATACTTGGTGCCTCTGTTTATCCATAAAGGCTGCTGTAAGAAACTAATCTTGCTGATAAATTATTTTTGCGACATTAAAACTGTACACACAGATCAAAAAGGTTAAGCAAACATTGATAAGAGTGACTGAACGGAACGAGCAGGGTGATATGACCGAGACACACACACCCACTCAAACACAGTCCTATCACAGTTATTTACAACCCAAACAGCAGCTCAATAGCGACCTTATTACAACGCTAACATAGATCTCTGTGAATTTAACAGCTATTGTAGGAAAACCTGCTAAGGTGGAGATTCACAGATGACTAAGCCCTGGAGTGTATATGTGGTGCTGTACCACAAACAATGGGCACTTAATATCGTGTCCGGCGTATCCTGTTGCCTGCACGTTACAGGAACTGATGGATGCTACTGAAGGTGCCAAATTTAAAGCCAAATTCTGGGCTGACTCAATTTAGATTGCCAGGACACGCTAAGAAGAAACAAAATCAGAGATAAAATAACAAACTTTTTACTTCTTCTTCTTCTTCTTCGTCGTGTCGCTGTCACGACTTTTCTCAAATTTTGTTAGCCCAAAACTTCGCCACTTCCACGGCGTCATCGGTAGCAGCGTAGAGGTCACTTTGACTGCAAGTTTTGGGACACAGAGGGCAAGATAGAAGCTGGAGCATAGTTTGCGACATTGCTCCACATCCACATCCAGCTGCCGTTCCATCGAACTAGCCCCACTTTACCAAGTTGGAGTTACATCTACCTACTTGTGTCTAGAGACGGTTCAGGGACTTCCAAGTGGACTACGAAAGGTTACACCCTGCAGGAAGATGCTCTTTCTCAACTTTTTACTAAAAACTTTATTCAGTATCGTTTTAATTCGGGGAAGTTTTTGATCACTTTTCCAATAAGGATAAAAATTATGTACATTGTATTTTTACTATTAGGTATATAACAATAGTTTTAGGTACTTTTAAAGTATTTTTTATCAGTCAGTTGCGTTAACTAAGTAAAGTTTTAGCGATAAACAAATGAGAATTAGTTATCGACTTATCGGAAACAAAAAGTTAATAAAAACAATAACGTTAGCGACTTGTTAATGCTTCGATACGTACCTAAATAAATAAATTATCTAATTGTCTTTACAATATTACCGTCTAAATCCATGATTTTCATTCACAAAACCCACGTAAAAGTTATAAGAAATTAACAACAAAAGTTAATTACTTTTTTCCTTCATTTCTTACAAAATACAAACCTACACCACTTTCCTCTAAAAAAAACTCACTAAAACATTATCACCTTTTTCAAAGCCCTCTAAAGAGCCACAATAAACATTACAACTTATGTTATCAACACTATAAACACGCCTACCTTTAGTTTTTAATATTTGTCCTACACAACCGTTCGAGCTGGCACAACGCGTGGTACTCAATGGCGATAACAAACGTTCACTAAAAAAACGTTTATTAATTCTTAAGCCGAGTGCTCAATTGAGGACAACAGTATCACAATTGACACGCCACATTTGTGATGTGTATTTACTTGCTTGTAAATGTATTGCTGAAGAATTGTGTTTCAGAATTATAGTGTTATGTGACGTCAGATAGAGGCTTGGTCGTGACGTTTTAGCATAATGAAAGTGGGCTACCTCGACGGAATGGATGTGGATCTGGGTGTGGATGTGGAGCTCTACCGCAAACTATGCGCCACCTCCTATCCTGCCCTTTGTTCCCTAAAACATGAATTCAAAGCGACCTCTGCGCTGCCACTGATAACGCCGTGAAAGTGGCGAAATTTTGGGCCGACAAATTTTAATTAATATCGTCTAGCGACTCGACGAAGAAGCATAATGAAAATGCCCCAAAACACTTATTATAAGGACAAATCTTTTCGACTGGAACCCTGAAAGTCACTCAAGAACTCTGGTGAAACACATCGTTGCTCCATAAAAGGACTTAGGTCAAGGTCAAGGACACTTTCTTGCAACGCAGCAGTGGAAATAGCCAATGAGGACCTGAAACAGCATGGAATGCATTCCTGAATCCTTATAAACCGCCTTTTGTACCTATAGTGTTATTCTGCAAAAATATCACCGTAAAATTTTTGGTGAAATGAGCTGTCGATAGTGTCAGCTGGAATGACAGCTCATTTCACCTAAGAAGTAGTGTTCACTGTAAGCGTTTTACACAATAGACCATTTTATTCAACCTACACATACTAAGTAGTAACACTACTCCAGGAGTCACGAAATAGCAGACCGCGGTCCGGTCCCGGACCGCGGACCTATTTTAAAACATAATATTTTTTTTTATTTTTTTATTTTAGCATGCACCTATTTTACTCCAGACTTAGATAGATAGTACAAAGTAAAAGAAATCATTTTACACATTAATAATAATAACTTACTTTAATATTTTTATTCATTACAAAATAAAAATGTTTGTTGTTTGTTGTTTTGTTTTTTGTTTTATGTCATAATTTATATTAGGTCTTTACCTATGAAATTGCCGTTCTGCAGTACTGGCCATTTCAAATCAAAATAATTTTTGTTTGGCTAAGAATTCTAATTTCAAATTAATTTTATTTTAAAAACATGGATTTTTTTTTCTAAAAGTAGTCATTTCTTTATTGATTAGTGTTACATTTTCATCGCATTTCAATCTTTTTCGTCATCATGGATACGTTAAAAATTCGAGTAATTATGGAATATGAGTACCGTCGTGGCAGCAACGCGGCACAAGCGGCACGCAACATCAACGACGTTTACGGAGCTAACACTACAAACCAACGCACCACCTGTTATTGGTTTGCTCGCTTCCGTTCTGGAAATTTCGACCTGAAAAATGAACCTCGCGGTCGTCCGAAGACTTTGGTCGACAATGACGAATTAAAGGCGATTGTGGAAGCTGATGATACACAATCTACGGCTGAATTAGCAGCAGCTTTCGACGTTAGCGTCAAAACAATATTGGTCCATTTGCGTCAAATTGGCAAGGTAAAAAAGCTTGACAAATGGGTGCCCCACGAACTCAATGATCGCCAGCGCGAAGTACGCGTCGAGACGTGCCTTGCACTGCTCAACAGACACACAAATGAAGGAATTTTGAACCGCATTGTTACCTGCGATGAAAAATGGATTCTGTTTGATAACCGTAAGCGCTCAGCAAGTTGGTTGGATCCTGGTTCAGCACCTAAACAATGCCCTAAACGAAAACTTACCCCTAGAAAAGTGATGGTCACTGTTTGGTGGTCTAGCGCCGGTGTGATTCATCACAGCTTCTTACCAAACGGGGTGAGCATTACTGCAGATGTGTACTGTGAAGAACTGAACACAATGATGGAGAAGCTGGCGCATCTCCAACCAGCATTGGTCAATCGCTCGTCTCCGCTGCTCCTGCACGACAACGCGCGACCTCATACTGCACAGCAGACGGTCTCCAAGTTGCAAGAACTGGGGTTGGAAGCTCTCCGTCATCCGCCCTACTCACCAGACCTTGCGCCTACAGACTACTACTTTTTCCAGAATTTGGATAACTTCTTGGCGGGAAAAAAATGTATTACCCGAGAGGCAGTACAAAATGCCTTTGAAGAATTTGTTGCCTCCCGTCCAGCTGATTTCTTTAAGAAGGGCATCAATAAACTGCCACTGCGATGGCAAAGATGCATTGATTGCATGGGTGATTACTTCGATTAATACAAATAAAAAATTCATGAAAAAAATTCGTTTAAATTTTTTCATACAAAACGGCAATTTCATAGGTAAAGACCTATTATTTTTAATCTTGGTTGCTACAAACGGACGTCTACAGTTTTTTTTTAAACGGGTCCTTAAACTAATTGGTGATCCCGGAATCTACTCCAACAAAGATAGAAGCAGTTTCTCAAATAAATCCGCTTTAAATTCCAATGCCAAAGCGAGTATTTCATGATTTCATTCATAACTTCTGAATGAAAAACGACGGTAGGTATACCTAAAATACATATCGACAGCACTTAGGCAGTCTCTTGAATTACATTAGTTGACTGAATCTAATCCATGCAAACGATTTTATGATTTTGGCCACACGACACATGATAGCGATGGGTTTGACGCAGAATGTGCAAAGCAAACAATTTTTATTTTGACCCATTGTGATAAAATTCACACTAATTTTGAGAAGTACTCATTTTAAGAAGGGCTATTTCGAGAAGTGCACATTCTGCGTCTAGTGCACACTCTGCGTCAAACCCATAACGATTTGTTTAAATGCCCTTCTGAAAACTCACGCGATTCTGATCATCATAGCCATACAGCTAACGGACAGGTTTACTTAACAATGTGAGTGTAGGTATTTATATAAAATCCATACAATATACATCCAAATAGAAGTTGGTATGTACATAAAAAATCCATTAAAAACATTCTTGTAATAGAGAAATTATGTGTGTAGATATACATTACAATGTTCCTAATAAATGTAGCAGTATTTTGAGGAAAACACAGGACAAATATATGATACGATACGTGGAATTCCCACGAGTGTCATATTTGTTCTGTGTTCACATTCGGTAGGTACGGCAGGTACACTGACACACTCTTCCCACGTCCCAGGTTTCCGTAAAGATTTAGTCATTTACTACCATTCACCAATAATTAGTAATATTCCATTCGGTGTTTAGTTATTAATCAAGTTCCAAATCCCGATGGCGGATTTTCCATAATAAGAGTGGTGTTAAATGATAAATGATACATACATACATAAACTCACGCCTTCTTCCCATGGGGGTAGGCAGAAACTACAGAACGCCACCTGCTACGATCCATACATACTCCTTTTGCCTCGTTTACGTTCATACATCTGAACATACACGCACGCCGGTTGTGAGTACTACGCACCTGACCTTTCTGAAGAACATCACCAATAAGGTCACTATATGTCTTCCTAGGGCGTCCCCTCCCGGCGTTTCCACTCACATCTGCCTTGTAAATACCTTTTGTTAATCGCCCTTCATTCATACGCTCAACATGACCAAACCATCTTAGCATACTCTTTTCAATTTTTGTCACTACATCTTCCTTTAAACCTCACCGTTGCCTTATCACATCATTCTTCAGTCTATCATTCATAGTCACACCACACATGCTTCGCAAGGAACGCATTTCCACAGCATTTATTCTACTTTCATGCTTCTTTTGCCACATCCAACACTCACTTCCATACATAAGCGTAGGCACCAGCACACCATTGTGAACAGCCAGTCGTGCTTTTTTGGACATCAACTGGTTGGTTACAATTGCATGTGTAGCACCATTCACTTTATTTCCCGCATTTACCCTTCTTTCCACATCTCCATCAATCTTTCCATCCCTTGTAAATAGACTCCCCAAATATACGAACTCACTTGATAATAATAAATGATAAACGATTTTATTTCTGTAAGTAGGTTTGTACAAACACTTTTACACGTCAATCATATTTTTTAAACTAGATGAGGTCGGCGTTTCCTATCTGACTCTGTTCAATCAACTCAGTCTATCACAGTCCACTGCTGGACATAGGCGTCTGCAAGGCTGCACCACAACACCCTATCCTCCGCCTTCCGCATCCTGTCTGGGCCAGCCACCTCTTTGTCGGTCCATCTAGCTGGGGGGCGTCCCATACTATGTTTACCGATACGCAGTCTCGAGGACTCGTCTCTTCTACCGGCTATCGGTACTTCGACAAACATTTGCTAGCATTGACATACAATTACGAAAAACAAAAAACTAAGTGTTCAATTGACAGTTCTCCCATTCATTGGTTTTATTCCATTTTCATTGATTGCTACTACCTACCCCGCTCTAACGTCAGACCCCCCGAGCGTGACCGAAAATATTTTCCGGTCTAACGTCAGACCCCCCGATCGTGACCGATTCGGTTTGCTGCGTTCAAATCGATTTAAATACCACTGGCACACTGTACTGTTGCAAAAAAATTACACCAGGTGGCTCCTTATTAGTTTCCGCGTACAATAGTATGCTATAATCTGTGGCGACCATAAATATTTTTTGCAAAAAAAAAGTTTTATGTCAGCGCTCCGCCATTTTGGTCAGAATTTTTTACGAACGATGCGCGCTCCGTAGATATTATGTGTTGATGTCGTAGTATAAGTATATAATATATAATAGTATAAGTTCGGTAGTTTTCAAGTTATTACACTTTATGTTAGAAATGACCGGTGCGCGGTGCCGTGCCCGGGCGACTATAGTCACCTTGACGTACGGCGTACCTGCAGGCGTTTGACGTGGACGTTTGAGCGGAACAGCCGTAATCAATTGTCATTGGAAATCATTAAATTAAAAAGTCGAGAAAATTAGCGATGCCCTCAATCGTATCGTGAGTGAGAACATTGTCATATTCATCTTCATCATTCATCTTAAGTCTTCTAATACTCAAAACTGTTAAAAACATTCAAATATGATTACGATACCTGTCCTTTTGAACAGTCCCTTCAATACCTATATTTAGGTATAATAAATGGTATGGCTTGAAGGGGGGTAATTATCGAGATGGCGACTATATGAGACGTATTGAAGAAAACCCGATGGTCTCTTGGTGGCAAGTGCGACTGCTGAGCGTCCTGGTACGATTCCCAGGTCGGGCAAAGTGTTATTGGGTTTTTCCATTAGGAATTTCAAAGTCAAAGTCAAATCATTTATTTCAAATAGGGCAGTTTTGAACGTCAAAATTTACAAGAAAATAGAATTGATTCTAGTTGCCCCTTCCAAAAGGTAGTTTCGTATGGAGAAGAATGTTCAAGAAACTCCACTGTTACTCTTTTAAAAATGTTTTACAATATTATGTATACATTAATCATATAATTATATGTGAAGACGATGCAACTAGAATAAAATTACTATACCACAATAGGTAAAAAGAATTAAATATAACGCAATGACAGGTAAATTAATTATGTGATAGATACATGGTGCTCACATATTTACAAATATTGAAAAGTGGATTTCTTAGTAAGACCCCGGAGTTTGGAAGTTAGCGGTGTGATACCCCCGTGCCTCGGAAAGCACTCTCCGGTCGAGACGGATTGCCATCCCATCGGACTATGAAAGCGAGGGAAGAGAGAGTGCACCTGGTTCTCTGAGCACTGTAATATCTCCCGCGCCGAAGGTTAGTCTCCGTTGAGATTAGCCTCAATGGACCGAAATACGGTCTGAAGGGCTATTTATGGAGGAAAAATAAATGTTGCGCAGACCTGAAATAAATTGTTATAAGGGCAGGAGAATAATGATTTAGGTATAATAAATCTGGCATCTAGGAAATATACAACTAGCTCTTTTCAGGCCGTCTACAGTCAGCTTTGTAACAACACGGCAATCATTCACGCATTTACAATCCATTACGTCGACCGTCCACTACTACGTATTATGTGCTGACGCTACTCCAATTGTCTTCACGCACACATTCACCGCGTGTTTGTACACTTGGTTACCACAAGTAAAGCGCGCGTCGCTTCGTGAGATAAAACACATATACGCAGGATGTGCACGGAGAGGTTTCGTCACGTTAGCTGCGCGGTTAATTTGTTTGCCAGCCAAGTATCCGTCCGTAGCGTGGCTGTGGGTCGCAGTGAACAATCCCACATACATTTTTATACAACGCGTAGCTAATTACAGTCACCAAATGTGATAAGTAATCAGGGTCGTCGGATATCGTTGAAGTTTAGTAAGAAACCGATGGATGTTGTCGAATGAAATTTAATTAGATAAATTACCTGTTTGTTTTCTATTAATTAAATTAAATTTTATTTGAAAACATTCATCGGTTTTTTACTAAACTTCACTTATATCGACGACCCTGATTACTTATCACTTTAGGTGACCGTACAAGTGCGTAGCTTAGCCGTGAGTTGCTGTGGAGCGGCGACTTTATTCCGCTCAAATTACGCTTCCATTTAGGTAACGGTGCAGTCCGTAATAAATAAATAAAGTTACGTACATAATCATTATTTACATTGTATGCATTGTTGTATGTTCTAAACGGTGCATCACATGCTATTTGCCTTATAGGGTAATAGCTGTCTATGTAAAGACTTGGTGGAGCATAACAATACTTGCATAAATCATTTGTTACTGCAGTTGAGTTTGTTACACATGCAAGATATTTCTTTACGTTATAAGTATCGCAAAGATGATACGGATAGAAAGAGGGTTTCTACCGTGATGACGACTGAAAAACTTTTTACAAAAAAAACAGCCGACTTCCAAAAAAGACTTCTACAAAATGAAATATTACTTTAAGTAATTTCGGAAGTCGGTGTCTTTGGTTTTGTAGTTTTTTTTTTTTTTTGCCATCGAGTTCCGACATTACTTGAATTCATGTTTCACTTTGTAGTGTTTTTTCTTTTTGGAAGTCCGTTGTTTTGTTTGTAAAAAAGTTTTAATTTTTCACTTTTTAGTTACGGTAGCTACCCCACATAAATTCGTGTACGCCTACTTACTATGTAAATTTACAATGACAGAAAATTATTAAAACATTATAAAAAATATTAAGTGGAAAAAATACGTATTACTGAAGCTAACTGAAAAACTACCGAAGCAAAGTTAAGTAATAAAATTTATATGGTCCCATATAAATTTTATTACTTAACTTTGCTTCGGTTCCTGAAGCACACCCTATTTATTAAGAAAATAATTTGAGAAAAAAAACATAGAGACGAATTGAGAATCTCCTCCTTTTTGAAGTCGGTTAAAAAGACATGTTGCAACAACGCCGAATAAACAAAGTGGTACAAAGCAAACTGCAGTATTTAAAGCTATGGGCTTTAAAGATTATTAGGTAATTACTTCACATCTAGGTTTTCCTTACTGAAGGCAAATTGGTTCTACTGAGCTTATCCATTGAGAACGTCAATTACTATTAAATTACCTTAAATTTAGTAGCTGCGTTCGTTACAATTATTGATCAAGAAAGCAAAAAATTACTTACGTATGCAATGTTAAGTCTGAATCAGTGGTTCTATACTTACTGAGTTTTGAGACATTCGCTCAATAATACGGCTATTACATTTTCACATGTTGTTTCAAGTGTTCAAATTATGTCATTGGAACAGTTCATATTTTCGGTTGGTAGCATTTAACTTCAAAGAAGCATCACGTCCATTACTGGACATAGGCATCTTCCAAGTTGCACCACACCACCAGCACCCTAAGGGCGTAACATACTATCAATCATAATCTGAATCATTTTGAAGGATATTGTATTGATATTGATATTGCAATCCATTGCTTCATATGTTCGAAAAATTTGTCCGCTCAACAACGTTACATGACGCAATGAATGTTATTGAACTGTCAAAATGAAAGCCATTCCTACTGCTAGTATGTTACGCCATTACCCCACTGGTTGTCCGCCTACCGCATCCAGTCTGTTCCAGCTAGGGTTGCCAACCTTATTGTATAATATAGTATCCTACTATATTAGAGGCCTAAATACTATATTTAAAAAAATATACCACTAAGACACAACTAAGATATTTTGACTGTTTTTATTGTGCTACTGTTTGTTTTTCCTTAAATAAATAAATAAATAGGTAGGGGAAAAAGTTTCTTCGCATTTTTTAAGAAAATTCAAATATTTTTTAATATAGTTTATTTACATTTAACTAAAGTATGTAGGTACCGTTTTGTTCGATAACTTTTTGCCATCTTGTAGGTAGGTACATGATCCCATTGCTATAAAAAATTTGGGACTTCTCATCAAAATACCGCGACAAGTGGTTTTGGCAGTCCTCTCGTGATGTTAACCTGACACTGCCTAAAGAATTCTGAAGAGACCGAAACAGGTGGAAATCTGAAGGTACAAGGTACCATACGGCGGATGCATTAACACCTCCCAGCCCAACTCTCTTAATTTTTGCTGAGTGGCTAAAAAAAAAAAAAATGTGTGAGGTCTGGCGTTATCATGATGAAAAACCACACCCCTTTTGTTGATTAATTCCGGCCGCTTTCTCTCAACTTCTTGCTTTAATCTCATCAGTTGTTCGCAGTAGAGTTTAGAATCGATGGTCCTGCGTGGTGGTAACAGCTCATAATGAATAATGCCCTTCCAATCCCACCACACACACAGCATCACCTTGTTGCGAACTAACCCGGGTTTCGCCACAGTCTGTGAACCCTGACCGGCCTTTGACCACGACCTTTTTCACACGTTCTTGTCGTACGTGATCCACTTTTCATCACCAGTAATCAGCTTCTTCAAAAATGGTTCGGTTTCATTACGTCGTAATAAAGAATCACAAATGAGTACACGGTTCATTAGGTTTCTTTCAGTGAGCTCGTGAGGTACCCAAATATCGAGCTTTATTGTGTACCCAGTTTTTTTCAAATGTGCCAAAACTGTTTTGTGGTCAATTCCCAGGTCTTCAGCTACTTTTTCAAAAATGGCATCCATTTTATCCGTAATAGGGCGACCAGAGCGACGACGTGCATCTTTGACATCAAAATTTCCGGATTGAAAACGCTTACACCAAATTTGTGCTACTCTCACAGACACTGCACTAGGTCCATAAATATCGCAATTTTTTTTCGAGGCTTGCGTTACGTTTTTACTTCTTTTGTAGTAAAATTTTAAAATGTATCGAATTTCTTCATTATATTCACTCATCTTGACAGTACGAAAAACAAATGAAAATCACACATTTTCCTAATTTGAATTTGGAATTATGTTCTTTAAAATTTAAACTTTCAATGATACCAAAACCAGCCAGATACAAATAGTATAGCCAAAGATATTTTATCACAAGTTCATACATACTATAATGCGAAAAGACTTTTTCCCCAACCTAATATAATACGCGAAATGTTTTAATTTCAATACAAAATGGCGAAATAAGAGCATTAGGGCCAGCTCATAAAAGCTGAATTAATGGTACTTTGAAACCTTAATTTAGAATGTAATAAAATACTTACTAACATTTAAATAAATAAAAACCTGTTAATAAAGGCAAGGAAGAAAAAAATACGCAAAGTTAGAGCACGTAGGGTTCGCGCGAAGCAAAGAGCCTTTAATTCTGCCGCCAAGCTCTGCAAACGCGTTTTACGTGGCACACGTTTAGACCATGTCGGACGTATCGGGGCCAAACTACGAGTAGCATCGCACCCTCCGGGTAGTAAATGGTTCTGGTCCCTGTCTAAAGCGATTGAAACGAATTTCCGTCGTCCCACTTTATCTCCAATGATGAACCCTGATGGGTCGCTGGCTCACTGTGCAGGTGAGAAAGCAAAACTATTTGCATCTCTCTTTGCAAGCAATTCACGCATGAATGCTGGCTCCAAGCAACCTCCTACTATACCTCAATGTGCCTCCACGATGCCGGAGATCGCAATTCACATTAAAGAGGTCCGAAGAGTATTGTGCAGTCTAGACGTGAACAAGGCCAGCGGGCCTGACGGCATTCCTGCGAGAGTGTTCAGGTAGTGTGCGCCTGAACTATCTCCTGTGTTGTCGCGCTTGTTCCGCCTCTCTCTTGATAAGAGAACGGTGCCAAAGTCCTGGAAACTTGCAAATGTACAACCAGTACCCATAAAGGGCGACCGTGCAGACCCTGCCCATTACCGTCCAATCGCCATTACCTCCATTCTGTGCAAAGTTTTGGAAAAGGTAATGAACAGTAAGTTGCTGACGTTGTTACCTTGAAGACAATGACCTCCTCAGTGACCGTCAATATGGCTTTCGCCTGGGATGGTCTATTGGCGATCTTCTTGTGTATGTCACGCACTGCTGGGGCGAAGCCATCGAGAAACACGTTGAGGCGCTTGCTGTATCGCTTGATATCTCGAAGGCCTTTGACACGATCTGGCACGCTGGTCTACTCAGCAACCTTCCTGCTTATGGCATTCCGGCTGATTTTTGTAGCTGGATATCAGACTTTCAGAGAGATCCATCGCAAAAACTAGTGGGCCGAAGTTTGTTCCTTGAGAGAGGCCATGGTAGAGCGGACAGATTTGACCTTAAGCCTTGTCTCCCAGTGGGGTGATATCAATTTGGTCTCTTTTAACACCACCAAAACACAGGCGTGTCTTTTTAACGCTAAGAAGAGTCGTTTCGACCAATCTCCTACTTTTCGGGGTGCATCTGTTCCTGTAACTAATCGGCTCGAGCTCCTATGCATGAAGTTGTAGTCTGTTTTAGTTAGTCCATTAGTCTCAACTTCGGCGCCACCATCAAGTACAAAGCCCAAACTGTGGCCAAGAATCTGGGCATCCTAAATAGGGTGAAGCGATACTTTACGCCTGGACAGCTTTAAACCCTTTAGAAACCGCAAGTCCGATCCTGCATGGAGTATTGCAGCCACCTTTGGGATGACACCTGACACCTTTGGCAAAGCCATCTCAAACAAAACAAAATAAAAAAAGTACTTTATTTTTTGTAATCCTGCCTAGTTTATTAATTAAATTCTTTCGCCATTTACTAAATTTTTACAGGCAATGGTTTCAAAAATTCTATATTTGATATAAAAAAGTTGGCAACCTTAGTCCCAGCCACCGTTTTAACGTCGCTGTTCATTATATCTGTAAAAAAAATGCAGCTATTTTAGTTCAATCTCAGATTTGATGCAACTTTGCAAGCAGACGACTGCTTGCAAAGTGATCTGTTTTGAACTTTTTAGCTGCAGGTTTTTTTTTTATTAACAACTTTCTTTTGCTGACGGCTTCGCCCGCGTGGATGTTGGAAAAAATTCCACGGGAACGTTCTACCGGGATTTAAAAGTACCTTAAATGTTGATCCAAGTTATAAACTATCTGTGTGCCAAATTTCATCCAAATACGTTAAGCCGTTTTGCGTCAATCCGGAACATACAGTAAGATTCACGAAAGATGACCACGGCGCAGAAGGCATATTTTAGGTCCCTTTGGAGGTGCGAGGTGAGGCGCGGGCGGAAATTATTATTAAATATTAATTAACCAATTATTTAACCAACATTAAAATATTATTTTGTCTTAAGCCTTTTCTTCATGAGTGTACGTGCGCAGACGGTCGCCATTTGTGGTCATCTTTCGTGAATCGTACTGTACATCCAGACAAACAGACAAAAATTCTAATAACTATACAGGCAGGCAGGTGGCAGGGACATCGACGCAAAACCTGTTCCCATGGATTCAGTACGTGATTCTGAATCCCCTGCGGAGATTTTTTATATATCGCACCTTTAGAATTGAAGTGGCTTAATCCAAAATTCTTGTTTTTTGGTAAACGCCAAAAATGTAATTGAACAACTGTAATTTTTTTAGGTTTTCGATTAATAAATGATTTTATTTCTGTAAGTAGGTTTTTACAAACACTTTTACACGTCAATGATATTTTTTAAACTAGATGAGGTCGAGATTGTCCTCCTATCTTATCCTTTTCTGTACTAAAATAGTCTGTTTATTATTTAATAAACTGATAGAATACATGTTTATAAGTCGTTCAATGTATAAAAGGCATTTTCTTAAAATTTTGAGTTAAGCCACTTCAATTCAAAAGGTGCGATATTTTATTACCGACTAAAAAGTTTTACCTACTCTAGGGGGGTCTAGAATCATGTGCTGAATTCATAGTTACAGCACACTATAAATATATTGTGGTTACAGTTTGCGCGTCGATTTCCCTACCAGCCTGTATTTTCGGCATCAGATTAGCAAGCGTCGCGGCAGACCCCGTAGAAGATGGCGGGACGAGCTAGACAAAACAAACGACCAGTGGTCCACTTTCGCCCTGGATCGAAAGAGCTGGAAGTCATGGGCAGAGGCCTTTGCCCAGCAGTGGGATGATGCAGGCTAATAGTAATAGTAGTAGTAGTAGATTAGCAATTACTTACCTATTTTTTTTTTATATTCAATGTACAGTTCTGACCGTTACTAATTTTTATTATATGTATATGTTACGGCTAAAGGTGGGTGTGAACATAAACTTAAGATTAGCCGGTTAAACTTAGGTCGTATTTAGGGAACCGTCTCCTTAAGCCGTTTATTGTGATATCCCACAAGGTACATTTTTTTAAGAATACTTTTTGACCTTTTAAATCCGCCATTTTGATTTTAAAAACACAAAACCTACAACCATCGCACGACCTAGACGAGTCGATTGACACCTCATGTGTCAAAACCCATATACCCGTTAATATGCTTCGAGGTCGTAACGAATTCCAGATTGAAAAATACACGTGAAAAACCTAGTCTTGTATTGCTGTTGCGCAGTCGGGTAAAAAAATGTAGGAATCAAAAACTTCCACATCATAGTGACGTAACAGAGCTCTTATCACTCCGCCTGTGTATACCAGCCACTAGAACGGCAAACTTTATCAACTGTTTATACGTATTGTTTATAACCCCTAGTCTGATAGCGGCCCGGAGATAACTGAGGTTATAAAATGTTGATGTTGTAAAACTAATGCCGTGACGAATTCTAAAAGAATTTGTATGTACCAGGGGATTATTTTGTAGATACAAAGCCCTAAATCCGTTTACAGCTAAACATATGGTGCAAGCAGCGGGTTAGGAATGACTTTCATTTTGACAGTTCAACAACATTCATTGGGTTATTTACCTTGTTGAGCAGACAAATTTTTCGAACATATGGAGCAATGGATTAGCAATATCCTTCAAAATTATTCAGATTCTGATTGATAGTGTGTTATGCAATTAGAGTGCTGTCCTAAGTGTCATTGTTTTTCAATGAAGGAATCAGAAAGTAAGAACAATATATTTGTTTCCCTTCCAATATTTTTTTATGAGAAAAGACCGCTACATTATTTCCACAAACTATTTCCAACAACTGCAACTCCTGAAAGCCATAATTTGAAAAAATAAGGTACCTAGACGTACTTACCAACTCTTCAATACCAAAGTTCAAATTGTAGGTAACCTACGTTATTTTCATGTTATATCATTTTCCGGCACTCGGTAAAGAATCGAAACCGGAGATGTGGAGAAATAAAGTATTTATTTATTGGGTCTAGCCCAGGATTATCACAAACTAAACTAAACAACATAAAAAAAATATTAAAAAAATAAACAGAATGTCCTGTCCGAAGCCAAAAGGCCCCTATCTCAGCAAAGGTGATTCATCTTTTTTGTCCCATTGATGTTAATTTGCCTTCTAAAATAAAACAGACAAAAGAACTCTGAATTTATGTAAATATCTAGACGTTTTCGAATCAGTTAAAACTGCAAAGGCAAATACATATTATTATGAACAGAAGACGAATTGCTTCATAATAATTTATTTATTATCAGCCACAGTTCATTTGCAAAAAATACATGTTTTCATAAAACTTTTTTATGCACTAACGTTTTAGTACCGTCAAATGGGGTGAATAGGTATGCTGGGGTGAATCGGGACGAAGCTTTAAAAGGGATTTTAACTTTGAAATAATATAGTTTGTTGCCAAAAAGGGCATTTAATCGTTAATTATAATACAGTAAGCACATTAGAGTCCTTTTTGGCAACAAACTATATTATTTCAATGTTAAAATCCCTTTGAAAATTTCGTTCCGATTCACCCCTGCATTCCTATTCACCCCGTTTGATGGTACTTACTTATGCTATATTTTAATCTCATGAATAATATGGTATGATAATCATGAAGCCTACGGCCCTCAGTAAGTGGTCATAGCCGCATAATGGGGATGCGCCAAGGTAGCCCGCGAAATTCAAATTTTCTTACGTTTTTTGCAATTTGCAGGTCAGTATCAGTTTGTATGGTGATCTAAATATGATTCGCGACCGTATCAAATATGGCTTTACAGAATTATAATCATTAGAATCAGCAATACAACTCCATAAATTAGAATTGCCCTCAAATGTCAAGATTTTATGAAATAGTCATTCAATAGGGTAATATAAACTTATAGAAATATATTGCTGATTCTGATGATTATAATTCTGTAAAGCCATATTTGTTACGGTCGCGAATCATATTTTAATCAAAATACAACCTGACAGTGACCTGCAAATTGCAAAAAACGTAAAAAAAAATGAATTTGGCGGGCTACCCTGAAGGTTCCGCCTTAAGGCGAAAGCGTTAGGGTAGCCCGCGAAATTGAAAATTCTATGTTGAATCTGGTTGTATGTTGATCTAAATATGATTCGCGGCCGTAACAAATATGTATTTATAGAATTACTAGCTGCGCCCCGTGGTCTTACCCGCATAAGTTTCGACCCCGTGAGAATATCGAGATAAAAATATTATGTCCTAATCCATGTCATGGTCTACCCATGTGCCAAATTCTATTTATATTTGCAAAAAAAATCTCCTTAAGTCGAAAAGTTCGAAGAAATTACAAAGGCCAGACAAGCCCGGATAAATGGTGACCCTACCTGAAACCCACGGCCACGCTACGCTCGAATAAATGCTGACAAACAAATGAAACGCGGCAAAGCTCTTCGTACACAGAGGTGCCTCTCGTACGTACAGTATTTTTCTAACCGACTTCAAAAAAGGAGGAGGTTCTCAATCCGACTGTATTTTTTTTTGTGTATAGTGTAGGACCGACGCGACGGTCAGCGAGCGCGAGTCCATTTAAATCGGTACGCGACCGAAGTCAACGCTGATCGTGGGTCGAGCACCAAATCGAGCCTAAAAATACTATACTAGGTGCCCTGTACACGAGCCGCACGTATCGCGCGAATGTGTTCACATCCTTTCTCTGTTTAACATTTCTTTTCTTAGCATGCTCTGGAGGAGCACGGGAAACACGTTCCGCAAACGTATTGAATTATGTAATCGGTCAAAGTCAAAGTCAAATCATTTATTTCAAATAGGCACATAAAAGGCACTTTTGAACGTCAAAATTTACAAAAAAATAGAATTGATTCTAGTTGCCCCTTCCAAAAGGTAGTTTCGTATGGAGAATTATGGACAAGAAACTCCACCGTTACTCTTTTAAAAATGTTTTACAATATTATATATACATTAATTATATAATTATATGTGAAGACGATGCACATGATGGTCACATGCCTTCGTGACTAATCTAACTAATTAAGTGGTTTCTAAAGCATTTGTGGTTGACATTCACATTAAACCGGGTCCAGACGTATGTAATGTGTATTAAAATGTATCGTGTAATGTAATGCGAATCGTGTGGACGACATACAATATAACGCGAATCCTGTATGTGTTCGACTGCAAGAGCCTTTGTGCTCGCGCCAAAAACCAACAGCCGATGGATCAGCGCGAGCGCCAGCCCGAGCGTTACCTATATGTAATGCTCGTAGTGCCATCCACACGCAAAATTCGCGTTTCATTACATTACACACACCTGAATCCGGCTTTACACCGGTAGATATTCCCCAAATTCTGAAGCGGTAGACAATACAGGGGTGTAGATAATTGGGCACGCCACAATTGCGGCGGTAAGTCCTCTCTTTGAGGAGTGGCTTGAGAGGCGCCACGGCGTCCTCACCTTCCGCCTGACGCAGTTCCTCACCGGACAGGGCTGTTTCGGATAAGGCGGGAGGAAACGCCCGGGTGTTATCATTGTGTGGATCGACCGAAGGACACGGTGGAGCACACGGTGGAGGTCTGCCCGGCTTGGGCGGCGCACCGCCGTGTCCTCGTGGCGGCGATCGGCGGCGGCAATCTCTCGCGACCGGCCCTGGTCCAGGCCATGGTACGGAGCGAAAGGGAATGGGAAGCCGTCACCTCCTTCTGCGAAGCAGTAATGCTCACGAAGGAGGAGGCGGAGCGCGTGAGGGTGAGGCAATCGTTGCGCCCTCACGCCCCTAGTCGCCGCAGGGCGAGACACCCTGGGCGTCGGGAGTCGATTGCCGACTCCCGGCCACCGTAGGCGCGGGCTTGCGGACGTGCGAGCGATGGGCAGTTCGCCGTCCGGTAAGGACCAGGCCCGGGTCGACGGCGCGTCGTGTTCCACACGCGCCTCAAAGAGATGTCAGCATCATTGACGGGGTCCGACAGGGCCGATGCCTGCCGGGGTTGCGGATTGTTCGAAAGAGTTACCGTGGCCCTGGCGCACAGGCAAATGAAGGAACACGGGTGGGTTTTAGTCAGTAAGAGTCTGACACGCCCTTCCGCTCCGCCCAGAGCGGGAGAGGTCATTTGATGATTACCCAACCAAAAAAAAAAAGAAAAAAAAAAAAAGAAAGTGGTGTAGATAATATTACACTGCAAGTTTTCACTGGGCTTAAATCCGTGCCGCTCCTGTGAAATTCTTACAGATTTAACTTTACTCGGTTGAAGAATCAAAATACTTCAGCTTTTATCTTTGTTGTTAAGAGATGTATACTTAAAGAGCCTCTAAATCACTACATATTCAGATATGCATTATCCACGCCATCTCGCTAAAACATGCACTTTACTCTGACACAATGAATTTTATTACAGTTTACTGAGCAAAACGCTGGTTCAACGACCATTTGACAGGTGCATTGAAGTCTGTCTGAATCTACTTTATATGAGAAGGCATCGAGACGATTTAAAAGCTGTATTAAAACCAAATTTTGTAAAAAAGGGGACTATAAAATTTCTGATTATTGAGAAGACAAAAAAGCCTGGGACTGAGTTGCTCGCTATGCTGAGCCTTGTGATAACACCATAAAATTTGCCATTTTAATTTTCATGGAAAATCATCAATAAACACCAATTAAAAACACATTGTTGACATTAATGAATATTATAAACAAAATGTCATGAATATTTATTTTGTAAAGTATTATTTTTACTTTACGTATTGTGAATGATGAAAAAAAATACCACATATTCCTCACATGTGGGTCATTTCTTTTTTTATCTTTTAGTTTTAATGTTGATCTGACAGTTTGAGTAACCTACTTTATGCGGCCTACCCAAATGTCCTTTCTTTGGTATTGTGCGTCGAGTCGTTGAGCTCCTCAAGTTCTGAGTTGAGCTACATGATTACTGGCAAATTTTCAGCGCAAGCACCCCGTCCACTCAAATCTGTGTAGTTTTTCCCTCAAAAGACCATTACAGGCACTAATCTTCATTGTCCTCACATAATCTGACCAAGATTATGTCTGGACTTTAAAAGAGAATTTGACCCAGGAGTTTGTTTCGCCATTTCTTCTCAGGGGTAGTCAGATAGGAAATGTCGACTACATCTAACTTATTATTTTTTATTGTATAATATGACATGTAAAAGTAATTCCGATATTCTATTTACAGAATAAACAACTCCATTTCATTTCATTTTAGAAGATATCATAATGGCTGAAAGAAATCATGAAGGACGAAATTCTCAAACGAATTAAAATCGGACTGCTTTATTTTATAAGTTCATCGAACCAACTCAGGCTTAAGAAGTAGGATTTAGGTACACTCAATAAATAGTTTTGGGTATGTCTAAGTTAAATACCTACGTACCATAACAACACAACAAAAACTCACTTTTTATTTCTTTAAATCATAATCACTCGAAAGCTCTGAAAGCTACGGCTGTAAAGTGAGAAAAAGTGGGAACCTCGGCGTTCCTAAGAAAGAACCACGCCACAACCCAATATGGTAGCGCGAGCCATTTTCCGAAATAGGAAAGAGCATCCTGACCTTTTCAAAACCTCCGGAAAACTTGAGCTTTGCTTTTCTTAGAGCACCAAATGACTGTTCACTACTCAACAATGTGCGTACCTAAATAGGTAGGTAGATAATTTATTCATCTTTGGTAGGTAGGTATACTATAGCTAGTTCAGATACTAGAAATAAAACTATTACTCAAAGAATAAAGGTAATAGGCAGACTTAATAATACCAGAACAAAATATTTAAATTTCCTATTTTTACACTCTTCGCTTCACCTGAAACTTTCACAAAGCGCAACCAGCAGAATCTTAGTAAAGCCTCATAAAGTTTAACAATAAACTCTGCCTACAAACTGCGTGAAAGAACAAACTGTAACAATTGCGCTAAAAGGGTTCCTATTAAACGGTCTGGGGCCACGGAAACAGCGAGTCATAGGATATAGGTAAGTATAGTCCTCCAGACCGATTTTCGGCCATGGCGGCCAATCTCAGCGGAGACTAGCCATTGAAGCAGGAGATAATATTGTGCACAAATGTGTGCGCAGTTAGAGAGTGCACCTGACTCTCTCTTATAGTCCGACGGGACGGCAATTCGACACGACCGGAGAGAGATCTGGGCGTCTAGTCTCTAAGCAAGAAATCCGTAGTTTCGGCGGAAGTTGCGGGCATATGCTACTCCATATCATCTACGTAACATAAGATTGCTTCGAGACCCGAACTATAATAGGTAAAAAATAAAAAAAACCACCGATACAAAGCCTTGAAACGGCTGAGCCGATTTTAATAAAACATGTTTAAGAACCACTGCTAGAAAGACTGCTTTCAAATAAAATAAAAACCAAATCGTTTCACCCGTTTAAAATCTACGGTGCCACAGACAGACACACACACACACACACACACGGTGGTCAAACTTATAACAACCCTCTTTTCATGTCGGGGGTTAAAAAAAAAATGTCAACACCATTTGACAGTTCTACTAAGAAATAAGTAAAAGTTATAAGTACGACTTAGACAAGCAGCAGGGGCGTAGCTTCCGCTGTATCAGCTGTATCAATGATACGGGGCCCCCAAGCTACAGGGCCCCCTGATGAGACGCGAGTAACCAAAAATTCGTAAAATATTATCCAAAACCTCGAATTATTATTGATCTTATCAATAATAATAATTATGAATTGTAATGAATTAATGACTAATGAAAATATGAAAAAACATAACATAATTTGTTTATGGCTAAGTAAGGTTTGCAACCATTTGCAATCACACAAAAAAATTACCTTGTCAAAGACAGGATACTCCAATTGTCGAGCTCACTTCCTTGCATTATTTTATTAAAATCACAATAACACCTTAATCTTCCAAGTCAGTTTGCTATTTTGTAAAAACACGATACCGTCCTTTGGAGCTTCGCCACAGTCGGGTGAAAAGGGCCCCCAACAAATTTTGATTCAGGGCCCCTTTAGAACTAGCTACGCCACTAATAAGCAGTATAGTTCTTAAACATACTTTAGTTTTCTGTTTATCCTATCCATGTTAGAATATTCTTTTCACTCCTCTTGCTCAAAAAGTCAGACATTGTAGCGTACCAGAGCAGGGATAAAATAGCATATTTTCCTCTAGGGGAAAAAGTTTTTTTTTCTTTTATCAACCAGTCTACAATAACGAAAGTCTTTATTCATAAGTAGAATAATCATGAATAAAGACTCGACTTATTACTGTTTCATAAAAAAAGAAAATTTTATTTTTGAAAATGGAACTTAATTCGGCAAACTCTACGGTAGAATGCGTCCAATACGTCCATAGTTTACTGTTTTTTTTTTAATTTCTTCTTTCTTGCCGTCCAGAAGAAATTTAAAAAAAAAGTAAACCATTTAATATTTTATTGAGTTATTTTATTTTCTCGCAATTCGTAGTGGAAAGTAAAGTGTACCTAATACAAGGCGTTAAAAACCCATTATAACTGGGTTTCTATTTACTCCCTCGTTATTTAGCGAGGGAGTCAATAGAAACCGAGTTATAACGAGAGTAAAACTACCTCGTATGTAATGGGCCATTTTAGCCCCTAATATTTTAATCTAATATTTTATTTATTTTCTTATTATTGTACACCCTAGAGGTAAGTCATAGATATACTTTTTTATTTTATTTTGACCAACTTTATTTGTAAACAATATAGAACAACAATTAAACAATATTCTATTCTAGACTTTTAAAACCCACTGTGGTCAGGGCATCACACTTCTATTGAGCCCGTTGAGCCTATTTAGCAAAGACAACAGAACTCTGCTGGCCCGACCGAGGATGCAAAGTTTCCTTCACAAGCGATTATCTTCACCTTTGTTTATGGCCACAACCCGATTTTACGTGGATACCATTTAGGTATCTTTTGCCCAAGGGTTTGCCCAATATCAGGAAACCATTTGAAAACTGAGTCGGAGTATCCCATTCAACTACGTGTTGAATTACCACCTTGACCCAATAATCTAATCATAGGAAAGCTTTGAAATCCTGAACCCTTCTTTCAGATAAAAATACGGTCCTAATGAAATTATCTTTCAACAATTATATCACAACCTTGTGGGCAGGTAGACAATTTGCAGAAATTCTATTAAGTAATCTGTTTAGCTGGGTATTTTTTTGGCTACATAATGTAAGTGCTTTATTGTGTAGATACACCTGAAAATTTAATTGAAAATATTTAATGAATGTCGTTACCTATCCTTTAAAGTATCAATTTTCTGGCTGAGTCTAGCATATAATGTAGGTAGCTATATCAAACTTTAGCCAATAATGTGATGAGTGATGACAAATTGGGCAATTGGGCAAAATGGGCAATTGGGCAATTGGGCACTAGCTTCTGCTCGCGACTTCGTCCGCGTAAAATTTCTGCCGGGGGGACCCACCGCTCCTCATCGCACCGCCCGGCCCGTCATTACTTCGTTTTCGCATAGTGTGCTTTGTTTTTTTTTTTTTTTTTACTCGGCTTCTAAGGGTCGTAGCGTGATGTTAAGAACGTGATTACATTAGCCTATGATCTTCCTCAAGAATTGGGCTATCAAATACACAAATATTTTTTAAATCCGACTGGTAGTTCTAGAGATAATCGCGTTCAAACAAAAAAAAACAAAAAGCTATTCAGATTTATTATACTAATATATACATAAGAGGGGCGTTCAATGTAATCTCGGTATGAGGGTGATTTACTAATGATGTGGGTAATTTGACTAATTAATTAGTTAATGACTTAGGGTATAAAGGTAAAATTTCATATCGTTGTGATTATTAGTTTGCTAGTTATACTTAGTTAACGACAACTGGAATGGCTAACGTGAGAATGTTGAAGAACATCGAGCACTACACTGTTATTAAATCCTTACCAAACAAGGAGAAAGTCAAAAAACTGTTCACGAAGAGATGGTGGCTGTTTACCAAGATTTTGCACCTTCGTTATCAAAAGTGGTCAAGTGAATTAAAAACGGGTAGAGAGAGTATTGAAGACGACACTCGCTCAGGCGGCCCGGTTACTGCCTCTACGGACTAAAACGTGAAATTTGAGAAGCTTATACTTGAGCTTAGAATAATAACGCATAAAAGCCGCATCTAGAACAAAACACGAGTGTTATCGTGTGTCCATTTCATTTTCTTTGTGTGCGTGAGCCGAATGTGTCTACGTTCCTCAAACGCACACAAATACAGCTTTCAGTGATACCATTACCAGGCCGTTACCCACAAAAAATGGGAAAACGCACTACTATGTTGCTTGATCAAATCAAGACAAGTATTATATATTATCAGAAACTATGTAAGATGAAGATGATTTTGCACGTAATAAGACATATTTTGCACGTAATAAGACATATTTTGCACGTAATAAGACATATTTTTACGGAAGGTAAAAAACAATTTATTTAAAAATAAAAGGAAATGAATTAACCATTAATCGCATGAAGAATGGGATATCGTTCAATGCGTTTAGAATGTTTGATGTGTGATGTGTTATAATAATATTATCGGCATGTACTAATTGCCGACATAAAAAAAATGTATGAATGAGAAAATTACAAAAATGAAAAACATGTTATTCAATAATATTGTAATCTTTATTTTACCACTCTTCGAAACAACAGTTTAAGCTTATCATTTATAAACCTTGCAGTTGCAACTGCTTCTTAAAGAGTTTCCGCATTGACTCAACGTCTCTTATAGTATTCTCTCTTTTTGAGATATAAAAAAACCTAGTTTTAACATATTTATCCACAATAAGACGTATTAAATTTGTGTTATGGATATGACCGTTTACATGTTCATCTGAGCAAGTTCTCCAAAGCATGGAGTACCTATAAACGCTGCCGCAGCTGCCTCAGAGACGCAACATATAGAAAATACTTATTTTGAAGGATAGCTTAAACCACCATTATCTCTCAATACAACTAATTTGTGAAACCAAAGTTCAGCTGTTGCTGTTAAGGCATCTACACAAGACATGCATTTTATTTTATTTTTGATGTGTAAACATCTTAGCGCTCGGTCTACGGTAGGGGCTAGCTGGGACTTCGAGCGTCAGACGTGTAAGCGTAAGACTTCGAGCGTCAGATGACGTCAGCGTAAGACCCGTGTCTATGTGAGCGCGTGAATGTGTGTGTGAGAGCGCCGCACGGTGGGGGCTATGCACACCTCAATTTTCCCAAACCAAACTGATGCGAGCTCACATGTTTACACATCAATTTTCGTGAGTGCCAAACCAACTCACAACAATTTTTTTAACTTGAACACTACAAAACCAGCTATATAACCTACAATGTGGTTTGTTAAAACATGGTTTTCAGGAACATCAAGCATGCATCTGAGAAAATGTTCATCAGTAGGCATTGCGGTTATTTTAAGATAAGATAAGATAAGATAAGATATTTTTTATTTGCATAAAACATGGTATAAAAGGTGGTATTAGAAAATATAGATCAAACATGTTTTGCTTAAAACTAAAGCGTGCAAACTTACTTACTAAAAATACATTATGAAATTGAAATACATTACATAGATTTCATATTAAAAAATTCATTAATACCATAGAAATTATTATTATTAAGCCATTTATATAATTGGGTTTTAAATAATGTACAATTTAACGTTTTAAACATTTTTGGTAATTTATTATAGAGACGTACACACATAACCAGAGAGTTTTTATTATATTTCGCTGATCGAGGCAGTACATCCAGCACAAGTCTGTATTGGTCTCGCCGACTTCGAGAGCTTATTTCCTCCGCTGTTTTAAATAGTTCTTTGTGTTTTTGAACGAACATGCATGCTTCATATATATATAATGAAGGAAACGGTAGCAAACCAAGCTCTTTAAATATAGGTTGACACGATTCGTCACATGGAATCTCGTATAGAGCTCGTAAACATTTTTTCTGGGCGACAAATGCTCTATTGTGGTCAGTACTATTTCCCCACATTATAAGTCCATACCGTAGTGAGGACTCAACATAAGCGCGGTATGACATCACAGCCGTTTTTATATTAGTGACTTTTTTTATTTGTCTCAGAGCATAGACAAATTTATTTATTTTATTGCATACAGCATCAACCTGTGCTTTCCAGTCCAAATGTTCGTCAATTACTACTCCTAAAAACTTAGTTTGTGTCACTTGTATAATTTTCGGTATGTCCATTTTAAAATTAATTTAGCTTCAGATGGTTCTTCATCATCGTCGTCAAACCTTTGAGATGATGTAGTGCCATTTATGCACTTCAACGCTGAGGAACACGTTAATATGGAAATATCCTCTAACGCAGCAGTCGGCAACCTTTTGGCAGGCAAGAGCCACAAGGTGGCAAAATAAACTAAAGGTGGGCCGCACTTGTGATATTAACCCTAGAAGCTCAATATACCTAAGTATAATTGGATTGGTCAATCCCATAGAAAAAATTAAAATGCTATTAAAATTGTTAAAACATACGGAATTTAATTCGTACACGAAATACTTATATTAAGTTTATATGTTTGGGCTTTGTAGCTAGAAAATAATCACCGAAAAATAGAAATAAAAACTACAAAGTTACTACTAGCAAGTGACTGATTTTATACAAATTTCAGTGTGATGTCTGAGGTTGCATTTGGGAGGCTATTTCTTGTATGTTAGCTGTCATATTTGTAGTTGCAATACGTAGAATGGGTCTCAAATGCTGATCTGTGAGACAAGAAGCATATTTATTTTTTCTATAAATGACAATTGAAATAGTTTGTTGGCATAAATAAGTGCTACCAAAAATTGTAATGAACTGCTGAGAAAACCTTTTCAATTCGTCAAAAGCAGATGGCAAGCTGCCATAAAATTTAACAAGACCATTGATTTCATAGAAAGAGCTTTTGAGAGCATCATTAGATTGTAGATCAATCACGTTCATTTTTAAATGACTCGGTACTTCCTCAATATCACACGAAAAAGGGCTTGCAAAATCTTCAGATTGCTTGAAAAATTTTCAAAATCACCAAATCTGTCGCTGAATTGAGTTTGCAGTTGTATTAAAATATCCTTATTTTATCAAAATATTTACAAAACATTCACGGGCCGCAAGTAAGACGTCCGCGGGCCGCGTGTTGCCGACCCCTGCACTAAGGGAATACAGTTTCCCGTTCAATGTGATCTTGACTAATCCTATATGTTGTAATGTTTCATTTCACCTTTTGCCATAACAATTTTTTCAAAAATATAGATTAGACTTTCAATACTGCCTAAAAAAACCGTATTGGGCTTCGTTTCCAGCTCGGGTTTATAACTTGTAATAGCTTATTTTACAGACTCTTGGCTCTTCCTGTACCTACGTTCTTTTACGGGTGATTTTTATATTAAAATTCAAAATGTATTCTTTCACCTGTTTTAAGAATGTGTAAACTTCGTCTTTGTTTTCTATGGAATGTGGGTGATTAAAACCATGTTGGGTCACTCTTGCGTATTAAAAATATCAAAGATATTATTAAACAGCATGATAAATTATTCAGTAGCCGCACTATTCTGAAAATCTGACAGTCTAAGATCTTCTCGACAGAATTTTAGGGCTACTGCAACACTCCTGCTGAGAAGCTAAACAGCTAATTTAACGTTCATGATAGAATTTCGGAAAATTAAATATTTTCTGGTTAATTTATTTGCTGTATGTAATACTGTATTTTCTTGTAAATCATTAAGTTTTACTATGTAGTTCCAATTAATTTCGTTTTCGTCTTTATTAAGTAACGTTTTTTTGTTTTCGAAGTGGTTACGCACTAACTCCACCATGTGGCTTGGATCTAAAAACACAGCCACGTTATGTTCTGCAAATGGATGTTTGAACGTAGTTTTTAACTGATCTGGTTTTTTAATTTTGGCACCCTAATAACTCCATACACGATAAATTTGATGGATGACCATCAAAGGTCAAAGATACAACTTTTACGCCAGCATCTTCACATTATTATAAGCAATACAATGTTTCTGTAACCCCACCCGACCATAGAAACATAATCTTATATCTATGCACCCGGCGGCGCACCATCCACTGAAATTTCTAGGTACTTACCTAAAATTCAATTCTATGCCTAAAATACAATATCTCCTTGTTCGCGGTGTGCACATCAGAAATTGTGACAGGCAGGTACGACGTGTGTGAAATTGCTCAATTTCTGTTGAAAACTAGTAAATGGACTGGATTTTTCGGCACGTGAGCCTTTAGTTAGTAACGGTGTCCCAAAAGTACGTATAGGATTTGAAGTAAGTTCTTTTTTCGAAATATTCAACATGGCGTATTGAAATAAATCATACGTCATCTTGACTAGCGTTGCAAAACTTCGGAAGTATTCGGAATAATTCGGAAACATTCAAAAGAATACTTCGATTGGAAGGAATACTACCGCAGCAAGAATGCAGAGTAAAATAAATATTGTAAGGATGAAGTAGATGACCTACGTTTTATTACTTATTAAGAGTTAAATTATTCCCAGTAGTTACGAATGTATGCGTAGGTAGCTTGAGGAGACTCGCCGTGTATTAGATATTTCGTCGGTGCGTTACGTGAATTAACGCCATCTAGCGAGCAAGAGTAAAACTGTAAATGGAGAACTTCCCTCGTTAGTCGCACGGCGACGCCAGCGCTTCATTCAATAATCAACGAAGTATTATTCGATGCCTACGTACCTACTATGCGGGAATAATTCCCTGTAAGTAGTTATTTATTTATTTATTTATTTATTTATTAAAACTTCTCGCACACAATAGTATACAAAGGCGGACTTAATGCCTTATCTACTTATGACTAGGTACTTATTATTTTATTTTAGTATGGATGAGTTTAAACTGTGTCGATTTTGTGCGGATATTATGTACAAGCGTAAAAATGATTTTAAGTACTTTACCTACCTAATGGTTTAAAAAAAAAAATAAGAAGTTAGGGTTACCTACGTAATTTTTAACGACGATGTTTTACAAAAAAGATTATCTCCTTCTTTTTAGAATAGGTAGTGTTCAACCGAAATCTTACTAAAGTACTTATATAAAGAAACAATTGAAATAATATAGGTAATAGGTACCGTTTTACTATTTATCTCGGTAAATAATAATATATAATATAAACTCATCTTAGTACCTACCTACTTATTTACCTTTATGTACATAGTATTCTCGCAAAACATCACTTGCACACCTAAACCGCATAAAAAACTTATTACGTAAGTACATATCTAAGTAGATGAAAGGAAATATTCGGAAGTTTTCAAAACGTATTATACTCATTTTTATTAATGAAAGCGTAGTAATATATTTATAGCCACGGGCATTAACGCCCTCTAACGGGTAAACGTAAAAGCTGTAACTGTACAACTTCCATCAGTAGTGCTCGCCTGCGTGCGCTTTCTGCTGCTGCAGTGACCAAGGTTAGGAAGGTAGGAAGGAAGGAAGATTCGTGGGTATGAATACACAATCACTAACGCGGAACATATGTAATTTGCAATGGTAATTGCGTCGCCATCTAGCGATCAATAGTCGAACACGTTCATTACCACTAACTACCTACACAACTACCTACTCTAAGCGTGGCCAAACATGTACTTAGCTAGATATTTCTTCTCGGGGAATAATTCCGAATACTACTCAATCCGAATGTTTCGCGAATAATTCGACGGGAATACTTCGGAATATTTCGCTCCGGCAACGCTAATCTTGACACATGTAACATTAATAATGGAGCATTTCACGATAAAAGAACGTACAGAAATCATGCAAACGTGTTACGAAAATTCACGTTCAATTACGAACACCAAAACATTGACGACTTAAAACACAATATTCGCCTAGTAATTTTTAAATAAGCCGTGAAATGTGTGAAAATGTAATGATGGTCATTTGGTAAATATTCTGTACAAATGAAATTGGACGAGTCTCTTCTTTAAAATAAAATAAAATTACAAAGAAATTCCAATCCGTTCGCATGTTATCGAAAAAACACATAACTATTATACCTTCTTTTGAGACCCCCATTAGTTTTACAAATTCAAAGTCAAATCATTTATTTCAAGTTGGCAATTACTCGTAAAAGGCACTTTTGAACGTCAAAATTTACAAGAAAATTGAGTTGATTCTAGGTGCCCCTTCCTTGTAGTTTCATATGGAGAAGAATAGGCAAGAAACTCTATCTCTATCTCTTTTGCCATATTTTGTGTAGGTACATTAATTATAATTATATGTGAAGACGTGATGTACCTAGAATAAAATTTCTATACTACAATAGATATCTTCATAATTTTTATTTTCAACAAACCCACTTTAAAAAGGAGGAGGTTCTCAATTTGTCTGTATATATATTACGCGATATCTCCGGCAATTATAGATCAATTTCCAAAAATTTATTTATAATGGATAGGTTATGCCTCAGGGGTGCTCCTATAAACTCCCATATAAATTTTATTAACTTTGCTTGGGTTGTTTTTCAGTTAGCTTCAATAATACGTATTTTTTCCACATACATATATGCTTAGTGGAAAAAAAATACGCATTATTATGGAAAACTCAAAAACTACGGGTCAGATCTTGATCAAATTTATATCAGACCACGTGAGAAACACCAGCTTTCAAATAAAATAAGAATCATCAAAATCGGTTCACCTAGAAAAAACGTTCTGAGTAACACAAATAAAAAAATAAAAAATACAGTCGAATTGAGGACCTCCTCCGTTTTTTGAAATCGGTTATAAAAACACCACAAGTGCAGAAGTCAATGGCAAAAAACAAAAATACAAAACTAAAGACCGACTTCCGAAATAAAAGTAATTTTTCATTTTGTAGTGTTTTTTTTAAAGACGGTTGTTTTTATTTTTGGTAAAAAAAGGTTTTAGGTAGTAGGTACCTACAGGCTAAATTTCTAATAATTACTCGTATCTCCTCTTCTCTCGTCCCTGACTTAACAAAACTTCAAAGAAAAATACACATACATAAACTCTAGGCTTTTTCCCACGGGGTTAGGCAGAAACTACAGAACGCCACCTGCTAATCCACATCTTCCATAGATAAGCACATATTCCATTTGCTTCGTTTAAAGAAAAAAACCTGTGCGGTCGGGGGACCACCGTCAGGAACGAAGTTCCGCACGCACGTACACTCTCGAATATAATATAAGTAGACAGAGAGAGAGAAAGTCGCATGGAGGGGGCATAACCCTTTGTCCATACGTATCTATTATCATATCTACCTTCTACCAGTCTTCACAAAAATGCCTTACAAAGTTCACTATGCAGAGGGACTCAAAAATAGAAGCACAAGAGTCCATTCTACCAGCCAGATTCATTATCTGGTCTCCATTGAGAACGATAATGAAACACTTTAATTAAAACCTTTTGGGACAAAAACTAAGCAAGTCCTGTCATCAAGGGCCAGGGCGAAACGAGACTCTTTTTGGTTTAAAAGAAATTCCAAGACTGGATGATTAATTAGGCTGACTAGTAATTTTTCCTTAATGGAGAGATCATAATTATCTTAAAGCTATATTAGGCTATTTAAAAATTTCGTGGTTATTTTCACGAAATTTAGATACCTATATTTTTAATAAAAATTAAAGTGCCTAGATACCTACATCTTAATATACAGGATGTCCCGTAAATGATGGATCAAACGTAACGCTTACTTGATTTCCAACAACTAATTTAATCAACAAATAACAACAACAAATAATTTATTTAACAACTAATTTTTTCTTTTAATTTTTGGGTACGATGCTTTTGGCTATTTTGTATGTCTGTATTTTTATTAATGTGTCATTTATTTGTAATGTGCGTTTTGTTTGTGCAGAATAAACTATTTTTCTTTCTTTTTTTTCCTATTTGAATAGTTTTTAATAAACCGTTACGTATGTTTTTTAATTCAAGATATTGAATTTTTCGAATTTGCCCATTTTCTCTACCAGAATTCGGTTTTTTTAATGCTGTCGCTGCAAGTGATAATATTTTTAGATATGGTATTTGTTAAACATTTCTGAAAAGCTTACTAATGTAATAAGATACCATTTTTATAAAAAAAAATGTTTTATTTGCCTTACAAAACAAATCTTGAATTGAAAATTTCTTTTTAACGTTAAAGATGCCGAATTTAAAAAAAAAAAACTTTCAAATTAGTTTTTGGCCATCAGGTGAGCTGCCCACCCGTTACGTTCGATAAATTATTTACGGGACATCCTGTATAACACATCACGATTCATGATAGAATTACCCGAAGGGCTATCCAGAGATACCTTATTAGTATACACACATCAAAAAAGTCTAGGTTTTTTTAATATTTTGTTGCCCTATTGAAATTAAATAAAAATGTCGATTTAGATTAATTAAATATAATGTTTTCGTATGTGTAAATCGACGAAGTACTCTCTGCTTTTGCATTAATAAAGACTTTTCGCGAATTTTGTTTATGCTGGATTTTTTACCTTATTTAATCCTGATATTAAAATGTGTTATCAAAGTTTTTAAAGGTTAAAATAAACAATTAGTAGTCTGTATTTCCGCCGGCGATTCATACTCAATATGAGTTCAGCCAAATCACGTTGCGGAATGGCCGTCGACGTCCGTTGTAACAGGCGAAAAAGATTTTCTGGTGTGTGTACTGCATCCATAATTGGCAGAGCACTTCTTTCAAGCATATCCAATGCGTGCTCAATGGAATTCAAGTCCAGGCGATTGAGCAGGCCCTGGTAGGACGTTGATTGATATTAGCTGTGGCAAGTGTGTTTGCAAGGACTCGGGCAGTGTGTGGACGTGCATAAGCAGAGATGAAGCACCAAATTGGGTCCGCAAAGGAATGACAACATCTGATACAATTGTTTCAGCGTAAATCTAAGCATTGAGGTTGTCTTTGATCCAAATCAGTTCGGTTCTTCCGCCGATCCAAATACCCGCCCATAGCATGATTGTTCCACTACTGTATGCATGGACTTCCTGGCATGATTTTAGAAATTCTTGGCATCCAGTGCTCCTCCAATACCGTGTACGTGTAGTATCTGGCCTCATACCAAAGCGAGATTCGTCAGAAAAATTGAGTGGTCACGGGACGCCTGGCAGACGAGAAGCATACCATAGTACAGCGTGGCGACGCATCGCCACGCCAACAATCTATTTTACCCGAGGCTATAGATGTTTCACTACAAAAACAAACAAAACGTCACTCTTCTTCTGCCCAGCTTTTGTGTTCACGAACCCATTGTAAACGGGCTCTGCGATTGCAGGGCTCAATAGGTTGTACACGTAGCGGCCTTCGGGAACGAAGATTGACTTCATGCAAGCGATTTCTTAATTTTTGATCGCTTATTTACATTCCTGAAGAGCTATGAAGCCTCGTAACCAACATCATCGCGGTCAATGTGCGATTTCGTCGAGCAGTAATTTGTATATAACGATCTTGTTTGTCAGTAACCACAGTAGTTCTTGACCAAAGTAACCCACATAGCCCGAAGACTAAGCAAGCTGAAATGGCAATGGGCTGGTCACATCTCTCGCAGAACAGACAATCGTTGGGGAAAACGAGTTCTAGAATAGAGACCGCGTTTGGGCAAACGTAGTGTGGGACGCCCGCCGGCCAGATGGACTGTCGACTTGCAAAAGGCGGCTGGCAGTGACTGGATGAGGAGAGCCGAGGATCGGGCTCAGTGGCGTTCACTAGGAGAGGCCTACGTCCAGCAGTGGACGAATATAGGCTGATGATGATGATGATCTTGTTTGCGTCTGGTGATGCGAGCTCGTCCTCCATGTCGCTCTGCCATGCTGCCACTGATGCGGTAACGTATCCAATGTTGAACTTGGTGAACGAAACCTCGTTATATTTGTCTATGATGAAATGTAAAGTTGATTAGATAGTTTTCTATCTTGTCAGTTGTTGTAGATATGTCAAAATGATGTGTGCAAAACGTGTTCTTTCTGAACTAATTATATTATTTAACCTTTCGTCATCTATTAATTCCACACCCTTTTCCAACTGGTTATGGGCCCAGCACGCTTCCACTGTCCAAAGCCGATTTATAACACTGCGTAGTGCCCAGAGCGATTGCCACAGCACGTTGCCGAGAACCAGCTTCCAACATTCCCACAGCTCTGATCATTTCTTCTCGGTTCAAATGACGTCTTCTCTCCATAATAACGTTCTTTTGTATTGATTCCACTCAGAACTATGGCAGACATTTTACTGATTTAGCCTCAGACCCGTTTCAGGATTATAATTATAGGAATACGATTCAACAAATTTTCATCTATTGACCAAAATTCAAAAAATATGCTCTTTCCAATTGATGAAATTTACTAAAAAAGTATCTATAATAATAATAATAATTTATTTATTCAACAGACAACTAGGGTCCAATTTCAAAAATATTTCTTTCAATAATCCTAGATGTTAGTAAACAATTTAACTTATTTGCTGTGTTAGTACTTAAATTCTACTACCGATAGGGTGGTTTTTATAAGATGCCTCATTATGGGGCTTTCATCAAGCCCATCAGCAATAGTTTTCAGGAGGCTGTTGCCACTGTCTCGCAATCTTGAGAGAAGAGATGCATGAGAAGCTATCAACTCTGGCTCGAGCAAACATGGCAGATGCACTGCAATAACGTGACTGTCGCAACAGCGCCCTAAAAGCATTGTTGTATTGAACACGCAATGCATTGGCGGCACGCTTAGTACAGCTGATTCATAGAGAGCTCGAGTACAGGGATGTGCAGTATGCTTTAAAAAGTGTGATTTTGACCGCATCTGTACATCGCGCGAACCAACGGGCCTACATATTTGCCCGCACCGCCAAAGCCCTTTTATTTTTTGGGTGGGAAATCATCTAATGACCTCTCCCGCTCTGGGCGGAGCGGAAGGGCGTGTCAGACTCTTACTGACTAAAACCCACCCGTATTCCTTCAGTTGCCTGTGCGCCAGGGCCACGGTAACCGCCAATGCCCTGCGTTCCCGTCCAACATCCGCATCGTCTTTAAGGGGGATGCGCCAAGGTAGCCCGCGAAATTCAAATTTTGTTACGTTTTTTGCAATTTGCAGGTCAGCATCAGGTTGTATGGTGATCTAAATATGATTTGCGGCCGTATCAAATATAGCTTTACAGAATTATAATCATTAGAATCAGCAATACAACTCCTTAAGTTAGAATTGCCGTCAGATGTCATGATTTCATGAAATAGACATTCAATAGGGTAATATAAACATATAGAGATGTAGGTATTGCTGATTCTAATGATTATAATTCTGTAAAGGCATATTTGTTACGGTCGCAAATCATATTTTAATAATATACAACCTGACAGTGAGTGACCTGCAAATTGCCAAAAACGGAAGAAAATTATAATTTCGCGGGCTACCTTGAAGGTCCCCTGAAGGCTACCCCTACGAGGCTTACAGGAGCTAAAGCGCGGTCACTGTCGGATTGCATAGAAAAGAAAGAGACGCGCGATGACACAACGCTGGTAATTTTTGCAAAATATGAAGCAATTATGGATTTACAAAAAATCTATTCATTGGACTAAAAAATTAAAACACTATTACGTTAGTATGTTACTTGTAGAATAATAATAATAATAAACATTTATTTCAGAAAAATTATCCATATTTCAACACACACATTTTAAAACAACTAATACACATTAAAATAACACAAACACACAAAATAAAAAGCAGAGTTACACACATTAGGAACGGGAGGAACTCTCCACTGCTTACAGTGTAGTGTGCAAACGTATCCAGTGGCGCAGCAGTGGAGAGTCCCACCTGTCCGCGAACACGCTTATTAAACTGTTGCTACTGGACCTAACACGACTCAGCAGCGACGCACACTGCTTCCTTATAAGCGCATGAAACCCATCAGTGTGGGTTTCTGCGAACATAGTCGAAGCACTGCAGAATCTTGACAGCCCCAGCAGCACCCTAAACGCGTTGTTGTATTGAACACGTAATAACCGTATAATCTGACAAAAAATCAGAATGTTTGCATCTACATAAATATTAGTACGGTATGGTTTTTAATCGTTAAAATTTTTTTTTAGAGGTATCGTCGTGATTTTTTTCTATCATCAAGTTAATCGTATTATGTTTTCAACACACTATCTAACTAGCATATATCCAGAAGAATATCATATATTTTTCTGATTTTGATTACTGCAGTGGATCATATATTTTTAGGCATTATAAATTTGCGTTTAGGTCATGTAGTCCCCTTAAGGTCGTCAGCAACGACATGTCCAAGGTATTTAAACTGGTGTACCAGACGAATCGAGACGTCGCGGTCGTTCGTCGTTCATCGTCGTATCTATAGGAGTTACAAAAAATATAAGTAGGTAATTAAAAATACCTGATTTTTTGTAACTAGCAAAACCGTGCTTGATCCCTACACACGGCCAGATAAGAATTTTTAAGTCATAAGCAAGTAGTATTGAAGTTACGTGCGGAAAGCCGATTATTGAAGTTAATTTTCGAGTAAGAATCTTATTTTTTGGTAAGTAAGATAATAATTATTATAGGTGCTTAATTGAAAATCCTGTTCCACCCACACTTTTGCCGAAACACATCTGTCGGAATTTACGTCGCAGATCTTCCGTTCCAAAAAATATTTGCTTTGGTTTGGTACCTAGTAGCTAAATATTAACACTATATCAAAATAATGTGTGTGATATTATACCTATTTATTTCGATCTATGAGATGCTTGTATGGAATTACGTACCTAGGTAGGTAGGTACCGGTATCGTGTTTACAAGATATTTTATGAGTAGTCGAGACGTAGCTTATACTACAAAGGTGAACCGTGTGACCCTTAGATATAGATACCAAGATACAATATAGGTAAATACGATTATGTGGGAGTGGAGTCCCTCCCACAGCTTCGCCAAAAAATCTGAAAATAGGGTATAATCCATCACAAACCTACACTTAATGGTCCTCGTGGAAGTAAATAATCTTCTCAAAGTAAATAATTGTAAAAAAAAATGTTTATTTATTTAGGACGCAGCGTAGTTCCTTTCATAAACTGGTGGGTTCAAATGTTAGGTAGGTACCGTACGTGAACGCATGTTGATGGTTCATTTGTGTGGATGGATGTGAACATGCTTTTCTTTTTTAGAAATATTTATTTACACACATACGCTACCGTTACAGTGTCCCAATCCGGCGGTGTAGTTAATTAACAATTCATTAAATAATTTACAACTTAATATTAATATCCCTGCCTTATAAGATTTACAAATTAAAAACATAACACGCGTAACGTTACCCTTGCGAATTCGCTCAGTGAACATGAGAAAAGATATAGGTATTCTGTCGCCAAACAAATTTAATGTGCGCATTATTCGCGTCAGAGGGATGTTGTCTAACAGTTTAGTACGACCACGCGGCGCCGGCGCCGCGAACATGTTTGGCCGTCGTCGGCTCTACATGTGAACCTGGCATACCAACACAAGCCTACCCATATAGCACACCCGGATTATTTATGTTACCCCAGAAAATTCCAATGATATACCACGCCAGTACTATATCCCTTCTTGTTTCCAACTTGTCAATCCCACCATGCCTCACAGAAACGACTTTTACCATCAAAGTGTAAAAGGGATATACTCCATCCGCCTTAGGTACCATTGTCTCATAATTTTATTCTGTATAAAGCGTATAAAGTATGAACGGAAACGAAGCAAAAGGAGTATGTAAGGATCGTTGCTGGTGGCGTTCTATAGTTTCTGCCTAACTCCATAAGAAGAAGGCGTAAGTTTATGTAAGTATGTGTATGTATCTAAGACTGATTCAAAATAAGGCTGGGCGATAGGCCTCATCAAGATTGTCCGCGATAGGTTTCATAAAAATATGCTGAAAGAGCTTAGTTTTGCTGTGTTATGTATAAAACTCAAGAGGTAATGGACCGTATCGAATATGACACAATCTTGAACGATTGACCAATGGTTTCCTATAAGATATATTAATGCAAGCAGCCCATCTAAACTATTTAGTTTCAATCACTACTTAGCTAATAATTTATTATTTTAATTAAGTTATTAGTTAGGCGTTTAACGGAACGCATATAAAGTACACTTCGTTCTAATTCGTTGTTACAAACTTATAATACGTATTCCGTTCCTGAAAGCTTCAGGGAATAAGATTTACCCGTTTTAGTGATGTAATTTTGTAAAAATATCTACAAACTAAATTAAATATTTTTACCACTTTATAATTACATTCTCAAAAAAGAAGAAGACTGAATTAAAAATAATGTTTGCTTGTTCACTCCGTTCCGTTCTATGTATCTGTTATCCAAGTGAAACTTACTTTGACACCCTTTAACTAACCTGAGTTATCTGTCACTGTCATGTAATCATCACAATTGATTGAAGATTTCCTTTTGTACTAATTTTAGTAAAAAAATACTAATTAAATACTGATAGGCAGAATAAAAATTATGGATTTTCATGTAAAAGACGTGATTTTAAAACCGGACAGGCCTACAACTTTGTTGCTGAAGAAACATGCAGATTATTTGTCAAAATATGGAACGGACTGTGAAGACTTTGAATATAATATGACTGAATATCTTCGTATGTCGGGGATTTATTGGACTCTAACTGGAATGGAGTTAATGGGAGCTTCTGGCAAGTTAGTAGTTAGTTACTCTTAGTTTTATCAAAAAATGACTTCTGCACCGATAAAGAAATTATGAGGTTATAAAAGTATTTGCCCCATTATCTAATTCTGATCTAAATATCTTGAGCTTGCCAATGTACATATAACAACGTAATCATTTCTTAGCTAAACACAGATTTAGGTTTGAAAATTTTAATAAATTTGTTCTGAATAAAAACAATAAAGAAAAATGAAAATGGTAAGACATTTTATGGACATGTATTTTTTTCTATTTCGTTTGACAGGATGCCAATAGAAGATATCATAAAATTCATCCCTTCATGTCAGAGCAAGGAGAATGGTGGCATCTCTGCCTGCTATCCGCATGACCCACACATTTTGTACACCTTAAGTGCTATTCAGGTTGGTTTTTAATCCAAACTTTAATATTTTTTTCACTATTTATAAGGGTAAGGACAGGAGAATGATGATTCATTATGTTACTATTCTCTATTCATAAGGCAATGGTGAGGTTTAAAAGAGGATGTAGTGACCAAAATTGAAGAGTATGCTAAGATGATTTGGTCATGTTGAGAGGATGAATGAAGGGTGAAAGGCAGATGTGAGTGGAAACGGTGGGAAGGGACGCCCTAGGAAGACATATAGTGACCTTATTGATGATGTTCTTCAGAAAGGTCAAGTGTTTAGTACTCACAACCAGCGTGCGTGTATGACCAAATGCATAAATGTAAATGAGGCAAAAGTAGTATGTAAGGTTCGTAGCAGGTGGCATTCTGTAGTTTCTGCCTACCCCCATGGGAAGAAGGCGTGAGTTTATGCATGTATGTATGTATGTACTATTCTGTATCATTTATATGAGTGCTTTGTTTATCTGGTGTTCATAAATGTGACTGTTGACCATCGGGGCCTTAGATTGATACCCAAGTCGGCTAATATCTTATTCTGTTTTATATCATAATTTCGCAGTAACAGCTGGAGTATATCCGTGCCCCATTACATCAGATTTAAACATAACCGGTGAAAGGCCCTGTACAGTCTCTCTCTGATTACCTCTTCCCTCCTTTTATAATCATCATACATTAACTCCTGCAGGTCCTTACAATGTATGACAGGCTGGATGTTATAGATGTAGAGGGTGTTGTCCAATTTGTGGCATCTCTGCAGCAGAAGGATGGCTCTTTCTTTGGTAAGCTTCCCTACGCAATCATGACACCATTATTTAGCTCTCTCACAAATTCACACCTCTAGCTAAAGAAATTATAGTAAGACAAATAAAATTTACCAAAATGATATTTTTTTTTAGGCACCAATAAATGTAGGAATTGTGGTTGCAATGTAATCAAAGAAAAAACTTCCTGTTTTTGGAAAATTTTGCATTTTTTTAATACTTGCTTTTAAGATCTTCTTTAGGGGTTTTGGTTTCTGCACTTAGTCCTTCATGTGGACTATTTGTGCGTGTGCTAGCATTTATGATACACTTGATGATAACATAATTTAAATCTTCTACATACTCAATAAGACTTATTTTTGCTAAACCAGGTGATCAATGGGGTGAGGTGGACACGAGATTCTCGTTCTGTGCAGTGATGTGCCTCTCACTCCTGAAAAGACTGGATGCGATAGATGTAGAAAAAGCAGCTTCGTTTGTGATCAGTTGCATGAACTTTGACGGAGGCTTTGGATCCAAACCTGGATCTGAAAGTCATGCAGGTAAGAACAAGTTCAGTGAGAAGCAAAAACACAAGTTAAGTCTGCTGATTTGTATACTTATATAGAGGTATGAGGAACAGGGTGTAAAGTTCACTCATACTCTATAGAAAAGGGAGGATCCTCCGACCAGACGGGTGTTGTGTCTGGTAGGCAACTGCCCGACGGTTGATGTCGGGACGTTGTATATATGCTAGTCGCGCGGTTAACTCTGCTTGCGCGATGCAGGATTGGCGTGACGTCAGTATGACGTGTAGCTCGCAATACTTTGTAATTTATAAGGGCACATTCATCGTCATCATCATCGTCACCGCCATCATCACCATTATCACCATCATCGCCACCGTCATCATTATCATCATCGCCACCATCACCATCATCATCGCCACCATCACCATCATCATCACCACCATCACCATCATAATCGCCACCAACATCATCATCATAACCACCATCAACCACAGCCCGATTTCACCCACTGCTTGCCATAGGCCTCTCATTTCTTGAGCCAGCCTCATCCAGGTTTTACCCCGCGATGGGAACATTGTCGCCCGCCCATCTCGTTGCCGGACGATCGTCACCTCGTTTTCTCGTCTTTCAGTCACAGCCTTACTCAACCAGTCATCACTGCGCCTTACCAGGTGTCCTGCCCAACTCCACTTGGGTTCCTTAATACGTTTTCCGATATCGAAAACCTTCGTATATCTTTGGATCTCGGAGTTTGGAACTCGGTCTATTAGCCTCATGCCAAGCATAGAACGCTCCATGGCTCTCGCTCCGAGCACATTATAAATTACAAAGTGTTCTGTAGAACAGACTGAACTTGTATTTTACAGCTTTGCCATTCAAGTGAAAAAATATTGTTCCCAGTACTGTGATTGGTGTGGCTTTATCTTGCGTCCTATCCGAAAGCGACTGTCGCGCAAATACGCGATGACGTGTTCGTTTACCTGAATAATGACGTATATAAACTCAAACTCAAAGCATTTATTTCAATTAAACCATTTACAGGCACTTTTGAATTGTCTAGACACTTCCGCCAGTGAAAAATATGCACCTAATTGCCCATTCCAAACTTTAGTAGGTACCTGTACGCACAAATACATAAATAAAGCTATACTTATACATTTCCAGTATAAGCTGACTTCTCACTGTACGAAAAACGAATGCGAGGTCAGCTAAAACTGGAAATGTATAGCTTAATAAGTCGTCGTGTGTACCTATGAAGAAGAACGGGCAAGAAACTCCATAGGCACTCTTTTAAATTATATTGTTACAAAAATATTAGTTACAATATGTGAGAACGATGTAAAAAATACGTACACGTTAAACGCGTCCAGAGTACAGCAAATAGAACAAAAAAACTCTATCCAAAAATAAAATAATTAAAATAAGCCATGGCAGCTCGCATACGCGACTTGATTGATGGCGCGAGTAAGTCATATTCATTTAAACGAGTGCGATGATCAGATACTCGCACGACAATCGCATACTCGCGCGACAATCGCTTTCAATTAGGACGCGGCCTTATTGTGTATTATATAATTATACAATGCCTTATGTATATTATAATTATATTATGACCCATATATATTTTCTATTGTCCATGACGTGCTTTGTATACAGTCAAAGTTAATAAATAATAGCAAAAACAAATGCATACAATGAATTTTAATGTTTAATTTTCCAGGTCTAGTGTACTGCTGTGTGGGCACCCTATCTATTTGCAACAGATTAGACGCAGTCAGAATAAATCGCCTTGCTTGGTGGTTGTCTGAGCGACAGATGCCCAGTGGTGGACTCAATGGCAGACCAGAGAAACTGCCTGACCTGTGCTACTCTTGGTAAGGAAAACTTAAAACTGAACTGACCCTGTTGCAAATCCCGCATGATAGTCGGGTCCACAAAGGCACCAAACTCAATTTTTTGCTTTTGGGGCTAAAGTTAATCCTCTAATGATTTTAATTTTACATTTATCTCTTCTGCCCGCGAATTCGTGCGCGTGGAATTTCTTGTTCCCCCGACCCACCCCGTCGCATTGCATTGCCTGGACGCGCTATTACTTCGTTTTCGCTTAGCGTTCTTTCTAACTTTTTTTATTTTTGCTGGGCTCTTAAGGATCACTTACCGTGATGTTAAATAGCCGATAGCCTTCGTCAAGAATAGGGCTATCAAATGCAAAAAGATTTTTTTAAATACGACTGGTAGTTCTAGAGATTAGCGCGCTCCAACAAACAAGTCTTTAGCTCTACTATTAGTAAAGCTGAAGCCTCTGCTTCGCTTCTGGGAGCCTACTCTCTAAGTCCGTCAATGAAGATACGGCCCGTCCGAAAGTAGTTTGATACTTTGGAGTGAACCCTACACCTGATTAATTAACTTTTTCGGACAGGTAAAAACACATCGTGCTGTCATTCATTCTTAGGTCGGGCTCCAAACTAATCTTACGTCAGTAGATGATACGGAGTAGGAAACGCCCGTAACGTCGGCCGAAACTACGAATTTCTTGCATAGAGAGTAGACCCCCTGCTTTTGTGTTGCAGTAGTACACAACACATCTAAATCAAAGACTCGTAATGGACGGAGTTTGCCATGGTTTAGCTTGTATTGCCAATTAAAAATATGCTTTTTTCAGGTGGGTGTTGTCAACACTTACCATAATAAACAGGCTCCACTGGATAAAAAAAGAAAAACTGGAAATCTTCATCCTAGCTTGCCAAGACGCAGAGACGGGCGGTTTTAGCGACCGGCCGGGCGATGTCACCGACCCCTTCCACACGCTGTTCGGTATAGCCGGCCTATCATTATTAGGAAACAAAACTATTAAACCTGTGAACCCCGTTTATTGTTTGCCGCAAGAAACCATTGATAGGCTGCAGCTGAAGCCGCAGATCCATAAAATTAAAGTCTGAGCACATAATTCAACTGAGAAAGCTAATACGGCGTCATTTTTAGCATTTCATGTAAGAACACATTTGTATGTATAATTATGTATTATTCGGAAGTTTTGTATTTATTTTAATGTATAGGTATCTACTTATTAAGAAAATATAATGTGATAATATATAATAAATGCTTGTTTCTATTAATTTCTCACTAAACTATATATTGTACACACGGTGAAACGTTTGAATGGGTCCTGTGAGGAGGGAAAGAACAAAATTCTAATAGTAGGTGAGGTCCTACTCGATTTTTGCGGTCAATTTTATGCCGAATAAATGTCATTGCTAGTAGTTGTTTATTATTAAATAACCATCAAAATAAGAGTCAGTCCCCGCACCCAAGGGGGGATTCAAAGTAATAGCGTGTCAAAGTTGTAGAAAAATCTTCAAAAAAAACTCCAAAACCATATGAGCCAACTTTTGGGACCGCCATCCCAAAAAACATTGTCTGCTGCATGGAAGACGTGAGGGGATAAATGTCATGATAATAATTTTTCGATGGCACAACAGGGCCTTATTATGGACCTGTTGTGCCACACTTTCGAATATTATTCGAAAGTATGGCTAACTTACTACCCAACCCAACTTGCTAATTTCGATCGAATTAAGAAATTAGCAAGTTGAAGAGAAGAAGTTACCAATTTACTAACTTCAATCTTTTTCACTCCGCTGCTTATAATAATATATGAATTTTGTCATGAAGATTGCAACTACTCTTTCCTTTGCTACAAAAAAACTACTGTCAGTGTCACTGTCAAAAGAAACTTCCATTTCACATTGACAAAGTCACGTCACGTCACAATGTCGTACAAAATTGTAAACAAACATAACCTAAAACTAACAATGTAGATTTTAATTTAAAAATAACATTGATCTAGTAAGTAATAACTACATCAACTATTATTCGACATGTTAACATTATACTGTTTTCAGTTTTTCTTATTTAGCACTTGCGTTCACATATTTACATTGTTTACATACCTTGTTTACTACAGTGATTTCGTATCCACGATATATTTTCAAGAAATTCAACCGGAATACGACTATGTCATCGGTAAGAGCTACTTTTAACTATTGGAAATAGAATATGACACGGATTGTAAAAGCCTGTTGAAAAAGGCTTTCAGAACCTGGTGTTTAGATTACTTTGTTAAATATACCTAATTACCTACCTACTATGTATAATTTTTTCAGTTGGTTCCGGCACAGCAGGCTCTGTCATTGCCCATAGACTAGCAACAGAAACAAACTACACCTTCATTGTAGTAGAAGCAGGGACCAGGGGTCATGTATTACTGGAGGCACCAGTACTTGGTCCATTCTTCCATGGGTCGCTATTAGACTGGCAGTATGAAACTGTGCCTCAGAAGCATGCTTGTTTTGCTATGAAAAATAAAGTAAGTTGCACTACAACAACTTGTATTCTATATACTAATGATAAAGCTAAAGAGTTTCTTTGTTTGAACGTGCGTGCGTCTAAAACTACCAGTTGTATTTAAAAATTCTAATTGTATATGAAAGCCCAATTTTTGAGGAAGGCTATTTAACATCACGCTAGGACCCTTAGGTAATAAGTATTAAGTAATACGGGCTGGTGCCCGCCACTCCACGTCAATGCGCGTATTTTGCGCACGGGTGCGAAAATCGATTATTCAATCCACCCCAGCTCCTCGAGTAAGGCCAGCAACGCCTTGATGTTACTGACAATCTCACGTAGGGTACCTGGGTTACCGAAGTACTTTGCCATGTGCGTGGCGACCACCGGGCAGTTTAGAAGCACATGAGCTGCTGTCTCGTCGTCCTCCATGCAGGCCCTGCACAGCGGACTGATTGTGACTACTATGACAAAGAGGTGTTTATTAAATGACCCGTGGCCAGTTAAAGCTGCTGTAACTGTATGCGGCTGTTGTTTAGCTAGTTGGAGAACCTGTTTCGTGAGGTGGTCATCAATTGTAGGGAGTGCTTCCCTAGCCTGCCTGCACTCACCTGTGTCCACACACAGTTTGTGATTTTGGTCCCTGGTGCGTTTCCTTACCAGAGTGCGTAAGTACCCAAAGGGGTGTGGCACAGTGGGTTCAGGTCCCACTGGTGCTGCGCTCGATCCCTTTCTGGCAAGTTCGTCAGCTGCATCATTACCTAGTGAACCGCTGTGTCCTTTGATCCATTGAATTTTGTTATGTTATTAAGGCTACCCACCTGGTTGAGGCGCTGGTGGCACTCGTATATTAGCCCAGAATCAATTGTGTGACTAGTTAGCACTTGCAGAACAGCAATGCTATCTGAGTATGCGGATCGAGTAGTCCTTAACTTAACTGGCCATGGCCGAAGCAGCTAGAGAAATACCCATGCACTCGGCCTGGAACACTGTGTTAAGGAACCCCAATGGTGTGGCTATATGTATGTTGAAGTCCTCCGAGAAGATTCCAGCACCTGTGCCACTACCAGTTTGGGATCCATCCAAAAATATGCGCAGCTCTGCAGGGCACAAGCCCTAGCATCGGAGATCCTCGTAAAGTTGGATTTTGTATTTTTATCGAAGATAAATTGTTTGGGTACCTGGTCATCTATGGCTTTCGTAATGGGGAACTCCTTGTTGAGTCCCTCAAGCAGCGCAGAGTGTGTTAGGACCCTTAGAAGCCGAGCAAAAAGAAAAAAAAGAGTCAGAAAGACTGCTAAGCAAAAACGAAGTAATACCGCGGGCAGGTTATGGGATGCGACGGGGTGGATCGGGGAAACAAGAAATTTCACGCGGACGAAGTCGCGGGCAGAAGCTAGTGTATAAATAAAATTAAACTTAGTAGTGTTGCAAAGCTGCTTTTAAAACTCTTCTACTTATCACTTCTCTTTCTTTTTCAGAAATGTAAACTAGCCCAAGGCAAGATCATAGGAGGCTCATCCAAGCTAAACAACATGATACATGTCAGAGGTAACCTATCACACTACCTTGACTGGTTTCATGGAAAATACACCAAAGAGTTCATCAGGGAACAATTTGAGTTTGTAGAAAAAAACATTTTATACCTGAATGATGTGCAATACCAAAGTGAATTAGCCGATGCTGTCTTAGCGGCAGCTAAAGAATTAAACTATGATAAACTAGGCATCAATTTTAAACAAGGTTTTAGGAAAAGTATTGTTAGTCAGAAGAATGGAAAGAGATGGTCCACTTCTGACAGTATAGATCCATCTAAACATGTAATTACCAATGCTTTAGTAGAAAAAGTAATGTTTAATGGCAAGACTGCTCAAGGTATCACTGTCCTACTATATGGTAGAAAAAGTAACATTTATGCTAGTAAAGGCATAATTTTATCTGCTGGGGCAATCAATACACCAAAAATTTTACAGCTGTCAGGAATTGGTCCTGAAAATCTTTTAAAATCTTTGGGGATACCAGCTGTCAAAAATCTACCAGTTGGTAGAAATCTGCAAGACCACATAGGATCTGGATTAGACTTTGTGCTATTCAATAAATCTGTTTCAATTAGTGCTTTGGATATGATTAACCCATTAAATGTGTTACAATATTTTATCAATGGCAAAGGTCCTTGGACAACACCGGGTTGTGAAGTAATTGGTTTCCTATCTACTAATAACCAGTCGGATCCAGATTTACAATTCATGGTATTGCCAGTTGGCCTATCCTCAGACAGGGGTAGTTTACTAAGAAATAATCTGAACATAAAAGATGAAGTATGGAATAAATATTTTTCTAAAAGTTTTCATAGTTATGTGGGCACCATTTTACCTTTGATATTACATCCTAAAAGTAGAGGTCATGTCTTTATTAATAGTTCTGACCCTAAAATGCCGCCTTTAATAGACCCTAAGTATTTATCACATAAAGACGACAGAGAAACTATAATTAATGGATTGAAACTAGTCATTGAATTCGTAAATACAAAGGCAATTCAAAATGTCGGAGGTTATATAAACCAAAATCATTTCCCTGGGTGTGAAAATTTTAAGATTTTCACGGATTCATACTTTGATTGCTACATAAAACATTTAACTTTGACAAGCTACCATCCTGTTGGTACTTGTTCTATGGGGATGCCAGACTCTAAAAATGCTGTAGTTGATACATCTTTTAAAGTGTTAGGGGTTGAAAGGCTGTATGTTGCCGATGCCTCTGTGTTGCCAACGTTGCCTAGTGGGAATATAAATGCGGCTATCGCAATGATGGCAAGTGTATTCTTTGAAACTAATATTAGAGCTAATACTAGCATTCTAGTGTGTTATAAAAATGATTTGTTTCTTGAATATATTTTTAATGTTTGTTTTAAAGAAAGTAAACGGAATTATAATGACTGGGCGGCATCCAGTAGCTTTAAAGTATTGTAAAGACTGAAATTAAACACATGCCTATACGGGATTAACCTAAGCTCACTTTTTTCGCATAAATGCTCGTATCTACTATGTGCTTGTAATTTTACATGGTAGCTCCACAAACATTACCTATGGCAACTACCCCGCCGCCGGCGATTAGCGACAAGCGAGTACTTAGAGCTAGCAACTAAAATCGAGTGGTTTTGTTTTAGAGTTCTTCCCGGTGTAGACAGTCAGCGATCAACTATTAATATTTGTATCTCTTTTTCTGTCACGAGACCTCTTGTGTACGTTTCTTGAACGAGAAAATAGTTGATAGTTAGTCGCTCCCTCGGCGGCGGCGGTGCGCCAGGCAGTTGCGTAAGGGGTAGGTAATGTTCAGTCAAATAAAGAGATTGGTTCAAGCAGCTAGCTATTAAAATAGTATTATATGTGCCCTGTGATGCTGCACCGATTGGCATTATCCCATCAACGTCGGCTGTCGCTGAAAACCAGCGCTATGACTGTCTCGAATAGGCTCACAGCATTATGCTGAGCGATGACCGTTTTGCGTGAATTGACGCATACTTTCCCCGAACTTGTTATTTTTTGTGCTTGATTTTCTTTGCATCATGTTTTTACTGTAAATAAACGTATTTTCTTTCTTTCTTTTCTTTTTCTAATATTGGCATTGAAAGATAATAAGATCAATATTTTTGCCTGTATACCAAACTCTTTGTTTGACTGTACATAGATTGTGTGATAGTCGCATTAACTGTTATTGCTGTACCTATTATACAGGCTGGTCCAAATAGTGACGTCATAAAAAAAATATTCCTCATGCCCAGGGGTATCCGAAAATACCCATGTATGTTCCACGATTCTTGATAGTTACCGAGTTATAATTTTTTAATTTTATTTCTTGAAAATTTATGTGAACCGCTTTCAAAAAGTGCTGTTTATTTTGACACGGCTTTTTCACTTTATTTTTTTTATCAATTTTCATTGTTATGTAATAATCTGTCAGACATAAAATAATCATCTTCCTAACAATAATTTAAGATACAAAAATTTTGATTTTGGATTGAGAGGAATGTTAGATACATCACATTATCATAATAAACTTAAACTCTTATAAATAAAAAGTTACAAATGTCTTAAACCGACAACACTCGTTCCAGGTAACTCATCATACATAACATAAGCGATTTTTCGACTCTGTATGACCCTAACGTGTACCTCCTTTTCGATAAAAAAATTGCATGAGCATGAGTAATCAATTTCTTTTTCATGACGTCCCTATTTGGACCATCTGTATAAGCCTCGAGCCGCCGTTGTACAATATTTTTTACATGTGCATAAAGTTTTAATAAATGAATATAATAAAAAAACATTATATTTTAACACTTTATTGAATGTATTAAGGACACTTCTAAACTTGAAATCGCGTACATGATTTTGAGCGTCAATTTCAAACAACCATTTTTATTTCAAAGTAATAATTTGACACGATTTAATTATAGAGACGAGATTATTACACGAAATAGTGGTTTGTATAATAGAGAACTTGTTTCTATTAACAATGTTACGAGTATTAATACCATTTTTACTGAACCTAGTGAGATCACTAGGTGTAGTCAGACTTCCTCTCTCTCTCTAAAATTTTATCGTGTCAAATTTTTTCAACTAGATATAATAAATAAGTTTAATATTAATAATACATAGGTAGGTACATAGAACGGTAGGTACTTCAACTTAACTTTAGAATAGGAAAAATATATTTGTGCCACAAGAAATTATTTAAAATCATTGTACATTATTATTTATTAAGTTATACTAAATAAATTACATAATACATATATCGCCTCACATTTATATTCTGCTAATTCCTAAACACGTAAACACAGTGACTAGTACATGTTGCAGGCATTTTAAACATTATTAGCCGTTTCCTCAAAAGTCTAATTTTTTACTTTCTTTTAGGTATTTTATTTTTATTAGAATTTTTAAGAAACGACTTATTTACGCCTGTTTTCATCTTTAGTATTTCTTCCGCCAATTAGATTTGCCTACTGTAATTATACAATTATTATTTCCTTATTATAAGTTGCCAGTTTATTAGACTGACTATAAATACTGTATACTTATTGAATACAGTATAATATCTCAGATACAGTATTAAAATTTTGAATAATACTCATTTGCAAAAGTATCTATTATGATTCCTCGCATTCAAAGTTCGCCCTATTAACCTCTTTCAATATGTTTTTATTTTATTTATTAACAGCTAAATAGAGAAAGAAAACATTGATACTTCATAAATATGGGGCAATGTGAAGGCAAGAGCTTTTTCACAACAATTATTTTTATTTTATATTATCAATAAGTGGATTATTGATAATATAAAATAAAAATAATTCAGCAATATTCCTTTAAGGTTTCCAGAAAGGCAAACATAAATGCCATCATATTTTTTATTTTATTTTGACGACTCTCTTTTTAATAAAATCGTTTATAATTAAGACACTCACGGACGGAAGATTCTTCTACATTAAAATCTAAAATTTATAGATAAACACCGTACTTATTTCTAATTTTGTGCAAGTAAAATAAAATACCTACATAATTATGTCTTTTTCGACGTAGACACTGCTAACATTAACGGGCTATTTCAACAATTAAAAACAGTTCCATGTGAATGCTTATTTTTGCAATTAATAGACATAGGTTCCTAATTAATTATCAACCTTTGATACAAGCTTTCTATATAGATACGAAAATGAAGTATGTGCCACATTTAATAAAAAATACCTATACTTTACTGAAACAGGGCTTTTCATACAAAATTACAAGCCGATAATTGTTAAATATGATGCACTAATGTAATGATACCATTCAATACCTTTCCGACCATCACATCTTTATTCGAATATTTAAATCTAACATTAAAACAATCTTGCAAACTGCAGATGAAGCATAAATGCGCAATCGAAATAATTAAAAACGACAAACCTTCTGAGGCATTAAAATAGTTTTTACATTGCTTTACAATACAGATATTTGTATATCTTTCCTGAGCAAAATTCACTCGAAAAGCAGGTTACTGCTCTCATAATACTGGACGGATTATCTGATAATGCTTCATAAGTCATTTATAATTAATTATTAAAAACATATAAAGTATTGCCACACATCTTATTAATAAAAAATAATTATTTAATCATACTTTGTACATCATAATACTGAGCGGTAAATACGTCATTGTATACATTTTTTTTAAGCTTATATTAGAGCGTGAGAGTTAGCAACTCGTATAAATACCTTTTCGATTTTTGGAACTAAGTTCCCTACCGCACGTTATACACTGCACACTTGGCGAATGTGAGCTAGACCGAAAAAAGTGTAACATTTTGACACAAGTGTCGTGACGGTGAAAATGTGCAAAAGCGAAAGGAACTTCGTTCCAACCGGGTGTCCCACGACACTTCTCTACTGTTTTTTTTTGTATGTATTTCAGGCCTAATTACTGTCTTCTGTCTAATTTCAAACAGTCTTCATAATCCTCAACAAAGTCTATCACAATCAAATCTTCTATGTTTTTGTGATTTATTATGGCTACCTTATTTTGAAAGACACTAGTTTTTATAGTACGTAATTACGATACTTCATCTTAGTAATTTATTTAGCTAATTTAACCATTTAGAGATAAAGCAGCGACCCGCCGCTGCTTCGCACGGTTTTTACGGCTTGAGAAAACATCAAGATTCTTTATATGGTGTCAGTTTCATATTATGTTTTATAGGTACACATAAACGTTCCGGAATATCTTTTTTTTTAAAACCGTATCAAAATCCGTTGCTTAGTTTAGAAGAACAACGCGGTCACACAGAGACAGACACGAAAAGTGACTTTAATTTATAATAATATGTATGTAGACTTTATTAATAACAATATAAAAGTTCGTATTTCCAATCACTGGCGTTTTTTGCCATTGTTGCTTAACATACTAGATAGTTTAAAATCGTTTACAGTTGCTAACTCTTCCACAATGTGCTCTAATCGATATACAATAAATTTATCAAGTAAATATAATTTAATTAAAATATTTGCTACAATTAATTGTGCATAACTTCCAATACAATAATACTGTTTTGTTAGAATTAATAGCCCAATTTGTTAGGCCATCGACTGAGCTTTCATTGAGCAAAATCATTAATAAATTTTGAGACAAGTCGTTTTGAAGTATTTTATACCCCGATATGAGCTAAAAGATTGTTAACAAATTGTGCATGAACAATGCTGTTTTTAAGCTAAAAATAACTATTTTAAGACTAGGTTTCAAAACACAACATTTAATGCGCCTCTGGTATCTATTGCAGGCATTACCGATATTTAAAATCGATATGTTTTTTTTTTACTACGCATTATGATTTGTTTAGGAAACAGTGTTTTTACAAAGCCTATATACCAATGTAATAGATATTTTGTTTTACAAATAGGTATAGCTTATGTGGACGGCTTGAATTCAATTTGCACCTTAAACACTAACATTAGAAAAAACATACAAAAATAATATAATCCGAAAACATAACTTATCGGGCTTCTCATCTTATTTATCATATGCAATTTAATGAGTTCTGAGAATGTTGAATTTTAACGCACAGTACCTAATACTGATAAAAGTAATGTTATCTACCAACTATTGACTTATTAAAATGCAGTTGTAGGGTTAAAAATAAGTGTCCCTAAATACGAAATGTTCTTTTTATATAAAACAAATTCAACATTGTAATACTTACCTATTCTTTCGCAAAAGCCTTTTTGACTAGACTAAATTATGTACCTATCATGTAGTACAAATGAAATAAATATGAAAATCTTTTCACCCGCAACTGCTATAAAAATCCCACTAAATACTTAGTAGTTGCTCATTTTTCCAAATTGACTGAAAATTTATTGAATCTAGATGTTTGAATATAATTCTAATTTCAAAGCTGGACGGACTGATCCAAGTCTCATAATGATTTAGTTTTACAAGGCTTGTTTTTCGTACTATTATTTATCAACACTACTATAAGGCTTTTTCAAATATTTACTACTGCACCATTAATAAGAATCCACGAGATAAAGGAGTAAACGTACACACAGTTAATGTCGTAGTCAAATTAGGAAATCGGACAACTACAAAAGACACCACCTTTTTTTTCAATAATAAATTTCAAGTTAAATAATTATCATCGTCTACTTCTAAAACGAAACTGTACACTCACTAACATCGAATCGTAACAATAGATACATAAAATCTTACTTGAAACAAGAATCCAGGTAATTATCCAACATGTCGAGTTGCAGATCGTCCCAATCCGTTGGATTCAAAAGCAGGGACGATAGATCATCTTCAGGGATCATAGGAGGTGGTATAGTTGGTTCCACGATCACATTGGCTCCTATATTCGTCTCCAAATCTATATCAGGGAGGCTCTGAATACTGCCAAGATTGAAATCTGGCAAATGTAGTGTCACAGCCTGATTTATTTCGTTAGAAATATTGTCCATTGCGTTGGCCTGCGGTATATTGGAGACTGCAGTGTTGTCCTCTGTGGTTTTGTCTTTTGCTGATGATTTCTTCTTCTTGTGAGGTCTATTTGAGATTCGTTTGGTTCCCTCTAAATGTGCGAGGTCGAGTTTCCAAAAGCCGCCTTTTCCTGGCTCATGTTTAGATCGAGCTACTTTCACAAACACTTTGTTCAGGGAGAGGTTGTGCCGTATGGAATTCTGAAATTAGAATACCGGAATCGTTATTAATTTAAAAAAAGTGTTTTTTTTTACATTGCTGCGTTAGGTAGATATACTGACAACATACTTAAAAAAAAACACGTTTAAACTTAACTCCCAAAATGCAAACATATCCATATTTCACTTCCCCTTTTACTACCGCGTAGCCCGCGTACCAATCACTAAAAAGATATCTACGTATCAATATCAATCATACACTCGACTCCCTATTCATAAATCCAATTAGACGTAATCTTATCACACTGTTTGCGAATCACACGTTTATTAAATCATGAGGATTCCCTACTGAAGCGATAGCACTCACCTGCCAGGTGGGATCAGCGTTCCTGTAGTACTTGAAGTTCTCTCGGATCCAGGAGTATATCGCGGAGAGCGTCATCTTGTCGTCGTTGTACCTCATCGCCATACATATCAACGTGCTGTACGAATACGGAGGCTTCTTCGTATTGTTCGTCCGATACTCGTGCTTGTTTTCGGTAAAGTCTCTCTGACACTTCGCTATCGTCTGGTTGAACTTCTGCAGTCTCGTGTTCTCCGGCTGCGTCTTCACTTGAGGGCTCGGCGGCATCAGAGGTAACGGAAACTGCGGCACTGACATAATATTCGTTATATTCTGCAGCCACGTTAAGTTAGTGAGATCAGCCTCTGGCTCCTCATCTACAACCATCTTGCTAGGTTTGTGTTTGCTGCGTATCTTTTTAGAGTAATCATCTTGATCTGTGGAGACGACCGTTTCATTTTGAGCCACATCCGTCTCTATATCTTCTTGGTTAATAGCGTACGTGTCTGGTTGCTCGTACACGTACTCTATCTCGACGGTGTGAGATGACTCCGGGACGGTGTGGTCCACGGCGAAATACGTCGTCCCATATTGGTCTCCTGAATCTCCATAAAAATTAGGCGACGTCGCGTCCAGCATCTCCCCGGACGCCGGAGACAGGCCTGACGTTATATGCATCGCGGCCAACTACATCGCTCGCCCTGAGAACATTGCGACAATGAACTGATGAGTCACGTAGTTCATGAATCAGCTAATATCGAAAACTTCGATTTCTTGGAATTATGAATAATGAAACGCGGGGAATGAATGGGGATTTAGTTGATCACTTGGGTTGGATTACCTGAGAGAATAGAAGGTGGTGGACGGTGTTGTCCAAGATGTCCGGAGGGAATCGATCGGCGACGGCGCGGCCGGCGTGACGTCGCGGCGGTCAGCGGCGCCCCCCCGCGCGCATGCTGTCGTGTCGGTGGCTGCTGCGTGTGTGCGCGCGGAGCGGCGGCGCGCGTGTTAGTGGGCAGGTGGAGGTGCGCGCCCCATTGTGTGCACCGTCGAACGATTCCGAACAGGTGTGTGCTGCGATCGATATTTTTCCGCCGCAAGACAACGCCGGCCCGCATCGCTGATAGCTCCGGACAATTAGTCACGGTTATCGGACGCAGGACCGGACCGAACTGCTAGGCAGCACCACCCTATCCCAACTGGTAAACTTCAAAAGCAGTTCCAGCCTTCACAACTTCGAAATGCAAAAAAAGCCTCAACTAATCATGATTTCTATTAATTTTAATGCAATGCAACTATATTTTTTCAAGCCATTACTATTGAGCAGCCATTAAGAATCCCAAGTGCGGGCCTGATCGATGACTTCTGAGGCATATCGTCACAAGTCGGCTTGTGCGGGTACTTCCGTTATATCACTCACATTTTCAGCACTGTTTTTAGTCATTCATGTACTTAGGTACATATTTTTGTCTTAATCCATCCTGCCTTGGCCTTACCTAAACTAAAAATGGTTGACAGGTACGAAACTCCATGATTACCTATCATCATTTTCGGGTTAGGCAGAAACTTCCACTCGTGCATAGAACAGATGACGTTATCATTTTGGAATCACGGAAAACTCTTTTCACACCAGCCTCTTTCATTTTAGTCCGTGGATTTGAACAGACCCTTATATACCCGGACCGGACCGGATATTCTTGTACCTATAATACGACTATAAATATACTAATACGGGTGGGTACATTGCTTAAGATCGCACGGCAGTGCCTATATAATTGTTAATAAATGTTTATGTTATTTAATAATATGTACTGTTTTATTATATTTTGTTACGTAGATGTAGTACCAATCATTACACCTGACTTGGTCTCCGTACGTCCTTTTTGGGTAACCACTGAAAACCAGCGCCGTGCTGTGGGTCCCCTATAGCACAGCATCATGCTGAGTGGAAGCCTTCTTGTCACAGTCATGACGTGCAGCTGCTGACTATTTCTGTTTTGTGCTCGTGATTAAAGACCTAGTTTGTTTGTTTATTTTTATTAAATTGTTACCTGAGCTAATATTTTTTTTTTGTATGCACGTGTTTCTGTGACAAATAGACCTATTTTTCTTTCTTTCTTTCTTTATCTCCCTTGGGCCATTTCGCTCTTGACCGTCATCTCTCGCAAAATTTAAAAGATATCTGTGTCTACCTGATAAGGGATATGAGCCATTTTAGAGCCCATGGGTACGAATAGGCATGCGTAGAGGATTCTCAATCCTACTGATTAGGTACTACATAACATATCATACAAATATATGAGTATGTACCTACTACCCACTGCTATGCCATCTAAGCCTCTTATAAACTATGCCATTTGCCCCTATCCCAGTGCTACTCTCATCCAGGGTTAACATGCGATTTTTAAAACACCTACGTATATTTTTACCTTGTAATTCCAAGTATGGCAAGGGTATGCCTTAGTTGTTGAGTCATTATCGATACAAAGTAAACTGGGGGTAGCGAAGGGTGACATTGGACAAGCACTTGCTTAATTGTCTGTGTAGTCGGATCAAATAGATAGAAAAATCTATATTGAGACTTGACAAATAATGTAGGTACTTTACTCATTCAATTTCTGTTAAGGTTTTTTATACGTACATGTTAAATTCTAGAACACAATAACGAGAGATATAAAAGTAATAAGAAGGTAGGTAACATTATCATCATTCTGCCGAAATACATCCATAGCTGGACAAAGTCAAAAACACAAGTCAATCATGTCAGAAACATAAAAATACAAAAGAACTAACTTGTTGCTAAAAGGTCAATGACTGGACTAGATACGACGGTGTAGCTTTACTTCATTTATAAGCAGGTAGCTACCTGTGGGAGCCTTATGGAGTATCAACTATAGACTGACTGGGCATGCCACTCAAATCTGTGTGGTTATTTCCTCAAAAGACCATTTCAGATATAATTATACAAGCTAAATGGTCTTCGCATGATCTGACCAAGATTATGTTTGGACTTTAAAAGAGACTGACCCAGGAGTTTGTTTCGCCATTTCTTCTCAGGGATAGTCAGATAGGAAAGGCGACTCCATCTAGCTTATTTATTTTTTACATGACTTGGTAAGTGATTCCGATATATATCCTATTTACAGAATAAACAATTTCGTTTCGTTTCATTTCATTAAATATGTACTATGTATAGGTATAAAATAAGTTATGTAACAGCTAACTAATTATCCAGATCAACGCGTGTGATTGAATATGAAAGGTTAGGAGGTCGTTACACTTGACCTCTGTAAACTAACTCTTTTGTCAATCATATTAGCATGGAACGTGATCTGACGACGATATCATAATTATCGAGAATTTTACTAATTCCAATCGTTTCTATTCTCAGCTATCTATGTTTGCTACATGCTCAGTTAAACGTAATTAATTGCATGGGAGGTTAAAGGTCACTGTAACTTGTGAAAAGTATCATGTGACTAAGCAAAGTTTCAGGAGCTTGAATAAAGTTAGAAAGTAGCCCCGTAGAACACACACACATACATAAACTCACGCCTTCTTCCCATGAGGGTAGGCAGAAACTACAGAATGCCACCTGCAACCCTCTGCCCTGCCTGTCCTGTAGAACTTGGTAGAATAAGAAAGCCTTGTCCATTTTGGTGGTAAACAGTAGGTAATTCAAGACCATTCACTTGAATAGTTTTGAAACTCTTGAAGAAGAGCTGCAGCTCCCAGTGTAGAACTTATACTTGTAACATACCTACTTTGAGACAAATTACTTTTTGCCAGATCCACAAAAACTGACTAGTCTTACTAGGTACGCCTATAGCACCTAGTTCTGGAAGTTAGTGTATAAAATCTAAGCTACTCCTAGCTCATAGTCCTTTCTAGAATATTGTTTTTTATGATTTCGTGAAACCGCGACCGTCCGTGATCGAAAGAAAAACAAAGAACGGTTACATTCAAATATCAACTCAAAACCTTACCAACTAGAGTGAGTTTTTGTCCATCCTCTTGAAACCCCACTGCAATTAGATTTTTTAATAATAAGGGATGAATTTGGAAGCGGACCCGGCGACTGGCACGGCTACGTTCCGGTAGGCAGCTACACCTGACAATATGGCCGCCATTGAGGGTAAAAAACGCGGGAAAACATAATTTTAACAATAACATTATATCTCGTCACGGTCTTGTCTCGGGTTCGGTAAATAATTAGCAACTGTGATAATAAACAATTAGGGTGAATAAAATTCAAGCACAACCCTTCATGGAAAAATTCATGAACCAATTTGAACGGTTTATGCAAATATGTAAATTATCAAAACAAATCGCTATGACTGTAAGTACTAACCTACCCTAACTTGTTGCTAACGAAAATACGAACCTTGCAACCGAAATTGATTACCTTGTTAGTTTATGGACCTCTCATCATAGGCCTGCACTAAAAATGTCCACTCTACCGTAATCGTAAACATACCTAATTGTCTCAAGCGCATGTATCGCACTTATGTAGCACTTAATACTAATTAATGACGTCAAAATGTCCGAACATGTGGACTTTGCGTTTACAACACAACATGGCGGGCACCTGTCTCGTTACGGTAGGGGAGGTAATGCCACAGTAACGGAATAGCAGTAGTGTAACTTTGTACTAAAGCGGCAAAATATTGGTACCCAATCGAAAAAAAAACAAACTTTTATCGTTAATTTAAATTCGGGGGATCTAAATTAATGTAAAAGAAAAGGGTCTCATTGTACCCTTGACTTGTTCTTCTTTCACTACCGTTTCCTGTACCTACTATATTTCAAATTGAAATAGCCAAATTTGTAGCTCCGCGGTTAATGTGGGAGAGATGAATAGCTTTTCAAAATTAAACCTCCCAGAAAATTAAGCACCTCCATGATCTCCACCATGATCATATGTTGCTGGGCACTGGGCAGGTCAAGATGACAGTAATAGTTGCAACGGACATGGTTCAAAATCGCTTGGCACTTTGCATGACTCCTTATTTTTTTGTCAAGCCTAAGACGCCAAATGATGACCTGCTGTCTGTAAAATATTGAGTGCATGGTAAACCTCTATTCATACTCCACTTTACCTACACACACAAACTCACGCCTTGTTCCCATGGGGGTCGGCAGAAACTACAGAACGCCACCTGCTGCGATTCTTAAATACTCCTTTTGCTTCGTTTACGTTCATACATCTGGTTGTACTTTACGTACTGTTATAGTTTTACTACAACCCAAACATGCGGGTGATTAGGTGCCTAGCTGTGTAATTTTACTTTTTATTGGCACTTTGTTTTACGGTACCATTTGCTATCCAACCCCTAGTTTTAGTATCCACCCTTTACAATAATATTGGCTCCTATCAGGTTCTTGATATTTGATAGACTTATTTATGTTCTTACGGTTATAAGTTATTATTTTATGAAGATTAGTTCGTAATAAATTATGTTTGTATCCGTGTTTAATAATAATCTATCTTAATATAATAAAGATGAAGTTTGTTTGTTTTTTTTGTTTGAACGCGCTAATCTCTGGAACTACAAGTCCGATTAGAAAAAATATTTTTGCATTTGATAACCCATTCTTTACGAAAGCTATTTTATTTAAGGCTATTTACCGTCACTATACGAACCTTAGGAGCCAAGCAAAAAGAAAAAAAAATAGAAAGAACGCTATGCGAAATCGAAGTACTAGCGTGGGCGGGCGACGCGATGCGACGCGATAAGTCGGGGCCCGAAATTTCACGCGGGCAAAGTCCCGGGCAGATGCAAGTCAAGGATAACAAAAAAACAGACGATATGCTCGGCTTTTTGGAATGAAGTCAAAACAAAAATGCATATTAACAGCTTTATTGACATTCATATAAAAATATACAAATAATACAAAATGATTAAACAATTACCCTGGTTGAGGGTTGCACAGTGCTGTACAAACTCGACAAATGTTCACAATAACTCATCACAATCACTGTACCTGATGTTATTTTATTTTTATTAATGCTTATCCATTACACACCTTATTTCTATTATATTAGAGGTGTACCGATTGTACCTGGTATCGATTGATCTTGTAGTTGGCAACATTGTTTTCATTATTAGAACTACCCGACCTTACAGGAAAAAGCCTTTTTGACGCCTCGCCGACGGGCCTTATGGACCATAAATTTAAAAAAAAAAATATATGATCTGCAACAATCGACAAATCGGTACTTATCCGTACATCTCTACCGACGCGGTAAAAATTTTGCTTGTACTTTTTATCCAACTGCAAAGACGGGTAATGTTTTGTCAAAACCGTCTTAAGCAAATGGTTCGATTACATTTAGTAGCACTCTTCCATTGTCTCAATCACTTTAATATTACCTACGTCATTAATGCACCATTTTTTTATTTCCATTTCCTCTGTAATTTTAAGGTATACTATATCCGATAACACAACAAATCACTTAGCCCTGTGTTCACCGACATTTTATTTACAGCTACACGTATTTAAAACATCGTTCTATTTCGTGTCAATCGAATTTGGCAGACAGAATGATGTTTTAAATATCTGTGGAGTTGGGTATATACATTATAAATCCAAAAATGATCATTTTGTCTTCCGTTTCTGCCAATCGTTGTCTAGGTCCTTTTTAATGTAGACTATTTTAGAAGACAGTTGTCTAAGGTAGTGAAGACAAATTGATTTTTTTTATCGCCATGCTAAAGACGGTAGAAAACTTTTTTCTCGACGGCCACAAAGTATGGTAATGGAAAGGAAAACAGGAATTTTTCACTTTTTATATGGAAAATGTGAAAAATGGTTACCTACATGTTGAGTTTTAGGGGTTTGAGCGTTGCATAAAGGGGGTCGAAATTTTCATTATTTTTGCGATAGGACACACCATTTTCGAGACATAACCAAAATAAAAGATAAACGTGAATAAATTACTGAATTTCGTATAAAGTGCAGTTGACTCTTTCTACTTTGCTGCCGTCGTACAGTCTTCACGAAACGTCATTTTTGTCTATTCTTCCGTCGACAAGACGGTGCTTGTGCTAAGCCTGCTGCTGCTATAAGTACATGTAAAAGTTTGATCAACAAACGTAACTGTAGAGGCATGAGGAACAAGGTGTAAAGTTCACTCCATCGAAAACGGAGGATCTTCCGACCAGACGGGTGTAGTGTCTGGTGGGCAACTACCCGACGATTGATGTCGGAACGTTGTATATATTTATTATGCTAGTTGCGCGGTAAACTCTGCTTGCGCGATGTAGGATTTTGCGTGACGTCAGTATGGTGCGTAGTTCGCATGTGGCGATGTAGATGCTACATAACTATTCCGATTTGTAGCATTATTTAAAGTTTCAAATGCTCATAGTTTAAAATCAGATTTTTGGACTTATCATGTATATACCAGACACCACAGTTATGTTCAGCGCTTGAGCCGCGACGTATTCAGTTGGAAACAAAGTTGAGCACCAGTTGCAAAACATTATCTCCCTTCAAAATGTTCCTGGAAACAATGTTGATCAGCTTTTGTTTCCCAATGAATATGATTCCCGCGACACGAAAACATGTTGCTGAACAATATTGCAAGATATTGTTTCCCAATGAAGACGAGGCTTTAATGTACAGTCAGGGCAATCAATTGTCCACCAAATTGACACCGGTGTCAATTTGCCGTGTTATAACCATTTCATACTACTGTCAAAGAACGACAGTTGTGATTTGTAAATTATGGACAATTTAAGTTGCCTAAAAATGTATTCTCTGACTGTATTTAGAATTTAGTTTGTTTGGGTAGGAAATATATTCATCCAAGGTTGTCAAAAGCTGTCAGTATGTTTTTTGGGCTCATCAAGATGTTGCATGAACCAGTTGACACCGTTGATGAGGTTGTCCATCTCAGCAGGAAGTGAGGATAGTGAGTGGTTGTCGTCATACATGTATACTCTGGAAATAAAGAAGATTATAGTATAATAAATCATTATAATATCATGTCTGTATTCTCGATGAGGTTGGCAGAGATGTTTTTAGTACAACCATTTCGCGTTATTTTTTAGTATTTTGTAATGGGGCCTTATTGTTATTTTGTAAATAGCCAGACCCAGGATCCAAAAATCTGCTTGCTAAGTGATGGCATGCAGTATTTTGGATCGTTAGGTCAAACACTGGCGTGATCTAAACAAAAATAAAGTGGTTGCTAATTTAATTGTATAATTTATCATTTTTATGACATTGATTTGACATTATCCTGATTATTATTTGTTAAAATTAAAAAAAAAACCACCTGTTTTTACAATGTTTGTAGATACACACATCAAAAGTTTCTAGGGATCAAGCACGATTTTGCTAGTTTCTAAAAAGCAGGTTTATTAGGTCTATCAGGTTTTTTGAAAGTTCTTTGGATAGTTTTTTTTAGTAAATTTCGTCATTTAAAAAGGGAATAGTTTTTGAATCTCGGTCAAAAAATGAAAATCTTCCGTCAAGTTGTATTCCTAATAATTATTATCCTACAACGGATTTGAGGGCTAATCAGTAAAATTTGTGGCATACTTCTGAGTGGAATCAATACAAAAGAACTTTATTATGGAGAGAAGACGCCATTTGAGCCGAGAAGAAATGATCAGACCCGTGGAAATGTTGGAAGCTGGTACTCGGCAATGTGCTGTGGCAATCGCTCTGGGCACTACGAAACTATTATAAGTCGAATTTGGAGACGTTACCGCATCACTGGCAGCTTGGCAGAGCGACCTGGAGAACGCGCTCGCATCACCACACGCAGATAAGGGCGTTTTATACAAGTTACTGCTCGATGAAAACGTACAATGACCGCGATGATGTTGGTTACGAGGCTTCATAGCTCTTCAGGGATGTAAATAAGCAATCAAACCATAAGAAATCGCTTGCATGAAGTCAATATCCGTTACAGATAGCCGCTACGTGTACCACCTATTGAGCCCCGCAATCGCAGAGCCCGTTTACAATGAACTCGTGAACACAGAAATTGGGCAGAAGAAGAGTGGCGTTTTTCTGACGAATCTCGCTTTGGTATGACGCTAGATACTACACGTACACGGCATTGGAGGACTCCTGGATGCCAAGAACGTTTAAAATCATGCCAGGAAGTCCATGCATACAGTGGTGGAACAATCATGATATGGGCGGGTATTTGGATCGGCGGAAGAACCGAACTGATTTGGATCAGAGACAATCTCAATACACAGATTTACGCTGACACGACTGTATCAGATGTTTTCATTCCTTTGCGGACCCAATTTGGTGCTTCATTTCTGCTTATGCATGATAAGGCACGTCCACACACTGCCAGAGTCGTTGCGAACACACTTGCCGCAGCTAAGATCAACGTCCTACCATGGCCTGCTCAATCGCCAGACTTGAATCCCACTAAGCATGCGTGGTATATGCTTCAAAGAAGTGCTCTGCCAAATATGGATGCCGTACACATAGCAGAAAATCTTTTTCGCCTGTTACAACGGACGTGGGCGGCCATTCCACAACGTGATTTGGATGAACTCATATTGAGTAGCCGAATCGCTGCGATTGTGTTATACGCGTTAACGGTAGAAATACAGACTACTAATTATTTATTTTACGCAATAAAAACCTTTAAAACTTTTATTTTTATCTTTTTATCACATTTCAATGTCAGGATTAACCAAGGTGAAAAATCCAGCATAATGCAAAAGCAGAGAATACTTCGTGGATTTACACATAAGAAAACATTATATTTAATCAATCTAAATACTTAGACATTTTTATTTAATTTCAATAAGGTTTATTTAAATACTTTGATCCTTAGACAGTTTTGTGTCAAAGTCAAAGACAAATCATTTATTTCAAATAGGTACATATAAAAGGCACTTTTGAACGTCAAATATTACAAAAAAATTGAATTGATTCTAGTCGCTTCGTCCAAAAGGTAGTTTCGTAAGGAGAAGAAGGGGCAAGAAACTCCACCGTTACTCTTTTAAAATGTTTTACAATATTGTGTATAATTCAAATTCTTTATTGCTAACTATGTGTACATAAATAAAGTTCTTAACAGAGGATATCAGTTCTTAGAACATAGTGGCCCTGTTAGGGCATTGCAATTTCATCATGTATATATGCTTATAATTGTAACAGTAACAGTTGAACATGCATTATTTACATTCATTAATTAAAAAGAAAAAAAGTTATAAACATTAAATTTTATATAGGACATCGTTTTAATTACATTACACACAACACACACACACACATTAACATACACATACATACACGTATACATTAATTATATAACCATATGTGAAGACGATGCACCTAGAATAAAATTACTATACCACAATAGGTAAAAATAATTAAATATAAAGCAATGACAGGTATGTGAGCACAATGTATCTAATACATAATATTAATGCTTAATTTTTTATTATTTTTACCTATTGTGGTAAAGTAATTTTATTCTAGGTGCACCGTCTTCACATACATGTAATGATATAATTAGGGTAACATTCTCAAAGAGTAACCGCGGCGTTTCTTGTCCATTCTTCTCCATACGAAACTACCATTTGGAAGGGGCGACTAGAATAAATTCTATTTTCTTGTTAATTTGACGTTCATAAGTGCCTATTTGAAATAAATGATTTGACTTGTGAGATTTTTACTTACTTGGTAACTACTCCATTCCCCTTCAATCTCCTGGCATACTCCAGCCCCTGGTAGTGCGGCACGCGCTTGTCTCCCGATCCCAGCATGAGGGCTGTGGGCGCCTTTACATTGTGAACGTGGACTATCGGCGAAGCTCGTCTCATAGCTAGCAGCATTTCTTCAGTAACGGGGCCATACTCTGTGAAATCGAATCCGGCTTCCACTGCACACCTGGATGCATCAAAAATATCGCTATTAAAACTGTTATAAATAATCTGGACAACTAAGTAAATTAAACCGTATCTCAATGAATCAAGAAATGTTTCAGAATTCACACAGTACACGATAACTGACGTTTTGATAAGCCTTTATACCACTGAAATAAAGTTTAATTTGTTTCGGTTTTTAAGTAAAATAAACGTGTGAGGTGGAAAGCAAAAAATAATTTAAATTGCAAACGCAAATAAAGAAAATATTCGCATGTATCAGTGATCTCATCTCCTATTTTAAAAGAATGAATAATAAGCGGTAATTGAACGTTATTCTATATTAAATACACAAAATCTTGCAGACCGGTTCGATCTCACTACAAAATCAAACATTAAAACTGAACTCACCCATCAGAATTATCAGCATAATGACCTTTGGTGGCCAGATCTATCAATGGGTTTCTCATCACCATAGCTTTAAACCTATCAGGGTATAGCCCAGCCAGATGGGCTACCACTAACCCACCATAACTTCCTCCATAGAGAAAGACATTATCTCCACATAATCTTTCATCTCTTTCTAGTACAGTGGTTAGAGTGAGATAGCAGTCTTGTACGTCGTATTCGCCTACGTGGAATATAAGAGATCGGACGTTTTCGTCTCCTTGGCCGATCGAGCCTCGGTAGTTTATTCTTGCTGATGCAAAACCTAGTAAGAAATATTTTCTTTGAAGTAGGGTAGTTGAAACTCACCTCATAGGTGTTAGTCAAGAGTGCTTCGGTATTTAATGGTTCGATAAAATGTACAGTACCTATACATTAAGAACTGATTTCACCAACGCGCCAGATATATAAGAATCATTTTAATTTTTTGACGTCCAAGCATAATTATCTGGGGGTCTACTCCCTAAGCACGTAGTCCGAAGTTTCGGCCGAGGTTACGGGCGTTTCCTACTCTGTATCACTTACATATTAATTTGGTTATCCGATATAAGAATGAATGACAATACGATTTGACAGTTGCCCTTACGCCCGATGAATTTGCCCGACCGAAAAAAAATATTTGACACTTGTTTTGACGAATCAATTACTTTCGGACGGGCTCTTATATTCGTTGACGGACTTAGGGAGTATACCCCCTGATATCTGACGGTGGTAAAATCATCCCTAAAATTAACATAACGTGCTTGACAATAATTACAATACGGTTTACGAACATAAAGTAATCAGAAACAAAATAAAATAAATCAAAATACGGTGAGGGTAACGCCTCGATGAAATTTACAGCCCGGCCGTCGAGAGAATACGTTCTTGACACCCGTCATTTTCATACAAACGAATACGTGTTTTGCGAATTTGATCTTTATTATTTACTAGAATTGTCGCACTGACAGGTGTCAGGAACACATTCTCTCGACGGCCGGACTCTAATTAATAACGTTCAATTACCACTTATAAATGATAACGTAATAAATGGAACCTGACATGAACGTAATACTTTCAAGGTACAGTTGCGAAATTAAAAGGTCCGTTTTTACTGGCGTGCCGTCCATGAGACTTTCTTATTATCCGACTATCTACTGCAAACGTTTTAAATGAAAAGGTAGTACGAAAGGTGACATGTGGCCAGTATAAGGTGAAATGGCTTAACCTTTTCGTTCCGCGAGAGTACATTGTTAAGTGTGCTAAAAGGCTCAGCTTGCAGCATCCCCAGTCAATGTTACAAACACACAAAAAAGTACATACACTACTACTTCTACACCCAAACAAAAAGGGACCACAGATTAACAAAATAATTTTCAAAATCGATCCACAATTGACGAAAATATCGATGTACCAATATAAAAAATATAAAAATACATACAGACGAATCGAACACCTCGTTTTTTAAGAAGTGGGTTAACAAACATGCAAACTCACCAGTCAGCAATATCCGTAGAATTGAACATACTGGCGATATCTATGACCGGATTTCTGCTTACAACAGCAGCATAAGTATCTGGGTACTGCCCGCTCAAATGCGTGACTAGGAACCCGCCATGGGAGCCGCCCATTAGGAACACTTTGCGCGCGTCAACGGGGTAGTTTTCCACTGCATAGTCCGTGGCTGTTTTACAGTTCTTGACGTCTTTGTCGCCGCATCGGCTTAGCAAGGAACGTAAAGAGATTTCCCCCGCGCCCGTGGAGCCGCGGTAGTTGACTTGTAAGCTCGCAAATCCTGTAATTTTGTTTGTTTCTGACTACTTTATCGACTGAATTTGGTGTTGAGTTTGATCGTGAATAAAACTGACTTAGTTCGAACGCCGCGACATTGAGAACCTTCTTCTTTTAGTAATGATAGGCACATATGTGTAATGAGTACAGTAGGTTAGCAAGTTAATATACATAGGGACACATTACTTGCCCTTGACTAGTCATTTTATTTTTTAAATTGTAAGTGCCTACTAAAAATATTCTATTTATTCAATATCTGGTTCTAATAAAATTCAAGGCTCATTTACACAAGGAGATTTTTTCTCGCCCCTGACAATGGTATAGAGAAGATTCTCGCATCTCGAGGCGCAAGAAACTCTCTTCGTGTTAATGAGCTTTCAATAGTTTTTTTTTTTTTAATTGAACATTTATTTGGACCTAAGGACCTTTTTTTAAGTTAGTTATACCTTATAAGTTATAAATTATAACTAAACCTTACCCAACATGTTGAACAGGGCTGCTTCGAACGAAAAAGCGTTGACAAAGTTGGAGTGCGGTCCGCCATGCGGCCAGACAATCAAAGGAAGCTTCTTGTCCTGTACTGCAGGCGAGAAGTAAATCGCCGTGAAATTTTCTGTGGGACATTTAAATGCAATGAAATCAGAAAATACAATACAGGAGTTTTATTTCAGTTTTCGAAAGGCTCAACAAAATAATTTCGATATGTTTTCAAATAGAATAAATTGCTACCAAATAAGGTGTTTTTGAGTTTTTCCATTCTAGTAGATATTTTTTTCTGGTAAGCGTTTAAAAAACCATCCTTTTCGAAACTATGAGATATAGTGTAATTACAATTCTAAGTATAAATTATTTTATTAAACTTAATAGTACGACAGAAAATCTGTATTCGCTTCTAAACTGATTAATAGGTTTGATGCGGTTTTTAACATCAAGATAATTTCACAAGAAATGTTTTTGTTTGATACGTTAATTTTGAGATTATCAAATTGCACCTGTGCTAAGTCTGGTACGGTCGTTCACGCAGAGACGGGTCGCACGTCACATATCTAATGAATTTGCACGAACTGTGCAAAATTGATATCTAATTAATAATAAAATTGCAATTTAAGTTTTCATTGGTAATTTAACTTGGATTTATTGTGGAGTGTTTTTTTATTCACTTTGCAAAATAGGTTGTGTCGTGCAAAATTTCCACGACGTGTGACGTAGTATCCTTCCTATCGAGAACAGGGTATAGTGATCAACTTACCCTTAGGTTTTTCCCCTAGCTCGAAGTAGACAACATCAGATTCGGTGACGGAGAAAGGCGCTTGAAAGTTGGAACTCACGCGCTTCCAAACGATCTCACTCTCGCGCGAGTCAGGCGGTAGACGGGCCACGTACAACTGGCACAAACAAGATAACATCACGCCTGTATCCCTTCAAGGGTAAGAAGAGACAACGCATAATACTGCTACATCACTTTCGTACATCATCATTGTATGAAATATCCCACACGGCACACTTCAGGCGGGCCGCATCGGGCTTTTTTTAGGGTTTCGTACTTTTCAAAAGGAAAAACGGAACAAACTTAACAATATAGTTGCAAATAATGTTCTCCCATACATTTCAACTATAAATGTAAGGTGGTCGACTGTCACTCGTTAACTTGTAAAGCCTACTTAGTTTTCGTTTTTACATCCTTATATCTATACAACAGCCGTGATTATTTTTTCGTAGAGGGAGTCCCCCTCCGTGCTAAGCGGTTGTTTTTGGACACTTGACTATAACAAAAAAATTCACTTTAAGCTTAATATTTCGCAAACGGATCCCTGAATTGAAAAACAGTTTTTGAGCAACCCCAATATTTTTGAACGGCCTATCCAACGACCTCCCACACCATGGCTTAAAAAAGAAAACAAAAATCATCCCCACTTTACATAATTATAGGGAAGGTACCCAATTTTTTTTTTAAATCTGGTTTTTATTTTACCACTGTCGGCGTGATTAATATGTATACCCATGCCAAATTACAGCTTTCTAGTACTAAGTCTCTGATCTAAGCCGCGGACAGGCAGACATACAGGCAGACGGATGGACATGGCGAAACTAAGTATAAGGGTTCCTTATTGACTACGGAACCTTAAAAATGATCTGCTTGCTTTAGAGCACAATCAATATTTGACCAATAACTTGTACATATTTATATCGTATGATAAGTGCTAGCTGTGAATAAAAATTGGTAAATAGGTTTCAGAGGTATGCGTATTTCGTCACGGCATTAGAGTAGTCCCGCCCCAGTTTAGGAGCAAAAACATTAGGCACGTCACGCATTTGTCACGCTTGCTAAGCTAATCCGCTAATAAATATATACAGATATAGAAATAAATAAAATTGAAGGGTCTGTTTGTAATTTCAAAATAACAGTTTTTTACTAAATTGTGTAAGGACCCGTTGTTTGATCAGTATTCAAACATACTAATAGTTAAAATGCGCTAGTTAAACTAACAATTTGTTAAAAATTACAGAAGTATGTTGTTTGACAAATGTTTAAGCTAACTATGGTTAAAAAAATATAAATTTGCTATAAAAGTTAACCATGCGCAAACAGAGTAGTTAAACTTTGATAGCTATTGACTATTGTCAAGTGACTAATTGTTAAATTGACTATTGGTCATTTTTAACTATGTATCAAACAACGGGCACGAGACGATACTTAATACAAAAAATATTTTATTTTTTTTGTCCATCTGTCTGCCTGTTTGTTCCGGCTAATCTCCGAAACGACTGGACCGATTTTGATGAAATTTGGTATGGGGATGTTTCGAATCCTTGGGAAGGACATAGGCTACTTTTTATCGACATACCACGCGGACGAAGCCGCGGGCGTAAGCTAGTTAATAATAATAAATTAATAAACAAAAATTCATAGTTACCTGTCCCGGTGATTTCAGATTGGAGCAAATCGCGAGTATGACGTCACCGCGGACATCCAAAATAGTGGTAGAACCTCGCTGGGCCCTGTTCGATATGTCCACTAACTTGCCGCTGTCTGTGTGACATTTTTAATAAATGAGCGGTTGGACGGTATTGTACAGTCGAGTCGCCAGCAGGTCAAGCTACACGAAACTGTCAAATTTCTCCAAACGATTTTAAACCTTAAAATGTTTAAGGTTAAGTGGCTTACAAGAGCTAAAGCTCGGTCACTGTCGGATTGCATAGAAGAGAAAGAGACGCGCGATGACACAACGCTGGTAATTTATAACAAAATATGAAGCAATTATGGATTTACAAAAAATCTATTCATTGGACTAAAAAATTAAAACAGTATTACGTTAGTATGTTACTTGTAGAATAATCTGCCAAAAAAACTGAATGTTTGCATGTATGGTTTTTAATCGTTAAAATATTTTTTTGAGGTATCTTCGTGATTTTTTTCTATCATATCAAGTTAATTGTATTATGTTTTCAACACACTATCTAACTAGCATTTATCCAGAAAAATATCATAATTATATTTTTCTGATTTTGGTTACTGCAGTGGATCATATATTTTTAGGCATTATAAATTTGCGTTTAGGCCATGTAGTCCCCTTAAGTTCAAAATCGAATGAGAAAATCTGAGTTGAGTGAGAGTTTGTGGTAACTTGATGTGCTGGCGACTGTACAGTCGAGGAATGAAAAGGTAAAATGGCAGAGAAGGGAAAAAAAGGACCAAGGGCTATTGGTCTTTTTTTTCCCTTCTGCCTTTGTTGTTGTTGGTTTAAAAATACCCCGTTGGACGATTACGATTTTTTCTTTGCGCGATGTGAAATCGTCGGTATAAAAAAATCAGACTACGTGCTGCCAACAACGACTTAAATGAAAATGAGTTTAAAAAGCATTTTCGTTTCGCCCCAGCACGGTGTATGTAAATTGCAGTACTTACTTGAGTATGTAAATTGCAGGGTCATTTAAATCAGGTATGTTGCAGATATTCGCATCCGTATCCGCAATTGCGGAGCTTCCGCATGTATTTGGACATTATATAACATAATATCACGCCTGCATTCGCCGAAAGGATAGGCAGAGGTGCACCTATAGCGCACCCTCATTTTATTTTGATTTGGACATCTGTATCCGCAATCATCAATGCGGATGTTCATGTGAATGCAGATGTAGCGCAAGTTGCGACAAGAAACAAATTTGGGGGCGGCGAGTGGCGCCTGCCGGGCACGTGCTGATTGACCCATTAGGAGCAAAGATTTCGGTGACGAGATCTGACGCGTTTATTGTTGTTTATCATTTGTTTCTCGTAAATCAATCATAACGTGTTTAGTTGCGCTTATCGTATGAACATTTAAGTTTTTGAATGTTTTGAAGCGAGTTTTCTGCAGTTAATAATTTATTGGAGAAGTTTATGTCACCATCGACATAAAGTAAGATTTTCTGCATCAAAACGAAGTTTCTTAAAAAAATCTGTAGATCCGCATCCATGACCGCGGATGTCAAAAAATCGACATCCGCAACATCCCTGATTTAAATCGTCAATGAAATGCAAATTATAAATATTCTCTTAGATCTCACTTACTGTAACATTATTCAGTCATAAATTCATAGTACAAAGTTAGTGCTCAATAGTTGTTTTCAACACCCTGTATAAAAGTTTAAATACATACCCATGTTATAAACATAGGCGCGCACTTCAGTCTCCTGTGGACTGGAGAATAGAACTCTGTCCCCGGCGGGGTTGAAGCACCTACTGGGTAGCGCCTGGCAATAGATCCCGAAGAAAACTTCCGAATCTTCACCGTCCTTTATATTTACGGAGGTCTCCACTAATTCAATTAATGTGTATGTAAGAGATACTGTATCCTGAAATCAATAAGTTTAGTATTGTACAATGACGAGCATAAATATGACGGCGCGCGATTATTTAGTCGATTTATTGTAACACTTTTTAAAAGTTGTAATCGATTATTTTTAATCTGTGGCTTAGAATTTTCTTCTTTAATGGTATTTTTAACTTAGAGCGGGTAACACCGAATGGGGTCGTGAGTGTCATGGCGGCGTTGGCGAGCACATTGTGTTGCAATCGTCACGCGGTGCACACGCACAAATCCATTGGCTCTAATTGCAAGTTTAACAATTATTGTGATTAGACTTAATTAGTGATAATCATAGTAATCATTAAAGTTTATAGTTAAGTCTCGTTACGATATTTGAAAGTAAATTAAGTGCGTTATTTTGCGAAACTTAATTTCCAAACACCTGCACGTACACGTCCATGATGAAGGACCAACAGATGACGGATCAGCAGCGACACGTGGTGTCCCAGCCGCTCGAACATCCGTCAAATATATTACTATGGACACGTCGGCAATAAATAATATCTATCTGATTTCATGATTCATCCATATTATGAGGGCAAATAAATGTGATCATTTGAGAAAGGCGGCAGCACAAATATGTTACTTCCATAGAACACCAAAACGATCTGGCGAGACGGTGACGCAAAAATATGTATCAATGCAATATTAACGGACATGCCTTGCGTCAGCAATATCTGCCTACTCAGTTAAATTCAGAAGAATTTGATACCACGTTGTGATCGAAAATATCTGACATCACTTTGGCAGCATAAAAACATTTCACGTCTTACATTTTCGCGAAAATACGGATCGCGGGAAGATAACGAAATTCGTATAATACACTATAGGTGACAACTTACAGAGCCCTTCTTCCTGATCATGAGCTCGTGACAGGCGTGGTGCGGTCCGTAGGCCTTGCGCTGCAACCACACCAGGTCTCCAGTGGAGTTGAACCGTGGAGACCGGACCGCTAGGCCATCCTCAGTTATCAACTCTATAATAAGAAAGATAAAGATAGGTTATCACTAGCTAAAACCACATATTATAAGTTCGCAACAAATAACACAACGTCACGCCTGCTTATCCCAAAAGGTTGCGCAGAAGTGTATTATAGTACAACCCGTACAACCACATTTCGGCAGTTGTTTAAGTCACTTGGAACTACTATTAAAAACATGTGTAGGTGACATATAGTGACCTTATTGGTGATGTTCTTCAGAAAGGTCAGGTGCGTAGTACTCACAACCGGCGTGCGTGTATGACCAGATGTATGAACGTAAACGAGGCAAAAGGAGTATGTATGGATCGTAGCAGGTGGTGTTCTGTAGTTGCTGCCTACCCCCATGGGAAGAAGGCGTGAGTTTATATATGTATGTATGTATGTGTAGGTGAAAAAAAAAATTAAGGTTCTTTTTTTTAATAGGCTGGGAATCAGGACTTTTGAATGGCAAGTATTTACAAAAGACAGCCTTCCTACACATCGGTATTCCAATTAGTTCAGCCCGATTCAAACTTTGTGGCGGCTGTGAAGTGCGCTACGCGCTGCGCAGTAGGTCACCCCTCACCCCTGCTAACACGTGAATTTGTTACTGCGCAGCGACTCGCCTCATGTTCCGAGCCGCCATAAAGTTTGAATCGGACTGTAACATTGGAGTGTAAAAAAAAACAAATCTTTATTGCCGAATAATATACTAAAAAAAAAAAAAATTGAACAACTCACTAAAATCTCCTTCCAGACTACATTCAAAGATGTAACTGGGCCGGTTGGTGCAAAATATGAGGCCCAGTCTGCGGGGCTCCGTCTCCCAAACTACTCCCACTACGCTGTTGCCATCCGGAGAGAAGCGAACCTGACACGAAACGAAAAAAAAAGTAGACTAAAAAAGAAATTGGGTTGAGCAAAAGGTGTTCATAGACTTCCAACTTTTTATTTTTAAACGGCAATGAAAAGGACATGGATACAACTTGTATGGGGATTTGGGCCCAGGATAAGTCAGGTTGTTACAGAATAAAATCTAAATTAATGTTATGTACAACATTATAACGTACATTAATCTCTTTAAACTGCTTTCATATCTAGCGGGGTTTTTAAAAATTGAATTTTAATTTATGAATTATCAGATTTTACCAATCTCTTAAATTCATTATCATTTTCAGAGTAGCTTAACTACCACTATGAGACTACCAGATGTTGCCTTGCCTACAGTGCACCTACCTGTCCTGGACACATGCTGTCCGGAATCCCGCTCAGCACGGTTAACTTCTCTCCGTCCAATTTGAACACGACTACGACGGACAGATGCTTGCCCACCAGTTGCTCGCCCCAGTCTTGTCGGTAAATAAATTCTTCGCCCTGGAAAACAATCTGGATTAGTGCTAATTATCTATCTATCTATATATATATAAAATAATCCATATTTCCCTTGGGCACGCCACAACTTGAGAACGACTACCGATTTCATCCATCTTTTCTTTTAAAGTTTTCTAATACTTTGTAGAAGATTCTTACGGTTTTTTTTTTAATAAAGTTGCGATGTGACGAGGTGGGTCGGGGGAACAAGAAATTTCACGCGGACGAAGTCGCGGGCAGAAAGGCTAGTTCCTAATAAATATAAAAAAGACTCCAAAATAAACTTTATACATTTTGTAGAAAATACCATAACAAACGAACTTTTCTATGGCGGTAAAGCCCAAAAATCAGTAAAGTTAAATCAGTTTATACAGGTGGTTTATGAGATAGGACTTCAGGGCAAAATCCGAGAAGCTCGCCGTCCGGAAAGGACCAGGCCCGGGTAGACGGCGCGAAGACTAGAATGACTAGTACAGATTAGAAATAATTGATTAAGATTTATTGCAGGGATACGTTCTGAAATCATTACAGAAAATAAAACAATAAAAATAAAATTTTATTTATTTTATGTTCCTGGTAGAATATTGGTCGACGAATAAGAAAAAAAAAACAGATTAGATTAAGTTATTTATACAGGGTGTCCAAGAACCTGGCGTCCAACTGGATTCCCACGATGCCCCAAGTTCTAACAGTACTCAGAAAAATATTTTAAAAAATCCACCCCATGTACTTACAGAATTATACTGATTTCAAAAAAAAAGGGGAAATGAGCACCCTGTGACATACTTTTGAATGCTGTGACTGCTAATGCTGATAATTTCGATATTTCTTGGAGGTTTTGTAATCTAGGGTATTGCTGTGTCTAAATAGAATGTAAAAATAAAGTACTTATTGTACCATTTTAAAATAAAATATTATTTTAACTAAAGGTGATATGGAAAACTATTGAATTTCGCAACTTTGACCGACTGTAGTGTAAAAAAAATGTACCAAAATAGTATGGCAAGTGACGTCAAATTTTGACGCGTTTATTCCTCTTTTTAAAAAGGTATAATACTTACACATTAATTTGAAAAAAAAAAATTTTGATAATATTTTTACTCAACAACCCAATTTTTACGATGTCTTACAGAATTCTTAGAAAGAAAAATTTACGACGAATTGAATCTAACCTCTAAAGAATTACTATTGTATGCTCATAAAAATAACAACAGGCCTCTCAAAAAACAGGTTAGACCGTAAGGGACGGTATGTGCATGCATCTCACCATAGTGATTCGTTATTACAACAGGAGGGAGCAAGACAGAAACTATCTTTGCGATTTGCTGGTTCTTCTTTATGGTACCCCATTATTCAGGTAAGAGTGAGGGAGAAAAAGGTTAGAGGTGCGAGTGAGATAGATAGTGACGCTATCTGGGATCGTGCTATTTAGGATAACAGTACGGTCAGTACGCGTCACTGCCTCCTGCCGTTACTACGCACCTCTCTCTTATTGTTACCATTGATCACGTACTACGATTTAAAGCTTTGTTTATTGGACTCGATTACTCTTTGTGCTCTGGACTTTGAAACGAACTCTTTACGACGACCTTTGCCTGTGTTTGGACAGTTTGTGTTTTGTGTGTGCTACCATGGCGACCTACACTCCGCAAGAATACGCAAATATGCACTACATTTATGGAGAATGTAGAGGTAATGGACGAGCTGCAGCGAGACTTTACAGAGAAAGGTATCCGAGGGCTACGCGATATCCCGACCATCGAGTTTTCATTAATGTGCACAGATCACTATGTGACGGGCGGTTCCCCAATCAAGTAGCTGGTGAAGGACGACCCGTAAATGACTTCATACGCGATGAAGTTTTAGAGGCGGTGTCGGCAAATCCAAGCATCTCTGTGCGAGGAATAGAAGCTGATACGGGGATACCGAAGAGCACAGCACACAGTATTCTCCAAAAAGAAGAATATCATCCGTACCACGTACAGCGAGTGCAAAGTCTTTTACCTCGAGACTATCCGAGCCGAGTCGCGTTTTGTGAAACAATCCTGCAAAAACATCGAGAAGACGAAAACTTTATCGACAAAATTTTGTGGTCAGATGAATCAACATTTAAGAAGGATGGCTACATGAACCTACACAACTTGCACGAGTGGCATGTGGAAAATCCGCACTTGATGCGAGAAGATAAATCCCAGTACCGGTTCAAAGTGAACATGTGGACCGGTATTCTCTGTGGGAATATTATTGGTCCATTTGAGATGCCCGAGAATTTGACTGGCGAATCATATTTAAATTTTCTTCAAAATGATTTGCCAAACTTACTAGAAGAGACCCCACCAGATATGTGGTTCCAACACGACGGCTGTCCAGCACATTTTCGCGTATCCGTTAGAGAGTTTTTGGACGAGCAATACCCGAACAGGTGGATTGGGCGATCAGGAACAATCCCGTGGCCAGCCCGCTCACCTGACTTAAATCCGCTGGATTTTTTTTTCTGGGGAACTATGAAGGAGCTCGTTTATGCGAAGCCCATTAATGACATCGCTGACCTTCGTGAGAAGATAACACAAGCAGTGCAGGTGATACGTCAAAAAAGTTACTCGCGAAACATAAAGCGGTCCTTTTTAAGGAGAGTGAGAGCTTGTATTGCCGCGGGTGGTCAACATTTTGAACATTTATTATAATAAAATATCTTTAAACTAACATTCTTTGCTTTTATTCTACTGGGAACCCATCTACCTGTGTGTATTTCCTTCTTGCTCACTCTTGGAACCGAAGTAAATAATAGTAGTAACATAACAGTTTCTAAGATAAGAAAGGGTCCGACAGTTACCGTTAGTAGGTAGGCACTTCGTAAAAATTGGGTTGTTGAGTAAAAATATTATCAATTTTTTTTTTTTCAAATTAATGTGTAAGTATTATACCTTTTTAAAAAGAGGAATAAACGCGTCAAAATTTGACGTCACTTGCCATACTATTTTGGTACATTTTTTTTACACTACAGTCGGTCAAAGTTGCGAAATTCAATAGTTTTCCATATCACCTTTAGTTAAAATAATATTTTATTTTAAAATGGTACAATAAGTACTTTATTTTTACATTCTATTTAGACACAGCAATACCCTAGATTACAAAACCTCCAAGAAATATCGAAATTATCAGCATTAGCAGTCACAGCATTCAAAAGTATGTCACAGGGTGCTCATTTCCCCCTTTTTTTTGAAATCAGTATAATTCTGTAAGTACATGGGGTGGATTTTTTAAAATATTTTTCTGAGTACTGTTAGAACTTGGGGCATCGTGGGAATCCAGTTGGACGCCAGGTTCTTGGACACCCTGTATACTTACAAAAAAAAAAATGCTATAAATGTAACTCAATCATTTGTTTATTTCTGTACCAATGATTTCAAAAGTCAAATTTCTGAACGTTCTTACAGGCAGAACTTTATCTGCCGGGGTCGCGTATTGTTGGAAAGAGTTACCGTGGCCCTGGCGCACAGGCAACTGAAGGAACACGGGCGGGTTTTAGTCAGTAAAAGTCTGACACACCCTCCCGCTCCGCCCGAAGCGGGAGAAGTTATTTGACGAAATCCCAACCAAAAAAAAAAGAAAGACGGACATATTCCGAAACTAACGGTAACAGAGCCAAGTGGTCAAATAAACCATGGCAGCTTGTTGAAAAAGTTTCTGCCTCAGCTAGGAATCGATCCAGATTTTATTTACAAAAACAGACTATGTTATTGCACCAACAAATAGTGTAAATGATAAATGAAATGAAAAATGAATTTTTGAAAAACTTACACTCGGCGTCACAAAAATCGCACCTCTTCGAAAATAAGTTTAAAACATGTCCCGCCAGTAACGAATACATTAAACCTTATTAATATTGGTATCAATTGAAAGTATGTTTAACGACCTTTAAATTAACAACAGTTACAATTCCTAAACACAACAGATCTCATTAGCACGTAACGTTAAAAAAAATGTTGTCAAAATACGCATTACAACGGCCACTAATTGCACCTCCCTACAAGGGTATAAAACGGGCGACCCGGGTTAAATGTGAGTCATTCGCTGCCCGCGGCCTACTAGACAAGGTCGCCCCCCTCCGCCATCTCCTGAGGGACCAAAACATCGACGTGGCGCTTATAAGTGAGACACACCTGGGAGCCGAAGATAGGGTCAGGTTCCCGGGCTATCACGTCTACAGGAAGGACGAAAGGTCGGCACACAACATCCGCTATCGTGGTCTGGCGGTACTAGTGAGGCGAAGAGTCGTCCACCAAGAGCTCCCCTTGCCGTCGCTCAGCACCTTTTACGCGCTGGGTGTGCAGCTACATATAGCCGGCGAGGACTACAACATCTACGCGTGCTGCAAGCCGCCCGGGGCCCCTTTGGGCCGGACCGAGCTACGAGCGCTTCTCAACGCAGCCAACAGCACCATCCTCGCCGGGGACTTCAACTGTAAGCAAGCACCCAGCGTGGAATTCTATGAATGCAAACACCGAGGGGAGACGGCTCTTCGCGGACGCGGAAGCCTTCGGCTACACGGTGTCCGGCCCAGAAACGCCGACACACTACCCAGACGCCGCACGGAGCATGCCGGACGTGCTGGACATCGTAGTCCACCGAGGGCTACACTGCCAGATCACGCAACAAGTGATCGACGACGAGTTACGGTCGGACCACCAACCCGTACTCGTCGTCCTATCGGGTATGCCGACCCGAACGATGCCTATAGCGCCACGTCGATCCACGGACTGGACTCAGTTCGTAGAAAAAGTAGAGACCACCACGCCGACTCGGCCTATTGTCACCTCCGCGGACGTAAATCAGGCGGCCGGGGACATCACTGCTTGCATACAAAGCGCCTTAGAAGCGGCGACTAGCACGCAGCCGCAGGGGAGAGTGCTATTGCCGCCCCTGCCGGCGCACATTAATGCGATGATCGCCGTCAAGAGGCGCCTACGCAAGCAGTGGCAGCAACTTAGATGCCCCACGTTGAAGACGCAGCTCAACCGTCTCGCGGAGAAGGTGAAGGCCGAGTTACAGGCCCACACCGCCGCGGGCTGGGAGGAACGAATAGACGCAGCGACGGACAGCTGGACGTCTGTTCATAAACTATGCCGCCAGCTAACGAACACCCCAGCCCCGGTGCGACCGCTCCTAAACAGCGACGGGGCGCTCAAATACGTAGCGGAGGACCGGGCGGAGGTCTTCGCCGAGCACCTGGAGCGTCAGTTCCAACCGAACCCGACTAGCGACATCGAACATGTCGCAGCAGTCGAGAAACACCTAGGAGACTACTTCGCGACGCCGATAGCTCCCGAAGAAGACCCTATATTTTTCTCGCCTAGTGCAGTCAGACGCGCCATCCTGAGGACCAAGCCCAGGAAGGCCCCCGGTGCTGACGGTATCACCAACACAGTGCTGCGCCACCTGCCGTACCGTACGGTAGCGGCGCTGGCGCGCCTGTTTACGGGGATACTGCGCACGGGGGCGTTTCCCGACGCGTGGAAGGAAGGGCGCGTCATCATGCTGCCCAAGGCGGGGAAAAACATACTGAAGCCGGAGAGCTATCGGCCCATTACGCTGCTGCCGACAGTCTCCAAGGTGTTCGAAGCACTCCTGCTGCGACATCTCCAGCCACATATCGCGCCGCGGCCGGAACAGTTCGGGTTTCGGGCGGAACATAGCACGACGCTCCAGCTGTCGAGGGTACTGCACCACCTCTCGTCGGCAATGAACAAAAAGGAATATTCGGTCGCAGTATTCCTCGACATGGAGAAGGCCTTCGACCGTGTATGGCACGACGGCCTTATCTACAAACTGGCCACGTCAGACGCGCTCCGTCGCGTTGTAAAGGTGGTCTCTACTTTTCTATTTCACAGGACATTCAGGGTGGTGGTCGACGGAGCGCTGTCCGGCGCGCGCCCGGTGCTAGCGGGTGTGCCGCAGGGTAGCTGCGTGTCGCCGGCGTGTTACTCACGTTACACCGACGACATCCCCACCACAGAACACGCGACACTCGCGCTGTACGCAGACGACGCCGCGTACATCACTTCCTCGCTCAATGCGAAGTACGCGGCGGTCAAGATGCAGCGCGCCCTCGACTTACTTCCCGAGTGGCTGTCGAAGTGGCGGCTGTCGGTGAACGTGGGTAAGACGCAGGCGATCGTCACCGGTTCCGCGCCCCTCCCACCACCCTTGAGACTTCAAGGAGCCGACGTCGAGTGGTCACCCCGGGCCAAGTACCTGGGGGTCACCATTGACCGTCGGCTCACGATGGGGACACACGTCCGCAACGTTGCCGCACAGGGTAGGGTCGCCCGCAACCTCCTTAGACCAGTGCTCTCGTCCCGCCTCCCGACGCGCGTCAAGATGGGCGTGTACAAGTTGTACGTGCGCCCGATCTTGACGTACGCCGCCCCGGCATGGTTCGCCCTCACGAGCGAGTCGAGCCGAAAGCTGCTCCGCGCGCAACAAAGTCTTGCGCTGCGGACAATCATTGACGCTCCTCGCTGCGTGAGGAATGATGTTATCCTCCGGGACCTCGGGATTGAGAGCCTGGATGAGTTTGTGCGGCGCCTCGCGAAGGGAATGTTCGCGCGTGCCGACGCATCTGCTTGGCCTCATGTCAAGCAGATAGCGCCATGGCATGCGCGCCCCCCCGACGCGAGACCCCTGCCCCGCGACCTGTTAGCGGACGACTGACCCCATCGCACCGGACTGGACGCCCGAGTAAGCTGCATACAGGTTACACGCGGCTTACTCGAAACAACTGCACTCTACATAATAATAACAAACATCCGTTGCGTAACGTGTTCTAAGTTAATATAGGCACGTTACGTCAACAAAATACAGACACTCACCTCTACACAGGCGCCTATACTCACACGCGGATGCGCCGTGCGGGCGGCGATTCGCGTTGACATTGAGCGGTGTAACACAATACAATACCGCTCACACACACATAACGGCCTCGCAGTCCGGACCGCGACCGGCTAGCTCTGGAAGCGGGGCGGACGGGGGCCATACACCCTAATCTGTAGGAGCGTCGAGTCGGCACCTTCGCCGCTGGTCGTCCTCGTCGGGCCTCCCCTAGGCAACTAGGGGTCTCACCTGGCGGGGACAGACCGCCGAGGTGTCGTGAAGAAAGCGGCGCTATCTATTAGCGTCGCGGCGCGCCTACAGAAACACGCATAGCAACCACTCACATGGGCGTGCGTAACTAACACACGCCCAATCATCCACCAGCCGCTTAAGGCAACTACAATGAGGGGTCCGTTTTTACGGACCACCGTATCGCTTCCGCGGCCGGGGGGCTAAGCCCCGGTTCCGCTCGCCACGCCCCCTTACGGGGGCGTCGCGATTACCAACGATCTGAATGTGAGTCATTCGCTATTCAACCTTTAAAGTGAACACACGTGAACAGCTACAGCAAGAAAAATACCCCAGAAGATGGATACCACTGCAGATGAAGCCGCTCAAGTCATTGCACTACTGCAATCAGGGATGCGGCAATGTGATGTTGCTCGGCAACTGAACTTGAGTCGTTTTGCCGTTCGACGAGTGTTCCAACGCTTCCAAGAGACTGGTGGCTATATCCGAAGACGTGGATCTGGAAGACAACGGTGCACATCCGAAAGAGACGATCGCTTCATTGTTTCGACGTCTTTACGTAATCGGTTCTCCAATGCTGTTGAGCTGCAACAACAACTGCGATCAGCTCGCAGAACTTCTGTAAGCGTCTCCACGATTAGAAGAAGAATGCGGGAGAAGAAAATTGCAGCTCATAGGGCTGCTACAGGGCCAAAATTAACTGCACAGCATAGGAGAGACCGGTTGCAATTTGCCCGTGACCATGTGGATTGGACAATAGACCAATGGAGGGCTGTGCTCTTCTCGGATGAGACGAGGGTGTGTCTTTTCTGCAACGACAGGCGTCGAAGAGTGTATAGGAGGCAAGGGGAACGATTCGCGCAAGCCTGTATTCAAGAGACAGTGCAATACGGGGGTGGCTCGTGCATGTTCTGGGGCGGCATGTCAATCGAGGGTAAAACGAACCTTGTGTGCGTTTCTCGGGCTGGAAGTGCTCGCGGGCAAGGGTCGCTGACTGCTGCTCGGTACATAACAGAGATCTTAGAGGAGCAGGTTGTCCCTTATGCTGGTTTTGTTGGCAGTGGGTTCACGTTAATGCACGATAACCCCCGCTGTCACACCGCTTTAATTGTAAGAGACTACCTGCAAGAAGTTGGAATCCCTGTTATGCGCTGGCCGGCGCGAAGTCCAGACCTGAACCCTATTGAGCATCTTTGGGATGAACTGAAACGGCGAGTACGGGCACGTGATCCTGCCCCTACCACTCTCCAAGACCTCCAAGATGCCGTCGTTGCAGAATGGGACAACATTCCTCAAGAGACTGTTGTCACATTAATTCGGTCCATGAGAGGACGCATGGAAGCAGTCATCAGGGCTAGAGGGGGTAACACTAGGTTTTAAGTTGTTTTTAAGGACTTCTTTGTAATTTTTGCTGATAAAATAAAATTTAGCTTTTTAATCATTTGCATTTGCTTGCTTTTTTTTATTCCCTGGTAAACAAAAAACCAAATCCATTGATTTATTCTGAAATTTAAATGAATTGCCTTTCCAATGATACCTTACAGTCATATGTCTACCATTGATTAATAGGGTTAAAATGACTTTGAAGGGAATTCTTAAAGAGGTACGATTTTTGTGACGCCGAGTGTATTTTGAATCAAATGCAAGGATTTTTTAATAATCACAAATTACTGCATAACAAACAATTCGGTTTTACGAGGGGTCGTTCGACTACTGATGCCGGAGTTGAACTTTTAGGACATGTTTATGATGCATGGGAGGACAAATGCGATGCTTTGGGAATCTTTTGCGATTTGTCCAAGGCATTCGATTGTGTTCTTCATGAAACATTGATCAGGAAACTGCACCACTACGGAATCCGAAACGCCTCTCTGGATCTTCTTACTTCTTACTTAAGTGATAGGATTCAGAGAGTTGATGTTAATGGAAAAAGATCACCCGGATCGGTAGTAAGAATGGGGGTCCCCCAGGGCTCAATTCTTGGGCCATTTTTATTTCTTATTTATATAAATGACTTGCCTTACCTCATAAAGGATAAACATGATATAGTGTTATTTGCAGACGACACTTCACTTTTATTTAAACTGAAACGTCAGCAGCTGATTACTGACAATGTAAATAGCGCCCTTGCAATAGTAGTTAACTGGTTTAATGTTAATAACCTACTTCTTAACGAGAAAAAAACAAAATGTATTAAGTTTACGATACCTCATGTTAGACAAGTAGAAACTAGTGTTCTCATAAAGGGTGAAGTGCTGAAACCCGAAAATACCACAGTTTTCTTAGGCATAACTTTGGATACCAAGCTTCAATGGGGCCCCCACATAGATAAATTGTCAAAAAAGCTTAGCTCTGCAGCATACGCCGTTAGAAAAATTCGTGGTTTAACTGATTTAGAGACAGCCCGTTTAGTATACTTTAGTTATTTTCATAGTGTGATGTCGTACGGTATTCTGTTGTGGGGAAATGCCGCCGATATCCAGACAATTTTCGTTTTACAAAAAAGGGCAATTCGTTCTATCTATAAATTAAGTCCCAGACACTCCCTCAGAGATAAATTTAAAGAGATTAATATAATTACTGTGCCTTCTCAGTATATTTATGAAAATCTTTTGTATGCACATAAAAATATTAATCTGTTTAAAAAATACAGTGATATCCACAATATAAATACTAGAAACAAACACAAATTTATTGTTCCTACAACCAGGCTCAAGAAAATAGGTGGCTCGTTTAGATGCCAATGTATACGTTTTTATAATAAACTTCCTAGCGACATTCAAGATCTAAGCTTTAATAAATTCAAATCTTTTATAAAACGGAAACTATGCCAGAAAGCCTATTATACTGTGAAAGACTATATTGAGGACAAAAAGGCTTGGGATTGAGCTGCTCCAATAAATTTACACGGTGAATGTTGATTTTAATTTGCTAGCTATTTTAGACATGAATATTTACTGTAAAAAGTATTATATTTTTTTCATTATTGAGAATATGAGGACTATGTGGGTCATTGTTTCAGTTATATTCTTGATCTGGCAGTTTAAGTAGTTTATGCGGCCTACCCAAATGTCCTTTCTTTGATATTGTTCGTCGAATCGTTGAGCTCCTTAAGTTCTGAGTTGAGCTGCACGGTTACTGACAAATGCGTGCACTGACTGGACAGGTCCACTTAATCTGTGTGGTTCTTTCCTCAAAAGACCATTTCAGACACCAATCTACATGGTTCTCAAACATTATGTCCGATTTTTTTATATACACATTGACATTGTTGAATTTTATATACACAATGACATGAGTATTTACTTGTAAAGTAGTATGTTATTTTAATTATTGTGAATGTGAGGATTATGTGGGTCATTGCTTTTTTTTTCGCAGTTAATTTTGATCATGATCTGGCAGATTGAGTAATTTATGTGGCCTACCCAAATGTCCTTTCTTTGGTATTGTTCGTCGAATCGTTGAGCTCCTTAAGTTCTGACTTCCTGAGTTGAGCTGCACGATTACTGACAAATGCGTGCACTGACTGGACAGGTCCACTCAATCTGTGTGGTTCTTTCCTCAAAAGACCATTTCAGATACCAATCTACATGGTCTTCACATGATCTGACCAAGATTATGTCTGGACTTTAAAAGAGACTGTGACCTCTGAGTTTGTTTCGGCCTTTCTTCTCAGAGTAGTCAGATAGGAAACGCCGACCTCATCTAGTTTAAAAATATGATTGACGTGTAAAAGTGTTTGTACAAACCTACTTACAGAAATAAAATCATTTATCATTTATCATTTAATGATTTTATTTCTGTAAGTAGGTTTGTACAACCACTTTCACACGTCGCGTAGCTGATAAGGATCAAATGGGATGCTGGTTGTCGGTTAATTTTTTCTTGAAGCATCACCATATTCGCATATTCGCCTGCGATTTCCGTCTTTATTCTACTTTGCCTACTATTCTCATCTAATTACCATCCATTTTATCACAGTTCATAAACCTTTAAAACTTACCCTTACGGGCGCAGTTTCCCCGCTGCCGTCATTCTTGGGTTTATCATCTTTCCTCTTGATATAAGGCTCGAATTTGGGCAACTTCTTCTCGGCGACATAAACTAGCAAGTTCTCGTCATGTGACCATTTTAAACCTCCAAATTCAGCTGTAATCATAAAGTTATTTATGAGAACAATACAAAACCTTTCCTTATTATGTATAGTCCGCGAGGTCTAAGCTGAGCTTTGCATTTGTGTGAGTATTTGCATTTGTGTGAAGTGCGCGGCGGAGATGCGTCGCGCGAGGTACGCACTGCGCGTCAAGCCGATTGCCATAAAGCAGTATAAACCGGTTTAAACCAAGCAAAGGACGCGTCGCGCTCTAGGCCGACGTTACACCTACACTATCTCTATGTGCACTCACACAAATGCAAAGCACAGCTTAGACCTCGCGGTCTATACTTGTATGAAATAAATAAAAAATTACTACATCACACCTGTGTTGTATTCCCCAAAGAATAGGCAAAGGTGTAAAAGTGCACTCTCATTTCGACAGTTCCGAACACGTTACGGCTGCAATAACACGTAGATCTAGGTTAATACAGCGGACGCGAAGACGACGTTTTACGTCAATGTCAAAAAAATCTCTCTAGGAATCCACACCATCTTATCTAATACCATGGGCAACGTTTTTGCGATGTCATTCGACACTCAATTGCTTCCGCTATGTGGCGGCACCGCAGTCCTAAGCACCAAAGCTTTAGGCTCAGTTTACATTACCGCGAAACGGAATAGAAGCGAATTTTTGTAACGAAATTGTACAAAGGATAATAAACTTTATCTCTATTGTATAATGTACTACTAGATGCCAGTCAAAAAACATGTAACGCGTCTTCTGGAGAATTCTTGCGCATTCTCGGTAATTCCCGCAGATACAAATCCCGTGCAACTTGAAAATTAATGCTACCGTTCTATTAAGTTCCGTAGAAACGTGGTTAATTAAGCCTAACAACGATCTGGACAAAGTCAAACTGGTTGCTATTTTAATTGTATAATTTTTCTGTAATTACTTTCAACTCACACACTATACTATTACTTGTTAAAATTTTAGAAAAATCATCTAATTTTATAATATTTGTAAATATGTGAGCTCCATGTATCTTTCACATAATTAATTTACCTGTCATTGCTTTATATTTCATTATTTTTACCTATTGTGATAAAAGAGTAAATTTATTCTAGGTGCATTGTCTCCACATTTACAATTACATATGAAATATTGTAAAAAAAATTAAAAGAGTAATGGCGGAGTTTCTTGCCCGAGAAGAATGGGCAAGAAACTACCCTTTGGAAAGGGCAACTAGAATCTTTTTTTTTTTTAAATATGTTTTTATGTTTAAAAGTGCCATAAATGTGCCTATTTGAGATAAATGATTTGACTTTGACTTAGATCACTGAATATTAGTACCTATATTAAAAACTTACAGTCAGCATAAACATCTCCATGTTTGTCCAGACTGGTGAGGTCCACGCTATGCGCCAGGGTCTTCTTACTCCATACCTCGAGGTACTGCTTCTTGGGATCCTTGCCATTCTTCTCCTCGCGGATCAGTGCTTTGTAGGTCTCACGGGGCGACACAGCTGATAGGATTCTGAAAATCATGGCATATGTAAAGTCAGGTAGGACATTCACGATAGACGCAAAGAAATTAATTTGTAATGTAACTCTTATCTCGGTAAGGTAAGGTATAAATTAGAATGATTACCATGATTATGTCATTCAAATTGGTCAGAAATGCGCTGCTGAAGCGCAGGAGTTTTGGAGGAGTTTATTGTGTAATTTTAACATTCAAGAAGTGCAGACTCGCAGCCTTATTTGAAAAAATAAAATGATTTGCTTTTGAGTTAGTTATCATTCAGTCCAGAAGATAGCCAGAAACAACTAAATATAAAGAAGTCACAAGTATTTCCATATAAAAACGAAAAACAGGTGACCAAACCCACAAAAAAAAATTGCTATGCAAGAAAGATAAGAACTGGAGAACAAAACTGTTTTTTTTATATATTATAAGTTTATTTATGGTAGTACTTAGTTGATAGAAAATAACAATACCAATGTACAAAGTCACGTAGCGCAGTGAGATACTTACTCATTGCTTATATCAGTCCCGAAATCACTTTCATCAATGACGTTGAAGTCTTTATCCAGGGTGTATGAGGATGCAAACTTGGAGACCTTGCCTTTATCCAGGTTTCGCACCAACCACTTAGCGTTAATCTTAGTGGCTGCATTGTTGAGCTGTGCACCAGTAACTGACGGTATCTTCGACAGGGTCTTGTATGCACTGATTATGTATTCTAGCTGTGGAATTATATATTTTAATATTAAATTACAGTTATTTAATAGGGTAGTTCTGGTTGTGCATATAGCTTTAACGTAGTTATCAAAAATCTATTATTAGATATTTATATAAATATTTTTTCTTTTGCATAATGTAGAGTAATGTGCGCTAATTAATAGTACTGTGCTGTCCTAAAATTAAGATACATGCAAGGTCTATTAATAATTATAACAAAGTTCATGGGTTAATGCTGCATTTGTATTTAAATGGTAACCCTTTATATAAATAAATAAATAGCCTATTTTACTATTCAACATTGAATTAAAGTTCTTAGAAAGGAAAGTAGTTTACAATTGATATTATAATATATTTTAAACTATGTTTATTGTAATTTGAACTGACCTGGGCAGACATTTTCAGCATAGCAGTCAGTAAGGAACAATAAACGTGACACTATCTGTAAAGTAATCACATTAAATATTTATTAGAATACACAACAATATGGGTTTAAATGTAAACAAGTAAATGCGGCAGGATATGTTCCATAAATTGTAATCATATTTTGCATTTGTCACACTTTTTTTTTTCTTTTTTTTTTAATTCAGTATTTACGACAGCGAAAATAAAAACAAACCCTGTTTAAAAAACTTTAACCTGCCCTTGATTTGGCATAAGCAACCTATAATGTTCCCACTGCTGGGACACAGGCCTCCTCTCTGTGAGAATGAGTGACTTAAATGGTATTCTTTTATTTTCTTTATTTGTATCAACTGAAAATGATAAATAAATGAGTGAAAAAAATAAAACATTTGTCTGAAAATGCTGATTTAAATACAGGGTTTAACTCGACATGTATTATTTTTGAGACATGCAAGTTTGTAATAAATTAGCATCCATGAATAATGTCCACCTATACAAAATTATAACGTTGTTTAAACATAATACAAATAAACTAAACTGGAAAATAAAATGCATTGCAGCAGACTGAAATAATAACATTATTATGTATTGAGTATGCCCCAGAAAGGTGCGAATGTACACACTTACAACCACAAAGCCAGTCTTTATTTATTTAACACATTTATTACACAAACATAATACAGCCAAGATAAGATAACAAAAACACTTATCAAGTATTTACTATGCAAATACACTGCAAAATAATTATCCATAGAGACAATTTATTATTTTCATAGTTTACAACCAAAGACCAGCGGGGTAATTGCATACCAGTAACAGTAGCAATGGCTTTCATTTTTGCCAGTTCATCAACATTCATTACGTTACTTACATTGTTGAACGGACACATTTTTCGAACGTATTTAGCAATGGATTAGTAATATCCTTTAAAATAATTCAGATTGTGATTGATAGTGTGTTACACAATTAAGATGCTGTTTTCTAGGATAATGTTCAATCATTATTTTAAAACTGTGTGTGTATGCTATTTATTGTAATCAATTTAGCTTATAGTCATAGGGTACTAATTGTTGAAGAGTCTAATAAGTAAATAAAACTAGATAATATGAGTAGGTGCAGTTAAGGAATAAACATTTTAGGGGCTAACCACACTTATTCAGCTCTGGTCAGCATTTGTCTATAGAAAACAAGGATTTTGTATGGAATGAATACGCATCCGGAAAGCTGAATGGATGCATACGCATTCCATACAAAATCTCAAATAAATAATTTGAGTAGGTGCAGTTAAGGAATAAACATTTTAGGGGCTAACCACACTTATTCAGCTCTGGTCAGCATTTGTCTATAGAAAACAAGGATTTTGTATGGAATGAGTATGCATCCGGAAAGCTGAATGGATGCATACGCATTCCATACAAAATCTCAAATAAATAATATGAGTAGGTGCAGTTATGGAATAAACATTTTAGGGGCTAGCCACACTTATTCAGCTCTGGTTAGCATTTGTCTATAGAAAACAAGGATTTTGTATGGAATGAGTACGCATCCGGAAAGCTGAATGGATGCGTACACATTCCATACAAAATCCTTACATACATTGCACCTTTTTTTATGTTAGCCTACACCATTGATTCTCAATGTGGGCAATTTCAGGGGGGGCAGAAGAAGACACAGAAAACCACCAACCCAGAGTGACCATATTTACATACCAAGACCCCTCCGTGCCTCAGAAAGCATTTTAGCCGTTGGTCCAGGCTGTCATTCTTGGATCTTTGACAATCGTTACGAGTCATCAGCAGCTCGAAAGTCTGACAACCAGTCTTACCAAGGGGTATTGTATTACCCAGTAACTGGATTGCGGAGTTCAGATAGGCATTCGCAGTTTGTAAAATACTGGTAAGACTGGAAGCCGACCCCAACATTGTTGGGAAAAGGCTAGGCTTGAAAATGGCTCAACAATATAGCTGCTTAGCCCTACCTATGGTATTCCTTAATGACAAATCAAGAGAAAACAGGCCGATGGATGATTGTTTTAAAGTGTAAAAATATTCAAAAGCCTGTAGCTTCTTTGTATTCTGTGAAACAGGTTTTTCTCAATGGTTAAGGAATGGTATTCACTGTCCAGGTAAACAGAAAATTATTATGAAACAGATATCTGACACAATCTACTGGTAAGTAACAACCAGCAGATATGATGTGATACCTTGTCATCATCATGTTAATAACATATCCTAATAAAGGTTTTATATGCCAAGGCGTACTACATACATGGGACTGAAAAACAACACTACCTCTATTTGTAATTTGAATTATATATCAAAAATAAATATGTGTGTGAAAAGATGTGTATAATAGAAAATAACTTTTTCTATTATCCACATCTGCTTACCTAGGAATAAGCCTTTAGAGGAGTATGTTATATGCAATAATATAATTACGTTATGTGTGTGCAAACAGTATTTACCGACATGAATAGTTGTAAGGAGAGTTAAGAATTTTGAATACTTGCCTCCCAAACAGCTGATTGTGACCGCTCATCGGAATTTATATTTCCCGATGGTGTTTTTATGATGATAGCCCACAAGCTAAAAGTACAATTTATAATTTTATAGGTTCTTTGTCGAACAAGAAAATTACTACTGTACACAATCAATTTCTAAGCAAAACAATTCAAAGCAGACTCACACTCTCTCAAAGCAAGCTGACAGGACAGCTGACACTAGAGATGAAGCGTATATACTAGAACAGATCCAGAGACTAGGTATTTAATGAGACTAGGTTGCACCTATTCCAACTTTAAAAATACTCGATCCACCTAGTCTCTATCTCTAGTCTCACTGTGCCTACCACAGAGTACTATATACTATACTAGTATACTGAAAGTGCCTACGCGGCGCACGGCACGGCATCCCGCGACCCCGCGCCCCCCTCGATGCCCCCTCGAGTCGAAGTACCGGCGCGGAGAAGCGAGATAGCAAGTCTACTTTGCCACTCACTCGTGTATGTCTACTAAATTATTCGTATGTCAGTCATTTGAATTTGAATCATATTTCAATGGTCATAAAAGTAACGCGACGCTCACTAGTGTTTGCCTATTTTGTACACTAGGTACTTGTAAATACTCGATGCGAATGAAGACTTTATACTGAGATGCAATGCAGTCGAGAATCAAGTACGGACTCATGCGAATGTGATCTCGGTGGACGCGGACTCGCCGTACTGATACCTACTGGACGTCACAATCGGATACGCGTATTGGACTTATTTTGGAATCGGTTTTTGTTTCAATGTTTGTTGTGGTAGAATTTTAGATTTAATTTTTTATTAAGACAATAAAATATTTATTGTTTTAAAAAATGGCTCCCAAGGCCCTAGTTTCGCTTGGGATCATTTTACGGACAAATGCCAACAAAAATGGCTGAGTGTAGCATTTGTAAAATAGAACTGAGTTTTAAAAGTTCTGTATTTTGATACAGAACAGATCGGTTGGTCGGTGCTTGGTCAGGTCAGGTTTGCCTGACAAAGCACATAAAACGTAAACATCCATTCATAAGTTTAGTTAGAAGAAACGATCCAGCTCCAGTGATAGTAGCCCAGATTAACCAGCAACCGCCACCATCTGACCAGGCGCAATCACCATCCAGCAGGCAACCTGCTGGAATAGTTCAACAACCTGAAGGTGAACAACGGCCGTCCACTAACTTGGTGCGATCAGTAGTAAAGATTATTTTCCCCCTGCGGATTATTACTAAATGACAGGAGAACGAGGCTGGGGGACCCGAAAAGTCCAACAATTAATGTTCTTAAATCAAAATTCTTAAGATTGATGTCTTCGTGTATATAAAACAAAAACAATGATTGTAGATAGGTGACAAATAGACGCTTGTTCCCAACGAGTCACACCTCAACGGGTAACAGTGTGACTCGTTGGGAATGTTTTGGATAATAATTCCCAACGAGTCACAGTTACTGTTACACTGTTACTCGTTGGGATGATCCCACCTTGATTTAGGGTATCATTTAAGCTATCACCAATTTAATTAGTTTTGTGTTTCTTAAATAATAGGGTTTGTCCTCAAAATAGTAGATCTGTCACCAAAATGTAGTCACCAAACAATGCAAAATCAGTTCCACAATAAATCACCTAAAATCCTGAGATATAAGGTCTAGTACCAAATAAATGTTTTTGTATGTATTATAATAGGTGTGTCCTAATAAGTATTTCAACAATAATGAGGCGTAGCCGACGGAGTCCCGCTTCGCGGGACTCCTACTTCTGGGCGGTTTAAAAAAAAATAACCACGAAGGGGACGGCCTTCTAACCTAACCTGTCCGAGTCGGGGTGCCCCAAGTTGTACCAAATACCTGGGAACAATTTTTGTTTATCTGAGAACGAAAATATTTCGTGGCGATAGATGATATAGTAACAGTGTAACAGTAACTGTGACTCGTTGGGAATTATTATCCAAAACATTCCCAACGAGTCACACTGTTACCCGTTGAGGTGTGACTCGTTGGGAACAAGCTCAAATAGAACCAAAAACATTTTAAAAAAAACTGATTACTCTGAAAAAAAAAATGAATAAAATCTTATAAATACGTCAACAATCTACAATGTAGTTATATCTTTGCGTTGTCAGGCCTGCTAAGCCTGTGTAAAGTATGAAGGGAAGATTACAATTCATTACTGCGTACGTTGTAGGTACCGTGTACCTACACGTACCGGTGGTACGCAAAGACTAAGCTTACTTTAAAGTCCGCGTACTTCGTGGACTAGGTAGAACAGGTATTTGGATCGAGTATTTGTACGGAATTGGACTAGGTGCACCTAGTACAAAATTTACCTAGTACGACTCATCTTTTAGCTGACACTGGCTGACAGGCCAGTGTTGCCAGATGACCGTCTAGCTTTCTCCCCAAACCTTCCCCAAAATCCCCCCAAAATTTAGGTTTTGAAGAAAAAATCCCCCACAGATGGCAAAAAAATATTTTATTAATAAAATACAATTTTATACTTTTTCAGCAACAGCTCACTTCCCAAACTTTCCCCGAATTCCCCGAAAATTCGGGACTTGAAAAAAAAAACCCCTTGAAATGGCAAAATATTTATTTATTAATGAAATACAATTTTATACTATTTCAGCAATAGCTTCCATTACTGGGTTTTTTTGTTAAAGCTTTTAGAATATTTATTTATTTATGGATGCCTGAAGATTTAAATAACGTGCGTTGGTAATATTTTCTTTCGTGTCATGGATCAAAATCATAAATTAGAAACAACCGGAAGCTGATAACGGTGCGCAAAATGACTTATGAAACTACTGATTTAAGGGGGATGCGCCAAAGCAGCCCGCGAAATTAAAATTTTCTTACGTTTTTTGCAATTTGCAGGTCAGTATCAGGTTGTATGGTGATCTAAATAGGATTCGCGACCGTATCAAATATGGCTTTACAGAATTACAATCATTAGAATCAGAAATACTGTGAAGGAATACTTGAATGAAAGACTATAATATATATTTTGGACTCTATGATAACTAAGACTATAAGATATTTTTAATTATTTAATTATTATATAACTACTAATTGAATTATTTATGTTATTGCTGTTAACTGTTATGATTGTAATGATTTAATTTTAATGTATAATTTGATTTAAATTTAAATTTAACAATAATTAGATTTTAAGAATTATTTATCCTGTAACAAAACTATTTTGCTGTGCCCTTACAGGGTCTACAACGGCTCTTAGCTCTAAGCTTTTGTTATCATCTTTTTACCTTGTAGAACGCAAATAAATAAATATGAATATGAATATGAAATATGAAATACAACTCCTGAAGTTAGAATTGCTTTCAAATGTCATGATTTCATGAAATAGTCATTCAATAGGGTAATATGAACTTATAGAGATGTATTGCTGATTCTAATGATTATAATTCTGTAAAGCTATATTTGGTAAGGTCGCGAATCATAAATACAACCTGACAGTGACCTGCAAAAAACGTAAGCGAATTAAAATTTCGCGGGCTACCCAGAAGGTTCCGCCTTAATCATCACGGCTGGCCGCGACTTTTCCCGGATTACACAATCCCCCAATTCCCTCCAAACCCAAATTTTTCCCTCCAAATATCCCCCCAAAAATATTCTCCCCCCAATTATCCCCCCATAACTATAAAAAACGCCCAAATTTGGGGGATTCCCCCCAATCTGGCATCACTGTGACAGGCTGACACCAAGCCAACTTCACAGAGCATCTAGAGCAGGGACGCACAGACCACGGCCCGCGGGCCGCATGCGGCCCGCTGCGGCCGGTCGAATACTGATGGCCCGCCGACAGCAAAAATAATAGTCTCGTACATTCGAAAAATATTGAATTCTATTCCAGAATAAAACCAAAAAAAATAATATGTTCGAAAAGTAATTTGAATCTGGCGCGCGCGCTCTTAAGTGCGCTTATAGGTGCGCCGTGCATGCGTCGGTAACAGCGGTCGGTAATGTTCGTGCCGATTTCGGATAAATTCGTTTTCTTGAGGAAGCGCCGCGGCCGGCGGCGCGGCGGCTACGGCAGCGCGGTGGCGGCTTATCCACGGGTTATATTGTTAGAGCAAGCGAGATAGCAATAGTCCCGAATTCCCGATTGTTTGCGTAGGTAGATACACGAAACTTCCAGAGTCGGTTTCGAGTTTTCTCCAGACAGTTTTCACCTCTATACGCGCGGTATAAAAGCCACGCTAACCGCAGCGATCGACACGCGACCACCAGATCGATGTCCTCCTCGTACAGGAGACATTTCTAAAACCCCACATGCGAACGCCGTCGATAGCGAACTATCGGGTTGTTCGAAACGACAGGACTCGGTGTCACAAGGGTGGCACCCTCATTTACTACAGAAAATCCCTCTACTGCATCCCCTTGGACCCGCCCCCCCTCTCACGACTAGAAGTCTCCATTTGCCGGCTAGGCATGACAGGCCACCAACCGATCACCTTGGTATCGGTCTACCTCCCCCCTACGAACCAATCAGAGAACTTCCAACTCTTGACTGACGACCTGACCTTACTCCTCGGCCTGAGTGACTCCGTTATCATAGCGGGGGATCTCAACGCCAAACATCACGCCTGGAATAGTACCAGAATCTCTACCCGAGGGAGACACTTGTTCGACCTCTGTACCCCTCTAAATTTCGATGTCATCGCCCCGATGACTCCCACTCATTTCCCCCACTCGGTTGACCATACCCCTGACGTGCTCGATGTATCACTTTTAAAGAATATCAACCTACGGTTGGATTCTATAGAGGTGATACACGAACTATCATCTGACCACCGACCAGTTGTGCTTAAGCTAGCCCCTCGCGTAGGCCTCCCCGACCCCGACCAACCCCCCTCCATAAAAGTGGTAACGGACTGGAGGAAAGTAAGCGAACGCCTGAAATCCAACACGTCCCCCCACCTAGACTCCATCCCCGACCTCTTCGACTCTATCGCTGACACGACGGCTGCGATCGACTCATTCACTGGACACGTACAATCAGTCCTGAACGATTGTTCAAGGGAAGTTCCAGCGACGGACGACCGTCGCTGGAAGTTGCCGGACGATGTACGTGAACTGATGACTGAGAAGAACGCGGCTGTCCGTGCGTACAGCAACTTTCCCTGCGACGCGAACCGAGCCCATATGCGCTACTTACAGCGAGCTATAAGGACACGTGTAGCGGAGCATCGGGAAACGGGCTGGGATAAGTTGCTGAGCGAACTAGAGCCTACCCACCTAGCATTCTGGGAGCTTCAGAGGAAACTCAAATCCCGAGAAGTAACCCCTATGCCCCCCTTGATCCGCCCAGACAATACCATCGCTTTAGATGATGTCGACAAGGCCGAGTGCCTAGCCGACAGTCTTGAGGCCCAATGTTCGCCCAGCTCTCAACCTGTAGACCAAGCTCACCTCTCTGAGGTCGACGCCGAAGTCGAAAGGAGAGCCTCCCTCCCCCCCGTAGAAGACCCCGAGTGCCATCTGCCTCCCGTCACCCCCGACGAAGTGCAAGAGCTCATAAAGGGCCTTAAGCCCCGTAAAGCCCCCGGTTCTGATGGAATGACCAATAAGGTGTTCCAACTTTTCGCTGCCCACCTGATCATGCTAATGACCACCATCTTCAATGGTTCCATGAGCAATAACATCTTCCCCCAAGCGTGGAAACAGGCCACTGTCATCAGCATTCCCAAGCTGGGCAAGCCTAAATCCGCTCCCTCCAGCTACCGCCCCATCAGTCTCCTGAATGTCATCGGCAAAGTCTATGAGAGGCTTATTTATAAGCGTCTCAGAGACTATGCCGAGACGAAAGGTCTCATTCCCAACGAGCAGTTCGGTTTCCGAACCCAACACTCGTGCGTCCAACAGGTCCACCGTATCGTCGAACACATAAGCGTTGGCTTCCAACGTGGTTCGTTGACGGGTGCTGTTTTCTTCGATATAGCGAAAGCGTTCGACAAAGTCTGGCACAATGGCTTATTATATAAGCTATACCAACTTAAAGTGCCAGATCGTCTCGTGCTCATCCTGCGAGACTTTTTGTCGAACCGCACCTTCCGATTCCGCATCGAAGGAGCGCTATCCTCCCCCCGGCCCATTCGCGCCGGAGTCCCTCAGGGCTCCGTGCTCGCCCCTCTCATTTTTACGCTTTTCACCAGCGATATCCCCAAAAGTAAAAGGGCTCAGTTGGCTCTGTTCGCAGACGATACGGCCATTTACTACACCGGCGTAAGCCCCGACGCGATATCTCGCACTCTCCAAACCACAGTCAACCAACTCGGTGACTGGTTTAGGAAGTGGAGAATCGAAGTCAATCCCGATAAGAGTCAAGCGGTTCTATTTTCGAAACCGAGACTCAACCCCACCCCTCCCCGTCCGATCACCATGTTCGGCAAGCCTATCCCTTGGGAGAAGCGAGCTTCAGACTCAACCCCACCCCTCCCCGTCCGATCACCATGTTCGGCAAGCCTATCCCTTGGGAGAAGCGAGCCAAATACTTGGGTGTCACTCTAGACCATAGACTCTCTTTCGGTGAGCACATAAAGCAGGCGCGTTCGCGCGCCGCTTTCGCTCTCGGTAGACTCCACTACCTATTGAATGCACGCAGCAAATTCTCACTCAAGTGCAAATTGCGCATTTACACAGCGTGCATTCGGCCAATCATGACCTACGCGAGCGTGGTTTTCGCACACTCGAAACCCCACCACATCCTTAGGATGCAGACCCTCCAAAACCGGTTCCTCCGTAGGGCAACCGGCTCCCCCTGGTTCGTTCGAAACGAGATCCTCCATCTCGATCTTAAAATCCCCACTATCCGTCAGTTCATGAAGCGCCTTTCCAAGCGCTTCTTCGACTCCGCGGCCTCACATCGCAACCCTCTGGTTGTCGAGGCTGCCAGATATGCCCCCTCCCGCATTAGTCGTACCCGCCGTCCAAGGCATGCCCTGTCTGACCCCGATGACCCCATAACCCTCCTCCAGGAGAGCAGTAGGGCCACCAGTACAGTACACAAACACAGACCGCCATCGTTCCGACCTCGCCGCCGAGGTCCTACGCGACGCCCCCGACGTAATTGTCCCCCCCCCCGACCCTTGCTCGACGACGCGCCAGCCCGCGCCGTAGCTGAGCCTGTAGTTTTAAATTCCCCAGTTAATAATAATATAATTTAGATCCAGCCTGTCCCATCTTGCTGCCCTCCCCTCAGTGACGCCCTAAGCCGAAGTTCGTACCCCACAGGGGGTGCCCTTAGCGTGCGGTCACCTAATTTTTAAGTATTTTTCGCCCCTGGCTGGAGGCTTTAAGTTAGTAGCTTAAGGCACCCACAGGTTTGCCCGGTTAAGTAGCCAGGACCTTAGTGGTCACAACTACGAGCTGCCAATTAGGAAAAAAGAAAAAAAAAAAAAAAAAAGCGATCGACAGTTCGGTTTTAATTTGAGTGAAGTGTCAATAGTTCTAGTATAGATTTTAACTCGACTAGCAGGTGTCATATATTTTGATCCACATTCAACGTAGATTTCCTGGCAAGTGCCGTGTATAATTGTGTTGTGAAATCGTAAGTAAAACTCTGTTATTAATAAGTGTTTCCCTACATATTTAATCAATTATTTTTGGTAATTTAAAAAAGGATGGGTGATTTAAGTAGGTACTGCAATTGTTTTTAGGTGCTGTGTTAATCCTATCCAGGATTAGAACGCAACATGGACAAGCCAGGGCCTAGTAAAAAACGTAAGGTTAAAGATGAAAATCGGCAGTTTCAAGAAATTTGGACTGAGAAATTCTTTTTTGTATGGTCGCATAACAAAGTTGTTTGTTTAATTTGCAAGAATTCTGTTGCGATTGCAAAGGAATATAATGTAAAAAGGCACTATGAAACGCAGCATCCTACTTTTACCAAGTTTACAGGCGAATTAAGAAAGCAAAAAATGTTGTCTTTAAAACGGGAGCTTATTGGTCAGCAAGCTATGTTTACAAAACCCATTCAAGATTCAGAAACAGCTACAGAAGTTAGTTATGAAATTTCTCGAATGATAGCAAAGCGAAGTCGCCCCTTCAATGATGGGGATTTTGTAAAAGAATGCATAGAAATTGCCGCTAAGAAAATGTGTCCAGAAGCAGTAAAAAAGTTTGAGAAAATTCAACTGAATCGTATGACTATCCAAAGACGAATTATGTCTTTGTCAGGTAATATTGCGGAACAATTAAATGAAAAAACTAAGATCATTGAATTTTTTTCATTAGCACTCGACGAATCCACTGATATTAGTTCCACAGCTCAACTTCTCATATTCATACGAGGTGTTACTCAAGATTTTGAAGTCTTAGAAGAGTTATTAGGAATGTGTTCATTGAAAGGTCAAACCAGAGGAGTTGATATACTCAATGTACTTTTGGATGAGTGTTCAAAAACTGATTTGGACTTATCAAAATTATCGGTAGTTGCGACTGACGGTGCTCCTTCGATGATTGGTGTCAATTCTGGGCTAGTTACTTTGCTGAAAAAGCATCTGCAAGAAAAAAACATAAACGCCAAGAAGCCCTCTGTTCTAAAAAAATTGAATTTCAAAATGTCATGAAAGTGGTAGTTTCGACTGTAAATTTCATAAAATCACGAGGACTCAATCACAGGCAATTCAAACAATTCCTTGATGCCATCGAAAGCGAATATGGAGATTTACTGTATTATATAGAAGTAAGGTGGCTAAGTCGTGGATTGACACTGGAACGATTTCTAAATATAATAGAAGAAATTGGAATATTTCTGGCGGAAAAGCAAAGGGATGTCCCGAAACTTAAAAATCCTGATTGGTTGTGTGATTTGGCTTTTTTAGTTGACATTACAAATCATTTGAATGTCTTGAACACACGGCTTCGAGGCAAAAATCAACTGATATCCCAGCTCTACGCCCATGTATCATCTTTTCAATGCAAGCTGACACTTCAGATCGCAATTGAATTCTGGAAATTACAATCATTTTCAGAATTATAAGAAAATGGCTGAAAATTTCAACAAAACTGCGATTAATTTCAGTTATGTAGAAAAGCTAGACATTTTGATTCAATCTTTTCAAGACAGATTTTCGGAGTTTAAAAAAGTGAAACCTCTGTTGGACATATTCAGCAATCCTTTCACGATTTCAGTTGAAAATGCGCCAGAGTCAATGCAGTTAGAAATTATCGACATTCAAAACGACCAAGATTTACGCAACAAATTCAACGAAGGAGACTTGCTGAACTTTTACCGCTGCATTGATAAAAATACGTACAAAGAGTTGCGCATAAACGCTCTGAAATGTGCCAGCTTATTTGGTTCTACCTATATATGTGAACAAACCTTTTCAATACTAAATAATAATAAAACAAAAAATCGAAACCGCCTTGCAAACGAAAGTTTGGAAGCAGTTTTACGTGTTGCTACAAGTAAATTTGAGCCAAATATAAAAAAGATTGTAAGCACTATGCAGTGCCACGCTTCAAATTAATAAATTCTTTTTCAATTTTAATACATTATTATCAATTCTTTATTGTCTTTAATTACCTATACTTCTGGCGGCCCGCCATCAGTTCATAATTTTCCCGAGTGGCCCCTAGTCCTAATAAGTCTGTGCATCCCTGATCTAGAGTGTATAATCTATGGCATATAATTTTTTTTTTTTTTGCTTGTGGCTTCGTACGATTTTTTTGCCAATGTCACGTTTAGTTTATTTAGTAGAAGTAAACAAAGTTAGGGAACCGAAAATATTATTATTAAAAATTATAACGGGATTTAGGATAGGACGGTTACATCTATAGGATCAGTATTATTTAATTACAGTGATATCTTAATAAATAATCAGCTAAATACAATGACGAATAATTACAACTTAATATTATATACAGTTATGAATGAGAATAAGCATTTATACAATATGTCCGGTTTCGGACTGTACAAACTTAAATGGGTGGTAGTTTGCTCTATTCTTTCAATAAAATTATTCTACATGTAGGGTCGGAACGCATCCTCCCCCTGAATGGCAGCCATTTTTGTGTTTTGATCGCCTTTTATGGAGAGTGCATACTAAAAGTACAGTAACTTTAAAATTTAAAGCCCAATTATCATTAAAAAAACTTTTAGCAACGGAAAAGTATTAACAATGGGTTAAATAACTCGAATAATAACATTAAATGCTGCATCATATTGAAATAAATGCTAAAAGATCAATTTTACGTTAAATATAACATCGTTGTTTTTTGTTAATCTAGGTTATTACAAAATTCACCCCGGGGAACTACCTTTTTTTTATCTACTCGTCTAACAGATGTTTAGTTCACCTAAATAATGATACCAAAAAATTGATTCTATGACTAATGGATGGTTTAAGAGATATTGTTGTTGGAACATAGGCTTGTGTAGGTAGTGAGTTCATAACGATTTGGTTTTTCTGTAGATATTTACAGTCATCACAGATCAATGATAAACAAATAACAAGTATTAATTAGTATTTATTATTTACAACACAGGAAATTATAAAAGTTGTACAAAATGCCCCCCGCCATTTTGAAGGCACACAGTAGCTCGGATCGCCACCTGCTGTGTTGACCGTCTTAACTGGCTCGGATCAGCCTTAATTTCTGCTGCAGCAACGCGAATACGCTCCAGCAGCTCTTCCCTGGTGTTGGCTGGCTCAAAATAAACTTACGGCACGATTGGCGCAGTGGTTAAGCGATTGACTGCTGCGTTGCGTATCGCGGGTTCGATTCCCGCACGGAACAAATATTTGTATGATCTACAACAGGGATGCACAGACTTATTAAGACTAGGGGCCACTCGGGAAAATTATGAACTGACGGCGGGCCGCCAGAAGTATAGGTAATTAAAGACAATAAAGAATTGATAATAATGTATTAAAATTGAAAAAGAATTTATTAATTTGAAGCGTGGCACTGCATAGTGCTTACAATCTTTTTTATATTTGGCTCAAATTTACTTGTAGCAACACGTAAAACTGCTTCCAAACTTTCGTTTGCAAGGCGGTTTCGATTTTTTGTTTTATTATTATTTAGTATTGAAAAGGTTTGTTCACATATATAGGTAGAACCAAATAAGCTGGCACATTTCAGAGCGTTTATGCGCAACTCTTTGTACGTATTTTTATCAATGCAGCGGTAAAAGTTCAGCAAGTCTCCTTCGTTTAATTTGTTGCGTAAATCTTGGTCGTTTTGAATGTCGATAATTTCTAACTGCATTGACTCTGGCGCATTTTCAACTGAAATCGTGAAAGGATTGCTGAATATGTCCAACAGAGGTTTCACTTTTTTAAACTCCGAAAATCTGTCTTGAAAAGATTGAATCAAAATGTCTAGCTTTTCTACATAACTGAAATTAATCGCAGTTTTGTTGAAATTTTCAGCCATTTTCTTATAATTCTGAAAATGATTGTAATTTCCAGAATTCAATTGCGATCTGAAGTGTCAGCTTGCATTGAAAAGATGATACATGGGCGTAGAGCTGGGATATCAGTTGATTTTTGCCTCGAAGCCGTGTGTTCAAGACATTCAAATGATTTGTAATGTCAACTAAAAAAGCCAAATCACACAACCAATCAGGATTTTTAAGTTTCGGGACATCCCTTTGCTTTTCCGCCAGAAATATTCCAATTTCTTCTATTATATTTAGAAATCGTTCCAGTGTCAATCCACGACTTAGCCACCTTACTTCTATATAATACAGTAAATCTCCATATTCGCTTTCGATGGCATCAAGGAATTGTTTGAATTGCCTGTGATTGAGTCCTCGTGATTTTATGAAATTTACAGTCGAAACTACCACTTTCATGACATTTTGAAATTCAATTTTTTTAGAACAGAGGGCTTCTTGGCGTTTATGTTTTTTTCTTGCAGATGCTTTTTCAGCAAAGTAACTAGCCCAGAATTGACACCAATCATCGAAGGAGCACCGTCAGTCGCAACTACCGATAATTTTGATAAGTCCAAATCAGTTTTTGAACACTCATCCAAAAGTACATTGAGTATATCAACTCCTCTGGTTTGACCTTTCAATGAACACATTCCTAATAACTCTTCTAAGACTTCAAAATCTTGAGTAACACCTCGTATGAATATGAGAAGTTGAGCTGTGGAACTAATATCAGTGGATTCGTCGAGTGCTAATGAAAAAAATTCAATGATCTTAGTTTTTTCATTTAATTGTTCCGCAATATTACCTGACAAAGACATAATTCGTCTTTGGATAGTCATACGATTCAGTTGAATTTTCTCAAACTTTTTTACTGCTTCTGGACACATTTTCTTAGCGGCAATTTCTATGCATTCTTTTACAAAATCCCCATCATTGAAGGGGCGACTTCGCTTTGCTATCATTCGAGAAATTTCATAACTAACTTCTGTAGCTGTTTCTGAATCTTGAATGGGTTTTGTAAACATAGCTTGCTGACCAATAAGCTCCCGTTTTAAAGACAACATTTTTTGCTTTCTTAATTCGCCTGTAAACTTGGTAAAAGTAGGATGCTGCGTTTCATAGTGCCTTTTTACATTATATTCCTTTGCAATCGCAACAGAATTCTTGCAAATTAAACAAACAACTTTGTTATGCGACCATACAAAAAAGAATTTCTCAGTCCAAATTTCTTGAAACTGCCGATTTTCATCTTTAACCTTACGTTTTTTACTAGGCCCTGGCTTGTCCATGTTGCGTTCTAATCCTGGATAGGATTAACACAGCACCTAAAAACAATTGCAGTACCTACTTAAATCACCCATCCTTTTTTAAATTACCAAAAATAATTGATTAAATATGTAGGGAAACACTTATTAATAACAGAGTTTTACTTACGATTTCACAACACAATTATACACGGCACTTGCCAGGAAATCTACGTTGAATGTGGATCAAAATATATGACACCTGCTAGTCGAGTTAAAATCTATACTAGAACTATTGACACTTCACTCAAATTAAAACCGAACTGTCGATCGCTGCGGTTAGCGTGGCTTTTATACCGCGCGTATAGAGTCGAAAACTGTCTGGAGAAATCTCGAAACCGACTCTGGAACTTTCGTGTATCTACCTACGCGAGCAATCGGGAATTCGGGACTATTGCTATCTCGCTTGCTCTAACAATATAACCCGTGGATAAGCCGCCACCGCGCTGCCGTCGTCGCCGCGCCGCCGGCCGCGGCGCTTCCTCAAGAAAACGAATTTAACCGAAATCGGCACGACCATTACCGACCGCTGTTACCGACGCATGCACGGCGCACCGATTAGCGCACTTAAGAGCGCGCGCGCGAGATTCAAATTACTTTTCGAACATATTTTTTTTGGTTTTATTCTGGAATAGAATTCAATATTTTTCGAATGTACGAGACTATTATTTTTGCTGTCGGCGGGCCATCAGTATTCGACCGGCGGGCCGCATGCAGCCCGCGGGCCGTGGTCTGTGCATCCCTGATCTACAAGTAATTGTTCCGGGTCTGGCTGTGTGTATGTGAGTTTGAATGTTTGTAAACGCACCCACAATACAGGAGAACTTTCTAGTGTGGGGCAACGTTTTAAATAAAATAAAATAAAAAACCTTTTTGCTTCATCCAACGCCAAAGATAAAAGTCTAGTGGCTTCAAGTCTGGTGAACGCGGTGGCCAGGCTACGGGACCGCCGCGATCAATCCACTGTGAATGATGTTGGTCTAGGTGACTCCTAACTGCTGGGGCAAAGTGCGGTGGAGCTCCGTCTAACTGTAGCCACATGCGTCGGCGATATGACAGTGGCAATTCTGATAACGCTTCTCAAAATACATTATTCAGAAATTCTAGAAATCTTGGGCCATTTAAATTTCTTGGGAGTTCGCTAGGACCAATTAATTGATCTTCAATCATAGCTGTCCACACATTTACGGCAAACTCATGCTGGAACGTTGAAGGTCTAACAGTATGTGGATTTTCAGCCAGCCAGAAGTGTAGATTTCGAAAATTTGTAATTCCTATTCTTGTGAATGTCGCTTCATCTGTCCACATTATGCGTTTTAAAAATGCAGGTGTTCGTCGCATATTTTGTGTTACCCATACACAGAATACTGATCGTGCAGTGTAGTCTGGTTCTCTTATATCCTGCACAGTGCACACGCCTAAAATGATAAGGATGTAGGCCTTCTTTCTTCAAAATCTTCCAGACTGTCCATCGTGATATTATTAAACGCGATCAAATACAACGGACACTTAGTCTTGGATCTCTGATTATTAAATTCAGCACCGCTTCTTCATTACGCACAGATACAGCTTGAAAACGTTCAACTTGAGGCCTCCTTATACCATATTCAGCTAATCTAGCATGAATTGCACTGAATGTCTGGTGATTCGGTTTTGGTCGATTCGGATATCGCACTTTGACACTCCCGCACAGCAGCTATTGCATTTCCATTGCAAAATCCGTACACAAAATGCATATCAGCAATGTGTCCAATAGAATGTTCACGAGCACGACTTCCCATAACGATTTATTAGAACGTCACGTCAGACGAAAATTCGCACAGGAGCAAATTATGTGTAGTCTCAAGATGAAACGGACTGATAAAAAAAACTACCTACATATACCAGAAAGGTTTAGGTAGTTAAATAAAGGTAAACAAATCGTAAAAAGGGTTTTTTATAGTTGACACTTTCTCGTTTAAAAATACGTTAAGTACAACAAAACTAAATTTATTTTCGATCTAAACGATAGTTTCCTCCTTTATTAATGTATGTTAAACTTTATCATTTATTCGTAAACTACTCTTCGTAGACGTAATTGCTTGAGCACAATTTTTTTGTTCTGATTTATAAAATAGAATAATATTTTGTAATCTGTCTATTGTAAAGAGCCCAAAAAGACAGGTTTCGTAAACCTTTTAGAAAATACAACGAATTTAACGTTGCTAAATTGAAGAGTACACCTGGGACGTAGTATGGTAACTGAAGTAGCAGGTATTACGTTTAGTCGGTTAACCAGACGCCTTTGATAGCACTCTCGACATTTGCGATGTGCGTTCGATTTTGTTAATATAGCTTGTTTCTTTATTTTGTTTTTGTTATTCAGTTATTGTAAGTTTTTGTTATTTACCGTTATTGGTTTTTAAATTCGTATGGTTGAAAAATGAGTAAACCCGAGCCTGGTACTAGCCAGACCAACTCCGTACCCTCATTTCCATCACCGAAGAAAAAACGCTTCAAAACAGGACCTCTTTTATCCTCTAAGAAACACACATTGATAAATGTGTTTAAATAAGTATGTAGAAGAAACATGGCCCAAAGAGTGTTATTCGTTGAAAACAGACATAGTTTCAAGACATGGGCTCAAGTTAAGGGGTATTTAGCCGAGAAAAATAAAACTTTTAAAATGGCTGACCTAAAAATTATTTTGCCAGAGGCTTTAGCTACCAACTGACTGCTGATAATTGGAAAAATTACGAGGGTCATGTAATAAAAAGAAACAGAAAATGTTTAAATTAGACAAAATAATTGATGATACCACTGAACGCTTTATTATTAATGTGACAGATAGTTCCTCAGATTCAGATTCAGAATAGAACATATTATTATATGACTAAAAATAATATCATTTTAACATTTGAAATAAAAGGTTTAGCATCGATGAGTCACGGGGTTTTTGTTGTTTACCTTTATTTAACTACCTAAACCTTTCGAGTATAGTTAAGTTTTATTTGATCAATACTTCTTTTGTTTTCGCGTCGTCCCCCGAAATGTGTATTTTGTCCCTTTCTCACTTCAATAATACGCAGAAAACCTTTTTTGTACCTGCTACCCCATGGAATGCGGCGCTCATTCATATCGCACGTACGAAAGGGCTGCGTTCAAGAAACAATATCTCTTAAACTAATTGTCATAGAATCGTTTTATTTTGTATCATTATTTAGGTGAACTAAACATCTGTTAGACGAGTAGATAAAAAAAGGTAGTTCCCCATGGTGAATTTTGTAATAACTTTACTAACTTTTGTTTCATTAATATGATTATTAGAAAAAGCACAACAATTTGAAGGTTGAGGAATGTCAAAATCTTTAATAATGGCACTGTGAGCCACTTTATTATAACCTTTTACAGATGTGGGAGGAGAGTGTGGTTTGAGAAAGACAGTCTTTTTATAGCTACATGAAGCAGGCATTCTATTAGCTGAAGAGATTGACGGAGAATCTGCAAATTTTTTGGAAGGCGAAGATATAAGTGTATCAGCATATGATTTAGTTACAGGTGCATATACTTTAGCCGCTTCAGCGTATGATACTGAACTTTGTGCCATGTATAATTAATAAATTTTTAACCGACTTCACAAAAAGGAGGAGGTTCTCAATTCGTCTGCACGTTTTTTTTATTGTTTTTATGTGTGTTAACTCAGAACTTTTTCTGGGTGAACCGATTTGGATGATTCTTTTTTTATTTGATAGGTGGTGCTTCACATTAGTGATGGATCGTTGACAGTTTTTTAGTTAACGAAACTTCAAGGTTGATTTACGTTCGTCAACTAGTCGATCAACTAGTTAAATTCGTCAACGAGTTAACGTGCATTAATGTCTTAACTTACAAACTAAACCGTTCATTCAATGAACGGTTTTTTTTACTTTTTATTCAACGCTGCGACGTTCAACGAGTCTCCGAGCTACATCTAGTAATCTAGTGACCTGATATTAAAAGCTAATTTAGAAAGATCTTGATTCAATGTATCGCACCTCCGCTCAAGTAGTAAGTTTTTTAATTTGCTCATTTCGTTCCGTTTGTTCTCGGATTTAGTTGAATAATAAACGAGTCAAATTCATAAACTTCGTTGACGAATTCAACTAGTTGATTCATAAACAGTTAACGTTAATACGTTGACAGGAGATCAACGGTTGATTCAACTAGTTCGTTGATTCAACGCCCATCCCTACTTCACATGTAGTCCCATTTAAATTTGATCAAGGTCGGAACAGTAGTTTTTGAGTTATACTGAATAATGCATATTTTATCCACTTAGTTTATGTGGATGATGTGTTAATAATTTTCTGTCACTGTTATTTACACACCAAGTAGTGGTATACGAAATTGTGTGGGGTAGGTACCGCAACTAAAAAGTGAAAAATAAAAACTTTTTTACAAAAAAACAACCGACTTCCAAAAAAAAACACTAAAAGGCGTGAAAAATAACTTTAATTTCGGAAGTCGGTGGCCAAAAACGAAAATACAAAACCAAAGACACCGACTTCCGAAATTAAAGTTATTTTTAAACTAAACCCATTCTAAACCCATTCTAGTAACATTAAAAGTAGGTATAAAAGCTTTATAATTATATTTTTTAAGACTATTGTTCGTAATAAAGGAATTTGCGTCCAGGGAATTGGGAAAAGATGGGGATATTTTATTGCGCCCCATTTTTTTGACGCTACCGTTTATTATGTTTTGGAAGGCATTGTGCTTTAGGAACTTGCCAAATGCGATTGGGTGCAATGTCGTTCCATCATCTGGTGAAATATTATTTTTTTGGACATGAATAACAAAAGGCGAGCTGTCAGTTTTATCGTATGATTTTCGACTTAACTGAGTGGGAACAACTAAGGACGGAGCAGGAACATCAGGTATTTTGTTATTTTATTAGGCACATCGGTGGAAACAATAATTTCGGAGCAGTTGCGCTCTAATGCAGTAATTGGTGTTTAGTCCGTGCAACCACAACCGAAGACTCAGAACCGTGTTTTTTACGGGTACGGTGGCGTTTATTGCAGTGTTTGCAAACATGCACACGACTTCTTTTTGAGTGTCGAGCCGAAGACGACCCATCGTTATCCATGCCCGATTCATTCGATATTGTAACAAAATTGCCTGCCGGGGGCACAAAGCCCCCGGGTCAGGCGGCTCATTCGTTTTTCCGCTAAATAAGTATAACAAAAAAAAACTTACCACTGCCGAAGAAACTAAACAAAACTAAAATTAAATTACAAGTAAAAGAAAATAGAACACTAAAACTACGACTACTAATCCTAAATTACAGGTTTTTTTTAAGTTTCTTGTCTCAAAAAGGTCGCGTCCACAAAGTTGAAGTTTCCCGCGCTTTTTCGGCTTATACATATACATAAAAAAAGCAAAGAATACACCAGTACAGAGCATGTGGAATTTATACTAACCACAGAGTACTTTATACTTTACTGAAAATACTAACACCCGAGAGGAAAAGAGTGAAATCCGATTTGCAAACAAACCACAACCAATTCAATATGTTTTGACAACGTCAAATGACACGTCCACAGAATAAGTGATCAGCGATGCTATTGCGTATCTCTGTTGACAGTTTCTAATGATGATCACTTGGCAAAGTGTTTAACGATTAGCTGTCAAACAGTTGGTTTCGTATTGGATATCTTCAGTGACTAACTAGGATGACGTCATAGGCACCCAGTATCGTTGATAGTCACCGTAACACATTTTGACAGATGTTTTTGTATCGATACATTTAAGATTGCGATTGTGTAAGCATAGTGGACATTAAATTGATAATCATTTTGTTTGTAGTGGCTTTCGTGAAAGACACTACTCAAAGGTAGTGTTTTAGAAATTCTAGTGATTGTCACCGAAGCCGGTAATAAGTGAAGCGTGTAAACTTTACGTCTTTTGTTGTGTTATTGCAAAGACATTAAATTATTAACATAAATATTGTGATTCTTTTTCGTGGCAAAAGTATGGCACGCCTAGTATTGCTGGGATTTGCTGAAGAACAGCGACAGCAAAATTGTCTGCGAATTGAGAGACGCCGCTTACGCGACGCTAGTAACCCATTGCAGTTGCCAGAGAGAGAGTTTATTGCGAATTTTCGTTTGAATAAAGCTGGATTCCAACAGGTTTTGGAAGAACTTCGCCCATACCTACCACAAGCTCGACGAAAAACAGCTGTTCGCAATGAACTAAAAGTAAGTATGGTACCTACCTACTTACTTCGTAATGTAGCTTTGTTGTGACAATAAATTTTACCTATAAATATAAGGCATTATCAACTTGTTTGACTAAGCACCATAATGATGTTTTTAATTGTCTGTTGCAGATCTTGGCTGCGTTAAACTTTTATGCCAATGGGTCATACCAACGCAATGTAGGTGCCTCCTATCTGTGTAACATGTCCCAGCCAACGTTTAGTAAGTGTCTACATGAAGTTACTGATGCACTCAATGTCCGGGAAGTACTGCTTAACCACGTCAAGTTCCCTTCGTCTCAGCGAGAGAGGGAAGTCATTATGAAAGGGTAAGTTTATTGTATAGTTTAATTTAATATTAGTTTTATTATATTCAAATTCATTTAATTTTATCTATGATTGGTTTCAGATTTATGGAAAAGTTTAGCTTTCCGGGCATTATTGGGTGCATTGATGGAACACATGTGGCCATAATCCGACCTACAGAACATGAGGAGACATATTTTAACAGAAAAAATTATCATTCTTTGAATGTTTTAATAGTAAGTAATAAGTATTCATATAATAAGATGATAATTTTAGATGTAAGTAATTAGATAAATAAAATTAAAAATAATAGTAATTACCTATGTGAATAATTTTTAAAACAAAATTATGAACTTTATTAAAATTAAAACTTGTTTCAGATTTGTGATGCGCATCTAAAAATACTGCATGTTGATGCATCATTTGGTGGTGCTTCACATGATTCCTATGTTTGGAATCAATGCCCCTTAAAACCTCTTTTAGAAAGACTGCAAAGGAATAGAGAGCTCTGTTGGCTACTAGGTATGGTATTATAATTATTGATACATTATTTTGGCTGATTATTGATAATGGAATCATAGTGTTTGTGTCAATAAATATGAGATGAAAACTAGATCTATTGTGATGGGTGGATGTGAAATGTAACCTAATGGAAATATTTATATTATTTTATTAATATTTTAGGTGATTCTGGATATGCACATCGCCCTTGGATGATGACACCAATCTTAGGCGCAGCGGCAGGTTCGCCTGCAGAATATTACACTGAACTTCATTGTAAAGTCAGAAATACTGTTGAGCGTTGCATTGGAGTTCTGAAAGCACGTTGGCGATGTTTGTTAGCACACAGGGTACTTCACTATGACCCAGTTACAGCAGCTAAGATAGTGAATGCATGTGTTGTTCTACACAACATCGCCAATGCTCGGAATGTTCCAATGCCTGAGTCTCACAGTGATGATGTATACAATGATCTGCAGAGCCAAGTCTTTAGAGAGGTGGCAAGAAATGAGGCAACTACTGACAACACTAGGGATATTCTAGTCCAAAGGTTATGGAATGCTAGAAACAATTTATAATTAATATTCCATTGTTTAAATATTTTAACATTCTTATTTTCTTGTACATACTAATATTTGTTTTTATTCATTGATATTTTTTTGTGATTAAAGTTCACAGATTATAGAATGCTAGTGATCATTTTTAATATTCTATTGTGTGTAATGTAATGTTGCTCATAATAATCTAAAATCCTTATTTTCTTGTATTATTCTATTAGATTTTTTTTATTGATTATTTTATGTGAATTAAGTCCAAAAGGAATGCTAGAAATAATTTAATTTGTATTGTGTGTAATATTTCAAATAAATAATATTTAATTCTCATTTTCTTGTGTTAATGTTAATTTTTTTATTGATTATTTTATGTCTACCTAGGTACTACATTGGTTTTGTGAATCATGTTGAGAAAAAAAACAATAAATAATCTGTTTTATAAAATAATACGGTAATGTTTTAATTATTTTAATATTTACAATAGCTTATATTTAAGTAATTTATATTTGCGTTGCGATGTATTTATTAATTAGTTGATTAAGGTGTACCAGCAGCTGCTGTATACAATAATCATAAGTACCTAAAGTTAACAATTTGGACTTACACAGTCGCCAATTACAGGTTAACCAGCATTCTCTAAAATACGTTTTGGTACATATTACATAAAACTAAGACATAAACAACATAACATGTAGTAAAAATGAAATCAAAATAAAAAGTATAACTAATAAGTAAAAGTAATAATAATTTAGAGTAGGAATACGCTTAAGAGTAATGTTGATCTACCTCCAACTTAATCTAATCCCGAAATATGTACATAGCTATGTAAGTACATCATCCTAGACGATGTACATAGCTGTGTACATCATCCCGTATGTCCCTCATAAACGGGACCCCCGCTTCCACTGCGGCTGCAATTCGATAGACATCATCCCGTATCTCCCTCAAGAATTGGAACCCCGCTTCCACTGCGGCTGCAAGTCTCTCTTCAGCTGCAACGCGTCGACTTTCGATGTTATAAGCCCAGCGGGGCGCCCTTTCTTCTCTACGAACTGTAATTTACATAATTTTACATTGACCTCAGTTTTTGAAAAAAGCCTGTAGGGAACTATTGTTATACTAACTGTGTCTTTGTGACCTCGAGCTTCGGGCTGGTAAAGTAGAGTGCTGAGTTTGTCCTAAAAACAAAATTAGTTTTTAATTTGGCTTTAATTAACCTATACTACTTTTAAGGGTTCCGTACCCGAAAGGCGCCAACGGAACCTTAATACTAAGCCAGCGCTGTCCGTCCGTCTGTCAGCGGGCTGTATTTCATGGACCGTAATTCGGTAATAGGTAGACAGGTGAAATTTTCAGTGTGTATTTCTGTGGCCGCTATAACAACATATAATAAAAATAAAGTTAAAATGAAAGGGGATCTCCATACAAGAACCGTGTTTTTTGCCTTGTGGTACGGAACCCTTCATGTGCGAGTCGGACTGGCACTTTTCCGGTTTTTTTATTTACTCATAGGCTTTTGTTTAACCACAATATTTATATTTTTAAATATACTTACTATTTTCTCTCGGCGAAACCTCGGGTTGGTCGTCTGGCATATTCTGCGTAGGAATGTCTTCAATATCGGTGGGCTGTGGCTCACGGCCCGCCGTTACTGATGATATCTCCACGGCGGAGGATGGCGGCGTAAAAGTCTGCGATTCGGGTCGTAGCCATAGTTGAGATGGAACCTCTTCGTCAAGCCATTCTACTTCCATTATAGACTCTGAAGCTATATTTTCAGAGCCTATAATCGAAGAGTAAGGATCTGAGGACGGAGTGATGGTTGCTGATGTACTGGGATAAGCAAGATCGGGTGCTGCATTCCCAGAATCAGCAAGGGCCTCTGTCTCAGATGGTATCTGTAAAATATTCAATGATTTCTATATACATACCTACTTATCCCAACATTTCACTTAAAATAAGTGTTACTATATTATTCACATGAAAAAACCTACTTACAATGATTAATTATGTACCCATGGAAGAATTTAGTAATGAGATATTAAATCCCCATGAAATAATTTAATGATGTTTAATTAAATACCCATGATATTAATTATGATATTTTTTTAAACTAACATCACAAGGCAGGCGCACTCCACGCAATCCCTCCACCGCCACTGGACCTATTAGTGCTAGCACTCTTTTCTCTATCTCACTTAGAGGAACAAGCTTGTTAGGTCCTCCACCAGTTGCTGATGCATTCCTCCTTGAATCTGCAGCTTTGCCCTTTGTCTTCGCCTTAAACTCTATCCAGTACTAGATAGAAAGAAAATAAAAAGCTTTTAAAACTAATAAGAACGTAACGTAAACATGCAAGCTATTTTTTAGAGTGTATTTTTTATTAGGTAGGTACTTGTTGAGTCTGGGTTCTAAGTGGGTTATTTTTATGGGCCCTTGGGTCCAAGGGTTATGTGACAAAAAATGTAAGTATGACAATGCAACATAATGATGAAACAAATTTAGTCGTACACGCGGCTACATATCAAGCCATAGCATTTCCAGTTTTAACTGACCTCGCATTGTATATGCTTTTCGTACAACGAGAAGTGAGCTTATACTGTAAATGTATAGCGTGATTATGTAGTCGTGCGGAGCTACCTATTTATACTAATTGTTGTAAGTAATGATTCATAATTACTTTGTGGATGGAAATCTATGTAGTTAGATATTAGGGTAAGTAATATTTTAAGTTGATGTGTGTTTCTAGAGGATATTTATTAATAAAATATAAACTTACTCTTCGCCATTGGTCTGGTGTTTTAGTGTTTCCATCAGCCACAGAGTTGAGTTGAAGCGATATGGACTCCCACTCTTCTCGGACGACTCGAACACCCTGTGGTCCTCCCGGGAAGCGACCCAATGCTATGTCGCGATGGGACTCCGCAAACTCCACAAGTAATTCCATTTGCCTTACGGAGACTCTTCTTCGTGCAGGCATCTTAAAAATTGATAGGTATTCTACATAATTTAAACTCTACATCAGTTAAAAACCTTCACATTATAGACAAGTGAGCCTATGTATTTTAAGGTTTTATTTACTTACCTTTACTTTAAGGATTAATTTTCACAAAGTTACCACAAGTAAACACACACTATTTAACTGTTGAGTTAGAACTGCAAAAGATTGAATTTACCGCCAGTTTCACGTTTCAAGTGTATAAAAACCGGTTAAAATAAAATGATCCTTAAAATGAAGCATTGTAACGGTCAAAGGGCGTTATTCAATTTAGCCGCATAATAGTCGATAAAAAATAGAGGCGTCAAGTGCTGAGACGAAGAGCACCGTTACCGGTCTGTTAGTCACCGTAACGTGATATCCACTTACTGTGATACGCAATACCAATGTTATGAAATTCTCAGTTGCCATCAAAGTTCGGTGTACAACTGAAGCCAGTTAGTCACTGGTGATGAAAAAGATAGCCAATAGCCCTGCAGAGCATGTAACATAAGCCGACTTTTTTTTTTTTTTTTTTTTCCTTTGGCGTTGCACTATTCGTGCTTATTGCCACTAACAATATTTTAATAAATAACAAAAACGTAAGAAACAAGTACTCGCGAAATGATAAAGTATTACAACGGAAAATTTGGAAATGGAAAGGAGATTAGTTGTTATTACATAAAATTAATAAATTATGATAAGTTAACTGTAGGGAAATATAATACAACAGAAAACTGTAACCATTTAACGTCACCAGGTGGCCCAACAAAAAGGCCGACTTGGTGCAAAAACTTAGAACTACATGGTAAATTAAGTAAGTACATAAATTAGTGTTTAAATAGCTATATCATTATTTACAAGGAAAAGAGCTATTGTTTTATAAATATCTACATTAAAATTAAATAAAATACATGAGATCGAAGTGGGTAAAGGGACTCGGAGGGAAACAAGACTTTGGAATAGTGAGGAGTGGTCATAGAGGGAGCAGGAAAAAATAAGGTGGTTCAGATCTCCCACTTCAGCGCCACATTCACACGCAGGGTTCTGTACAATGCCAAGCCTGGCAAGATGAGCAGGAGTGCACACGTGACCCAATCGCATACGTATGAATATTGTTGTAATCTTTTTGCTTAGCTTGTACTTGCTAAACCAAGGTTTAACAAAAATGGATGGCTGAATAGTACGATAAAATTTCCCTTTCACTGATTGCCCGGACCAAAGCTGACCCCAGGATTCCTGTAGATAAACCTTGGGCAGAGCTGCCAGATCTTGGGTGTTATTTTTGTACGGGAAAACGTCTCCACACAATACGGCATCATTAGCTAACTGGTCAGCTCTCTCATTACCTAGAATGCCACAATGCGAGGGTATCCACGCAAAATGCACTGAATACCCCTTAATAGAACACCTATATAGGAGTTCACGTGTTTCAAATATAATATAGGGATTATGAGAATAGAAAGGGAATCTGGCCAAAGATTGCAAGGCACTCCTTGCATCAGTTAATATGAGTGAATTCCGTAACCCCATCACAAGTATATATTCGACAGCTTTGAATAGACCGTAACATTCTCCTGTAAATACAGATGATTCGGGCGGGAGCTTTATTTTTTGGACAATATTATATTGGGAGTGGTATACACCTACTCCCACACATGAGTCTCTTCCATGCTTCGAATATACAAGAGCTGACAGCCCTTCCAGTCTCTATCCATAGTGAAGTTGAAGTTAAGATTATGACATACGTCATCTCGGTAAATGCTAAGGTTTTAGTGTATATTTGGTGACATAATTAATGAACTGTAATTACAGTGAAATATAGGAAGAAATTCAGATTGGTGACAAGGAGCTTCAATTAAATTGTATTTTCTAAAACTTTTAACTAAACACGGAGTAGCTTTGTGCCTCCAGTAAGTGGATGAAATTACTTCTTCAGAGAGAGTGGAAAGTTTATTTCGCAAAAGATGATAATATCATCCTTTGCGAAATAAACTTTCCACTCTGTGTTTTCAATTTACATATTATGTAAATTGAAAACACCGAGCCATAAATCTATCAGCCAAATATTGACGTCGCAAATGAAGTGGTGGGTCTCCACATTCCATCTGAAGACAATTAATAGGACTGCTTTTCATTGCACCTGAAACCACTCTAAGTGCCTTGGACTGAACACTGTCCAGTTTCTTAAGACCAGCAACATTAGCAGGTTCCAGCAAAAAAGTCCCATAATCCAATACGCTTCTAATCAAGGTGTTGTACAGTAGTTTTAATGAAAAGGGATGTGCTCCCCACCAAACACCAGCAAGACATCTAATTATGTTGATATTTCGTTCGCATTTAGCAGCTATATAATCACAGTGTGGTAAACCAGTAAGATGTGTATCCAAAATAAGGCCTAAAAATTTAGCCTGGTTTTTAACGGGCATAGGGATATTATTATACCTTACGGTAACTATAGGAGGCTTACGCATTCTAGTAAACAACACAATGTTGCTTTTATCAATTGACAGGTGTAGACCATTGGTTTCTAGCCAAGTCTTGAGTAAGCATAAAGAAGAGGTTAAGGAAGTACAAATATTTGCAACAGAGTTACCAGATAAATAAAGAAGTAAATCATCTGCATATTGAAGGACATGTGCTGACTCATTTAGAGAGGATTCCAAATCATAAGTGTAAATATTGTAGAGAATTGGACTAAGTACAGAACCTTGAGGGAGACCTTTCCATACTAAACGGGTAAATGAATACCCTTCAATATGAAGATTTAAAGATCTCTCTGAAAGCATGTTAATTATGAACTTAGACAGCATTGTTGGAACTTGTAATGAGTTCAGCTTTTGTTCTAGGACTGATACCAGGACATTATCGTAAGCTGAGCTAATATCAAGGAAAGCAGCAATTACAGAGTTATTAGAAGAGAAGGCTAAGCGAATATCAGTTGTGAACACACTAAGGCTGTCCATCGTACTTTTACCCTTCCTAAAACCAAACTGTGATGTAGCTAGCAAGTTTTTGCTTTCCAAAAACCACTCCAAACGATGCTTAATGATATGTTCAACAATTTTAACAAGAACTGTAGAAAGTGCAATTGGTCGGTACGAAGTAACATTGGAAGAAGGTTTGTTTGGTTTCAGAATAGGAATAATTGTTTGAGACTTCCAACTTGATGGAATGTTGCCAGATATCAAAGCTGTATTGATGAGATTTAAATATATTAAAAGAAGAGAGTCGGACAGATTAACTATAAATGAATATGGTATACCATCTTCACCAGGAGCTGAATCCTTAACATGTGAAAGGACTCCCTTCAACTCACTTAGTGTGAACGGGGAATTCAACTCAGAATTAGGAATAGGAACATAGGGAAAGTGCATTAAAGATCTCTGTTCTGGGACTGAAGGAGGAGCTAAATGATCCATAAACTCATTGGCTAATTCTAATGGGAGTTTTGAGGCTGTTGTGTCACTGAATGCTGACCTGAATCTCCTAATATTTTGCCATACTAGAGATGCGTTAACTTCTGGTGAGATAGATGCACAGAATCTTTGCCAACCTTCAAATTTCTTTTTCCTAAGGAGCTTACGAGTTGTACGAGCAGCATCTAGGTATATCTCAAAATTGTGACGAGTCATAGTATGGCCATAATTTTTTTCTGCTTCTTTTCTTTTTTTAATGGCCTGAGTACATTCAGCATCCCACCAAGGTGGTGAAGGAATTTTGCCTGTAGCACCATTCTTAATAGGGAAAGTATTATCAGCCACCTCTATTAAAGTTCTTGTTATTTGATTAGATAATAACTGAGGATCATGTAGTTGTAAGGAGTTAGTTAAAGCAAGAATTCTTTCTTCTACACAATTTTTGTATGTATCCCAATCCGCATTTTGAAGTCTATACTTTAATCGTGGTGTTGGATTGCAAGCATCTGGTTTTTTATGTGGAAAAGAAATGATTAAAGGGTAATGATCACTACCATAAGAAGACGGTAAAGGAGACCAGGATAATGTCGATGCTAACTCAGGTGTGCAGATTGAGAGGTCAGGGGCACTTATTCCCTCATCTGGATTCGATTGGCGTGTTGGGAGACATGTATTTAAAATACACAAATTATTAGAGTCTAGAATTTCTAATAACTTTTCCCCATAGGAATTGGAACTAGAACTACCCCAGGACTGATGTTGTGTATTAAAGTCGCCCATTACCAAAAATGGTTTAGGTAAAACTGAAAGAAGATTACTTATTTCAGAAAGAATATTTACAGTGGGACGAGAATAATATATACATACTAAACAGATTTTATTTACAATTGCAGCAACAGCAGATATGTCGTCACTGAGACTTGGAAGAGAAAAAGCTTGAAAAGACAAGTTATTTTTAATAAGTATGGCGACGCCGCCATACCCATCGCTTCTGTCTGTTCTTAGACACGCATAGCCAGGAATTCTAAAAGAGTAACCTGGTTTAAGCCATGTCTCACAGAGAGCGACTACAAAGGGATCGTATTTGTTCAATATGTAGGACAGATCAGATTTTTTATTCACAATGCTGCGACAGTTCCACTGGACAATCTTGGGTAGATTTGGATCCATTATGATGGTTGAATAAGTTAGACAGTGTATCAATTACAGTGGCAACGTTGGACGGTTCAATATTATTATTTTTAGATAAGGTATTAATTAACATGATTATTAAATTTAAAATTTGACTCTCATTATTATTTGTTGTTTTATTTTGGAATGCAACACCATTCCCTGACACAGAAACTTCATTACTGATTAATGCTTGATGAGCTGCCCGGTCATACCCCTTAGCTGTTTTTGGAGGATCCCGAGGTTTCAGAAATGCCGTTTTTCTTTGTGAGGAGACAATTGGTGTGTTAAGTGATTGGGGCAAAGGTTGTGAAAAGAAAGAATTTTTTGTGGTGTGTGATGGGGCAGATGTTACCACATCTGCATACAATTTTGAGATTGGTGGATGTAACTGCGATGCTTCAGCATACGACACGCAGCTATGGGCCATATAATGCTTAATTGATTTTTGTCTCTCAAATTCTGGGAATTTTTTATTGATGGCGTAATGAGTGCCACCGCAATGACAGCATTTACTATTAGTCTCGTCTTCAATACCGCAAGTATCAGCAGAATGTTTCTCCCCACACTTGAAGCACTGAGGGTTCGACCTGCATTGTACCTTTGTATGGCCAAAACGACAACAATTATAACATTGAATTGTTGGGAATGTATACAATTCCACTGACATGGAGTTGTAACAACAAAACACACGTTTTGGTAAAATTTGTCCGTCAAAGGTGAGCACGACTGTTTGGGATGGTTTCCACACAGGGGTCGGTTCGTGTATTTTGTAATTAAGACGCCTAGCTTTGATGACTTTCCCGCATCCAGCGGGGACAGATATATTTTCCATTATTTCCTCAGGAGACCATTCGGTAGGTACGCCTTTAACAATTCCAATACGACACACATTAATTGATGGAACAAATGCCTTTAATTTCTCCTTAGCCAAACTTGGGTCATTTAGAAAAGAGTTTGCATCTACGTAACGGGAGAAGCTTAGTGATATTCTATTTCGACCAATGCGTTTTAATGAACCGTTAATGATGTTGTTAAACCCGCGTTTTTTAAGAAAGTGCCCTATAGTTATTGGGTGTAATGATTGAGCCGAGTTTGGTGTATCAACATTTTTTTGGATGTGTACAACGTATGGTGACAGGTCTGTGGCTTCGTACAAAGCCCTAGCAACCTGTGGCGCCTTCTGAGGAAGATCTGACTTTAAGAGGTTTTCAGTCTGGGGACCATCCACAGAACGTGGAGAGGCTTCTTGGTGAACTGAAAATGAATGTACCGGTACGTCTGATGTTATTTTTGGACTGAATGTGACTACCGAGTCATTATCACAATAGCAATTGGTTTCGGAGTTATTTATTCCTGTTGAGTGACCATTTCGTCTTCTTTTATTGCAATTTTTGCATATTTTGCGTGGAGCTCTAGTCCTTTTCCGCTCCGATTTGGTTAAGGACGAGTCTGTATCCATACTGGATTCGTAAATAATAACATTATGACCGACCGAGGGGACTGTGCCCCCCGGATCAGGCGGTTCATTGTCCATTATGCCCACTGGCCAGAAAAAATAAAAATAAGACTTACCCTAAATATGAAGAAATATATTTACAAATAATTACACTATCTAATTTAATGAATATTTACATAAATCTACACAACTTATCTCCAATCGCAAACGTTTTTTATATTTTTTATTAAAACGAAAGAAAAATCACGCCCGCCAAATTCGATGATTCCCGCGTTTCGTCCCATTAGCCGACTTGTGGTCAATGTGGTCTTGTCTTGGTGTTGCCAATTCCAAAAGTTCAAATGATTGAATTTCTACGTAGAAAATATGACCAACAACCGCGGATGACTAATACAAACCGGCCAAGTGCGTGTCGGACCACGCACAATGAAGGGTTCCGTAGTTGGGATGAATTTATCCCATGAACAAACTTAACATTGTTGTTGAAAAACATGTGCTCCCATACGTTCCAACTGCAAATGTAAGTTGGTCGACAATTACTTGTTAACTTGTAAAGCCTACTTAGCTGATATAGTTCTACTTTTAACCTCGGTATATACACTCCTATCGCGATTTTTTTCACATACCCAAAAACAACCATTTACCTGGCAGGTGTGGACATTTGACTCTTCAACAAAAATTTGCTCTTTCACAAACTGATGCCCTAGACGAAAAATTGTTTTCAATATCCCGCAATATTTTTGAAATTCGTTTTTGCGTGAAAAAGTAACAAACATATTATGTACATACTTACTAACACAAACTTTCACTATTAGAGTAGGATTTGATTAATGGAGGGAGACACATTAATACAATCTATCACAGCTAATATTTCATTTACCTAAACATAATGGATGGAGGAAACAAAAATGGAAAATGTTACTATACAATATGTAACAAAAACCCTGTTGTTCCTTCTACCTACGTTTTAAGAATCGGTATACATACGTAATAAAGCAAGTCATTTATAAAAACTATTCAACAAAATTAATTAAAATAAGTATTTAATTATTAATATTTGTAATGTCTAATTGATTTCTTACCTCTGCAATTCTGCATGAAGGGGAGCCTTCATGCAGAATTGCAGAGGTCGGCTTTCTTTGATGCGTCAAGGCTAGTGCTCACAGGCGCGACGCGACAGCCCGACACAAAGGCGCCGCCCGTCGCGCGGCTCGCGGTGCCTTTGTTTACGCTGTCGCGTCGCGCCAGTGAGCACTAGTCTTGACGCATCAAAGAAAGCCGACGCCGAACTCGTATGCTATTTAGCGAAATAAAGATGTACTAATAAAATCAGATACTCCAAAGATTTTTTTGAAAGTGTCGATTTTAATAGTTATTTGATTTTGACCTCTCGACTAGGCAATACTTATTTTTTTTTAATTATAATTTCATCAATGTTGTGCTTGTAGTTAAATGTATACGTCCCTAAAAGGAACAACAGGGTTTTTGTAACATATTGTATAAAATATAAAAATATAAAATTCATTTATTTCGGGTAACTAGGCCCATAGAAGACAATTTACAAACATTAAATAATAGAATAAAATAATAATAATAAAAATTAAATAACAATAAAATAAATTCATAATTACAAAATTATTATACTTTAAATACATACAAGGACACACACTCGAATATCAATAATGCCTGCTAAACGGCTTTGCCTGAACATGCCTGCTCAGCAATTCAGCGTGTAGGGGCAGTCCAGCCTATCAGCAATCATCGCCAGGACTGCGTTGGAGCTGGCCCGTACTCTGCCCACCAGAGAGATGCTCTGCTTGTGCATAGTCGCGTGATAACAGGCGGTGCGCTCCTCAGCGAACATACCCGAGGCGCTGCAGAACCGAGGCAGCCCCTACCACAATCCTAAACGCATTATTGTAGAGAACGCGGAGGTCGCTATAGCACTTCTTTGTGTAACGAGCCCACAGGCTGCAGGTGTAAAGGGATGTACAATATGCTATAAATAGTGTGACTTTTACCCCCCTTGATATAACCTTTCCGCAGTCGGTAAAAAAGAAAGAAATTATGAATGAAATGTAAATACCTATAAAGTATCATTCCAAGGCTTCTCTGTAAACTATATTTGATGTGCTATTCGTTTGAAGCAAAATAAATTGATTTTCCGGAGATCCCACGCGAGACAGGCTAACGTACAATTGCCCATGGGAGAAGCACTCTTTTCTTAAGTCGATGACGACCAGTGAAAATGTTTGTCCCTGGGACTTATTAATTGTTGGTGCAAATGATACTTTAACCGGGAACTGAAGCCGCTTAAATGATATAGGCAAATCCATCGGTATCATTGGAATACGCGGAATGTGTGCGAGCTGTCCGGCTGCGGGCCCGGTGATGATGGTGGCTACAGTGACATTGTCTCGAAGTTCTTTGATTAAAACTCTTGTGCCATTACACAAGCTTGGAGGGTTTAAAATTCTTATTATCATTACGGGGATTCCTACAACTTTAGTAGGTACGTGTGGCAGCGGATCAGATGGATTTAAAGAGTTTAAAAATTATTGAGGGTAATGTACAGTGTACTCGATGTTGCACACTGTGATGATAGACTTGTAGCGTTTAATGTCTCCGGGTACTTTTTGTAGTATACGTATCATTCATTTTATTAAAATTGCACAGGTACATGAAACAGTCTTTTCTTGCAGATTTTTGCTGAGGAATAGTCAGATAGTAGCAATCTTCTCCTGTTATAAACATTAAAGGATATTGTAATGGAAATGCGCGCTGGAATTCAAATACTCTTTTTAGTTGGCCGTCTCTGCCATACAGCACAATACCCCTGGGACCTTTTTCTTCGTCAACTAAGAGGACTGCAACCTCGTTTACAGTTGGAGCAATATATTTGCCTCGGTGTTCTGTCTGGTGTTCGATCTGAGTGAATAATTAAATTTAAATTCTCCGAAGAGTTGCGTTCAAAGTTATTTTTAAAACTTCGTATGTATACGTTGAGGCTATTCAAAACGGACTGTAATTCGTTAATTAAATATTTTTTTTGCGTTGGGGACATGTTTGACCGCAACGATAGCTGGTCTGCCTCTGAAATAAAATATATTTGCAAGAATTGCGGATTTTGGCCTGAATATCCGCAATTTATGGAATGCCTGCAGCATATCGCTTACCGATTAGATTTTAAAAAATGGCAAGCCAGATATGAAGCTAGTAAAGCAGTTTTGAAAAGTCGCAAACAGACGATACAGTGAAAATTTCGAGAGGAAATGGGACTCCTAGTGGATATCGTAAAACAAGGTTAGTTGATTTATTTATTTTGTATAATATTAAAGGGTTTTTTAGTTAGTGTAATATTATAAAACTTATCTAATAATGTTCTCATATCAGTATTTTTATATAAAGTTGCTGGAACCACGAATGATGGCAACACGGCTAGAAAAAAATCCAGTGTCCTGAGAAGACTGCAAATATCGCTGGATTGAGTCAAGAGCTCATCCAAAAATTCGCAACTATTCTCCGTTATATCATCCTGTTATATCATCAGGACAGTCTATTAATATTGATTTGTTTGCCAATGGGCATTGTTCATATTTTTTTATATGTTCTAATTGGAAAACCATTTCGAGGAATAGCGTTACTGATGATTATGGACTAATTGATCATGAAAAATATTCTTAATTTATTGATATTTTTGATAAAATACGATTGACCTTCATTGCCCTTCAAATTACGTCACTAATTGAACAGTAGTTTTGTATCGTTGCGCGTTTCCACAGAAATTAAAAAGTAAGCGGCAACTAGTGTCTACAATCTGTCAAGTGTCAAATTATATCTAAATGTCAAAAAATTACATTTATTTACATTAAATAAGTTTTTACAATTATTATTCCTGCGACTTGCCTCATAATCTCGCATAAATTTACATCATCTCAACAATCGACAATATTAAATATATTCTAGGAGTTATGGAATACAGGAAGTGCTTTGTTCCAACTTGCAGTAATAATAGTAATAATAGTCCAAACAAAATTTTTGTTCGTATTAGAGAAGATTTGCGAGAAAAGTGGTGTCGTGATGTAGGCGTGGAATATTGCAAGGTTTATACAATGTATTGTTGCGAAGATCACTTTGATGTAAGTATTTCAGAAGCATTAGATTTCTTTGTATGGTCTGTATCTTAAAGCCACCCCTACTTACCACGTTTTGCTTTTTTTTACAGCCTAAAAAGGATTTGAAGAATTATTATCAACATAAGTTAATGAATCAAGAGCCACGCCTTAAACCCACAGCTTCTCTCTGCTATATTGCACCTAATAAAAGTGAAGACTCAACAGAATTAACTAAGCTGTTATTGCAACATGCTACCACCCGCAAACCAGTAAAAAGGAAATATGAGGATACTATAATGCCCAGTACATCTTCATACTCTACAATACCAGTGAAGGTAGATTTATAATATTAACTTAGCCATAATAATAATAAAAAAGATCACCTATATAAATACACTATGTAACACAACTATGAGCAAACCCTGGAACTGGTTGATGAATAGGTGAAATAAAGTTCCATCATACACATTTTATCTCTATCCACTATTTTTATTTTTCTCATCTTTCTGATTTGTAGTTGATTAACATAACTAGCATCAGCCTGCAAGATCAGCTGTACATTGTAAACAAGTTAGAAATCAATAATTTTTCTAAATCCTGATTATAAATCACATTGAATGTATACTCTCTTTTTATTACATATATTTAATAAGAAGATAGTGTATACTATAAAGTGCCAAAAATCTATGATTGTATTATACTTCACAAACTTAACAACCAGTTACAAGGTTTGCTATTATGTTGTGCTGGTTACTGGAAAAAAATTATTACTTATACTTTTTGTTTTTAGATTGACGCTTCAACCCAGTGTGAAGTAAAGATGGCAGACAAAAGCACAAACTATAAAGTAAGAAAAGCTCCTACTGTTGTTACACTGGAAGTGCCATATTCACAAGAAACTTCTTCTGCGACAACTCCATCTCTATTTGGATGTACATCGGGAACGGAAGAATCATCAGTGCTTGAACCAAATAAGAAAGAGTTGCAGCGTAGAAAAAATATGTTAGACATCATATCAGATAAACCAAAAATGTATTTAGGATTGCCAAAACAGTACCTATGGCTTATAGATTACATTGTACAAAAAAGCCCAATAAAAGTTGACTCTATTTATCTTGTTATAACTTTACTCAAAATTAAGCAAAATGATTCCATAGAAAGAATAAGTGACCAGTTTCAAATATCAAGAACTAAGTTGTCATCTGTGATATTAACAGGAATTGAAGTCCTAGGTAACTTTTTTCAAAATTTTATTTATTGTCCACAGCCAAAACAGATCAAACAAAACCTACCTTTAGTTTTTAAAATAAGGTATTCTGATGTACACATGATAATAGATTGTTTTGAAATACAGATTGCAAAACCTTCAAATCCAGTAAAGCAAGCACAAACATGGTCTCAATACAAAAGTTGCAATACTGTAAAATATTTGATAGGCTGTACCCCTAATGGTTTTGTAAGCTTCATTTCAAAAGGTTATGGAGGAAGAATATCTGATAAAGCCATAGTTGATAAAAGTAACCTATTACCTAAATGTTTTGCAACCAAATGCTGTTGTTTTAGCTGATAGAGGATTCAAAGAAATTGAATCTGTATTAAGTTCACATGGTATTAAACTCTTGAGGCCACCAAGTGTCTACTCGGGTACCAAACAAACTGCTGCCGAAGTTATACAAAGCAAAGTAATAGCAAGCTTAAGAGTCCATGTTGAAAGAGTTATCAGGCGTGTAAGAGAATTTTCCTTACTCAAACCACACTCTGTTGTAAATTATAAATATGTTTCATGTTTAGATGAACTTGTTGTCATAGCTTGTGGTCTAATTAATTTACAGGGAGAAATAATAAAAAGTTATTAAGAATATAAACAGATTTATTATTTTTTTACACTCTTAAGTAATTTTGGAAATATAAATAGACTCCAAAAAAGTTCTGCTTTGTTGATAATTTCATTAATGTATACTTCGTCAAAATCAACCCACATTACATGAATATTTTTAGTAGTCTCAAATAAAGGATCTGCAACACAGAATAATCCTTTAGATTTCTTACAAGCTAACATTTGACATAATATTTGTGTTTTATATTTGTTATTAACAATATCATTTTTAATATATGATTGAACAGCTTTCTCCGAGGCTGGACATTTTATTTCCACTACAAAATCCTCACCGACTCCGTCTGGAGATGCTCCCAATATACCATTAATAAGCATAAAGCCTGATTTTTCTATTTTAACACCTAATTTCTCTTGAATAACTTGCAGTACTCTATTTTATTTTCTAACTTCCTTCCTCTTAGTATGGCTTTTGTTTCTGGCACTTTGTAACCTCCTAATATATGTTCCACTAACGTTCCATCTGTCTTACAATGTGCAGCTTCATATAATTTGGAAGCTGTCAATCTTCCTTGGCGTATACCATACCAGTACTTACTTTCAGACTGCCCTAGAGATTTTGCATTAATTTCTAGGATAATCTCATCATTTATGATTTTCTTCAAATAATCTCTGAAGTTGGAATAGTTATGTACTGTTTCTACATCAATAAATTGTAACATGATATCAAAAATATTTTTCGAATCTGATTTACTTCCTTCACAAAATTTTAATATCAGTGAGTTTCCAATATTCCTTTGTTTGCACTCTTCTTCAAATTCCGTTAAGATAGTACTATCTTTAGGGGTCAGCTTAGGAATTTTTGCTTTTGTAAATATTTCTTTGCTAGTAACTTGTTCTGTGCTCGCAGTTGATAGTGTAGGCTTATTCCAGTAGCATTCAACTGCTGTTGATGATGGTTCTGAACTTTTTTTTGCCAGCCAAAAAAGAAGTAGTAATGAGTGTTTGCAACCACCTATAAAGAAGAAATAAGGTATTTGATCAAAATAGTTTTAATCCATAGAAACGAATATCTTATAATTCGTTTTTAAAATAAATTACCTGCAGATGCTGCACAGTCTTCACATATAGAATCAACAATAACATCATTATACTCATCAATGTTACATGTAACATTGTATAGTTTCTGGCTGATTCTGTGTTCCGGCACAATTTTAGCTTTAACTATGCACGCACTCCCCGTTCTACTAACTTTAACGTACCCTACTGCAGTATCTATGTACGAATCTCGAGATGACCTGAAACAATGAAAAAATACACTGATTTAATATGAACAAAAAACACGTTTTACTTGAAAATTATTTTATGTTGTATGCATTACTTACATTAGAATTTTCGCTCCCCTTATTTCAGCTACGCTATGATGGCTGCTAGTAGAAATATACTCCAATATCATAACGGTCTCAACTTTAGGCAGGTTTCGCGAGTCAGCTTTAGCAAAAGTATCGCTCATTGTGGTTCAGGAAAACGAACAATAATGTCGCCGCGTCGATTGTTAACGTAGTCTTACACCTTCTTATACCACTTTTCGTTTAAAAATTGCTACTGTTTCGGTCGAAATTTCGAAAAATAAGTTTGTATTTGTAATTAAGTTAAGCTAAGATTCGTTATGTATGACGTCTATTGACACTTTGACAGATGTGAGATGGGTGACGTTGTGTTGACAGATTTAAATTTTTAATTATGTACTAGTGAGGCAACGGCACACAATCTTTTGTGCCCCTGATGACGTCACCTACCTTAAAATTTTTATACATTTCAATATTTTAAAAAAAAATAACTGCTGAGCCAATCACCAAAATATTCAAATTGGTTTCTCAAAATGCTCTAAATTTTCGAAAAATAAAATAAAATGTAGTGGTTAAATTTTTTAGACAATCCCCATTATCTCGACGAAACTGCGCAGCTGTATGTGGAACTGTATGGCTGGTATTTCATGCCTTCCAGTATCCAGAAACTTCTGCTGCATGGAGCCGAAACAATAAAACATTTCAACATTGCTAACAGAAGAGGCATCTGAGGCCCGAAACAAAGATTTTAGAAAACTCAGGGAACATCATACGTGGAAATTTTGTCGCAAAGCGACAAACCATGACATCTTTAATGGTTTCAACGTATCCTCAGACCCATATTTGTCAAGCATTCGACCTAAACTGACAAATAAGAGTAGAAATGATTTAACTGAAGAAATTAAGTCTCGTCTTTTAATTGACCCGGATATCATGGATAAGGAAAACTTTGAATTTGTTGAGGTGCCAAGTATGATGGATTCTGATTCTGAATTCTTTGATAGCGATGACGAAACTCAGTAGACTAGATTCTAATGTTTGATGTTGTGTAAATTTTATATATTATTAGTATTTTTCTGTAATAGTTATAAGTTTTTGTACTATTTTTTTTGAATGTCATTTATGAAGTAAAATCTACTACTAATTTTTATCTACTAACATAATCTACTAACAACGAATTAAATTATCATAAGAAATATTGCAAAATCTATTTATATTGTAAAGGAGTCTCAATTTGAGTGTTTTTTTTTAGTATGTTTATATTGTATATTCCATTATTTCTCATTATAATTAATAAAATTAGCAAACTAAAATCAATTACTTTGTATATTTTCAAGATCACACCTAAATCAACGTAAAAATCTCTAACTGAATTTCTCGAAATTCAACACTCTGCTGTGAGTGAAGCGGCGCGCATGTGTGTGCGTGTTATAGCATTTCGGAATCGCCACATGTGGGACGACACCCCATGTAAGCCGCAGGCTTTATGTTTTATTTAGTTGTGAGAAAAAACAACTTTTGTGTTTTTCTTCATACAATTTTTTTAAATATATTTTTTCGAAGATATTGCTGTCCTTAACTGTCATATTACCAAATATTAGCATACTGAAATAAAGCCGTTCCGGTTTTTATTTCTCGCCTAAAGAAATTTTGATTTCAATGTCCACGGAGCGTCGATTTCGAACCACTGTGCGATAGCGCCATGCTAATTCGAAACGGGTGTGAGCACGCTCAATCCGCTCAAATCGATTACAGTGCAATTCGGAACGTACCCTTTGTTTTGTCAAATCAAACTCACTCAACGTCAAATCAAAATGTCAAGTAAACGGCAGCGCGATTTTCATTAGAAAAATTAATAATAATGCTTATTTACATGGAATAAACATAATCTAGGCTTTCTAATGAAGTGTTTTGTGAAAGATAGTTCATAGTTTATAAAACATTTGTTCAGTAACAGTAACTGCATTATCATGAGTTCTTCATTTCAGCTAACTTAACAAAAGTTTAAGTGTCTTAGTACCAGCAAACATGAAACTAGTAAGTATTAAGTTACAGCTTTGAATGATTTCACTACATAACCTCACTCTCTTTAAACAAATCTGCTACAGCACACAAAACTCCAAGTGGCATCATTTGCTGGCTGGGTAAGATGACTCCAGTCGTTATGACAGTGCTTATCATTGATGATCAGGTAGATTCCGAACAAGTCGATATTGTTAAAGGTTGCATAGCATCAAGTGTGTTTGGGAACTCTTTAGAGATGAATAATTTTAATGCTATGTGAAATAAGAAAAAAAAATGTACTGACGTGTGTCTTGTTCGTCTTGTTGTAAAAATAAAACGTATGTTTGTGTTGTGTTAAAAGAGATACTTAATATTAATAACATCACCTCAATCTAAATCGTACTAAACACTTAATAACTAACAAAAGGACTCATACCTATAAGACTGACATCGTAAATTATTTGTGAGCGCAAATCATCTGTTAGTTTAAATAAAACTCTGCTTACTAACGGAAACAAAATAGACTTCCAAGAGGTAAGTCAAGTTATCCATAACAGATATCACCCCTAAAAAGACGCTCCATTATATCTGATTGGCAGAATGATTAATGATTATGCAGCTTGTACATGAACTCAACTCTGAACTGACATGACTAATACATTGTCTGAATTGATAGATAAAGATAAGAAACAAAATGAATATATGTCTGAGTAGTAAAAAGGTATACTATCCAACATCTGAGGAACTAAAGCAACTGCGGGCTAGTTCAAAATGAAGTGCTACTAACATAGTTTTGAGCCATATTTAATGTTACAAATTTGTTTTATCATAGATATAAAAATCATTTGCTTTTCGATATTCTTGCTAAAACTCAAAAACCGGGTAACCAATTTGTTTTTTTGTTTCGTTTCTTCAAATACAGGGGTGGTATGAAAAAAAGGCATAGCAACGCATGCTGGGTATTAACTAGTCTTCTTCATAAATAATTATATAAATCAAATGCCGTTTGTTAGTCTCGCTTAAACTCAAAAATCACTCGACCGATTATGATTAAACTTTGGTAAGTTGTTGTGTGCGCGCAGCGGAGAAGAATGGGATTGCAACGTAGGCCGGGAATTAGCTAGTCTTATATAAAAAAATCAATAGCCGTGCGATTGTTTCGCAAAAATTCGAAAACGGCTTGACTGATTGTGATGAAAATTTGGTAAGTTGTAGTGTGCGCAACGGAGGCCCCTTATAAAAAAAAATGCATTGTAACGCATGCTGGGCATTAGATAATACTTTATATATGTTAGGTAGTTTGTGTTTGTTTGGGGCCTACGGGCCATTGTACCCTGAAATAAATGTTTTATTGTTGTAAAGGACTAGATTATGGAAAGTAAATCTGAATAAAAAATATAATTTCTTTGTATGTCATGTTTCAGGGAACGCAATTGCTGGTACAGCTAGAAAACCTGAATGTACACAAGTGTGAGAAATGCCCAAAAGTCTTCCCAAATACGAGTGACCTCATGAAACACAAATCTTATCATGATGAATACTTCTTATCACATGTGAGTTACAAGAATAATGTACCCAGGATTTTGATAAAAGAGTTTCCAAGGAGTTTCTTGATTTCTTTTCCATAGACATATTAGAATGGGCAACTAGCTTCAACTTTCTGACTAATTGACTGACGTCTTCACAATTCAAAAGTGCCTGCAAAATGTTTAATTGAAATAAATGCTTTGAGTTTGTGTTATTTGCCATAGTAATACTCAGCCCCTTACATCCTACTACTGAAGAAAGATCTTTGATTAGATGCCATCTACATCAGTCCCATACCTGTGCAACATTATCTGAGGAACATTTTATTGCCATTTGAAACATGTTTCTGGAACAATGTTGCACAAGTTTTTTACATTGTATGTGTAAATACTGCAATGACGTAGAGTTAGATTATCAGCAAGAGCCTTTATTTGTTAGAAGTTCACTTTTGTTAATGTCATAATATTCCCTTGTCTCAAATACCTATCAAAGACTTGTTTTGTCATTTTTTGTATCAACTCAGCTATAAATAACAAAATGTATGTTTTTTTTTTCAGCTTGTTAGTGCATATGTATCTGTAGAACGGGCCAGAATATTCAAATGTGACAAATGCACGGAAACATTTGATAATAACAGAGATTTTCTGCTTCATAAGCTTGCGCACATACAGGAGAATGTGTAAGTATTGAGTACCTTATTCTCGCTATCTTTCCAGAATTAATTTAATATGGTGAAAGGGTTAGATTTCCTTGTCTTCTCTATGTTTTCCCGATTTTTATGTTATTCTTAAGGGCTTGATATTCTATAAGCTCTGCCTAACAACATTCTTGTTCTTGTTGTTCATTGTTGTTTAATAGTTGAGGCAGGCTATGTTTATGAAGCTATTAAAACATTTATAGCTTAACTAGCACTTTGCTCGTGACTTCGTCGCCGTTGATTTCGTACAATCCTCAAAAAATTTAACACCGCTACACCTTTGTAAGGTAGTTTTAGAAAATTTGTGTTTACGATCTTTACCATATATGTAAATAAATACTTAGGTATTCGGGACATTTTTTTAGTTTAGGTATAGATCAAAGGGTAAGAATTTTCAAATAAACTGTGTCCCCCCTTTTTAACCAACTTCAAAAAAAGGAGGATGTTCTCAATTCAACTGTTTTTTATTTTTTTTATTTGTATTAGCTCAGAACTTTTTTGTGTGTGAATCTATATGGATTCATTTTTTTTATTTGATTGCTGGTGTTTCACATGTGGTCCCATTTGAGTTATCCTTAATACTGCATATTTTTTCCACTTAGTTGATATTGATGATGTGTTGATAATTTCCTGTCACTGTTATTTACATACCAAGTAGGGGTATACGGATTTGTGTGGGGTAGGTACCGCAACTAAAAAGTGAAAAATAAAAACATTTTTACAAAAAAAACAACCGACTTCCAAAAAAAACAGTAACAGACGTGAAAAATAACTTTTATTTCGGAAGTCGGTGGCCAAAAATGAAAATACAAAACCAAAGACACAGACTTCCGAAATTAAAGATATTTTTCACGTCTTTTAGTGTTTTTTTTGGAAGTCGGTTGTTTTTTTGTAAAAAAGTTGTTTTTAGATGTCGGTTGTTTTGATGTAAAAACGACGAACCACGACAGGATTTGTTTAAAAAAAATATTGTTTGGTATGTTTCCGTTGTATGACTTAGGGCTGATTTTTCAATTGTCAGATAACTTTTATCTTAAAAATAAAAAAAAACGCGATTTGACATACCTAATAATATTGACACAAAAGATATCAAACGGTAATTTTATTCCTCAGATAAAAGTAATCTGCCGATTGGAAAATCAACCTTTAAATATTATTTATAGGTATACCCATTTTCGAGTTTATTGAAGCAGGCAGTAAATTCCACCTCTTAACTTTATTAACCTATTCTATCCTGTAAGGAGTAGATTTTTTAAACACTTACTTTTTTATTATTCGTTGTAAGTAAGTATTAGTACCTAATTACCGAGTTTCCAGATAATCCAACAACGCGTTTAAATTTTTCCTTACCCACTAACACTTTGACACCCCACAAATCCTCTGTGAAGGGTTGTTTAAAAGAACTTAAAGTGGCAATCTTTACTATTTATATTTACTGAGGCAAATATTTCCATGTTTCATGTTTATTACAAAGGAATAATATTTTTCAGATAAACTGTATTCCCTATTTTTACCCCAGCAGGGGTGGAATTTTGAAAAATCGTTTGGGATGTTTGCATAATATAACTTAGCCCAAAGATTATTTTATACCATTTTTTACTTGAAGGTTTTATAAAATTTTATTAAGTAGGGGAACCCCTTTTTCGCTCTTCAGGGGTCGATTTTCGAAAAACTCAAAACTTATTGTTGTTTATTTTCTTTCAAAAGTATTAAGGCGCTTCCCTGACCAAATGACCTTGAGCGTTCGGTCCTTCTCTGCTCCGTCGCTGAGTCTCGCTCTGTCCTGCTCCCTGCGCACGCCCATTTATCATAGAATTCTCAAAAATTGTGGAATTATTTTATCAAAAAAAGACAAGTGAGCTTTTGAAATAAAATAAAACGACAATTATTTAGATTTTTAAACTATCTATCCATTAGTGTAATCCTTAAATTATTAGAACGTCACCTTTAAGAAAAGACGCATGCAATCAATAATTTTAGTCACTTTTTTATAAGGAGATTTTAAATGTATTTACAACACATAAAAACAAATAAGAACGAGCAATGTGATGATAGGATAACGAACATCAATAATGTGCTTTTAGATGTTGTTTATTACCCATAGTGAATGAGTTAATAGCCTCTGAATAACGCACTATGGCAAGGTTTTGGTCGGGGTACCGCCTTATTAGTTGAGTTTCGAGTTAATCGGATCGCGCTTTAAAATTCTTAACACACTTTAACACCCCTAAACCCAAGAGGGTTTAGGAGAGGGGTAGTTTTGAAAAACTAATAATGACAAACTTTATTACTTACTTAGGCAATTACTCGTGCCAAGTTTCAAGTTAATTAACACCAAATAAATAAGATTTTTCATACAGACAAAATCCCTCCTTTTCACCCTCTTATAGATCGAATTTCAAAAACCCCATCTTAGTGCTCACCTACATTATTATAAGGAAGCAGTGTGCAAAATTTCACGTTCTTAGTCCCAGTAGTTTCGGCTGTGCGTTGATATGTCAGTCAGTCAGTTTCTTCTTTTGTATATACATATACTTAATATTTAAAGAGGTAAAGTTTGTGAGATTGTAGGGGGTAATCTTTGGATCTACTGAACCGATTTTGAAAATTCTTTTACCAGTAGAAATCCAGTGCCAGCCAGTGAGTGTCATAGGCTATACCGAAAAACCCGAAAAATGCAAAGAATTTTTCGTAGTAGTCGGATTTGCAAAGTCGGAGAAGAAAAAAGGTCGAACGAAAATGTTTCTTACGAATGCTGCCTTAACGATGAGAGATATATGATTGAGTTCTAAAGCTGGATAATTGTTACAAAAAAGTCAGCGACAACATAAATGTCTAACTTTTATATTTAAACCGTTAGGTCATGTTTTATTAGTCATATTGTCAACAATTATGAATTCTTATCAAAATAAGTAAATTTATCGTCTCAAGTGTTTAAAACACTTTTGTTTTAAACACTTGAGACGATAAATTTACTTTCCCTTTTACTGCATATAATTTGGACGAATGGTTATAGAGATAATACGACATAAGTGTGGAACCGCGACCGTGTCGTAATCTATTGAGTGATATTTATATTAGACGGTTTTTTTATACTTATACAACACGTCAATCTATTTATTTAGAAATAAATTACTTCATCACCAAGGAAATTTTATTTCGATAAAATTCGTTTTTACAGTATGTTTTTTGGTTGCATAATTAAGAGATAATTTAAAATATCAAATACGCGAGACAATTTTATTAATGTTCAGTATCAGTATTTTTCGTATGGGCAGTTATATGGGGGCTTATCTCGGGCTGGAACTTCTGAAAGACAATATATTTTGGTACCAAATAATAACATTACAGCTAATGTAGTATACAGAGAAGTTTTGAACAATTAAAATAAACATCATTTATTCAATCATAATGATTTCATACACTCATTTGAAACCCGTTAATATAGCCAAATTGGTATGCAAATACATACATACATATGCAGTGAAAATATAACCCTCTTTTTGGCAGTCAGGAGATAAATCATAGGCACTCAGTAGGTACTAATCGGACCACAGTCATAATTTCATCACAAGTAAAAATGTATCCCGCCCAACGAAGTAGGCACGGGTCAGTTAGTATCATATATAGATAAAAACTTCCGTAGATTTAAAACATGTAAAGTAACTGTCATTTTTGTTTTCAGGAGAAATGTAAGAAAAAGCAGCAAATTCCAGAACTATGATATTGTGAAACCCTACAAGTGCCCAGATTGCGATGTTAGTTATGCTGCGGAAAGTACTCTGGAGGAACATTCTATTCTTCACTTGCCATTCCCTCACATCTGTGAGTGTGGCATTGGATATTATATGAAACAGGATTTGAAAAGCCACATCAAATTGGTACATGGAAAAAAACCTAAAGTAGAACCGACTTTGTCGCAAAATCTAGATCCACAAGAGGAACAAGTTATACCCCCAACAAAGCCTCAAGATAAACCCCAAACAAAGCCTAAATCTAAATCCAAGATGGGGACAACAATAAAAGAAACCGTAAAGAAGGAAAACCCCAAAAAGAAGAAGCGGAAAGTTATGCTGAAAGGTGAAGATACTCACAGCAATAAACAAACAACGATATGGAATATACAAAACCCAGATATAGATATCAGAAAGACCTCCGATAATAAGTATGAATGTCCTGAATGTAAGAAAGTATTTCGTTTTAGGCAACATCTTTTTGTACATTACCGCGTTCACTCCGGAGAGCGCCCATATACTTGCCATTTATGTCCGAAGGCGTTTAGCCAGCGCAGCACACTAGTAACACATATAGAGAGGCACGTGAACAAAGAGAAGATCTATAAGTGTAAATATTGCCCTAAAGCTTTTTCCATGCCGTACTATAGGGATCGTCATGAAGATATACACAGTGCAGTTAAGGCTCACGAGTGTCCGTATTGCCACAAGGGATTCCACGATCAGTCCGCATTGATACGCCACAAACGTACACACACGGGAGACAAACGATACTGCTGCCCTTACTGCTCTAAAACATTCAGTGACGTCAGTGGCATGAGTGCACATAAATTACGTCATGAGAAGAAAAAAGAGTTTCAGTGTGAAGTTTGCTATAAGAGATTTTATAATCGAACTGATGTAAAGTCACACATGGGGGTACACACTAATGAACGAAACTTTGTTTGTGACTATTGCAAAAAATGTTTCACTCGTAAACCTTATTTAATGATGCATGTACAGAGGCATATGATTTTAAAGAAACATTTCGTATGTGAGGACTGTAACAGGAAGTTTCTCACAAAGGAGTGTCTAAAAAGACATAAATTGACCAGGCACAATAGTAAGACATTAGGACGCTTACTTAAATTTGAATGTAATGATTGCTCGAAACAGTTCAGCCATAAAGAAAGTTTGCGGAATCACTATCAGAGTTTCCATACAGGTATTCGTTGTGATGAATGCTCGCGTTATTTTGTAAGTCCAACCCATTTCGAAGAGCACAAGCTGATTGAAAGTGTACAATGTGAAATATGTGACCAGAAATTCTTTTGTGAAAATATGAAAGAGAAGCATTTTAAAGTTCATTTTCCCCAAAGTGTAAAAGAAATTGAAAGGGACACAAATAGCCTGAAAGAAATTTAGGAAACTTTAAAGTAGGAATGTGATAGGAACTATTTTTGTTCTCTATTTACCTACTAAAACATAGAATTCCAATTACAAAGTATTCTTATAACTCTGCTAATAATACGAATTAGCAAATTCCTTAAAAACAGTTCTACGGTTTGAATCGCATATAATTTTTTTAATGTATTATAAAAAATATTTAAAAAAAATGCTTTGCTCCCACCTAGCGAAACTATAAAGTTGTTATTTTAATTTACATAATTGCTGTTACTGATTCTTTAGTTCTAGGTTTGTCTGTTTAATATAATATCATTGTTAGATGAAGTCACCGGTGATATTGTGACATTATTTAGTTTTAAGGAAAACTTGGTGAAATTCTCATTTTTATTGATGAGGCTTCTTATTAGACGTTGTTCTTGATATAGTGCGTTATACAAGGTGGCAGGGACATCGAAGCACAACCTGTTACCATGGAATCAGTACATGATCCTGGACTCCCCCTTTTTTCTTTTGGGTGGGAAATCATCAAATAACTTCTCCCGCTTTGGCCAGAGCGTGTCAGACTTTTAGTGACTAAAACCCACCAGAGTTCCTTCAGTTGCCTGTGTGCCAGGGCCACGGTAACCCTTTCGGACAAACCCGCGACCCCGGCAGGCATCGGCCCTAACGGACCCCGTCAACGTGTGCTGACATCTCTTTGAGGCGCGCGTGGAACAAAACGCGCTGTCGACGCGGGCCTAGTCCTTACCGGACGGCGAGCTAACCATTGCTCGCCGGTCGCAAGCCCGCCCCTACGGTGGCCGGGAATCGGCTATTGACGCCCAGGGCGTCTCCTCCTACGGCGACTAGGGCCGTGAAGGCTCAACGATTGCCTCCCCCGCACGTGCTCCGGCTCCTTCGCTAGCATTACTGCTTCACAGAAGCAGGTAACGGCTTCCTATGCCCTCACGCTCCGTACCATGGCATGGACCAGGGCCGGACGCGAGAGATGCCGCCGCCGATCGCCTCCGCGAGGACACGGCGGTGCTGCGCTTGGGCGCAGCACCGCCGTGTCCTCGCGCCGGGCAGACCTCCATCGTGTCCACTGGGCGATCCACACAGTGGTAACATCCGGGTGTTTCCTCCCGCCGTATGCGAAACAGGAACCTCCCAAAACAACCATGTCCGGTGAGGACCTGCGTCAGGCGGAAGGTGAGGACGCCTCTCAATCCACTCCTCAAAGAGGGGACTTACCGCCGCAATTGTGGCGTGCTAATTCTGGACTCCCTTGCGTTGAAATTTTTCGTCGGTTATTAAAACGGAAAAAACGACTTCCTACAAAAAAACAATAGCTAAGTGGTCAAAATGCATGTAACACCTAATTTTTATTTTTTAATAACCTACGAAACATCTCAATGCCGAAGGGTCCAGAATCATGTACTGAATTCATGGTAACAGGTTGCGCGTCGAAGTCCTGCCACCCTGTATACAGATACAGCACTAGCTTCTGCCCGCGACTTCCGTTCGCGTGGAAGTCAACTATACCATACTAAATATACTGTGGCACTCGACAATAGTGAAAGAAAGAAAATACATTTATTAGTGTAACTGTCTATCAGTGAAAGAAAATACATTTATTAGTGTAGCTGTCTATCAGTGAAAGAATACATTTATTAGTGTAGCTGTCTATCAGTGAAAGAAAGTACATTTATTAGTGTAGCTGTCTATCAGTGAAAAAAAATACATTAATAGTGTAGCTGTCTATCAGTGAAAGAAAATACATTTATTAGTGTAGCTGTCTATCAGTGAAAGAAAATACATTTAAAAGTCAAAGCCAAAAATTTATTTGCAAACTAAGTGTACATTTTGGTGTTATTTTATAATGTAGGTACTTACAACTTAGCGGCCTTTTCCAGGCATCGCAAATTTGAGGGTTATTTAACATTAAAAATTAAAATAACTATGCTATTTTCACGATTTATTAGTGTAGCTGTCTATCAGTGAAAGAAAATACATGTAATAGTGTGGCTGTCTATCAGTGAAAGAAAGTACATTTATTAGTGTAGCGGTCTATCAGTGAAAGAATTTTTTAAATCGGAAAATTCCTGAGATTACCTCTTATACAGAGTCAAATGAAATGAGATATTAATTAGATTTCGATACCAATCACGTCTGTGAAGTTAACACAAAAATAACTGTATTTTTAAACTGATATTTCAAGTGAATACACTAACTGTCGCAGATAAAGCCACAAAAAAAAAAAAACATAATTAATTTGTTTTATCATGTTCAGATATCGATATTTATCACGTCTGCGGAGTTATTCTAGCTAATTTAATTTAACGCTGTTAATTATTAAGTTTCCACCAAAATATCGACAAATGTGTGGATTTGAATTTTTAAAACAGACAAGGTCTAGTAACTGTTTCAAATTTCACTTTGTCGATATTAAAAAAAGTATTTTTTTAAATTAAGGCATTTGTAAATTAAGGCAAGTTACCTAAGACTCAGGAAGTAAAGCGCTTCATTATCTAGAAAATCATTGGTAGGTATCTAGATTATAAGAATGACTGATTATATTATTATTAAGAATTAATTAGTTGTAAGAGTAATTTCTTGTCTCATGTTATTAACGATTGTTACGAAATACAAATATATTTTTATAATAGCACTTTTTATGATTTTTCGAACACAACATTACAATTTATATTATCCTGTAGGTAGGTATGTAGGTCCCTACACCCTAATTTCAAGATGGTGAGGCTATTGTTTGGCGTCCGGGTACAAATTCATAATCTGGGCTGGCTGCTACTGAGAAAATCGGGAAATTCTCTTATCGACACCAAATTGGTCAAGTTGTCGCAACTCGGAAACGTAACTGCTGAATGGTCCTTGGTTCCATCCCTTGAACTGATATTTGGTCTTTCGTTATTCTATTAAGATTTGCTTTATTTTCCCAAAAAAACCGGTTTTGAGTGTCTATAAAGTATTCCGTGATCACGTTGGTCATTGCTGAATTAAAAATAATGACAATCGATGATTTATTATGACATCCAAAAAACGTAATTTTTAAATCAAGTAAGGGTAGCCCTTTCGTTTTTGAAGTCGGTTTAAAAAAGAAGAAACCTCTGTCATCTACCAATAAATCGAAAGAATGTTAACTAACTATAAACTAGGGATGCACCGATATATAAAATCTTTGTCCACCAAGTTATCACTGTTCTTGATGATGAACTTTGGCTCGAAGGAACAGTTTCGGAGGTCGTTTATTTTAAACGTATCTTGGCCGATACGATATCGATACCGATATTTATGAATGGGTACGTATCGACAATACCGATACCAATACGGATCGTTAAAAGGACTGACTATTAAAAAAAACAAAAGAATTATAATTATTATAACTGCTGCTGCCCGCGTGGATGTCGGTAATTACTATAAGCTACCGGGGCAAGAAGTAGCCTATATTACTCCTTATAACATCAGCTATGCGCCAGTGAAAATACCGTCAAAATCGGTCGAGCCGTTTCCGAGATTAGTCGGAACAAACCAGATACCTACACAGAAAAAATTCAAACATTTTTTTTTCCTTTCTTATGCATTTAGTAAAAAGCTGTTATTTTGACATTACAAACAAACACTTCAATTTTATTTATATTTTTTATTGAGGTATCAAATAATTCTCAAGTTATGCGGAGAAATGCGATTTCGCAAGTCCGTTTGAATGAGGCTTGCTGTAGAAAATAGTCTCTCGGATGCGACAGAAAACATTTGGAAACTAAAGTACTTTTGCGCCAATCTTTTTAAGTTGGGATACAAAACCTCATTGCGCCAGAAACCGAGGATCTGCTTCTCTTGATATATTGGGAGATCGGAGATAAATATCAACTTCGTTCATAGATTTTCAAATCAAAAGGACCACAATGGTTTAAAAAAAACGCTACGAAAACAACAAGCGTACGTAATGAATGAGCTATGAGTTTTTAGGAACGCTACGAAAACAACAAGCGTAGGTAATGAATGAGCTATGAGTGATTAGGAACGCTACGAAAACAACAAGCGTAGGTTAGGTAATGAATGAGCTATGAGTGTTTAAGAACGCTACGAAAACAACAAGCGTAGGTAATGAATGAGCTATGAGTGATTAGGAACGCTACGAAAACAACAAGCGTAGGTAATGAATGAGCTATGAGTGATTAGGAACGCTACGAAAATAACAAGCGTAGGTTAGGTAATGATTGAGCTATGAGTGTTTAAGAACGCTACGAAAACAACAAGCGTAGGTAATGAATGAGCTATGAGTGATTAGGAACGCTACGAAAACAACAAGCGTAGGTAATGAATGAGCTATGAGTGTAAGGCGGGCGAGTCTACAAAGGGACGAAATAAGATGCAGGGATTCTCCGAGCATATATGCTCCAACAAACAGGCGCGTCACGCGACGCGACACAAATGCACCGCCTGTCGCGCGACGAGCGGTGCCTTTGCGTCGCGTGCGATTCGCGTCGCGTGTCGGGCTTGTTTGTAGGAGCCTCGTCTGCACTTGACAGTTCATCACCGCGCGTTTATTTAGGTTGTTTAAACGCGCGTTATTTGAAATGTATCATCGGTGTATTGGCAAATAAGTATCGTCGATACCGATGTACCTATCGGCAAAATCAAAATATCGCCGATTTATCGGTATCGGTATCGGATGGCACCCCTACTATTAACCTTCCAAGAAATTGAAAGAAACTCAACCGAAATAAATAACTGCCGCGGTCAGAGCCATCACTTGAAAATAATGAATCATTAACGAACTTTATCCTAAGCACACGTTATCGGTAATTTTGTATGTGAATATTAGTTAATATTTCTTGTTTTCCTGGAAAGAGATAAGCAGATTGCGGTCCACCTAAATTTGAGTTATACCGTTGATTAAATTTATTTCTGTTTATTAACAGAAATAAATTCCGTCCTTTTCCGTGCTTACTATCCACTCAATAGCCTATATGTAGGTTTGTGTAATTATACCTACTTAGTTAATCAAAGATACCTCTAGGTAGTTACTAACATCAAAGCACCTATCCGACTTCCCAAAAACAATTTCCTTTGTTCTACGCTGCAATAAGTTCAAGAGTAGGTACGTGGTATTGATTTGTTTATTAGGTATATAAAGTAACGAAAAAAATAACTAGGTAAGTAGGTACTTAGGTAATTAAAAAATGGTCTGGAAAAAAGAGCGTGGATAATACAAGCCGTCAATTAGATAGCTCAAATGTAACATTACGCCTACGCACTTATCCCCATTCACTTGTTTCCTAATCAGCAAAATCAATAACGTTGTAGTTTGTAGGGTCGTGACTCGTGGGGCACCGCCGCGCCGCGCCGCGCCGGCCGCGCCGCTCGATACGCGCGGCGCGCGCGTACCGTGCGTCACACACCTCACTCCTCAGATCACAGCCATCCCATTTCACCATCAGTCAGTCATTGTGTATCATTAAAAGCTAAAAAAATTACGCTCTTAAACATTAATAAAAAAAATAAAAATAAAGTAATTGTGTACATAACAGTGATTTGCCAATGAAAGCCGGCTTCTGTTGACGTGGACCACCTGTATAACATCGAATTTGTTAAAAAGTATCTAATATACGAAATAATTCAGTGCAGTTTGCCGTTTAATATTAAGTCCTACCTATATTGAATAAGTGAACCTCCTAAAATCACGTCCGTGTTACGTCAAACCCAAAAAAAACAGGTATTAGGACTTTATTTACACATTGCCAAAATCGTTTATAACGTTATAATAATAATAGGTTCGTTATTATTTCCCCGCGAGTAATCTCCATTTTAAACATTGTTAATACCTAAAGTCAGCAATAATAAATAATACTTACGCTTAAAAATGAATGAGATTGATTTGATCAAGGAGGTTGAAAAGCGCCCAATTTTGTATGATAAGTCCGTGAGCGGCTTCAATAAAACAAAGCTTAGAGACGATGCCTGGAAAGAGGTTCAAGAATCACTCCATGTTTCTGGTAAGTTTACATTTCCAAATCTTTTTCTTTGTGTCAACGCTGTATCTTAGCCAAATCTTAATTTCCAAGGTGATAAGCTAAAAGCTAATTACTTAACCTAAGGTTGCCTTATTTGAACCTCAGCATACCTCATTATTACGTGTGGACTATTCGACTTCTGATCATATAAACAACCTTGGAAAAACAGCGACAACATTCAACAGTGTGACATCGTCCCCCGTCGCAATATTATGATAAGTTGTTATTAGTACAAACTCCGTTGCCGGTGGTCTTTTTTTTTGTTTTTGGGTGGGAAATCATCAAATGACTTCTCCTGCTCTGGGCGCCGCGGGAGGGCGTGTCAGATTCTTACTGACTAAAATCCACCCGTGTTCCTTCAGTTGCCTGTGCGCCAGGGCCACGGTAACTCTTTCGAACAATCCGCGACCCCGGCATGCATCGGCCCTATCGGACCCCGTCAATGGTGCTGACATCTCTTTGAGGCTAGCGTGGAACACGATGCGCCGTCGACCCGAGCCTGGTCCTTCACGGACGGCGAGCTGCCCATTGCTCGCCGTTCGCAAGCCCGCGCCTAAGGTGGCCGGGAATCGGGTATCGACTCGCGACGCCCAGGGTGTCTCCTCCTGCGATTGCAATTGCCTCACCCTCGTGCGCTCCGCCTCCTCCTTCGCGAGCATTACTGCTTCACAGAAGGAGGTGTTGCCGGTGGTCTAAGAATCCCCTACTTACCTATTACAAAAGAGCCTATTTATAATATGTACCTACCTTTATTTTTTTTTACCTTGTTTAATGTGCAAGTATATGTTTTCTTTCGCAGAAACGGAATGCAAGAAACGGTGGAGGTCCCTCCGCGATTCCTTCATAAAGCTGCAGAGAACGCATGGAGGACGTACAAGGTGGCCTTACCATCAGCATATGAGGTTTCTGCTGCCGCACATAGAGCCCAAAGACAATGGGTAAGTATCTTCCTGTTTCTATTGTTTATTTATAAACTTTTATACTTAATGGTGTATGAATGATGCTTTATTTTGGCACTGGAGAACGCTGAACGACATCTTTACCTACCTCACTTGTTATTAACAGGAATTAGAGCTAAAGGAGCAGCAGATTATACAATAACCTAATCTACATGTATTTATAGGAATTTATTAGAAAACACTCCTAATTAACTTTTAACCGTTTATCATTTTCATATCTACAGAACAACCACAGTTAAAAAAGAACCCGAAGATTCAGATAATGAAGAAGAAGTACGTCAACGCGCGCTACAATGCCAGCCGGACCTACACTACGGTCAGGACATGAAATACGAAACAGAAGACGACGAGAACTCCCAACCCTCGCCCAAGAAACCTCGTCATAACTCTATTGACGAAGAAGTGACCACTTGTACGTGTGACAGATCGGACCCTGACGAACTTTTCCTCATTAGTTGTGCCCCCACACTTAAACGGCTGAACTCTAAACAGAACGCGTTTGCTAGACTTAAAATCCAACAAGTATTGTTAGAAGCAGAATTCGGATCTCCAATCGAAATTCCCTATGTGACACCAGCAAGTGATTGTGATTTCGATGCGGTTGAATAAGGCTGAATAGATTCCCGGGTTTTATTAGATATTAAATAGCACATAGATTTTATTGAAACAAATATACACGTTAGGAAGATTTACAACATAAGTTTTAAGAGCATTTTCTTTTTTTGTAAACGAAAGAAGAGGGTGTTAATCCAAATTAGAATCGCTACAAAATTGCCGTTTATGCGTGATATTTGAAATAATTTATTGTATCTTTATCTCCCAGATGGTTTAACAAATCTTTTGTGGAACATAGTTCGTTACTGATTGTCTAATGTAAGGTTTTTTATTATACATCTCTTCTTTGTGACGCTATTATATTTCTTCTTCACTTTGCATTGTTTATTTACGTTGCCAACAAGTAACTATCTTTTGTCTTTAAACTACGTGCTTTTATAGCATCATAACACTTGTGTAGTTTCTATTTTGTTATTAGATGTAGTTAGGTATTTCCTCACTTTCCTACTTCACAGGTCAAAGTGATAGTAAAAAACCTTATAGGCACCCTGCCTATAAGGTTTTATGTCATCGCTATGGATCTTGTTAAGTATCTCTTTCTTCCCGTCTCTTAATCCCACATGGTGAAGTTGAGGTCATTTGTTTTCCTATTATTCACAAGCAAACATATTCTTCTTTTGGCGACAGCAATGAAAATAACTGAAAAGTCAAAATAAGGACTTAGGACAATCCCTTGGTGAACTCCTTTCAATCTCTATTGATTGGTTTACGTCTATGAATTAAACACAACACTACGCATCGGAACCTCAGAGCTGTCTAGTTTTTGGAACGAAGTTCCTTATCGCACGGTACGGACTTGGCGGATGGGGGCTAGGCGAAAAAAAATGTAAGAAAGTTCCGTCACGAGTTTCCGTCACGGCCCTTTCTTTATTTGTTTGTTTGGTTGGACGCGCTAATCTCAGGAACTGCTGGTTGGAATTGAAAAATATTTGTGTTGGATAGTCCATTTATCGAGGAAGGCTTTAGGCTATACAACATACGCTATGACCAATAGGAGCGGAGCATAAGTGAAAACTGTGGCAAAAACGTGAAAAAAAGACTCCTTTTGAGAACTTCCGTTGCGTGCGCTGCGTAAACGGTTAAAGTTACGCAAAAATCATGTATGACAGAATTATACCCCTTTAAAAGTTCAAAAAAAAAGTGCATGTCTATCTTTTAAGGTTCACTCAATATAACCCTTTTTATGGTAATCAAATTTGTTGTATGGATGTTCTAAATATACTAAGAAAGGAACTTCGTTCCAACCGAGAGTTCCACGACACTCACGCATTTTTGTAATGATGTTGATGTATTTATCAGGTACACTAACTCCTTCGAAAGCTTTGCCAAATATTTGTATAGGGACCCAGTCAAATTCCTTTTTGAATGTCATTCAACGATTCGAAGTTTAGAGCAGTTTCTTCGGTTTGAAACCACTGAAGCCTTTTGATTAATTAGGTCTTTAAATGTTATGGTTATAATTATGTAGATACATAATGTAATACAACGGATACCTCGTTTCTGAAGAAAAGAACCGCTTGAAACATAATTGTTATCTAGAAGTTGGTTCATAACGTTTGCGTAAATAGGTACCTGTAGAGTTGGAGAATGAATGAGTTTTTGCATGAAGATTGTATGTACTTAATATTAATATAATAATTATTCTTTCGGCGGTTGGCGCCAATTACAATTGCATTTATTAGTTTTATTAAATAAATAATTAAATATTGAATAATATTTGCAAAATAAATCTTTTAAAGCAAAGGGCGTTTTTTTTTGCCATATCTTATATAATATTATATAGACTCTGTACAGGCCAGGTATGGCCTGTACAGAGTCAAATTATATTATGTAATTAGCGAAACTCCGCAGACGTCATGGGTACCTACCGATATTTTAATAGGACAAAACAAAAAAGAAATTGATGTTATTTTTTTGGGCTCAACGACCATAGGTAGAAGGTATAGTTACTTAAAATATCAGTTTAGTGGTAAAAATCTTTTTTGTTTTGTCGTGTATATGTAGTATCGATGCCATCACGACTGGAGGAGTTTCGCTTCTTAATTTTTTTGACCCTCTGTATAATGTTCATCCATCATCACTTTTAGTCATACGTTTTTCAGTAATACGTAGGTACCTACTTTTACGTAGCCTATCTACGGGAGTGATACGAAGGTTAGCACTATAAGGATTTCCTGGATTTCTTGGATTTTCTTTTTCTTTATCTTTGTTTACAATTGCATTACCGTTTTAGTGTTAAGTGGAGGGGCGGAGTCTCCTAACACAAGCATCCTCTTGCTTAAAAGGTGATCTCCAACTCATGTGTGTAAAGCATTTTATGTAATTGCAATTTTTTTTTTTTTTTTTTTTTTAAGGCCAGTCGTTGTTTTTCTAGTGAACAGAACTTACCAAAACTTAAAACATAACATCTGTATCCCCCGAAGAGGTACCCTTGTAATATTTAGGGACATAGGCCACATTTCGCCTATAAAACTACGGTTTCATATAAGAGCGGTGGCCATCATGAAAACCTGTCATTTGGTGTCAAAAAAGCTCTGTATGTGGACAGCCGTTATTGTATGACCGTTCACCGCTCTACGAGTATAATTAAACCAGCTGCCCCGTTGGTCCCGTGTTTGCAAGCGCGACTGTTGAGCGTGGGGTCCTGGGTTCGATACCCAGGTCGGGCAGTGTTATTGGATTTTTCATTAGGAATTTCTTAGTAACAGCTCGGAGTTTTGAAAGTCGGTAGTGTGATACCCCCTTGCCTCGGAAAGCACGTTAAGTCGTTGGTCCTGCGCCTGATCTCTCTCCAGTCGTGTCGGATTGCCGTGCCTTTTGGATTATGAGAGAGAAGGAAGAGAGAGAGAGAGAGAGAGAGAGTGCACCTGTGTCTGCGCACACACTTGTGCACTATAATATCTCCCGCGCCGAAGGCTAGTTTCCGTTGAGACTGACGGCCATTGCCGAAATACGGTCTGAGGACTATGTATATTAAACCAAACCTTAAGTCCCATGTAAGTAATGAGGTGACCCTGTACTAATTCTCAATGGAAAAAAACCAACAACATTTTCCCTGACCGGAATTCAATTAGTTAATAAATTTATTCCTTTCAGCTATTTAGTAAAACGCATAATTTTGACCATGGAAAGTAACTAGAATAATAAAATCTGCATACAATAGATATTTATTGTGTTTAATGTCTTTTTCAATATTAATTAATCTTCAATGCAGGTAACATGCGATTGTAGCGTGATTCAATGCTGATAAAAAAAAACATTAAGTAGGTACCTGTAACCTAGTACATACTTACATAGGTACCTACATGACACCATGGAATATTGTGGATTAAATATTACGTACGACGGTAACAATTACGTCACAGTTCAACAGATTTTATTTATAAAACTGTAACCGGCCAGTACGGTTTACGAACTATCATAATATAATTTAAGGCGATACCCCGACCTAAACCTTGCCGTAGTGCGTTATTCAGAGGCTATTAACTCATTCACTATGGGTAATAAACTATATCTAAAAGTACAATATTAATGTTCGATATCCTATCATCACATTGCACGTTCTTATCTGTTTTTATGTGTTATAAATACATTTAAAATCTCCTTGTAAAAAAGTGACTAAAATTATTGATTGCATGCATCTTTTGCTAAATGTGACGTTCTATTAATTTGACGATTACACTAATGGATAGATAATTTAAAAATCTAAATAATTCACGTTTTATTTTATTTCAAAACATCGCTTGTCTTTATTTATTAAAATAATTTCATTTTTTTTGTGAATTTTATGGTAAATGAGCGTGCGTAGGGAGCGAGACAGAGCGAGACTCAGTGACGGGGCAGAGAAGGACCGAACGCTCAAGGTCGTTTGGTCAGGGAAGCGCCTTAATAGTAAAATTACAGTAAAAAAAGGAAGCACAAAAAATATCGGTTGTTGGGAATCGGACATAGGTTTGCAAAGCAATCGTTGAACCGCTAAGCTATTGGTGCCGATTCTCTTGTACACCGAACTAAACTAACTAAACTATCATTATATTATAATTCCTTACTTTTGGCTATGAGAATCTTAAAGCTATTCTGCAATAAAATATCTCTAAATTTAAAAATCATTTTGACGCAACTTAAATTTAATTTGACAATCGCGACTCCACATGGTACGTGTTTGCTCGACCCCGTGATTTTTTTTTAGAGCCAAAGGCGCGCATGGATGGCAGCCTCGGCGTGTTTTATATGGAATTATTCACTTTTTGTATGGAAAATATAAAAAAAAAATACCTACTTGTAGAGTTATATGGGTTTAAGGGTTTCATAAATAGAGGGGGTCGAAATTTTCATTATTTTTGCGATAGGACACACCGTTTTCGAGATATAAGCAAAATAAAAAAAAAATACAGTACTGATTTTGCCCCTGAAGTCGAGGTGTTGTGGTGAATCTTAAGCCCGTATTAATAAACGTTCCTCAATGACGTGCTCAAGTGCGTAATCATTTGATACGCCATTATTACGATATCAGCATCTCAAGATCATCGCTAATTAATAAACACATGAAAACAGTATCTCAGTTACCAAGATCAGCTCCTCAATGCGCTGTACTTGATGGCTTGATTTCGTGAACGATTACGTCACATTGACCGAAGTTTAGAATGACATGCATCACATTTCAGTATTTTATGTTGTAAGATTTATTGAAATACTTGTATTTTGTTAAAACTTTAATGGATAGCGCTGTATGACGTTATAAAGTTGTTTTCTACCCAAGAAATCCTTAAATTGTAAAAAAAATATGTGTATTTATTTCCCAATGTTTTTTTTCTTCTTATTTTTTTTTTTTTAAATTTTTATATTTGAAGCTGTAGGTTGTGATAAATGTATTAGGTCACCATAAACAAGCTGAAATATGAATTTATTAGATTACATTTTCACATAAATATATTGGGTTGTAAATTAGATTAATTGGATTTATATGTTACCTACTACTTTTAAAGTTTATCTATTTATTAAACTTTATACAACTAAAGAAGTACATCTGTGGACTTAATGGCTTTGTGTTATACCTATAAATAGTAATTAAATAAATTATACTTATGATAAATGTATTTACAATATTTACATAGGTTGATAAAGAGAAAAATATTTTTAAACTCTATGTTTCGCGCTACTAATCACGACCTTAAGTCACGGACTGCCTACACTCAGGTTTACGCATCTCGAGTACACACACCTATTGTATACTTAAGTGTAGAGTTTCGTTTATTAATCAGTCCATCACTCGGCTGATAACATAAACCCAAGCCGTAACTTAAGTACACAAATTATTATGTTTATTAATACGGTCATGATCTCAAGGTTGTTATCAAGTGCGACCTCTTGGGCTGAGGAACGTTTATTAATACGGGCCTTATTAGTTCATGAGTCATGAACTAAGATTCACCACAACACCTCGAATCGGTGTGGAATAAAATTAGTTGTCATGAATCAAGACAACTAATTTTATTCCACACCTTTTTAATCGCGATTAAAAATAGGCAGATTTAGTTAAGACAACCTAAATTTTAGGTTCGAAACGTCAAATTCAGAATAGCAAAATTGCCATTTTCACTAAACTAATAAATCAGTACCATATTAGTGCTGTCAAACTAAAATATAGTTAAGTTGTGTCACTTTAGTCTATTTCAGAATGAGAAATCGTCTTTTGACAGGAATAAACTAAATTTTAGTGATTTTTAGTCTAGTTCAGAGAATTTTGTGACAAGAGAATCGGCACCATTTGCTTTGTTGACAAAAATAGCCGTTCATATATTATGTCTATCTCTTCTTCTTCGTAGCCCGACCCCTCCCCACGACCGCTCTAAAAGGAGTGTCAGAGCGGTCGTGGTCCTCATGTAGTTTCTTGTTTAGGGGCTGATGAGATTCGCCTCATGATTTCTCGCCATCTACTACGATTTTTGGTATATTTGTGAACTCAAGCAAGGGATCGCCCACTGCGGATTTAATTTGTTCGGTCCAGCTCATGGGTGAGCCATCCGCGTGGTCTAGTGCCCTCCACTCTACCCTGCACGACAAGTCGCTCTATAGAGTCACTCTCAGGCCTCGAGGCGTGTCCGAAGTATTTGAGGATGCGCGTTTGGACCAGAACAGATAGACACTTTTTGATTTCGAGTTCTTGGCGTATAGAGTTGTTGGTGCTAAACTCGACCCATGATACCCCAATCAACATTCTTCTCTAGCACCACATTTCCCGAACGTCTATCTTCTTCTTCTCGATGTCACGCAGCATCTACGACTCAGCAGCGTATAGAAACATAGGGAAAACCAGTGTTTGAACGAGCCGGATCTTGGTGGCTTTTGTAAGATATCTCTGTTCCTCCAGGCTTTTTTCAGTTTCTCCTGAAGTTCTGAGTTGAGGTGCACGGTTACTGACAAATGCGTGCACTGACTGGACAGGTCCACTTAATCTGTGTGGTTCTGTCCTCAAAAGACCATTTCAGACACCAATCTACATGGTTCTCAAACATCGTGGCCGATTTTTTATATACACATTGAAATTGTTGAATTTTATATATACAATGACATGAGTATTTACTTGTAAAGTATTATGTTATTTTAATTATTGTGAATGTGAGGACTATGTGGGTCATTGCTTTTTTTCTCAGTTAATTTTAATCATGATCTGGCAGTTTGAGTAATTTATGCGGCCTACCCAAATGTCCTTTCTTTGGTATTGTTCGTCGAATCGTTGAGCTCCTTAAGTCCTGACTTCCTGAGTTGAGCTGCACGATTACTGAGAAATGCGTGCACTGACTGGACAGGTCCACTCAATCTGTGTGGTTCTTTCGTCAAAACCCATTTCAGATACCAATCTACATGGTCTTCACATGATCTGACCAAGATTATGTTTGGACTTTAAAATAGACTGTGACCTCTGAGTTTGTTTCGGCCTTTCTTCTCAGAGTAGTCAGATAGGAAACGCCGACCTCAACTAGTTTAAAAAATATGATTGACGTGTAAAAGTGTTTGTACAAACCTACTTACAGAAATAAAATCATTTATCATTTGTCCATCGATGATTTAGCTATCGCCATACGTCTCTTAATTTCATCTATGTATCCATGGGCATACCCAGGGTGGGCAGGGAGGGGGGGCGTCGGCCCCCCCTGGACCTTGTATGCCTACGTACCCACAGGTTAAATGGGCTTTGTATGCTCAGTGTACATAAAAAACTTGAAACAGACGGGCTTTTCTTTCACTGGGATGTCATAAACCGTTTTGATGAAGATCTTCGAAAATTACTCTTAAAACGTCTAACAATTTAAATCAAATGAATGCATATTATTATGTTTATTTATTTGACAACCTATAAAGCAGGATCTCCTGCAGATGTTTCCCCTACACACTACATATACCTAATGTTTCGTGTAGTGTGTAGGCCAGGGTAAAACGAGCGCGAGGAATTTCTGTTTTGCCCCCCTCCGTTGGGCCAAAAGCCGGGTACGGCCATGTATGCATCCACCCCCGTTTGAGATTAACGCTCCAAGATAAAGGTCGGACTGGATCACGTCGCAGTTCGCAATTTTGAGACTTCGGGCAAGTTGTTGTTACCACGGTCCAGTATTATCACCTCAGTTTTTTTGCGATTAATCTGTAGTTCGAAGTCGAGGCTCACACTCTCCATCTTACGAAGTAATTCCCCTAGATGACTTGCGCGCTAGGAGCAAATAGCGTGGTGTCATCAGCGTACCGCAGAATTGCAATGTTGTAGCCACCAATTGAGACGTTTGTCCAATCCTCCAAAGTAATGCCCATGATGAGTTCGGCGTAAACATTGAAAAGGCGGTGATATTATGCAACCTTGACGGACACCTGCACTAGGATGGAAATTGTTTGACAAGATTTAATCGGTTCGAACAGAAGCTGTCTGTCTCATATCACTTTCTCAATAGATGCACTAGGTGTTTCGGCGTGCCCCTTCCCAGTAAAGTATTCCACAAAATTGGCTTATTCACTGAGTCGAACGCCTTGGAGAAGTCTACGAAGCAGATATAGGTTGGTTTGTTAAATTCTCGGGCTTTCTCAATAACCTGACGAACAATTAATAGTGCCTTTCCCTTTCACAAATCCACCTTGCTCCGGTGCAATATCTTTGGACAAGTAGGTTGCTGGCGTGTGAGATGAGTGCAATAAGGCGGTAATTGCTACATATCTTAGTGGAGCCCATTTTATGCAAGGGAGTAATGATTGTATGGGTCCAATCTGTAGGCCAGATTCCAGTCCTCCATACCTTGTTACATATATCAAAGAAGATATCAATTCCCTGCTCTCCTATAAGGCTTTCATAGTCTCAATGGGGATTACATCTCGCACCTTAAAGGTATAGCGGGATATTAATCATTTAAAAGGTTTAATCTGTCACTATCTGCTATATTCATTCCCTAATAAACACTGCTATATTGTGTTTTCTTTCATCTCAGTCTCATTTCCTACGAAATTTATGGGAAGTTTCAAGTTGCGATTTCTGTACTAAAACCTCAGTTGGTTCGATAGAATATATTAATTCTTAAAAAAAAACAGGATAGATTGCCATCAAAAATTTTTTTGGTGTAAATTGAAAATTTTCTGGCGGACTGTACTTTTTTAAAAAATCTGTGAAAACTGATCAAAATGTTTCAAAAAGTTAAGGACATTCTCCTAAGACCGTTTTCTTGTAGCGACAACGATTAAGGTACCTGCCTATATTGCCCCAATTCAAAAATCCATCATGTATGTGTCATGATTGACTGCTTATCTCCATAAAAGTATAGCATTATGATAATTATTAAAGGGTTAGATTAAATCTGTAACTACCTGCAATATTTTGGCTCGCGTTTTACAATTTGCGGTAAACTATAGAAGATTACGAACTAATTGTAATATTGCTCTTCCCCCATAACAAATAGCGTGATAATTTATAGTCTATAGAGTATAGACTGACCAGACTTATAGGGAATATCTATGAAAAATTTGAACAAAGTTTATTCGATAGTTTTTGCGTTATGCTAGAACATACATTCAGACAAACAAACAAAACGACTCCCTACGATTTTAATAAATGCATAAACTCAAATATTATATTTCAAATAAACCAATTACAGGCACTTTTGAATTGTCAAGGGTTCTGTCGTCGGTCCGAAAAATGAAGCTAGTTGCCCATTCTAAAGCGTAGTAGGTACCTATGGAGAAGAACGGGCAAGAAACTCCACGGACACTCTTTTAAATCAATATATGGTTACATACAATCGATAGGACTGCAGATAGATACTAAGCGTGGGTCTCAGCGAGTGTTCCTGTCCGGCAAGCAAGCGTCGCTGAGCAACCCGCTCTCATTGTTACCTCTTGGCGCTGCCGCGCTGCTACAAACCGTACTCGCCGGGGTCTTGGGCGAGAAAATCGTTGATAGCTAAGCTAGTCGCTTCCTCGTCAGCACGGTGAGACTGGTGCTTAATTAAGCAAATCAAAAGTGATTTTTTCAAATGTTTCTAATTGTTTTGTTTAATTACATACCTACCTACTTTTCTAGCTTAGTCATGTTTTTCAAATTATTTGCTGTGCTAGAAAATTTTATTATGATATCTAGGTAGGAATGTAAGTATGATTGTTTTGCGATTAAAATAATACCTACGGGCTACGCAGTTTTTTTTTTACTTAAGGGGGAAGCGCCAGGTTGCTCGCGAAATTCAATTATTCTTAATTTTTTTTGCGTTTTGCAGGTCAGTTTGAGATTGTTACAACCTGACACTGACCTGCAAATTGCAAAAAAACGTAAGAAAATTTGGATTTTAGTGGGCTACCTGACCTGGCGCTTCCCCCTTAAGCATCAGTCAAAACAAATAATTACTTAATGAAATTCAGCATAATATATCTCAATGCATTTTTTTTTTTTAAGATGCGACGTAGGTGTACTAGGTCTGCCTGTTGTTTAAACCTAGCTCATTTGGCTATAACCCCAAATACCTCATAATATGGAGTAAAAAATCGCCGACGGCACCGAAAATGCAGCCAAGCTCAAGAGAGACTGCCGACTGCGCAGCACAAGTTTTGCCGCATGTGCTTTAGTGCTCATATACACGAGCGGCACGTTGCCAACGGCAGAGGCAACGTGCCGCTCGTGTATGTATATGAGCACTTAGTGCGCTAAGGTGGACCGTCCACTGCTGCGCAGGTCGGCAGAAGGGTCCACAAAAAATACCGGCCAAGTGCGAGTTGGACTCGCACACGAAGGGTTCCGTACCATATCATACAATATTAAACCCTACATTTTTTTATCGGACCTTAGAAAAAAACACGCTTCTAATTATAACTTTATTTTACTTTTATTATTTGTTGTTATAGCGGCCACAGTAATACACACTATGTGAAACTTTCAAGTGCCTACCTATTACGGTTCCAAACTTAAGGCGCAGATATACGACTTTTAATGATTTCAAATTGAACATCACGTCTAAACGAATATTCTTATTTGTTTGAAAAAAATATATGATAAACTAGACTATTTTCTTCGTAATTTGATATGTGAATATTTGAAATTATATTTTTATAAGCTAATGTAATTAATTTGTAAAGTAATGTCTAACGCGAACACAAAAACGATTATTACGCAAAAACTATCGGGCGTATTTTCATGAAATTTGCACCATCTAAAAGACAATTTAATTACCCAAATTTTTGTGTACGGCTTTTATTTTTATTGTGTTTGATAAATCAAGGAGGGTTGTTTTTGCGAATAAACTTGATGCGCGTTGAAGCAGGGGCTCTTGTGGGCGACGGGCGGTAGTGCATCGCTGACCAATATCCGGGTAGACGCTAACGCTCTGTGCAATTTTATTCGCTTAATAGTTTCGCATGCTCCTCCCACTCGCTCAAGGTCGCTGGCACTTATTGTCGCCTTAAGTTGTTGAGTAGATAAATTTTTCGAACACATGAATCAATGGATTAGCAATAGGTATCCTTCAAAATGATTCAGATTGTGATTAAAAGTGTGTTACTCAATTAGGGTGCAGGCTCTCTTATCTGGGTCCTGGTAAACAGTCGAATCTGCCGAGAGCATACATCTATACGTACCTATAGGGGTGCGTCTCATAACGTATAAACTCATTTGGTCTAATTTAATTTTATTATCGTTCATAAGATATAATCAACGTGAGATACACAAACTGTTGATATAATTTATTTACATAAAACATTTATTTATTCTAAAACTTAATTAGTATAACATTGTTTGATATAAAGTTTATGTAATCGAAAATCATTTGGTCTAACGTTTAATATGCATATTGTTTATTTAACCGAAAATCATTAGGTCTAACGTTTAATATATATAAAAAACGTCATTATGGTTAACACCCCGACTCGCATAGGTTAGGTTAGCCTTAGCCTTCGTGGTTATTTTTTTTTTAAGAGGCTTACAAGAGCTAAAGCGCTGTCACTGTCGGATTGCATAGAAAAGAAAGAGACGCGCGATGACACAACGCTGGTAATATATTGCAAAATACGAAGCAATTATGGATTTACAAAAAATCTATTCATTGGGCTAAAAAATTAAAACACTATTACGTTAGTATGTTACTTGTACAATAATCTGACAAAAAATCTGAATGTTTGCATGTATAATATATTAGTATGGTTTTTAATCGTTAAAATTTTTTTTTAGAGGTATCTTCGTGATTTTTTTCTATCATATCAAGTTAATTGTATTATGTTTTCAACACATTATGTAACAAGCATATATCCAGAAGAATATCATATATTTTTCTGATTTTGGTTATTGCACTGGAACTTATATTTTTAGGCATTATAAATTTGCGTTTAGGTCATGTAGTCCCCTTAAACCGCCCAGAAATAGGAGCCCCGCGAAGCGGGGCTCCGTCGACCTATCTTAGCGCAGGTGGTAATCAGTTACTAGTTATGTTTAATATCTACTTAGGTTACTATTAAGTACCTATAACTACGATAGAACTTACAAAGAATAAAACAAAGAATAGAATAAAATAAATAATAGGATTTATGTTTTTAAGTAGGCGTTTTCATCATATTAGACCAAATAAGTTTTATATCTTTTGAGTGGTATGTCAAACGATTTTATATTTAATGTATGTTATGCAAACGATGTTATATTTAATGTATGTTATGCTTGCTTATAAAAAAATGTTATTTTAAAATTATATTAATCGTTCATTATATTAACTAATCGCTATATTAAATAAAATTATAGGTTCCGTTGTTATAATATATGTTGTGAATATTAGAGATTTTGTTGTTATATCATCTATTAGTTACCCTTATAATAGGGCTTAGAGGGCATCCTCTGTTCCCTGTTCCAGACGGACCTAAGGGACATCCCTTAGCACCGTCTGGAACAGGGAACTCCTTCATTTTCGCTTTTCAGAGGGATCATCACCTTTCGAATGCGCAGCGACAAGTCTTTGGCTCATCGAGTCATCACTAATTAATCTGAGTTTTATGCAAATTACCTAGGTACATACCCTTAGTAATTTTACTTCATTCGTTATTTATGAAAACTGGAAACTATGGGTAATAATTCAATTTAAAACACATGTTAGTGTACGAAACTTATTGATTTATTTTCAACCTCATTTGACTTATATGTACCTTTTCGTCTTCAACATAACACAATATTGCTTTATAATTATAATAACAACTAACAACACGTAATTTTCCATAATAGGTAATCGTTGCACTTCCTTAATGGTACGGTAAGCAACTAAAGTCGATTAACACTTTTGATTATGTACCATAACTCCAAAATTTTATCGGTAGGTACCAACCAACCGATAAAAAATCATCGTAGCTACGTCAAAAGCTGAAAAACAATTTATCGGACGAGTTAATTTGTCTGATGAAATGTAAACGCAACAACGTTGATCGACTTTCGTTGCTCACCGTACAAATAACTCGTTTTTTAGTCCGACAGAAAATAAAAATACGTGCGCAATATATTTTATACAATATGTATTAAATATTTACACGTAAGTAGGTAACACTGGTCATCAAAATATAAAATCTAGTTTTTATGTATGTAGTAGGTTAAGTACATAAGTTAAATTCTGTAAATATACTACAAATCCGAATCAAAAATGGCTTGGATATAAAAAAAAAACATTGCTTATTTATAAAAAGCTTTAAAAAGAAACACACAGAGAGACACATACCTATTAAGATAGACTATCATAAGTAGGTAAAATCCAACAGAAGTGAAATAAACAAGTTTCAAGTTTCACAAACAAGTTTCATTTTAAATTACTGTACGTAACACCATTGTCATGTTGCTTCGCTAGAATTAGGTACATTACTATTAGGTACTTACACTACCTACTATATAATGTTAAGTACCTATAGTATTTAGGATGCAAGCCAAAGGGAAAATTAAGATTCCTGGAAGTGACAAAGGCACTCTAAATGTGAGAAATAATTAATAAATAAATAATAAAAAAATAAACCGTAGCTCATTTCATGCACAATCACTTTAGTCTTACAATAAGTATAAAATTTGACAAATTCAATTAAAGTTTGCACTACACCATCCGTACGGTAGGCAAACCATTTGCACCATGTTCATCAAGCTGTAACTCCTTCCCATATTTTTGTAGGAGCTCTAAAACAATTCCGTTGGTCCATCCGAACCCAGACTGGACGGAGTACTCCCCGCCACCCCCGTGATCTCCCGGCTGCACACAGCTGTACTTCTCGAACATCTTCTGCCACTTCCCATAACCTATGTAGTTCGCACGAATCCAAACCGTGACTTGTTCCCTCGCCAACTTTCTCGCTTCTTCGTAACCGCTTTTCTCCAACCCGCCGATCACGATACTCTGGAGAGGCGGCCAGGCGTTCGGGAAGTCCCATTGCTCGCCTGTGTGCCACAACGAGGTCGGGATGCCACCGGGAAAGTTCAGGGCACTGGTTGACAGCAAGTATTTCACTAAATGTGACGCGTAAATTGGCGCAGTCGCAGGCTCCACGGCTTCTGCCCACAACGGCGTCGCACAGCTTGGGTAGAAGTGCCTCTTACGCGATTTTGCTCTGGTATCGTAGTCATACCACACACCATCATTCGCATCCCACAACACATTTTCGATTGCTAACCTCCAGTACTTCGCTAGGCTCCACCATTTCTGCGCACTCCGCCTATCTTTAAGTTGATTTCTTAGGTCACCTACTATTTGTAGGGCGCCAGCAAACATAGAATTCAGGTCAACTGGTAGGATACGCGACGTGTGGACGTCAGTCAAATTATCTGTGGTCACATTTTTTGTGTTTAAAAACCACCTCGACGAGAAGTCCCAACCGCTCTCCGCCGCGCTCCTCATTTCTTTGTAAAACTCTTCCCGCCTGGTGTCGGATAGTACACTGCTGCTGAAATAATCTTCGTAGTATGATTCGGGACGTGGGCCCGTATCTTCTTCATCCGATATAAAGCGTAAAAGCCTGTACTGTTTGCCGTCTACTTCAACGGTAAATTTCTTCTTTTCCAACCAATAATGAAGTTCTCTTTCTACAGTACCGATATTCTGTTCGAGCCAGGCGACGTCTCCCGTCGCTGTGAAATAGTCGTACACCATCAGGGCTAAGAGAGGCGGCTGACTGCGTCCCAAATAATAAATCCTGCTTCCGTTTGGAATATAACCTAATTTATTAACTAGATAGATGAAATTATTAATCATTCCCTTTGCAGTTTGCGTCATATTACTGATCAAGAGGCCACGGATGATCCAGTATGAGTCCCAGTAGTATAACTCTTTGAACCTTCCTCCAGGAACAATAAATCCGTTGGGCACATAAATAAAACTGTATTGATCAGAGTTTTCATCCACATCCTGTGACACTTTCCGGCCGAGTCCTGGCCAAATACTGATAATATCCTTTGCAAACTGCTTCAGCTTTGGATCAGAAATTTGATCGAGGATCGGAGGGTTGGGGTCAAAATCTGGTGGGTTCCAATTAAACAGCTCGTCACCATCGATAAAGTTTGAATCCACAAATGAACTGATTTGCTCACGAGATGGATTATTACTAGTCTCACTCATTAGATTAGTAAAATTTACCAAAGTTTCATTTTCAGAATGCGCTAGCCTTAGATCGACGAATGTCTTCGAATCAGGGAAAATTCTGGCGAGTTGCACTGTACGGAGAAGGTCTCCACTGCAGTAGATGGACGAGTTGCAGACGGAGACGATGTTGATAGCCTGCGCGCATGCACCCAGCAGCCCTAGTACCGGATACAGCGGCACATACCGCGGCGAGCAGATCTTGAACATATTCACTCTCACAATTTTCGCCGTACCTACATTAACTAGCGTGTGATGGGAAATGCACGATAACCGTAATGTTTGAGCGCACTGCGAACTCGTACAACGGCAAGGACCGACGCCGGGCGAGTGGCCGCAAATCCGAGCAACACCCATTAAATGCATTTCGTACATCATGACGATCAGTTGTCGCGAGCGCGTTGCGATGACTGTGCGTTAGGTCGCCGACCCATCTCAGCTGATACTACACGAGCACTTTTACTACCGAGTACCGCGGAGTATCGGTACATTGCGCACGTTCTAAATTACAAGGTCTTTTCACTTTTGTTCCCGAAATAAATGCGCACGGACAGTGACACGGAGACGTGCTCACAGAACACTATTACTCCTAGCGGAGGGACGTGCCCTAGGGCACAGAGTAATTTTGTATATATCCCTTGGGTGAATATAATTATGTTCCTTGCGTGCCCTTCCCCCAAAGCACAGAATATATATACCCCTATAACCCCTAAACGAGCCCCAAAGTCAGATCGCGAACTGTCACTTTGACATAGATGGTTGTCTATGTCTGCACGACATCATCCAATCTCATCCAATCGTACCTATATTAACTTACGTGTGATACGCTTACACGCGTATTTCTGCGTCATATGACCATGGCCTTAAGCCGTGCTATCATAATAGCCAAATAAAGCATTTTGTTAACAGTAGTTACGTATGCAACAAGTAATCGTTTTGTAATAACTCATTTAAACCTGTTCAGACATTTTATCAAGATCAATAAATAAAAAAAACACGTAAATCAGATACCTAGTTGGATAAATGATTCTTGAACCTTGTTTATTGGAATGCGTGTACAGTGAATATGATGCGTAGAGATTTGCGCTAGGCAATTTTTTTGAATAAAATAGGTCATTCATCACAATTATTTATTTAATAATGATGACGATAAGTACCTATATAATAACAACGTTATTATAGATAATTATATTATACAAGGTCAATCGATATACTTCCTCATTAAACATATCAGTCCGATAATATTATACTAAATACAACAGTTTATTAATAAGTACATATTGTATGTTATTAAGAAAATTGGGTTACTAAACTTACACCGAAAACAGCTAACGAAATACGGTTTCTAGGTCGGGTTCTACTCTCGTTTTTTTTTTTTTTTTTTTTTTGTATCTCGATCCAGCCTGTCCCATCTTGCTGCCCTCCCCTCAGTGACGCCCTAAGCCGAGGTTCGTACCCCACAGGGGGTGCCCTTAGCGTGCGGTCACCTAATTTTTAAGTATTTTTCGCCCCTGGCTGGAGGCTTTAAGTTAGTAGCTTAAGGCCTGTAATAATGCCAATAACCTTGAGCATCTGGGCGGAGCTAACGACCCCTCTCCGCGCCACTCCGCTACCCGCATGCAACAGAAAACGTGCGGCGCGGCCCGCGCGCCGCCACGCGTTGCCTCGCCTAGTCTCGTCACAGAGTAACGAAATAACAGAAGGTCAAGTCATCATGAAAGTTAAATTATTTTATATGTGAACCGCATATAAAGTAGTCCAATTTTGTTTTTATTTATTATTTATTGATAGGGATGTACTTTTCGGGCTATGATTACGAATAAAATTGTTAAAAGCTTTCGAGGCCGTGAGTAAAAGCTTTACCTTTAGTATAAATCAGCCTGGCTTGCAACATGAGGTAAACAACTTGATGTATCTTTTTAACTAAAATTAATGGCTAAATGGGCTGCTAAGCACAAAACTCAAGAATGCCTGGACCAATTCAGTATTTTTTTTAAATATTAAAATAATCTTCAAGTTCCTCGACAGACCTTACAAGATGCTTGTGAGTCAACATGTCATCCGGTAGAGAACGTAGTTTTTGACTGCCCAAATCATCTTGTTCCTAAAATGAATGCAGTTCTACATAATTTACAAGTAAAATAAATAAAAAATGTTCATAATTTGTAAAAAAAAGTAATTACTGACATTCACATCCAAATCAACAGAATCACCTTCAACTTCTCTGGTAGAACTAACTGATTCACTGAGTATGGGTAGTGAATTTTTTATTTGATTTAACTCAACAAAACATGCCTAAAAAATATATATATGATTAGTTAAATATTATTGCCCCGCTTTAGCCCGCATGGATAATAATGAAAGTGATAATTATAATAAAAACATGATTGCCATTTTTTTTTCTTATTGTATCTAGTTTGTGCCACCAGCGGATTGCGATAGGCTGATTTAATTGATTGATTGATATCACCCCCGATAGAAGTCGAATAAAAAGTATTCGACATTAAACCTACTGGATATAGCCGATCTGCCAACTGAGCTATTCATGATCCTACTAGTATTATGAAAAGTATCATAAAGTTCAATCGTTCTGTATTGGAGGGTAGATGTTACTACCGTCAGAAACGGTTCACTTTTGTACTAAAATCTGCATACATTTCACGTCTGTTAGCAAAATCGACGATAACCGCCATTCTTACGACAAAAGTAAAAAGAAACGCAACACACAGTAATACATATTTAATACCTATTCGTATTCAGTATTTAGAGTACTTTCTCTCCAGGTGAGGTTAAAAAATTCTACCCTGTATAAATATAATTGAAAATAATTACGCCAGTAATCAATAAACTAACAAATTATTAGCAAGTACCTAACCTATAATCGTCCTACCTACTTAACCTATAATCATAATTAATACCTACTTCAGGAGAATTTTCAGTTTTGGCAAAGTTTTCGTCTGTAGTTGTATCTACTCGTAAACTAGACCTGAAAAATAATAAAATATGTCACAAATAATCACAACGAATCAGAATTACTTAGGTACCGAAAAGTAAAATTTGTAATATTGGCTGAAAGTCATTGCGTGGACGTGGACCTTCTGTGATCGTTCACTACTATATGACACAGAAGCGTTATACTTACGACTTTGTTTGAATGAGGTAGGTATTTTATAAACAGTACACGACGCGAATCGCGTTCGACACAAAGGCACCGCTCGTCGCGCGACGAGCGGCGCCTTTGTGTCGCGCTGTCTCGTCGCGCCTGTCTGCGGGAGCCTTCATACAACCGCGCTATGATAGGTACACTACTACAAGCATGAAGCGCGTCCACTGGCGGCTTCGTCCGTGCAAAGAGACACCGCACCCTAATTACGTAACACACTATCTATCACCATCTGAATAATTTTGAAGCATATTGCTATTCCATTGCTTCATATGTTCGAAAAATGTGACTGCTCAACAACGTAAATAACGCAATGAATGTTGTTGAACTGTCAAAATGAAACTCATTCCTACTATTAGTGTGTTACGTAACTACCCCGCAGGTTCATATTGGCTCAGCCAGTTGCCTCGTTCAGGCGAAGCTGACACACGCGGCTTGCTTGTAGTAGTGTACCTATCACAGCGCGGTTGTATGAAGCTTACCGTCTGTCCGTTTACTCTGTGCTATCTACTTCTAAGAAAGATAGGTAAAGCTATAGTGTGTAATGAAAATGTAGATAAAACTTTAAATTTACCTTGATAAATGTATACCCTTTTGTTTGTAATATTTTTTTAGACCCCCCTTTGTTCGTTTCTGCTTATTCCCCATGTTTTAAAAACTAATAAAACTGTACAATTAATATAACCATAAAACACTACTTATTTACAAGAATCAGAAAAAACCTACTCCACTATTTACAAAATTCAATTTCTGCAGTAATATTTTACGATTTTATTTCGTAATGCTGAGCTCTCGCAACGCGACATACGTCCACCTAGCAACACGATGCGCCCCGCACTGAATTTATGGACGAGTGCGGTGGTGATGTAGATGCAGTCCTTAATCGGACGCCTTTTTAATTTATTATAATAAAAATAACACGTATTTAAAAAAAGTAACAAAACCATATTATTTTCCTTTGTATTGCAAAGCAGTAGATATTTTTTTTAATACTCTCTTGATCAAAAATTAAGGAGTAAAATGGTTTCAAAACCATTATTTGGAGGTGATTTGGTGTTTTTTTTTTTAATTATTTGATACCGATATGAAAATTATGGCTAAACCAAATTACGTATTATATCATGTAGATTACTGATAAAAAATTTCAGATGTAATTTCTCTGTAAATGTCGACGAAAAGTCGCTTCAACTGCATGGTTTTTTCAAGCTTTTTTCGAGAGAGCAGCCTTAAGGCACCCACAGGCTTGCCCGGTTAAGTAGCCAGGACCTTAGTGGTCACAACTACGAGCTGCCAATTAGGAAAAAAAAAAAAAAAAAAAAAATACTCGTAGAAACAAAAGAAACAGAAGTCAAAATTACAGATTGTAGAAAGGTTTCTACGGCGCGATGTCAAAAATCCAGAAAATAATGACTTTGTTAAGAAAGTTAGTTGTCTTCTCTTCGTAGAGTAGAGATAGAAGTGGTCATGCTACGCATGCTGGTAAGTTAGTATTGAGAGTGAAGAGTTTAATGTAGGATATTAATTATCGCCATCTATAGAGAGCTCATGGAACACAAAACCCCCTTACGATGCTAAGTACTAACGCAGTACAAATGATTAAAGGTAGATGGCGCTGTCTTTCAATTAATGAAAAGGAGGTTCAATGATTCCTTGTAATGTGGTCATAGGTCTCATAGGTCAGTGACTTCTATGTTTTTATATGATTACGAAGGAATGGTAAAAACCTACTTAGAACGACCCCGTTCGTTCTTTTCGTGTGGATGTGGATCCAGATTGCAGATCATAGGTACATAGATCTTGGTAGGATCGGTCATAAATAGAGTTGATCACCTCACTATGATGGGTGATGAATCAGTTTTTCCTATACAGTATGTTAGATTAAACGAGGGACATAATTAATATACTGAAGATAATCAACTCTTACAATGGGACCAACTATAAAATATGAAAAAAATACCTATATCTGCCGTTCCATGAAAAAGGGCAAATTAATCAGACACGATCAAAATATGAAATGGAACAGTTGTTTTTTTTTTGTTGTTGTATATTTTCACGTGTATGTAGTTATGTACAGTCGCCAGCAGGTCAAGCTACACGAAACTGTCAAATTTCTCCAAACGATTTGAAACCTTATTGTATTAATAATTAAGTTCAAAATCGGTTGAGAAAATCTGACAGTTTGTGGTAACTTGTTGTGCTGGCGACTGTACCTACTTGACACCCCTAAAATATGTCCTTCGTTTAGCATAACGTATTGTATATACATCACACACTTGCTCCTTCCTGCAAGACAATCCTTGCTCATATCCTACGCTCAAAAACACGACTGCTATCAAATATTTGGGTATTCAGATTGACGATCGTCCTAATTTTCAGCCGCACGTAGACACACTTACAGCGAGGACGCGAAAATTGATATAATGTTTTCAAGAATCTCCGCCACGTGGCGGAAACTAAGACCATTGACGCCGTATACTATGCACTAGTTCAGTCAATCTTATCATATTGCATAACGGCATGGGGCGCAGCCCCAAAGACATTCTTGCTGAGGCTGGAGCGAGCTCAGAGAGCTGTTCTTAAAGTTAGTCGTAAACTTCCCTTTCTCTTTCCAACGAATGAACTTTACCACCAGTGCAAAGTACTGACAGTTCGCCAATTATTCATTTTAAGCACTATCATTCGTAGGCATACTCAACTTCCATAAAATCCTGTCGAAATCCTTAACAAGAGACGCAGACACACAGTCTGTAAATCGAGGTCCTTCAAAACCAGCTTCAGCCGTAGATTCTTTTGTTTCCTTGGAGATTACCTTTACAATAAAGTCAATAAAGCCATTTCCATCTATTCCTTATCCATATTCAATTGCAAAAATAAAGTCCGAAATTGGCTTCAATCTTACGATTATGAAGCCACTGAGAGACTCTTGGAAGTCATCTCATGAAAAGCAGCTCGTATGTTCCTAAGTAGGTATACCATGTAAAGGAAAGTCTTGAATATCACACACACACTCACTACGCACCCACACCCACACACCCTACTTTGCTGTCTAATTTATTAATTATTTCCTTTGTTTTTTCCTTTTTTGCATTATTTTGGTTTATTTCCATCCCATTATCATCTGTTAGTAGACGTTGTATCAGTGTGACTTGTCCGTGTAGTTTGGAGGCCTGGAAACCTGTAACTCAGGTATTCCTAGTACAGGCTCCAGTCTCCACAACATTAATGTATTTTTGTATACACAATTATGTATTGTACTAACTTTTCATTATGTGGTGCAGAAAATAAACGTTTTTATCATAATTTTTTGTTATTATATATCCTGTGTGAAATTCAGGCTAACAAACTGGATCATTAATTCACTTAGGTAATAGCCGTATGGCCTACGGGCTATGGCTGCCCAAGCACACATAGGGTAAAGAGGTATTTCATAGAGTGATTGTTTACATAACAGTTTTCTCAAAGGTTTTTCCCCGATAAAATTCTTACTTCTTACCTCCCTCTTTACTATAAATAAATAAAATAGATTGTTAAGTACACAACGTTTTCATACTCAATGGTAATTTCAGAACATACATGTGGCTGCGAAGTTTTGCTTAAATTTTTCCTTATAGCATCTGAAGAAGCAAATGGTTCAGAAGCCAGATGACGGATATTGTCTTACTTTATACTTATTTTTAACCGACTTCAAAAAAAGGAGGAGGTTCTCAATTCGACTGTATTTTTTTTTTTTTTTTTTATGTGTTTTAGCTCAGAACGTTTTTCTGGGTGAACCAATTTGGATGATTGTTTTTTATTTGAAAGCTGGTGCTTCTCATGTGGTCCCATATTAATTTGATCAAGTTCTGACCTGCAGTTTTTGAGTTAATACTGCGTATTTTTTCCACTTTGTTTTTTATATTGATGATGTGTTAATAATTTCCTATCACTGTTATTTACATATCATGTAGTGCTGTACGAACTTGTGTGGGGTAGGTACCACAACAAAAAAGTGTAAAATAAAAACTTAATTAATACTTATTAATAATAAAAACATTTCATGTAAAATGTTGCCAAGACGACCACATAAGGTTTGCCCTGTGAAAAAGATATCAGATCTCATGTAGAGCCAAGCTTCTGAATCTACACGGCCTAACTCTACCGACCCTAACTTCACAAATTCTAAATATCAGTAAAAATGTATGGCTTCGCCGTTTCGCTACCGTCGTGGAGGTGATGCGAATATTTCGTTTCTGAGGTAAGTAACGAAACAGCCAAGCTATACATTTTTACTGATATGTAGAATTTGTGAAGTTAGGGTCGGTAGAGTTAGGCCGTGTAGATTCAGAACCTTGGCTCTACATGAGATCTCATATCTTTTTCACAGGGCAAACCTTATGTGGCAACATTTTACATGAAATGTTTTTGGTGGGATACTTATTTTAATAGGTACCTATCGACCAACTTTCTTGAAACCCTCAACTACGCCTTAACTGTATATAAGTAGGTATTTAGTAACCACTTACTATTAAAAATGAAATGATAGAAGCATTTAGCAGTTCCCAAGGTAATAAGTACTTACTCGTATAACGCGTGGGGGTACCTACCTACTGCAAAAACGAAAACCGTTAAATAGTATACCTACCTAGCTCCCGAAGAATACAAGGTTTTTTTCAGCGTCTCTATGAAATTTACAGTAGGTAGGAAGTGTAGGTACCTATCATATTACTATAGAATAGTATCCTAATAATATTATAAATGTGAAAGTTTGTGAGGATGGATGGATGGATGGATGTTTGTTAATCTTTCACGCAAATACTACTAAACGGATTTGGATGGAATTTGGAACATACATAGTTTATAACCTGGATTAACATGTAGGATACTTTTTATCCCGGTAGGACGTTCGCGTGGGATAATATCCTACTTACACGCAGGCGAAACCGCGGGCAAAAGCTAGTATTACAAATGTGAAAGTTTGTATGTTTGGATCGCAAAAACGGCTGAACGGATTTCGATGTTTGGCACACACATAGAATACTTTTTATCCCGGATATAATTATCGGATTAATTTATATACATTTATATTTTATTTATTTATCCGTATAGTACGTTCCCGTGGGATAATTTGCGACCTACATCCTAATTGCCTATCACACTATCAATCAACAATTTGAATGATTTTGAAGCCTATTGCTAATCTATTGCTTCATATGTTCGATAAAGGAGATTTGGAAAGGTACAGAATTCAAATCTATTTAAAAAAAAAGCGCTTATTTTTGTGTGTTGTTAGCCAGATTAACTTTATTATTGACAATGGGGATAAAGGAGAATGGCAGAAGTCCATAGAGCGCTGGCATTAAACTTTTTTAGTTTCTACAGAAATAAAAGTGGCATGGTCGGGTAGAGAATATTATGAGCAACTATAAAAAATAAAAATGCCAATGGGGTTAAAATAGTAATAGAGTTAGAAGAAACTAATAAAGTACAAACCTCACTTACAAAAATTAAGATTTCTCTTTAACACCATTGGCATTTTTTTTTTTTTTAATATTTGCTCATAATATTCCCTACCCGACCATGCCACTTTTATTTCTGTAGAAAATATATAAGTTTAATGCCAGCGCAATAATTTATTGAACTGTCAAAATGAAATCCATTGCTACTGAAAGGCCGGCGCCACACTTGACGGAAATTCCGTCGCCGAACTTCCGCGAAGGAACGCCAATAGGTTTAAAGAATATATTCTCTTAAGAACAATAAATAGGTTCACTTACAATGAGATACAAAGTAATTGCTTAAATCTGAATGAAATGCATTTTGCCTAAGGTGCGTGCTGGTGAAGTTATACAAATAAATATAAGTAGGTAAGAAGTTGCTAACATTAATTGATAGGTATGCGGTATGACTACATTTTATGAATATGATTTTTTTGTTCAATTTTGAATGAGTTAATATTGTTACAATCTTTTACGTCATTTGGCAGGTCACTATACAGCTGTGCTCCTTCGAACAGTATGGTTTTTTTACCGTAGTTAGTACGAGCTTGTCTTCGTTGTAATTTATTTTTATTTCAGTTGTGTGATATTGCTTTTTTGTGTAATTGTAAATTGGATTGTATGCTGTTTGTGGTGATTTTTTTATTAGAATGCAGGTGCCGTATGTGTATAGTTGTGCGAGATTTAATAATTTAGTTTTTTCAAATAGTATTTTAGTTGGGGTAAGATAGTGATAATGGTATAGGGTTTTAATAATTTTATTCTGGGTTCTTGTAAAGGCATCAGGATAGTTTTCGCGGCAGATCCCCATATTTCAATAAGATATTCGAGATGTGATTTTACTAATGAGTTGTATATAACAGTACGTATATTCCTTGGAATACAATTTGCAATTTTGTGTAGTGATGCTAGTAATAACATTAATTTTGATTTTACATGTTCGATGTGCAGTTTCCATGTGAGTTTGTCGTCTACCCTCAGACCGAGGTATTTTTCGTGACTGGATCTTTTGCGGTAAAAATCATGTATGTTGTTTTCGAGGTATTTATTGTAAGTAAATTGTATTTAAGCCACTCACTGAGTATATCGAGATCTTTTTGAGCATCGGTTATAATATTGTGTATAGATTTATCGAAATAAAATAGGCATGTGTCGTCCGCATATAAAGTTAGGTGTCCCGTTAACCCTATTCTGTTTATGTTATTTAAATAGATTAAGAAGAGTAACGGACTCAAAATTGAGGCTTGAGGGCAGCCATATGGTACATTTTTTATGGAACTAGTGAATTTATCTATTTTAACTACCTGCTGTCTATTTTGTAAATAAGATGTAAACATTTCTAGGGCTGTATCAACGATTCCTATGTTGTTTAATTGAGAAGCTTGAAGCTTGTGGTGGCGTACTGTGTCGAATGCTTTTTTTTAAATCAATAAATACCCCCACCACAACGTTTTTTTGATCTATGTTTGTTTTAATTTTAGTTATCAAGTCTACTGTAGCTGTAAGAGTGCTAGATTTCGAGCGAAAGCCATATTGTTCGTCAATTAGGAATCTTTCCTCAAGAAGGTATGTGTTTAAACGGCTGTACAAAACACGCTCAATTTTTTTTGATAATACAGGTAAAACCGACACTGGTCTGTAGTTACCTGGATCAGTTCTACTACCCGATTTGAAAATAGGGCTGACTTTGGCAACCTTAAGCGTGTTCGGAAAAATGTCGCGCATCAGGCATTCGTTTATGCACTCAGTTAGTTTCGGAACAATTATATTTTTGAGGCATTTGATCGTCTTGCTGCTGATACCATCTAACCCTGTACTTGTGTTGCTATCCAGACCATCAATTATCTTAGAGATTTCGTCTTCAGTGCAAGGAGTGAGTTTACTCAGGGTTACGTCGTGTGAGTGGTTGTGTTCGTACATAAGAGTGTTGCCATCGTTGGTGTGATATATGTCGGGTATTTGGTTAGCTAATTCCTCGCCTATTGATGAGAAAAATGAGTTGAATAGGTCACATATTGAGTTACCTTCGGTTACAGGTCCCGAGCTCGACATTAGTTTCGGAGGAGCATTGCATTCTTTGACTTTATTTAGTGCTAGGTTATTAATAAGTTCCCACATCTTTACAATACAATACATGTTATTGCATATAAATTACAATTAGCGGGCACACTACGCGGAAGATCAGTCGTTCCGTCGCGGACGATCGGTCGCACCGTGGCGGACCGCTCGCTCTCTGCGTCTGCTCCGTCCTCCGCGCACCGATCTTCCGTCGGCGTGAGATCGGCAACGTCGACAGGTTTTTGTATGCATCGCGCCACATTCGGTGGATAACTTGCGGCGACGGCTCACGCACACTTCTATCGGATCCATTACGACCACACCGTATAAGCGTTGGCAGTGGACTGATAATCTGCTACTGAATATTGCCAGTGTGGCTGCAACATATGGTAACGGATTGACTCCCGCGGAAGTTCGGCGACGGAATTTCCGTCAAGTGTGGCGCCGGCCTTAGTGTGTTACGCAATTACCCCGCTGCACGCAGGCGAAGCCGCGGGCAAAATCTGGTGAGCAATAAATAAATCAAGCAGTCAGTTTTTTTGCCAATGATTTTGCATTCCTAAACTTTTTTTGAAGGATTTTTTGTTATAATTAGTGTGTTAGTAAATCGATCGTTACAATAAATTTTTTATACCTATTCAAGGCAGTATATCTAGGCTATTAATTTTATGAACAAGCTATTTTGTAATCAAACACATTGACCTCGGACGGTTGCTATTAAGGAAATTCAATCAAACAGGTAGGTATTTTTTTTTGATCGTTACTTATGTAAATAAAAATAGTATAAGTAGATAGTTTAAAAAAATCACGCTTTTATCACGCACAAAAAATTATAAAATAATTAAATTGACTTGTATTAGTTGTTCTTTTATAAGTATAACCAATGATTAAATCCAAAAGCGTGGAGCGCTTTGTTTAAATTAATTAAAAGTACACACAACCAAAAAGCGCTCCACGCTTTGTGATTTAATTATTGGATATAAAAGAAAGTTCTTCTTTTGAACGAGTCAATTTAATTATTTTATATTTTTTTGTGAGTGATACAAGCATGTTTTTTTAGTTTTTTTTTAAAGTAAGTACATTTTTTTTAAACTTTTTAGTCTAGTATACGAGTACAGGGTGTAAGCCTAGGGTCATCGCCGTACAACCTGCTACCATGGATTCAGTAGGTATAATTATATGATTCTAAACCTCCGTGCGCTGAAATTTTTCGTCGGTCTTCATTTAGTTAATAAGTCTGAAGTCCATAAAGTTATGACTTGAGTGGTTTACTAGTAGCCACTGAAGAGTTCCACTATCCACCTCCTGGCTCCATCATCAGACCCTCGTTACCAAGCTCAATCCATTGAACTCATCAAAACGAATCATATGAGCCCAAACTGGATTGGTTTATTGTAGCCACTGAAGAGTTCTACTATCCACCTCCTGGGTCCATCATCAGACCCTCGACACTAAGTGCAATATAATGGACTAATCAAAACGAATCATATGACTCCAAACTCGAGGGCTTTACTAGTAGCCACTGAAGATTTCCACTATCCACCTCCTGGCTCCACCTTCAGACCCTCGTTGGTTAAGCTCAATGTATTGGACTCTTCAAAGCGAATCATATGAGTCCAAACTCGAGGGGTTTACTAGTAGCCACTGAAGAGTTCCACTATACACCTCCTGACTGCATCATCAGATCAGTTGCAAGATACCAAAGTATAGTTTTGTCATCCGAACTACATATACATACAAAGTTGCATTTCGATACGTCAATTATTAGAAGTAGGTTAAAATTGACTTCTAAGTTTTTCACATTTTTTGATAGTTATAGTGCCGTGCTGGTTTTAACATTACTATCGTCCTGAGCGAAATTTCGGCGGCGCCTCTCTATGCCCGTTTCGGGTCGTCAGAAGTCCGAAAGTCTGACAGCCAGTATTACCACGCGGAATCTGATTACCCAGTTACTGGGTCGTGAAGGTCAGATAGGCAGTCACCCCATGTAAAATTACTGGTATTCGGCTGCATCAGGCAGGTGCGGTTGTTGCCCAAGATTTTGGAGGGGCTCACCATTTGTTCCGAAGTAGGGAGGTGCGCCTCTAATGACATGGGGCTTAAACATAACTGGTGAAATGTGGGTGTACTATATGTAGGTACACCTCTGCCTAACCCTTCGGGGATAAGAGGCGTGATGTTATGTTATGTACATCTTCAGCTCCACATTACCTATGCTCTTCAGGTACGCAGCTTTTACATTGGGGGGGAGAGTACTTAATTATACTAGCAAATGGGTGGCAGCGCTTTCTGATAAATAATAGGCATTGGAACAGTAGAATATGTAAGGTGAGAAGAGCGAGGGAAGCGAGCCTCGAAATTTTTCACAACCCGCCTCGGTTACGTTAGGTTTTGTTTTATTTTTTCAAACAGAGATAGGAAATATAGGAGTGTCAACTTATGCAGTAAAAACCCATGACTATGTAGAATGCAAGAGCGATCGAAGTGAGCTCAATTTTTTTTCACAATTTCGGATAGGTAACATTTTCTTTTGATCACTCCAAAAGAACTACGAATTAGTTGTTTTGTCGACTTATGAAGAAAAGCTCAAGAATCGAGATAACGTAGAATGCAAGAGCGTGCGAAGCGAGCCTAAAAATATTACCTTGAATAGGTTCTGTTTTCTTTTACCATTAGGTATACAGAAAGAGAACTTACTTTATCGAGTTATGACGAAAAGCTTAAACTCGTTTTACAGCAGTTTAGGTTTTGGAATCTGGCCCTAACCTTAGCCTTTCGAGTTTGCTTCGCTCGCTCTTGCATCCTTGATTCTATATTTTATAACAGGCTGTTTGAAGAAAAAACTTCTTTAGGCGCGTTGGACGGAATTTTGATAGGGAACATTCATTTAAGTTTTCACTTCTGTAACCAGTCCCCATGACTGGGGTCTCTGGGGCTCAAGTGCGCTTTTAAATTAGTAAGACAAGTAAATCATTCAGGCTCTCAACAGCTTGAATGATTTTGGGGGAGGGCAAGACCTCCATGACCCCCCGTGGACCGCGCCTGCCATCCGGTGAGACTGGAAGCAGACCTCAACATAATTGGGAGAAGGCTAAGCAGATCATGACCGTAGTGGAAACAGCCCCGGTACTAGTGGGGGGCCCACGCCCCGGGCGCCAAATTCAGGAGGCGGCAAATTCAAACGTGGCAGACAAGTGCACCACCCAGCGCAACGCAACTCTGCGATAAGTGCGGGTGGATTAGCGTAGGCTTTTGTCGTCAAACAATGTGAACGGGTTGCGGGCGGAGCAGTTGAATTCTGCTAGGCACTCTCCGGTTTTAAAGCACATGCTCCCATTTTTATTTGGCGATATAAAACGGTTACCTCTGTGGCCAAAAATTTAAGGAACAAATCCTTTATTTTTGAAATATTGCTTCGCGTAGCGCAGGGGGCGCCTGGCGTCCCGCCCTATCCGACGCCTGTAAGTGCAAAGGCGACACGATTTCCTTTAATTGTATACCACAGCGCTGTCGCAGTTGTTGGATTGGAGCGTTATCGATCGATAACATTTATGTATTTGCCAAAATATTCGAGCTCACTTTGCTCGCTCTTACAGCTTAGCGATTCTTAATTCTTAGAACTTTTCTGTATAAGTCAATTATGAACTTAAAAAATCTAAGTTATCTGAGGCAAAGTGCTAAAATTGTTGTGCTCGCTTCGCTCGCTCGTGTATTCTAGATTGTCGCGCTAATCTCTGGAACTAGCAGCCGGATTTGAATTTTTTTTTTTACAATTTATAGCCCAATTCTCGAGGAAGGCTATAGGCTACTTAACATCACGCTACGACCCTAAGGAGCCGAAAAAAAAATCGGAAAGAACGCTAAGCGAAAACGAAGTATAGCTTGGGTAGGCGACGCGACGGGGTGGGTCGGGGGAATAAAAAAATTCACGCGGACGAAGTCGCGGGCAGGAGCTAGTTTAAATATAAATAAGTCTTCATATCAAAGGTTAAAGGATTGGCGGGCGGGGGGCGGCAGACTGCAGGTTTTGCCCCGCCTCAAAAAACTCCTAGATCCGGGGCTGAATGGAATAACGCTACTTTGCCAGTTTTCAATTATTAATCTACTTTACCTTGAGTTACCTAGCGGGAGAGCTAGATGTACACGGCATGGGGCTGTGCATTTAGGGAACCCTGCTATAGAATTTAAATTTAAATAAACACACAGACATATTGACACAGCCTTTAATATAAAACAACATATAATTCAATCAACGGACAAAAACACAGGTTACAAGATTAATTAAACTTATTATATAAGTACAGAGTGAATTTCTGGTAGAAGTGGTCGGGGCGAGATGCGAAGCTATGAAAAACTTAGATCATGATGCTTCAGGAGTCATGAGCTCTATATTGGAAAAACTCGAGAAAATTAACTCCTGACTGAAAGTATAGAACTGCCCTTGTAATTCATTGGCGTAACTATAGTGTGGCAGGGCTGGCAAAATGCCACGGGCCCTCGGCCCTACGGGGCCCCCGGCCCTACGGGGCCCCCGGCACTACGGGGCCCCCGCCCTGAGAGGCCGCGAGTTCAGAAGTAACCTAACATTTTTATCAACATTTACTTAAAATTTATAATTTTTAGTAATGTTGTTAAAAATGTAAGTACTTAAAATCAATTACGAAACTCTATGGGACAAGACAGGCTACATGACTATTCTGTCTATTGAAAATTCTTTGGCCCGGTTTTTAAACTTTGCTGATGTTATTGTATACTTTAGCGGAACAGAAAGCTCGGAGAAAAGAATTTTATCAATAAATATAAATTGTTAAGATTAAATTGTTATTTTTTTTACAAATATATAATACCTATGCTTTTAAAAATTAAATTTACCAATATTTAACTTAAATGCACAGAGCACTATTGGGTAACTACTTCAGTGATTTATTAAAATTAAATTACAGCGTGACGATTTTTACTGGGCCCCATCCACGGAGTATCCTTTATAAACTCCATGGCCCCATCCAATAAATTTGCCACGAGCCTCAGGAGGTACAGTTACGTCGTGGCGTAACTGTACCTCCTTAGGCTCGTGGCGTGCACTGCCTAATATTTATCATAGTTTCGGAATTCGCCCTGAAAACCTATCTCAAAAACCTACGATGTATTATAATTTGCTATAGGTAGTTTAAATGGGTTTTACTTCTAGTAAGCCTTACTTTTCTGCATTAAGGTGCCCGTTCGTAGCCGACTGCAGGCAGCAGCAGGCGACGTGTCGCCGCGACACTACTGGTTTCTATGTATTTCTATGAAAACGACGTGTCGCTAGCTACGGAAGGTATTTCATAGAAATACGTAGAAACCATTAGTGTCGCAGCGACACGTCGCCTGCTGCTGCTGCCTGACGTCGGCTACGAACGTGTACCTTTAGTCATAATTGGGCATTATCAATGTTTGGTTAACTTGTAAATAACAACGTAGTATCAAAGATTTAATAGTTGATTAACATAATTCTTTATTGAGACACAAACGTTACATTGTTTTGATTTTCAATTACTAGTTAATTAGTTATAATAGTGAAAATACCATTATTTTAACAAACATGACTCATAACAAACATAAGCTAGAATAATAATTACATCAACACAATATTTTATACTGGTTTTAAATAAATTGTTAAGTACAGTCAGGGAAATTATTTATTAAGCATATTAACTCCCTACGTAATTTTGCCGTGTTCATAAAATGCCATTTCATAAAACTGTCAAAGAATGTCAATTGTGATTTGAATATTACGGACGATTTAATTTGGTACTCAATTTGTCTCAATGAATTTTCCTGACTTTACATTACAAATATAGGTAGGTAAGTAGTTAGGGTCATATTTTGTGTGCCTACATTCAACAAAAAAGTAAACCATGCAAGTAGCAAAGTTTCGCCTTAGCAGTGCAAAGATGTTAATTTCTGGGCTGGTGGTATTATTTTTTGCTGACTCTAGAATATTACAGTTAGGAGTCTTAGGAGGTACTCACAGCTATGCTCAAGAAACGTAATACTTATAGGTAACGATATTATAATATTACGCTTACAGTAGTTGTATATTATTAAATTAATTTTAAGTACCTTGAACATTTTGTTTTAAATAACACTATTTTAATAACGAAATTGCGCTAATAAATGCCTCCATCTGAAACTGTAGGGTTTTATAAATAAATAAGTAACACCAAACTATAACTATGTTTTTTAACCCTGATTTACCCTGGGCTTTAAATGATCTACTTAGGTAATAATATAAATAAGATAAAACACAAAAAAAAAATACATTTAACTAAGTAAGTACGACAGAAAATGTAAATGTATTATTTTAGCTAACGGAAAACTTTTCACAAAATTAGTTCTGTGGCTTTTAAGTTCTTACAGCAGCCTTATTCCGTAACTTAGTGACAATCGTAATGGCATTCATTTTGATATTTAACATCTTTCAGCCAACGAACATCGAGACCACTGTCAAAACGAAAGCATTCGCGAGTTGTAACGGAATTAGGCTGTTGCAGTAGTAAAATCTGCTCGAGTGGAGAAATATCCTTCCTAATATAAGGTTGAAGATGCTCCTGCACGCGTAGCATGACTATAGTACGATTCAAACTTAATGGCGGCTCGGAACATGAGGCAAATCGCTGCGCAGTAACCAATTCATGTGTCAGCGAGGTTGAGGGGCGAGGTACTGCGCAGCGAATAACGCACTTCACAGCCGCTATTAAGTTTGAATCGTTCTATACCTTAGAAACGAAAGTTTAAATGACGCATTTTAGACACAATTCAAAAAAAAAATGTAGATTAAATACAAAATTAATCAAAAGTCACGTAATCCACGTTACCATGTGCTGGGTTTCCGATTGAACGTTATGACTTTATTTGTGACAGCCAACGCACAGAGGGATTTTGTTTTGTTTATTCATATTTATTTTATTTACTGTCTACAAGATTTTAACTTGAGACACACAATTTTACTATTAATGTAAATATTTCATTATGTTTTGTATGTCTATCTTTGCCGCTGAATAAATGCTTTTTCTCATAATTTCCTACATCGACAAATTTTTATTATCATATTGTATTGTGATATGGTATACAAGGACACTTTAGCTATTATAACTTACTTGAAGTATTAATTTGTACAAAGTTTCCTTTTCCTGTAGAAGACCAAACAAAATATATTTTTCTCTATGACAATAGTCTTTATGGCGCCTTTTTAGTTAAATATAATTTAATTTAATTTAAAAACGTAAGTTCACAACCTTCAATTATTATAATGTAAATCAATAAATATTTTTATTGTTAATAGGAAAATTAAGAAATTGTTTATTATACCCACGCTTAGTCATGCACTACAATTTGAAGAGTCAGTAGTTTTGGTGTTGGAAGGAGCAGCTGTTGTAACATTATTATCGTCTTGAGCAGTCAAAACACTGCCGTGTTTTTGTAAAAACTCCAGAATAACGCCGTTGCTCCAACCAAAACCGAACTGCACGACGTATTCGCCACCTCCACCGAACTTGCCTGGATTCTCCGCATCGTACTTCTCAAACATCTCCCCGCTCTCCAGAAAGCCCCAGTGGCAAGACCTTACAAATGTTTGTGTGACTTCTAACGCCAGTGCCTTCGCCTCCTTCGTACCGATGTTATCAATGGCATTCACAACAATGCTCACTTCTGGCGGCCATACGTTAGGGAAGTCCCACTGCTCACCGCTCCTGATGAGTGATGTAGGCACACCCCCGGGGAAGTCCAGGCCCCCGGATTGTTCTAGATGGGTCATAATCCTAGGCCCGTTGGATTTCAGAAAGGTCGAACTGATGGCATTCTGCCACAGCGGTGCCACGTTCGACGAGTAGAAGTATTTCCGATGTAAATTGTCCCGAAGATCGTAGTCGTACCACATTGCATCTTCTTCGTTCCACAGCACTGCCTCAATGCTGTCCCTCCATTCTGTGGCTAACATTGCCCACTCGGCAGACTTTTGGATATTTAACAATAAAACGTTGAACACCGCCAAGTGCTGGAGAGCACCAGCGAATATGGCATTTAAATCCACAGCGATGAGGTAGCTGGTGTGAATGTCAGTGAGAGTACCGTTGTTGCTTCCATCCGGCAGGACGAACCATCGCGTTGAGAAGTCCCAACCGCTCTCTGCTGCGCTTTTAATGTCGATATAGAAATCAATGCGGTCTTGTTCACTGAAGCCGATCGAGTCATTGTAGTCTTCATAATACGACTCAGGTCGCGGACCTGCGCTTGGAGCATAATATCTGAGAAGCTTGTGGTTACAGCCATTTTTTTCAATGGTAAAGACTCTATTTTTCAGCCAAAAGTCCATTTCCTTTTCTAAATAAGGTATGTTGTTCCTAATAAATTCGATATCCCCGGTGTATTGGTGGTAAAGAGCAACAATTGCCGTCAACATAGGCGGTTGACTGCGTTGCTGATAATACCATCTGCTCCCGTTAGGAATGTGACCAAACTTATTCAAAAGTTCAATGAGATTTTCAATCATTCCTTTGGCGGTTTCGTGCATTCCACTTATGAGCAAACCTTTGATGACCCAGTAAGAGTCCCAGTAGTAAATCTCCTTAAATCGTCCTCCGGGTATGATGAATCCATTAGTTACCGGAACGAAACTGTACTGTTCAGGTTTTTCAAAAACATCTGCTTTGACTTTTCGAGCAAGAAGAGGCCAGATGTCGTTGATGGCTTTTGCGAATGCTCTCAAGGCTTCGTCTTTTATAGTGTCAAGGTATGGAGGGTTACTACAGTAGTCTGGTGGAGTCCAGTCCTCGAGCTCGCTTTCTTGAGAGAAGTAGTCGTTAACGAACTGTTTTAACTGTGCAAATGACGGATTTTGATTGGTGTCGTTCAGCAAAAGCTTGAAGTCGTTTAATGTTTTGTTTTGATCGTAAATCATCGGAAGATCGACGAAGGTCTTGGAATCGTTAAAAACCCTGGCCATCTGAACGTAATGGAGGAGATCGCTGTCGCAGTAGACTGGCTTTTCGCAGTTGGGGGGCAGGTCTGCGGCGCCAGCTAGACCGGCAGCCGCCAACAAGATCAGAAATTCCCGCATCTGAAACAAGTAACAATATCCTTTAATACAAATGCACGGAGAACGCAAGTCAAGTAAGTACCTACATAGCTGTAGCGGTATCAACATCGCCACATGCGAGCTACACGTCATACAGACGTCACGCAAATCCTGCATCGCGCAATCAGAGTTTACCGCGCGACTAGCATATATACAACGTCCCGACATCAACCGTCGGGCAGTTGCCCACCAGACACAACACCCGTCTGGTCGGAGGATCCTCCCTTTTCCATAGAGTATGAGTGAACTTTACACCCTGTTCCTCATACCTCTATACTGGTGACCCCGAACTTGAACGTCAGCGCAGCCTCCGTGCAACTAGTACAGCGTGACGTCATCATCACATCAGCATCACTCCCGCAAGCTTTAGAGCGGCGAGTCACACAACCAGCTAGCACCCACGGCTTCAACGGGTATCCTGACCACCAGCATGCAGCGACCGCGCATACCTGGTAACCACCCTCAGCCTCAGCAGCAACCTTGGCAAAGCACACTGCAGTCCCGGCCGGTCCACAAGCAAAGCCTTCAAAACCCTCTCCTGGTCGACGCCAGCAGTCAGCCTCAACCCGGCGCTGTACCACATCCGACGCACTGGAGCATAACGCAGCGCCACCCCGACTCACTGGGGAAACCTTCGCAGACAGTTCCGACTCACCGTGAACTATGCGGCACCCGGTTCCGACTCACTGGAACCGCAACTGGCCCTGGCAAGCATCGCAAGATACAAGACTCAGCCCACTATCGACCTCCGGTCTCCGGGGGGGAGTGATGTAGCGGTATCAACATCGCCACATGCGAGCTACACGTCATACTGACGTCACGCAAATCCTGCATCGCGCAATCAGAGTTTACCGCGCGACTAGCATATATACAATGTCCCGACATCAACCGTCGGGCAGTTGCCCACCAGACACAACACCCGTCTGGTCGGAGGATCCTCCCTTTTCCATAGAGTATGAGTGAACTTTACACCCTGTGCCTCATACCTCTATAAGCTGGTACGGGAAATACAACTATGCATGCAGCTATTTATTGCGAGTAGGTTTTTTTATAATAAATATATTGGGTATCAATCTATAAGTATAAGCCGTCCCTAGATTTGTAAACCAGCCGACCACAGTCGTCTTCAAACCGTGACGAATTCATCATTAACAGAATGATCTAAACGATTACTTCTTTTAATGACTCGACAAGTAATCACAACAATTACACCGTTTCATTTAACTTTTTGCACACATTAGAATATTATAATTTTTTATACATATTATAAAAAAATGTTTTATCATTTATTTGCATGGTGATTACGAAAAAAACTGTTGTATTTTTTATGTGATTGGTTAAGAAGACTGCTCACATCATCAATATCATCATGTACAATTACTTTAAATATCAATTTTTGAATTGATTTTGCAAATTGTAACACCATTATGGATCTTATGTACAGAGACTACGCAATTTTGTGTGACCATGAACCGATATCGTTTAGCATTTTTGGCTGCGGGATCACATTTTTATTTATTAGCACTATTGCCAATATTTTCTCCTTGACATACAAAAATATTTGTATTAAGTGAAACCGTGAAACAACTTTGTAGGTATTAGATAAACCACCACTGTATGTAGGAATTTGGAAAACTAATACACGTAAATAATCAGTTTTTTTTTCTGTAGGTGTACAAAAATTTATTCGCACCGGTAGAGATGATAGACCAGTCGGCAATATTGTAAGTCGAGGTCAAATGGTAATATTTCTTTACCATGGATACCATGTATCTTTCTTTTATTCCACAACAACCGTATGACACGAACTTTACACCTAAATAATGTAAACAAATCGTAAAAGAATCGGTGTAACAGTTACGTTAAATCAAGCTTGTCGTAACGTAACCACCTGGCCTTTGCTCTTTTTTTTAACACCGGTTAAAAGCAAGCAGTAAAAAATCTATTTTATTTTAAATTCCATTTACTCTGTAATCTTAATAGGTGTGAATATCAATCTTGTTTTACAAATACATACAGTCAAATTAACTTTTGTGTACCTAATTAAAGTCACTATTCATTGATCTAAGGTCACCAAGGTCGTTTGTGCCGCCAATCTATGGTGGTCAAACTTAGTCCTACTGCAAAGACAAGTTAATTTCAAATGCGATGCAAAGCGTGGTGTCACTTATCGCCAATATCAAGGCTTGAATGCTTGCTATCGCCAATGCTCCCGCAAATCTCTCTTGGGACTGATACCCAACAAACAGATGGGTAGACTTGGCGAACATGTTTTTTTTTGTGTTTAAAACATTGTTGGGTTGGATTTTAACAAGCATATTTTTATAGAGCAAAATTTTTAACAATCTGCTAATTGGGAAATTGTAAATGCTCAAGATGAACATTAAAATCAAGCCACTTGAGTTATGAATTTATGATACACTGCTTGATAGACGAACCGTCAACTTAATTAAAAGCAGCTGAAACCCAAGGAAAATGAGGACAGTCGATGGTGCAAAAAGTGCAGAAGGAGATATATCAGATGCTGTAGTGGAAACCGAACCCAAAAAATATCAAGAGGATAAGTCAGTCGCCTTAAAGAATTAGAAAGTATTTCGAGTAAAGGTATCAATTAGGTAAGTGAAGGTGACAATATGTGTTGTTAACAAAGTTGACTCACTTTAATTATTCGATGAGCCGCTATTCATAAACTGTCACGAAGGCTATTATAGTAAACACTTAACATTATAGCATATTGTTTGAAGAATATGGATAGATTGTGGTTCTTCCCAACGTATTATGTTAATGATCCAGTTCATAGAATTAATTTCTGATCATGAGAACTGTATTTGAGCCCTTTGAATGAGATCTATGGTATAATACTGGAAGTTGGAGCGCTAAAGATTTTGAATTTAGATGGAGAGAAGATGTTATGATGCACACTAGGACTAGGTTCTAGAATAGACTCTTTGCATTGCAGCAATATTATGATCTGCAGACAGCTGTTTTAGTTAGGCAGATGGGGCTAGCTAAACGGAGGTTATCTGCAGTCGCGTGTATCTTGTAAACCTGATTCATGACAGAGAAGATACAAATGAAATAGACTATTTCCTTGTTCCTTCTTATTGTCTAATTAATTTAATTATAGCTTAAGCCTTCGATTTTCTAACAATCTAAAGGAAACCTTGAAATACAATCAATCAATAATATTTAAATCGACAGTCTTGTTTTACGATTGAACGAAGCCTACTATAGTACCTAAATGCGAGCAATTGCATATTTTAAGGTTGTTTAGAATCATAAACCTGTGATTAGTTAAGATAGTGCCTCAGGATCATGTGATACTTTTACTCATATTGATTACAAACAACAGTCAGTGACATTAATTTGTATTACATAATTACGCAACATTGAATCAAGTCGATCTTTTACACACGATCCTATAATATTGACTAGCGAGACGGATGAAAGTGAAACGCCAAACGAGCCCTCCGCTGCTGGCGTCAAGTCACGTGTGCCCATTTGCTCAAACCCATTAAACTGAAAGACAGTGATGCTTGCTTATAAGAATAGAATACTCTTTATTATGTACACCATAAAAATACAAATATAAATGTAGAAATTTTACATAGGGTGACACAATGGGCGGTCTTATCGCTAAAAGCGGTCTTTTACTGACAAGCTCTTCAAGTTCAAGTTCTTTTCTTTTAAGCTTATAAGAATGGTGGTTGTACTTCTCCAGACGAACTCAGACTAATTGGCGAAGAGCGCGGTAATCCGCTGGATGTGGGAGACACAGGACCTGTTGCTGCCGTTGTGGTAATGTATGGGGGAGGCCTATGTCCAGCACTAGATATCAGACTGAATAATGGTGATGACACGAGCTCAATACATACAGCTATATGTGCGCATACGATTGAAATTACTACTTTTGTATTACAATTACATAAGGTTGATACCTTGTGCATAACAAGGTAGGCTACGCGTATCAAATACAGTTACATTTAAAATAGAAAACTATAGTTCACATGAGAACATGATTACATAAATTAGTATTATCAGCGTAAATAATTGGGTTGCGTGTTCCTATTATTATTTTTATATTTTGTCACACAGTTCGTTATCGAAGACTTTAAAATACACATTTGCTAATGTATTCAAAACGACAATCAGTTCTGTCAATGCCTTCGTTTGTTCTGGTTCCAAGGTACAGAAGGATGGAGGAGACTCATTCCTAGAAATAGCACACCTATTCAAAATCTTCAAGGTTGAAAAACCTCAACTGACCTGCGGGCTAACTACGTAACACACTAACAGTAGCAATGGGTTTCATTTTGACAGTTCAACAACATTCATTGCGTTATTTACGTTGTTGAGCAGACAAATTTTTCGAACATATGAAGCGATGGATTAGCAATAGGCTTCAAAATGATTCAGATTGTAATAGATAGTGTGTTATGTAATTAGGTGCTGAAGGGAATGTACTTAGATGGCAATAAAAGTAGAGGACGACCTTTACGAAATGATAGATGAATAATGGCTAGTGAGTCATGCATACTGGAATGTTGGTTAATAAATAAAATTGCTGCAGTAACCCGTATTTCGGAATAAGGACGGGAGAATGATGATAGGGAGAAAGGAAGGAATAATGTAGGTAATGATGACGCCTCCTAAGTAGAGAGAGAGTTGACCTTCATGCTCTGCATAAATCAAACAAGGCTCGAGGCTCTCGAAAATAACAAATAAATGCTAATGTTACAAGATAGAGAATCTTGCGTCACTGGATATGGCGCGGAAAATTTATCATTAAGTGGAACGTCGTCGGTACTCGCAAACAGGTTTTTATCTCAAATATCTCTAAATTTAAATTTTACTGCAAAAAACCTTTAAGTGGGCTCCTACTAGGTAGTCAATTCTACGAATGCCTTGTCTCTAATGTGTGACTTTTTTCACCGGAAAATTATCGAATTCACTAGACTTGACTAAAAATCAATTTGACTGCAAGCGCTAAGTAAAGTGATTTTTCAAAGTGCGTATTACTTATTGCAAAGTTTTTAGCAGAAGCAAAACAAAATTAATATCAATGATGTCCAAAGAGGTATTTTGAATGCGTTTTCAGCTTCTCAAAATAAGTAAATATACCTACTGACTGACCACAGACCTACAAGTGAAATTTAAATGTAAAGCTTTTAGCTTTACCAAGTTTCCCAAATACCCAATCAACGTGAAAGGATTATTTTGGCGGAAACGAATGTGACCCACTTGTAATCGTAACGACCACGGTCGCTTTCGGAAGGTCATTAGTCGACTGAGAATATTATTTTCACCTCAGCACCTCACACAAGCAGGTTTTGCTGTTTAAAGACGGAGAGCAAAATTCGATTTTGCTGCGACTTTTTAATTATTTTATCTTAAGTGCCGAGAACGCTGGGCTACTCTCAAAATTCGAAAGATTTGAATTTCACTTTGTTCTGTCACTTTCACTTCGATATGAAAAAAGCGAGAGATAGAAAGATCTACCCTTTAAACATCAAAATCTGCTTGTTTGAGGTGCTGAGGTGAAAAAGAATCGGGACAGTCTTTGGGGACTGCCGATAGAAGTAAAAACTAAGTAACTTGTAAACCTGCACATGGGAAGCGTGCGGTGACGATGACGTGAGTTCCATGATTATTGTTCACCCAGAAAGTGCTCAACGCGCCTAAAGAAGTTTTCACTTCAATAACTGTTACTTACTTTTAATTCAGTGTCTAATAATCCTGCACCATTACTTATTTATCTTCTTAAGGAAGAACTATACACTAACTCACACACACTTCACTTCACTTCTTCAATACTTGAATAAAATTACAGTTCGAAACTGTAATTTTATTCAAGTATAATATTGATAGAAGAGGTACATTTTACAATTTTGACCTCCAACCAAAATGCAATTTGCAAAGATACAGTTTCCTTACATCTCATAAATCAACACAATGAGTATAGAGAACTGTCAAAAAGAAAGTTATTGCGATTGCAAGTGAGTAACAGAATAGGAACGCAATTCACGGTGAATAAAAGATAGGTATATTATGACTTACTTATAGACTAATAGGCTGTCATTGATATTAATACGATAGTATAAACCAGTAAGTTAACTATACTAGGTATAGAATTACTGCTAGATAAAAGGCACACCTGCGGGGTAATTACGTAACACACTAACAGTAGGAATAGCTTTCATTTTGACAGTTCAACAACATTCATTGCGTTACTTACGTTGTTGAGCAGACAAATTTATCGAACATATGAAGCAATGAATTAGCAATAGGCTTCAAAATGATTCAGATTGTGATATAAGTATTACAATTTACAAAGTAATTCTTACATGTGTCCGTACCACAAAGCTCTAAGCCACACAATTGTAACGGAAAAACCTTACAAGTATGTAAATTGTAGTCACGGACTAGAAAAAAAAGACGGACGCGCCACGCGTATCGAAAGTGAAGCACTATAGACGTATAGACCGTTCGTACAAACATGCCTCACGCACACATTTGCATCATAAGGTGCCATTACGCGGCAGTGCTACGGCATCATTGTAGGTAGGTACTGTTTACGTCAAGTAATAAAATAAAATAATGCCTGCTTGTGTTGTGAAATGGTGTAAAAATAATTCTACATCCCAGAAAAGGTGTCAAGGAATAACATAATTATCACAAGTAAGACACTTATTTACCCACACACACACACATACATCGCTACGGTGCGTCACTTTCGATATGCGTGGCGCGGAGTCCATCTTTTTTTTCTAGTCTTTGATTGTAGTCTACAATTTAAATATTTGTAATTTCTGTGTTACGCAAAATTTTCTATAATTTAACAATTTTGTGGAATTGTAGACTTGTACAGTTTTGTGGTAGGTATAGGGCCCTGGCATTGTGAATCGTGTTCCAATCCTGACCTATACCCACAATTCCTCAACGTCCTACCATCACAGTCCTTACTAAATATTTACTAACTGACACTCAAGGGCTGCCCTTACTTACTAAGTAAAGTAACCTTTTTCTAATCGCTCTCGTTCCATATTTCCCTATTGACGAGCGCCCTCGCCCTTGCTTTTTATCAGACAATTGATGGTCTCATGCTTGACATTCAGTTGATGTTATTTGCTTATTTAGCGGACTTTTTACAATGTTTCCTACGTGGTAGATGAAAAGGGTTCTTCATGTCTGGTACGGTCAGGGAAATTAATTGTTAAGCAAATGATAACCTACGCCAATTTGCCGTGTTACTTAAAGCCATTTCATACAACTGTCAAATAGAGACAGCTGGGATTTGAATATACCTACGGACAATTTATGTTGGTAGTCAATTTTCCTGACTACAATAATTACAATATAAGTACCTACATTATCTTTTCAAGATCACGCGCGGAATGGTTTAATTTTTACCGGCAATGATATAATTTACTTCCATAAATTAGTTTTAAAAAAAACGTGTGCGGCCGGGGGAACCCCGTCAGGAACGAAGTTCCTTACGTGATACTCGCACGCACACACACTCGTGTATAATAGAAAGAGACAGAGAGAGAGAGAGAAAGTCGCATGGAGGAGGCATTTAATAACGCTTTTTCCTTACGGGACGATTTCTACCAGCCAACTCCAACCGCAAGCCGCGTTAAGGAACTTCGTTCCAAAACGCTTTTACACGTCAAAAAACCTTATGTTTTAACACTTAGTGTTAAAGCATAAGTTTTTTCGTCACACAATTTCGTCGAAACACCGATCTAGGATCGGTGTTTCCTATCCGACTACTCTGAGAAGAAAGACGGAGAAAAAAAACTCAGAGGTCAGTCTCTTTTAACTACTTCTGCTTTCTCTACATCTAAAACAAAAGTTCTAAGAAAGTAATATCACTAACCACATATTATCTTGACAGACACAGAATTAATCTTTAACAACAGTATTAAATACTAAGACGGCCTTAGAATCCATCATTAAATACGCAAACTAAGTAGTACCCATAAATCATTAAGTAGGTACTATTCTTTCCTATCTGACAACATCCAAATGACGGTGACGGAACAACAACAGCTAAGGAAGCTGCCCTAAATGTAAAACTATAAAATGATGAATGGTGTTGATTCGTTCCACAACGCATTTGAAGAGTTCTAACTGCTTATTGTCCGTCCTAATCACTTATTGAATTGTTACGTAGAACAAAAATTATATACCTAGACAATGTTAGATTTATTTATATCTCTAACATCATAGAAAAAATATGAGTATGAATGTGGTTGGCTATAAGAGTAGAAGAAGACCAAAGAAACGAGGGATGAACTGTGTGAATGATGATATGGTTAGAAAGGGGGTGACTACCGAGATGACGACTAATAGAAACGTATAGAAGAAAATGACATGTTACGCTGATCCCAAATAAATTTGGATCAGCCTTCGTTGGGCTAGGGCAAGATAATGATGAAATAATAGAAAAAGAAGTAGAAAAAAGAAAGAAGGTGAAGAAGAAAAAGCTTTAGAGCAGGATATTTAAGTTAATGGTGCCGATTCTCTTGTCACAAAATTATCTAAACTAGACTAAAAATCACTAAAATTTAGTTTAATCCCGTCGAACGACGATTTCTCAATCTGAAATAGACTAAAGTGACACGACTTAACTATATTTCAGTTTGACAGCACTAAGATGGCACTGAATTATTAGTTTAGTGAAAATGCCAATTTTGCTATTCTGAATTTGACGTTTTTAACCAAAAATTTTGGTTGTCTAACTAAACTTGGCTATTTTTAAAAGCGATTAAAAAGGTGTGAACTAAAATTTGTTGTCATGAACTAAAATTCACCATAACACCTCGACTTCAGGTGCAAAAACAGTACTGTATATTTTTTTTCATATAATATCTCGAAAATGGTGTGTCCTATCGCAAAAATAATGAAAATTTCGACCCCCTTTATAAAATGCTTAAAGCCTTAAAACTTTCCATAAAAAAAGTGAAAAAATCCATATAAAACACGTCGAGGCTGCCCACCACGCGTGTCCCCGGCTTTTAAAAAAAAAACACGGTGTATGGCAAACAAGTACCACGTGGACTCGCGATTGTTAAATTAAATTTTAGATGCGTCAAAATATTTTTTAAATTTAGTTTTTTTTTGCAGAATAACTTTAAGATTCTCATAGCCAAAAGTAAGGAATTTTAGTGATAGTTTAGTTAGTTTAGTTCGGTGTACAAGAGAATCGGCACCTCACGAACTCACGACCTTATAACCAAAGGTCTTGCGTGTGTGTAATCATATTGGCACCTATAAAACTCAGTTTCAACAGCAATGTTGCTTACAGGCAGTTCTTATTTCCCAAAACCGATTCAATAAAAAGGATCTCTACCTGCTACTACCGGTTGAATCTTGTTTTTGTTAATTCTTGTATTATTACCAATATTTTTGTTTTATTTTTTTTATTCACTCTTCATTACATATTTTTTTGTTTTACTTTAATTCATTAACTTAACTTTTAGTTTGATTTTGTTAATAATAACCATGTACGATCTTTTTGGATATAACGAAAATGTACAACTCTGATCCCCAAGATACAGACTAACGTCTAGTTGGGGGATCACCCTCCAAATTGCTTTAAATGACGTACTTGAATATTAATAAATAATTTCAATTTCAATTACTACAAAAATTATTTGCAAGAGCAATAGTTTTATATAAACTACGATCAACAATACTGTTTTCCTGTGTAAAATTAATTTAATCTGCATCTAAACAACAATATTGTTTTCGGTTTCTGCAAATAACTTTATCTGCATCAATCAACATGAAACACGATTAAATGATAAGCACACAGGCTATGTCACAAACAAAACAATTCAATTATCTTATCTATCCAGTCAGGTCGAAACATCACAATGTTGTCTTTAAAGGACCAAGTAAACGAGTCGTTGCACTCGACTGTACTTACCTTAACAATCAATATTAACGGATTCCTCTAGACTTCAAAATTATATTCAAAGTATATTATTGTAACGCACTATAGTATGAACCGTCATCCCGATTGTACACACGGCTACCTATCAAGCTATACATTTCCAGTTTAAGCTGACCTCTCATTGTACGGAAATCCTATACAGTACGAGATCAGCTTATACTGGAAATTGTATAAATTGATATGTAGCCGTGTGTACATATTATATTCCTCAACCTATTATTCTACAGTTTTTTTTTTACTAACCATTCGTAGCAAAGATGAAGGACCGATGGACACAAGGCCGAAGTCATCTACTTACTAGTAAGGTTGCACAAAACAACGTTAGTAAATCAGAGTAGGACCTAGGGTCGTAAGTAAGACTAGAATCCTAGGAAGAAACCGCATCCTTATTCCAAAATGCAATCGCAACAGCTTTCGTTTAACAATTGAACGAAATTGCGATCACATTAATTATAAGGAGAATTTTTGTGCATTAAAAAGAGATAAAGCAACTTTATTATGCTCCTGGTGTACAGAGTCATCTATATTTGACATACACATTACGAAATCAGGTAAATAATCTAATTGTTTATGATATTGACACACAGCGCAATCTGCCTTGTTACAGCCATTTGAACTGTCAAAGTATATTGTGAACATACGTACAGTTTAAGCTGGTAGTCACTTTGCTAAACCATCAATTTCCCTGACTGTACAACAAAAATAGGTGATTCAGTTTCTTATTCAGGCGGAAGGCTAATTTTCCGGGCACGTATAACCACAGGTTGGTCATTGTCAACCAATGAATAAGTAGGTTCCGAATCAAAGAGGAAAACCCTTTTTTCCTTAAGATATGTATCACGTCACGTCTAGTCCATTTGTCATTGCATTAAATTGTTTGAAATAAACAAGTATAATAAATAACCTAAAACGTCACTTTTGACTTACCTATGTAAGTACGTCATTCTTGCAGGGAATGGTTTTACTGCTTACCTACATAGGTATGTAGAAGAAGAAAATAAGGAAAACGACACATTTTCAAACGTCAACATTGTATATTTGTTATTAACGGTGAAAAAGTTCACTGGTGAATATTACATATTACTTACATTCATATACAAATTATACGTATACAAAATGAAGCTCTATAAATAACTAGATAAAAGGTCTTGTTTATTTTTTCACAAGTCGTCGATTTATTAAACGTTGTCAAGAGGTTAATTGAACTTACCCTAATCTACTGACAGATCTATTATAAACTAAATTTAAGGTCAGTAACCGTTAAAATCATGTGACAAATTATCAATTACAATAAAATGAATGATGACCAAAAACAATAAAGCTGAGCGCGCACTACGAATTTTAATCGTTGCGGATAATAATCGCAAATCTGGGAACAATACTACAATACTAGAGTCCGGGACTCCGGGCACTGTGGTAAAAAATCGCTTGAGAAATAGCTTGAATTCTTTTATTATTTTTAAAATCGCAACGATTAAAATCGTAGTGCGCGTGTAGCCTTTGACAGAAGATCGACAACCGGTGCTGGCCATCTATAAGGTCCAGCCACAGACACACACATGTAAACCTTGCAGTAGTAGGTATATAATTCAAAGTACTCTAGATTTAAGAGCTCGATCATCTTATAAAGCGCATACGCACACGTGTATCAATTAATTAAATATATTTTTAACTAGCTTTTGCCCGCGGCTTCGCTCACGTTAATTTAGACTTTGACAATCAATTCGGGTTATAATTAAATTATGATTCAAAAGACACGTGGCGCCATCTATTATCATAAGAACGTTATTGTTGTTTTCCTCGGGAACAGTACTTTTGTGGGGATGAAAGGTACCCTATGTCCGTTTCTGTACCCCTGACAACGTATATGCAAAATTTCAGGATGATCGGTTCAGTGGTTTAGGCGTGAAAAGGTAACAGACAAACAAACTTATTTTCGAATTTATAATATTAATAAGTAAGGATAAGGACAAGTCTTTAGGTTCATATTCGACTAGATATTCCCACTATTAACTAAATTGGTTGACAGTTGAGACAAATAACAGCAGCCAATAACACACATGCCATGAGATTTAACAGGAGTTAAATTCAATCAGCTTTTAGAAGTGGCCAAAGGAATCCCTGATTCACGCTGTAAGGGTACTTCAAAAGATGAGTAAAGTTATTAGTACACAAAGCACCTGCTTCTGGATAATAAATCACATGTTCGGCAATATGTCAGTATGGTGCCACTTCATGTAAGTCATGTTCTACTGTGATATCTCAAGTTATTTTGTGTTGGGCTCGTCTTTAGCTATCTCCACTGATAAGATATGTATGTATCATCTTCAGAGCCCTATTTCACTATGACCACTTAACGATTCCTTTCTTCAAAACCACGTCAATTACTTATCTAACCACGACATCTGCTAATAACGTTTTCTCTATGATACAATAAACGAAACCGTTTCTACAAGACACGATATTGACGTGGTAAGATTACGCGGGAAATAATAATTACCGTACAGAGTTGGGGCCTGCGGGGTAATTACGTAACACATTAACAGTAGGAATGGGTTTAATTTTGACAGTTCAACAACATTCATTGCGTTATTTACGTTGTTGAGCAGACAAATTTTTCGAACATATGAAGCAATGGATTAGCAATAGGCTTCAAAATGATTCAGATTGTGATAGATAGTGTGTTATGTAATTACTTAATTAGGGCGCCGGTCTACGTGGCACTTACTTGAGTAGTCAGTCGAAATTTCAAGTGATTTTAATTGTAATTCACTACCACAGTTACATAGGCAGGTACTGAAAAATGTACAGTGTCAGTCAGGCAAATTAGGTAATTGTCAATCAAATTGACACGCTACGTCAATTTGCCCTGTGTTATAGCCATTTCATGCAACTATCAAATAATGACAGTTGTGATTTGAATATCCGGACAATTTATGTTGGTAGTCAATTTGATTAACAATTAATTTCAGTTTTTTTTTACCTACTTGAGGATTACTAAGCTTCTTAATTACTAATTGTGTGCTTAATAGGCTCTATATTTTTTTAATTCTCTTTTTGTGGCTCATTTACGGGTCAGTGGCTTAGGCCCGCAGTGGTCGACGCCCCCGATTCGATTAATTTAATATATATATTTTTGTGCTTTTTCACTTAGTACAGTAAATGACAAAAGTGTTTCACCATAATAATAAATTATTTTTCCTAGTATTTAGATTTTTAAGTCTTAATAACTTTTTCTCCCCATCTTTTATAGGTTTGCTGTCATACAATGAAATGATACACTTCTCAAGTACTTAAATTGCATTTGATACCTTGTATATGGGAGTGCTACAAGGGTAGGGACATTTTGTCCCTTATTCTTACCATATGGAAATTTTATCTTTCAACTTCAACCAACTGAGCCAAACCAGTTCTTGGTAACAATAAAAAATTCGTGTTTTTGTCCAAAAAAATGAAAACAATAAGGAAATATGAATAGATATTATGTCTATCTCATTCACACCAGAGTCAAGTTATTGAATATTGCAATATGTAACTGATAAGAAAGTTTAGTGTGTCATCTCACAGTGACGATCGAAGGTCCTTCACAAGGGCTCGTGCGAAATAATTACAATATAGTTGAAAATAGACTTGGTGGAAAAACATTGTTGCACGCTGGATTTGCGTATAATATTCATAGAAAAAATCAAAACTCTAGTGTGTGGGTGTGTGTGAATAAAAGATATGGCCACTGTGGTCATGCAGTTAAATTGATAAATGAAAGTGACAACGTTCAAATGATAAAAGGAAATAAGCCTGAGTGTCAGCCGGATGTATAAAAAACGACATCAAAATTCTTATGAATGACTTAAAGAGATAATTCACAACTAATTTTGGCTCCATTCAAAAAATGTATGAAACGAAAATTGCAAATTTACAAAGTGAAAAGTACAGTGACAAAATTCCAAACTACAACAATATTAAAAAATAATGAGGAAAATCCAATATAAAAGCATTTCTATGTTATAAATATAATTATGATTTAATATTATAATCAATATACATTTATTATTTTTGTAAAACATTTTTGTGCCTGACAGTACATTTGATCAATAATTGCTTTGAATTAAATTAATCGAATCGGGGGCGTCGGCCACAGGTGCCTCGACCACTGGGGGCCTAAGCCACGGACCCTCATTTACACTCTGCTGAGATTTTAATAAACAAGAGAGTTTTTTTTCTTCCCTTAGGTTCTTTTCTCTATCAATATGATCGTTACGAAGTAAATGCTATCAATAACAATAAGTTGTTTTCATCGTTTGACATATTATTTTCTGTACCACTTCAATATAGAAGTGCTTAGGTATAGATAGCTGGCTAGCAAAGTAAATCCCCGATAGACACCTAATAATTTTTCGTGGAAATATGCATCAAAATACTTTACAGCCTCTTCTCTGACCAAGACCTTTGGGTTATAAAATACAATACAAAAATGCATTTATTTGTGTGCCTATATACCTAACCTACATAAAAATTCAATCGTATAAAATATCTTTACCTATCTAGGTATACATACATTTTTTATTTTATTTTAGGTATGTAAACCAATATTTTTATTAATTTGTAAAATGGATCAGATGGGCCGGATACTAAACTTATAGTAAAACACGTGTTTCTAATTTCCGAAAATGAGGAAAAAAAACACTCGTGATAACTTAAATCAAGAAAGATTGAACGTGTTTTATAATAATTTAATTAATTTATTATGATAATACGTTTCCTTATTCAGGTTTTACCGGCTATCTGTAAAACAACGACAAAAAGTCTTTATTATTTATTCAATTCTTGTTTGTCTCTGTAGGTATTTTAATTTATAGGACCTTTAAAAAAATGTTTTGTAAACAAGGCAAGAACCTCAATTCAAAAAAAAATTGCCAAAGTAGAATTGGCGCCTACGCGTGTTTACCAGAATTGAAAAAATATGATACATTTTTTTTTAATGAAAACGAAAAGAAAAGGTTTATTATTATTATATTTATATTATTAAGTATAAGTAACAAGTTAACGTTAACAACTAGTGTTACTCATTTTATTCACTAATATCTACTGTAATCACATCAAAAATGTATGCCTTCTATGCCTAAGAGTAAGATTAAACAAAGTCTTAAGTATAACCAAGTAATTTTTCAGTTATATTGATATATATTAAAGACTAAAGTTAGAATAAATATTGTGAAAACAAGAGCGTATAAACTGGAGCTCTTGTAAAAGAGCTCTTAATTCGACATCTGATAAAAGAAACATGATAAAATGATAAAGTTATCTGTTCCAAGGTCGGACAGATCTATTTCTGTGATGCAAGTTATATGACACTTTGCAATTTATGGTACTTTTTTACTGACACTTGGTTTGGTACAGTTTCAATTTAAAACATAACATCACGATTGTTTTCTCCGAAGAGATAGACAGTTGGGTACCTAGATAGTAATTTCGCCAGTTATGTTAACTCCGATGTGAGCCTCCCTTACATCAAGGTCTAAAAAGTACTAATACTATAAGAAATTGGGTTCCTAGGTTACAGTTTTAAAGTTAAGAATGTAATCTACAGTAATCATTATTAAGCCAGATACTCATTCAAAATTTGAGTTTTGCCTGCAGTTTTGCATTGTTACAATAATGACATTGCAGTTTCATTATCGTAAAGGTGTAATAAAAAAATGACAATTTTATAACAGTTAAACATTGTATGTGAAGGTAGCATTTGCGGTACCTAAGTATTACGACCGTAAGTGATGTGGCTTTCTATACCTCTAGATACTTATGGCCGAATATAAAAAATAAGACGAGCATTTTGGTTACCTACTTCAAGCCATTCAACCCAAGTTTTCCTTAACAGGGGGCAAGTCTACTAATTTACAAACGTCGCAATGGTCTCTGCATTGTGAATTTTTGACAGATTTGCCATACAAAATCTGTCAAAAACTAACAATCACGAGACAATTGCAACGTTTGTAAATTAGTAGACTTAGGCCCCAGATCAAAAGGCGTCATTGTTTTTCGGACACACAGAAAACTGTCTCAAATTGTATTGTTGTCTTATATGAACATGTAAATTTTTTTCCATCATTTGAAGCATCAGAAAAAAGAAACATTAGCAGTTTTACGAGTTAACGGCCTCAAACTGCGGGACCAAAATCATACTTATTTAAATACTTGTATTCGGAAGGTTTTTTAAAAGCCTCACGCATCTATTTATATCACAACCGGTGTTGTTTTTACATATTCGCAACACATATACTAAACAATTGTAATATGAATATTCAACCTTGACATGTTAATCTTGTTTTATTTTCCTCAAAAATATTAATTTATGTTCTCTATTTTTTATTTTTATCGTGTTTACACCTAGTTATATGTGCATGCTGTGGTCTCCTGTAATTGCAGCAGCATACGTAAAATAACCTTTTTTATTATTGTGATTTATATTGTATATGTGTAGTGTATCCTTGGTTGGCTCAGAGTATGTAATATATTTAGTTATATTCTCTACGTTTTTTGGAGATCCCAAATTAATAAATAAACACTAATTAAAATATCCTAGTACTAAATAGGTTTTTTTTGTTAATTATTATCTTATAAAAAGTACATGTGCTAATACCACATCTGTGTTCTATTTAAAAAATGCAAATCGTTTATTTAAATAAATTAATGTGAGTGATAATAAGAAAAAAAAGTGATAAATAAAATCGTATATCTAGTATAATTTTAAGATTCTTTTCTGATACTGTGAAAAGTAATGTTTTGGAAAAAAAACATATTCGGCTTCCAAATATCCAGCCGGATATTGACAAAAAAAGTGTATGGTACATCACTTGACAAGGTAAATCAACCCGCTGGCCGCTGTCATTAACTTCAATTACAGTTTAATTACTTTATTACCTACAGTGCGAAAATCTGCAGCCGCAAATTATCTCTAATTGGTGTATATTTATAGCTGACTGATGTATTAATAATATTATTCTTCAGACTATATTGTAACTTCTAGGTACTTCTTCCTTAGGTTCTTTAACATTATAATTAAAAGAGAAAAAATATCGTTATTGTTTGTTTTGGTCATCAAATAAGGTTACTAAACTTACGTTAATAATTAAGTTATATAATCACCTAGATAAAACATAAATAGATTTTTCAATCTTTCCTAATCTGTGGGGGTGAAAAGATGGCACACAGTTTATAGGAAAAATCTTATTCCTTTTGTTTAAACTTGAAACTTGGCAATATTTACATCAGTAAATAATAAAGACTGTAACTTTTAGTTTTTTAAACAACGCCTCACAGGAACAAATTTTACGCGCTGTCGGATTAACACAAAAAAATAAAAACTATGAATTTCAGGATTTTAAAAAATCAACTCCTATTGGGGAGGAAAAGGGTAATAAAGTTTGAAGGGGTGGATTAATGAGTATAAAATTTGGTTAAGTCATAGAATGGAAACGTACCAAACGCTTTTTAAAATCATGCCCTGTCGTGGTGAAAAAGGGAGGACACAGTGTATTTGAAAAATCTTATTCCTTTGATCTATATATATAGCTTAAAATTTGGCCAGAATACTTATATCTTTTAATAAATGATAAAGATCGTATACATTAATTTTCGAAAACTGAACTTTCAAAAGGGGTGGAGGGATGTTACAATTTTTTGAGTAAAGTACTAAATCCACGCGGACGATTTCGCGGGCAAAGTGCTAGTTTATTATAAACTGTATACCGGTAAAATTATACAAAGTGACTATTTTCACCTTCATGTCTACGGTTTGAAGGGACTCCCTATGACAAAACTCATAAGGATTCCCTCCTTAATCGTCATTATTTTAGATTATCAATCCCTCTTATTATTTCTAAACAATTAATCCTGCATTCCTGTTGTCCCCGTATGCCATTATTGACGTAAGAATGCTTTTTAACTTATTAATTTGTTTGTACAAGGCAAGTGTTACAGTCATTATGTAAAACCATGTTCAGTGGATTTATCCTCATTAAAACTTTACATAACTTTATTTGTAAGTAAATATCTTCACGTTAGTTTTTCCTGCGTCAATTCTGGGGTAAGTTTATGATTGATTTAGTATTTTTTTATTTGTTACGGGCTAGTTTTGTAAATACTGAAGATTTTCTTTTCTCTAAGCCGCATCACAGAATACATAATACGAATCCGCCGCGTGAAAATCTGCGTATTGAATGTAAGAATTATTTTCTCCGGGAGGAAAATCTTTTCTCCAAAAAACACCGTAACTACCATCACAATTAGTTGGACAGATTAGCAGTGAAAATGAACCAAATAAAGTAGTGCCAATTTGGTACTCAATTTTAAATAGTCTAAAATCATATTATAATTTTCTCATAAATTGTGAGATAGAAATTGCATTTTATAATATTTCGTTGCGTTAGTGATTTAAGAAGAAGTTTATGCAGGGCTTGAAAATTAATAAAAGAAGGGTGTATCATTCATTAGAGTTTGTAGTAATAATTATTTAGAGTTTGTCAGAACGTGTTTTCCGCGGCGAAGCGCGGCTCGCGCGGTGTCCTTTTAGCAAATAGTAGGTACTTAATTAACGATTAACGGATTTATGGAAAGTTAACGGAAGTTAATGAGCCCGTTAACAATTTTTAAAGTTAACTTATAAGTTATCCGTTAGGCACTCAAAATGTTAAGTTCGTTAATTAACGATTAGATAACGGATTAACGGTCTTGTGCCGGGCAGCTTTGCCTATAACTTAATTTTATAATCGTATTTTTCTTTTAATGTAGAAAATAATCTTGACTATCGGAAAAAACTATTTTCATTTTAATCTTGACTGACGGAAAGAAACTATTAGTTGACCCTAGCCAACCTACCAACCTATCAACGCAGCCTTCTAAGGGTGCGTTGATAGGTTTTCCACCACATTTTTCACCCTAATTTTCCAGTTTTTTTTTAAACATTATTATCAGTTTCCAACTGGGCAAAAGAGACAAATTATTATTTTGAATAATAGCTTTTACATTATTTTTGTTTAATATGAAATTAAATTATAAAACCGCTTTTCAGTTGTTAAATAAACCCTTTTCCAAAAAAGTAAATCAGAATCATTCGATTCAGTTATTGAATTTTTGTTTTTTTTTTATATTGCGGTTTCTGGGTTTATTTGCTTCCGCACATATTTTATAAACCTAAAAAATAAACTATCCTAATTAATATTGACTTACCAGACCAAAATTTTAAAATATGTGGATGAAATGTGGTGGCGGCAGTATTTTCTTTTGGAAAAATATATTTCAACTTGATGCCATATTTTGCAGTTTGTGAATCTGATGGTTAATTTTTGTTTTATTAAAAAAATAAAAAAAAATAAGAATAAAATAAACTTAACAATATCAGCTTACCATAGAAAAGGACATCATTCACTTTACAGGCTTCAAAAGACAGTTCGTTCTAACCAACTCTATTTCGTAAAAAAAAACACGAAATAATTAAAACTGCACTACAACAGTGTTTTTGTTCCACTGGTACAATAATACTATTAAATTATCGTATGATTCGTTATCGATTTGACATCTCGTAGCAGTAATCGATTACATGCGCACGAGTCGCGAACGCGGACACGACTGTGCGAGTGACAGTGACTGCCTTGAAGATCACTCGTAAATAGATGCCAGGTGCGGAAAGACCACGCTTTTATACTTTACTTTACCTGATAAGAAGATCGCAACTACAATAAAATAACCCAAAAGGTATTATTTTTTAATTAGAATTGTTTTAAAATTTGAATGCCATTATGCATATCTTTTGGGTTAATTTATTTTGACTCCTCGTGGACGGATTCTTTTTCCTCACCTTCTTTGTAATTTAAGAATCATGAAAATTATTTTAGTACGATTTTTGTACCCTAATAAGAAAAAAAGTCTAAAATTATACGTATCGGTGAAGTAAATGACCTATTTTTAAGTATCTAGGGGTGCCCTAAGTAAATAAAGCGACGACCGCGATCGCTCGATCTTGAACTGCGCAGCTTTTTAGAAAATTCAGCTTTTCTTAGTTCACCTTCAGAATATACAACAAAAGTTTTTTATTTAGCGGGTCATAATTGATTGAACCCTTTCCTTTGCCGAGATTAAAGGCTCGCGCAGACAGGGGGACGCCGCGCCGCAGTGCGACGCGATTCTAGTAGAACTATTTCCATGAAGTTTTCATAGAAATTGCTATACTAGAGTCGCGTCGCGCCTGTCTGTGGGAGGCTGAACTCATCTTCAGTTGTGAACTCATGATGCCTATCAATATAAAAAGACTTTAAAAAAAAAACAACCGACTTCCAAAAAAAACACTAGGTACGGTCACCAAAAGTGATAAGTAACCAGGGTCGTTGGATATAATTGAAGTTTAATAGGAAACCGATGGACGTTTTCGAATAAAATTAATTTTATTATTAGAAAACAAACAGTTAATTTATAAATCAAATTAAATTTAATTCAAAAACATTCATCGGATTCTTAATAAAATTCCACTGTATCCGACGACCCTGGTTACTTATCTCTCTTGGTGACTGTACAAAGTGAAAAATAACTTTAATTTCGGAAGTCGGTGTCTTGGATCTGTATTTTAGTATTTTGACACCGACTTCCGAAATAAAAGTTATTTTTCACTTTGTAGTGTTTTGTGGAAGTCGGTTGTTGTTTTTCTAAATAAGTTTTTTATTTTTCACTTTTTAGTGGGTCAGATAATAATTTATCTAAGTTACAATAGCCTCAAGTGCTCATCACCTTTTACAAAATATTTATTTTCCCGATGCAGGGAAAAGAGGAGTTCTCTTGGTAAAAACCAGAAGAACAGGAGCTGATGGTGAAGCCACCATCAGCTCCATTTCACCATATGCATTGTGACAATCATAAATTGCTTAGCGACCAACGAAAGAGCATTACTAGAGATGACGCGATTACGCAACTTAAATTCAGTCTAAAATTGACGCATCAGCATGACTAGTAGGTAGTGGTTGTCCTATGTAAAACTTCCATCTTAATTAGGTATTATTTTTGTACGAACTAAACATTTTGGCATATTGAACCATATGAAGTAAGCCCAACAAAAGGTAACTGCTGTAAATCGTTGAGGAATTCCCTCGACTGTCTATGGTCTCCATCATCAGACTTGTAATGGCACTTATAACCTATATGGGTGCAAAGTTCTGATCAATATAAATTAATCAAGCCCAAACACAAGGTAACTGCTGTTAATCGTTGAGGAGTTCACTCGACTGTCTTTCGGCTCCATTATCAGATCGACTCCAGACCTTCATTAAATTGTAGCGCTTTAAAATACTTAATGTAAAAATTAACAAACGCACTAGTCACCCCTACGATTTTTGAAGGTTCCCTTCGATTTCTCTGGGATGCCATCATCAGATCCTGATTTCCTTATCATGGGACCACCCTTGGTATATCTCATTTCCAACAAAAAAAGAATCATCAAAATCGGTTCATAAACGATGAAGTTATCCGCGAGCACACATTAAAAAAAACTTTTTACAAAAAAGCAATCCACTTCTAAAGAAAACAATAAAAAACGTGAAAAATAACTTTCAGTTCGGAAGTCGGTGTCTTTAGTTTTGTATTTTGGTTTTTGGCCACTGACTTCCGAAATTAAAGTTATTTTTCACGTTTTATAGTCTTTTTCTTAGAAGTCGGTTGTTATTCATGTGTTGTACTCATGATGCGAAGCATCAGAGAGTGCTTTACGATCGAAAAAATATTTTCGCCTCATTTTGGCGGCTATTTTTATTATTATAGCCTTGTTAGTTCACGGAATCAAGATATTTTGCATACTATTGTCGAGATAATTTAATGGAGATTAATTTCATACTTTTTAAAAATTGATTAACTGCAATAGAATTGGAAAAAAATACCAAAATAGGTCAAAAAAAATTCCTGTCCGTCATGTGTGAAACCCGGAAACACTGTAACTTGTGAAAAAATCCATTATTTGACTTAATTTTTTTTTTTTTAATTCTAATCGACAATTGTAGGTCACTGAATGCAAATGGCTAATTAATTCAGTGTCGTTTAATTACAATTAATAAAAAACGAATACTACAAGACTGTACATCTATTTATATCCATAGAAAATTAACATATGGATGGTGATATATCTATAGATATTATGTACATTTATTCCACCAGGGGCGCTTGTGCAGTACCTTCTTCCTACTACAGCTGTTTTTTCGGCAATTAATTTTGAACGACTTAGGTTTTTTTTTTTTTTTTTTAATAATTCATAATTAAATGAGCATTATGAGTCGTGCACTTTTGGATTTTCCATTTTTTTTTTAAATTAACTGTTTAGTTGTAGTCCCTACCCCACACAAATTCGTACACCACTACTTAATAATATGTAAATAACAGTGACAAGTAAGTGGAAAAAAATACGTAGTATTAAGGATAACTCAAAAACTGCTGGTCAGAACTTAATCAACTTTATATGGGACCACATGTGAAGCACCAGCTTTCAAATAACAAAACATCCATATCGGTTCACCTAGAAAAAAGTTCTGAGCAAACACACATTAAAAAAACATACAGACGAATTGAGAACCCTCCTCCTTTTTTGAAGTCGGTTAAAAAGCTTAAATGAAACTTCTTCTGCTTGCCATTCAATAAAGTAAGCTGCTAACGGCATCACATTGTCCCCGTAAATCATTCGTGAGGATAGGATAGATTTGTGCCCCACAAATCTCACAACGAAAATCACAGTGATCTAGCGCCTACCTATATAGCCCAAAGCGGTAGGTAGAGAGTGTTAGAGTTCACCCACATTTCGTCAGTTATGTTTAAGTCGCATGAAATGGAAAAAACGAAAACGGGGTGAAATGAGGACAAATCCAAACTTCACTTCGGGACTAAGAATTTTCGAATAGGAAACTCAATAACACTTTCCGACCCGAGTACCGAACCCGTTTACCGATAGGACCTCTTACTTGACCAACGATTAAGCGACATTTTTCAGACGTGGTGAAAATTGCATTACCATTCAGCATAATCAGCCTCTAATTTTCCCAATGCTGGGACACATAAGCCTCCTCTCTATGTGAGGGAGTGGGCCGTAATCCACCACGCGGGCCCAGTGCGAGATGATTTTTGATGGATGCCACGTCATGTCTTCGAATTTTCAGTTCTAGGATATTCGGCCTTCTTTTACATTGGCCATTCTGGGCAAGCGCCCAGGGCCCCTCGATTCATGGGACCCCCTATTTCATGCCAGCGTCGGAACTAGGAGCTATCGCAGAGGCAGGGTGCTACAAATCTCGAGCTCGATTCGCTCGCTCTTGCATCCTAGATTCTCCATAGGGCCCCAGTATCCTAAAGTGCCCAGGGCCTCCAATAGGTTAAAAACGGCCCTTAGGATATGCCGGTTTCCTCAAGATGTTTTCCATCACCGTTTTGAGAGCAGTGGTGATGTTATAATATAGACAAAGTTAATTGCCTGTCTGGGTGTGAACCTTCGACCTATATCACTTAAGACGCGGCAGTTTCCACTGGGCCCCCACTGCTCCACTCCACTGCATAATCTTACGTGCGGATTTAGTCAATATATATATTTTTTCACAACCGGCGTGCGTTATTGGACCAGATGTATGAACGTAAACGAGGCAAAAGGAGTATGTAAGGATCGTAGCAGGTGGCGTTCTGTAGTTTCTGCCTACCCCCATGGGAAGAAGGCGTGAGTTTATATATGTATGTATATTTTTTTTAATTCTTTTTCAAACGCATAAATTAATTGTATGCTTGCGATAAAAAATCCAATTCTAATTGGCTGTTTTTGTGGGTTTCTGTTTCATTAATATTAATTAAGTTACAGACTTTGCAACGGTTCTTATTTTTAATGTTTGGCGAAACATTGGATACCTACATCTTCTTAACTTTTGTTTTTATTTAAGATCTTTATTGCTGGTAGGTGACTGACCTACAACCTTACGTAAGGTACTTTGGAACAGAACCTACTAGTTAAAACTATAATACACTCGAGAGCAATGAATCCGGGTCACTTAAAGAATGTTAAAAATCTCGGAAACTAAAAATGATAGGTTAATGCAATAAATTGTATTTAATAGACAATGTAATACTCCTTAAATGAAAGTAAAAAAAATATGAGTCACCATACATTTTATTAACACAAAATTACATAAAGAAAAAAACTGCTGATCTCTCCTTAAAACAAAAATAGGAAACATGAAATTTTTGAACTTTATTACGATTTTCTTGAATTTTAATACTTCGTATTGCCTCCTCGTGCTTCCATTACTGCGTTTACGCGGTTTGGCATGCTGTACACCAAGTTCCTTATACGATTTTGGGGAATATTCTCCCATTCCTCTGTGAGAGCAATTTTGAGCTCACGAAGCGTGATTGGGAGAGGGTTTCGTTGTTTTACGCATCTGCCTAGCTCGTCCCAAGCATGCTCGATCGGGTTGATATCCGGGCTGCGCGCTGGCCACTCCATACGAGTAATGTTCATCTCTTGAAGGTAGTCATTCACAATCCTACCTGTATGAGGTCGGCCATTGTCATGCATAAATATAGCATCCTCACCTAAATTGACCATAAATGGACCAACGTGATCATTGAGGATTTCTTCCACATATCTTACGCTAGTTAAAGAGCCGTTTTCTATGATCACCAGCTCTGTGCGACTTTCAGAAGAAATTCCGGCCCACACAAGTACAGACCCACCACCGTAGGCTACTTTTTCTTCGATGCATGCTTACTTGAATCTTTCCCCTGGTCTTCGATACACTCTGTGTCTTCCATCGTGCTTGTAGAGCATAAATTTTGATTCGTCGGAGAACATAACTTTTGACCAATCTTCAATACTCCAATTTACGTGGCTCTGGGCATATCTTAGTCTTGAAATACGATGCCCACGCTCCAGTTTAGGGCCGTTTGCAGGTCTAAGGGGTTTTAAGTTAGATTCAGCAAGCCGACGTCTTACTGTCCATGCACTTGGGTTACTTCCTCCGAGGCGTCGAAACTGATTTGTGAGTTCAGTTCCTGTGAGAAAGCGATTTCGAAGCATGGTGTTCACCAAGTATCGGTCTTCTCGTGCTGTGGTACACCTGGTTCTGCCCGTTCCTGGTCTGCGTAGGTTAGAACCAGTTTCTTCGTAACGTCGGAGAACTCTTTGTACTGTTGACAGCGACACACCGACAGTCCTGGCTGTATCGCGCTGACTCCGGCCGGTTTCCAGCATTGTAAGTATTCTGGTGCATTCTTCAGGCGTAAGCGACATAATTTCAGCTTGAATAATGAATATAGAGCACTATCAACATGGTTTATGTACCCACATAAATGACAGATTACAAACAAAAGCAAAACCAAATGCTGTAATTTCGTAGTTCCATCTTCGAAAGTGGCCCTTTTTCAAATTTGATTTTTTTATGATATAACTTTACAATAACTAAGAAGTTTTAATACCTTCATTTAAGGAGTATTACATTGTCTATTAAATACAATTTATTGCATTAACCTAGCATTTTTAGTTTCCGAGATTTTTAGGATTCTTTAAGTGACCCGGATTCATTGCTCTCGAGTGTAGTAGGTAGATCTTCTAAGAAACTTTGAGACGACAATTTTTCAGTCTATAATATTTTAAAACTAGTTTGCGCTGGAATTTTCTTGCTGACCCCTGAGAAGAAATGCCGAAACAAACTCAGACGTAAGTACGATCTATGGCGGTCCAACTTCAGCAACCACGATTCTTAGCCATGTGTTAAGCCATCATAAAATGATCCAATCCTTGTCATTGCTGCACTACTCAAACCAGTATCTCACCGAATAACAAAAGTTCTGACAAAAAGCACAGGAGCGCAGCTTTCTGGGCATAAGAAGAACGGACCGAAAATGAAAAACCATCGCGAGAAAAGTGGTATAATAAACGTAGGGAAAAATGCTGCCAGTCTTTAATAGGATTTGGCGGGTGATGACAGCCGCATGCACCGCTGGGCAAGAGTCTCCACTCAATGGGTTCTTGAAGATGGAAGGCGCCGTCGTACCAGGCTCAGAAACAGGAAGACTTGAACGCGTACCATGAGAGATGGTTTCAGAAGGCGCGGGAGAAGAGTACGTGGAAGCACTTAGGGGAAATCTTTGCCAAGCAGCGGGGCAATAATGGCAAGTTAAAAAAACCTTGTAACTTAATCTAAGAGATGTATGTTAATTATGATTTCAGCACCATCGTAGTGCATTTCTTGCAACCAGTTGGTCTGAGCCAGGCATTGAAAACCGGTACGAATTTGGGTACCGGTTCTTCATTTCGGTTCTTAACACTTTCACTGACATCACGGATAGAGGCGTATTTTTTTCGTGTTTGATATGACGTTACGCCAACAGGCGTTTCTACGTATTTGACATGTCACTACGGCGGTCACAGGCGGTTAATTTTATCAAGTAAAAACAGACAAAACGCCTATAGCCGTGTAAATTTGCATACATTACTAAGAAGCCAAGTGATCCAGTGTCCTACAGCACTCACAAAAAAAAAACTAGTGTCAAATTCAAGGTACCTTGACTTGTTTTTTACGGCAGTCCAGTTATAAGCGAGGTATTATTATTCATGAAAATATTCAGTGTCATTTTCAGAATGTCAACTTTATTTTAGTGTCCGTGAAAGTGTTAAAAAGTTCTTTATTTCGGCACGGTTCCGGTTCAGGTTACGGTTTGGTTCTGGTTCCAAAGTACCGGTTCGAAATATAGGTTCCAATATACTAAACCGTACCATCCGATTTAAAGGTTCTCTAGGAGAGAACTACCTCATGATCTACCAAAGCAAAAGAGCCCTCTCCCTTTTCACAAAAACTCCAACTTCTTCACCTCCCTTCGGAGTCTGACACGCACTTCCGCTCCGCCCAGAGCGGGAGAGGTCATTTGATGATTTCCCACACAAAAAAAAAGAAAGCCGCCTGTACCTCGCGGGCCGCTATCGTACAAAGTTTCGTCCTGCGCTGAGCGGCAGCGTATGAACTCGTTCGGACTCGCTTTGAAAAAGACCCGGTAAAGTAAAGGTTCCAATTTAGGTTCCTGTTCCGGTTCGGGCTCTAGTAATGAAACCACTAAATACCGATTCTTTACCGGTATTTTAGGAACATTTTCAATCCTTGATCTGAGCAGCCTTGATTTTTGGATTGGAACTCCATCTCAACCCACCTGCTTGAACCTTGACCCCACGGTCGTAAAAAAGATAAACAATCATGTGGTACACCTAGTGACTAAATATGGCTAATATAGCTTGACTGACTACTATTTTATTTAAATAATTAATTAATTAGGTAGACCATTTTTATTCGTGTACGTAATGATAAAAAAAGCTGCAGCCATTGTCTTCATTATAATTATAACACAGCAATAGGTCGGCAACTTGTTTACATGTTTTTTGATGACGTAGTTAAAAAATTAGGTAGCTCGTTATTTTGGAATAGGAAATTAGGAAAACAAACATCGCATGGTTTTTCGCAGTACGGAATTAGTGCGTAATCAGAAACTTACTAAGATACAAACAGGTAAATTACTGAATATTGACTTATTTGTTCCTATTAGGATAACCCGCAAATATGCACATTGTTGTATATTACTCCTTTGACGTACTTAGGTACTTATAGATTCCTTTAGGCACTCTTATAAATTGTTATTTTACAGTAAAGGAAGTTAGAGCTCAGTGCGTCAGAAAGGACTAACAAATAAACATGATTTGACGTCGTAAACTGCAGAAAACTGGCAAATATGATGACAATTATGATGAATAGGTGTTTAGGTATACCGTATGTATCTACGTAATAGGTGCTAAGACTAATTATGACACTCGTCATTCACGAAGTCAGTGAAACGTTATAAAACCTTACGTAGGTAATAACTGTAATCCCTGCAGTAGCGAAGGGTCAATTTTTGTAAGAGGTAAACCGCAGTACATATCTTTAATGTAATTATATTATTTGTGTATAGAATACAGAATGTGCCATTTTTCAAAGGGAAGCCGGTAGGAATCGAGTTGAATGGAACCTACGCCACTGATAGAATACTGACTGTGCCATTTTTCAAAAGGAAGCAGGTAGGAATCGAGTTGTATGGAACCTACGCCACTGATAGAATACTGACTGCCATTTTTCAAAGGGAAGCCGGTAGGAATCGAGTTGTATGGAACCTACGCCACTGATAGAATACTGACTGTGCCATTTTTCAAAGGGAAGCCGGTAGGAATCGAGTTGTATGGAACCTACGCCACTGATAGAATACTGACTGCCATTTTTCAAAGGGAAGCCGGTAGGAATCGAGTTGTATGGAACCTACGCCACTGATAGAATACTGACTGTGCCATTTTCCAAAGGGAAGCCGGTAGGAATCGAGTTGAATGGAACCTACGCCACTAAATCCCTGATAGGACAGACAGATGAGTGGCTACTACAGAACTCACAGTTAAAATGTACAAACTTATCGTTATCTATACATCTATAGATAACGATAAGTTTGTACATTTTAACATTACATTTCTGTTTGTAATTTACTAAATGCATATGGATGTATACACGGTACATATACCAAAACAACATTTTTTACAATTTTTGTCTGTCTGTCTGTTTGTTCCGGATGATCTCCGAAACGGCTGGACCGATTTTGACGGGACTTTCACTGGCAGATAGCTGATACTGATTTTATAAGGAGTAATATAGGCTACTTTTTATCCCGGTAGCACGTTCCTGTAGGATAATATCCGACGTCTACGCGGGCGAAGTCGCGGGCAGCAGCTAGTTATCATATAAGTAGAGAAGTTCGTAGGACTACCACTGAAAACGTATAAGGAACACAACAAAATTCATAATATTTTATTTCGCTTAAAACTACATGATTCCTATGAACAGGAGCGGGCATGAAACTCCACGGTTACTCTTTGATACTTTTGTGAGACTACTAAATGCTATGGACGCTGACAGTGATGTTAACTTCAAGATGCGAGGCTCAAGAACATGAAGAATGGCGAGTAGATTAGACTTACCTACTCAAAATTGGGTGGGAACAGTCGAATGAGAGGAAGAGAGAGAAATTGAGAGGATGGTAATGAACTGCGACAGCCCTGTAGGACTATAATATAGGTACTTGCTATTACTCGCGACTTCGCCTGAGTGTATTTATAACCGGCTTCAAAAAAGGAGGAGGTTCTCAATTCGTCGGAAACTTTTTTTAGGGCTCCTATTACTAAGACTCGACTGTCCTTCCGTCTGTCCGTCTGTCACCAGGCTGTATCTCATGAACCGTGATAGTTAGACATTTGAAATTTTCACAGATGATGTATTTCTGTTGCCGCTATAACAACAAATACTAAAAAACAGAATAAAATAAATATTTAAGGGGGCTCCCATACAACAAACGTGATTTTTTTGCCGTTTATATAGGTAATGGTGAATTGTTGAATTATTTATGTTTATTTGAATTTGTTTGAACCATTCGTACGTGATTCCGACTGACACTCGGTCGATTTTTATGCATGTTCACCGATTACTTGAAGACGCCTGAACCGATTTGGGAAATTCGTTTTTTGTTTCGTATTTCATCATTTTTACAAACATCCAGTATGAAAAGAAGCCTATGTCCTTCTGCAGGTCCCAAAGTCCACCTATTTGTAGAATTTCATAACGATCGGTTCAGTAACTTAGGCGTGAAAACGTAACAGACAGAATCAGCTTCGTAATAATAATAATAACAGTAATATTAGAATGGATAATTTGGATGATCAGCAGTGAATTTCAAAAGTTAAATACCACCATTATCTTCAATATTTTCCACGGCCCGATTTCACCCACTCTCATTGCTTCATATGTTTGAAAAATCTGTCTGCTCTACAACGTAAATAACGCAATGAATGTTGTTTAACTGTCAAAATGATACCTATTTCTACTGTTCGTGTGTTACACAATTACCCCGCTCGCTCCACCCGTGGTGGCCCGTGGCAACAATGTCGTTCGTCCGGACAACCATCACTCCTACAACCAGTTCTTGGATACCATTCAGTCAAAGTCTTACTCCACCAGTCATCACCATTCCTTGCCAGGTGTTTTGCCTAAGGCCTAACACCATTTAAATTCCATTACTCGTTACATCGGGTGGATTTTTGAGACTAGGCAGCAAGGGCAGGTATCTTAACCGTTGTAGCTACAGGAAAACTTTCTTAGAAGACTTTTTGAGTAATCTAACTGCATTCACAGAAAAATAGTACAGTCAGCTAGAAAAACGTCAATCGTCACGTTTTACTTTTATGATGACAATGTCAAGCAACGTCCTTGGTGCTTTGAGGGTTGACTCGTACGAACAGTGGAATTTTCTGACATTTCTTTCAAAAACTAAACGTCATAGAAGAAAATTCCATTGTTTATTTATAACAACTTGAATGTGAATTCCATTGTTGAAATTAAGGGCTCTTATCGATTCTATTTTAATGATAAGATGGTTATCTACTTATAATGACTAAATTATGAAGTGAATGCACTTAGAAACTAAAGTGTTTACATCATTCATGTTGAAATTATACATGTGAGAACGAGGTAGAAAGACGTGCACGTGAAAAGCGTCCGTAATAAAAAAGATAAAAACAAACAAAAACAATTTAAAAAATTTAATTAGTGGCAGCCAAAAGATGACCAGTCCTCACTGACGCCGCCGGTTCACGAACATGACGTATGGATCAGCATCATACAGCTCAACCATTTTGAAGGGAACTTAATGATCCAACACACACGCCACCACCAGCGAGACATTTGAGTGAGCATGACATACTCTCAGCCGAGCCGCCCGGGCACATTCAAGTCAATGAAAGACGAACCTAATAAATGGTGGGTTTATAGTAGGTACATAGTGCTCACACATGTGCTATGCAATTATACATTGTTAAGAGATTGAATTTATTCAATGCAAAGATAGTTTTTACAATCTTCAGCAGCTCGAACCATATTTTCGAATACTAATCAATTAATTTATGCGCCCCTGTGGAGCAAGACCAGCGTTGAGCCAATCATTTTTGTCAGCGATGTAATCGCCAACTTATAATATGCTTGGCTGCATAGTGTGCATTTTTTTACAAGAATTAAATGTCATTTCATTCAGTTGGAGTATGTGCGGAGGTATTTCATTGTAACATGTTAAACAGTACCCCAAGAAGGATGAGTCTACTTTAACCAGTCTGAAACCTAGTTGAACTAATTGGTCCCTATTTTTAGTCCTATATTTGTCTTTCACCTCTTTTACTGTTTTTTTTTTTTTCTTACGTACATGCTGTTTTCATAGATATATTGACAAGGTACCGTCATGATGTTAATATCTTTAAACAATTCCCTTAGAGAATCGCGCCTGCGGAGGCAATATATTGCTCTGATGGTTCTTTTCTGCAGATTAAAAATAGACTCGATATCTGCAGCCCGTCCTCATAGTAAAATACCGTAAGACTATGAAAGTAACTGAAAAAGACTAGGCTCGCGGTATTTATATTAGTAAATTGACGGATTTTTCTCACAGCATATGCTGCTAAAATTAGCCGTCCGGCAAGAGATGTTAAATGACGACCCCATTGCACCGTTGAGTCAAGCGTGATCCCCAGGAAAACAGTTTTATCGACGAATTCTAGTTTCTCTTTATTCAATACTATGTCACAATCACTACTTTTCCCATTTAATACTAAATTACTAGCATTGAACCAATCATGTAACTGCAGTAGGGCGTTGTTTACGTCGTCAAAATTTGATGCACGTCTATTTATCTTAAAAATTAATGAAGTATTGTCAGCAAATAACACCATTTGTGGTTGTTTTTTTAATAAATGGGGTAGATCGTTAATATATACTAAAAAGAGGAAAGGACCTAATATTGTGCCTTGTGGAACACCTATTTTTACTTTTAAACCACGTGAATCGACACCATTTATTTGGACTTTTTGCTGTCTATTATTTAAATAAGATTCTACTAAACTGAGCGCAAGTTTATCTAGTCCGTAATGCTCAAGTTTTAAGAGTAAGGTTTCGTGTTTAACGCAGTCAAATGCCATGGAGAGGTCACAAAAGATTCCTATGGCATCTTGGGCCTCCTCCCAAGCTGTAAATATGTGTTTTAATAAAGTGACACCGGCGTCAGTCGTACAACGTCCTTTGGTGAAACTATGTTGCTGATCGTGTAAGATTTTGTTGGTGTTAAAATGATAAGATAAGATAAGTCTTTATTTGCTTTAAACATGGTATTAAGTTGTTACAGTCTGGTTTGATATAATGTCCACATGTTTAGCTATACAGAATATTGTATCAATTGCATGCAAAATAATGAATACACGAGTTAAAGGTGAACTATACAATGTCGCAGATTAATTGGTAATACAATAATAGTCATTCAGATCATACATCATAAAATTGTCATTAATACCTGTACATACAAATTTTATATTTTTAAGTTAAATAAATCATTAATGTCATAAAAGTTATGTCCATTCAGCCATTTATATAGTTAATTTTTAAATGAGTTAGCATTATTTAATAATTTTATTTCGTTTGGTATTTATTTTATCGTATATACGTACACACATCACAAGGCAGCTTTTAGCATACTTGGCTGACTTAGGATTATCATTTAATACAAGTCTGTGTGGATCTCTTGTTGGTCGAGAGATTACTTCATACGCTCTTTTTAACAATCCCTTATTACTATACACAAATTTACAGATTTCGTATATGTAAAGTGAAGGTAGTGGGAATAAACGTAGCTTTTTAAAAACGGTTCGCAGGACTCATCAGGATGAAGTCCACAAATGGCTCTGATGCATTTTTTGTGCAATAAATGCTCTATCCTTATCTGTACTGTTCCCCCATACAATAAGCCCGTAACTTAAAATGGATTATATGTATGCGTAGTATATAGTTATTGCCGTTTTTCTATTTGTCACGTTCTTTACTTGTCTGAGATTTGTCTGATTAAGCATCTGATTGATCATTACCTTTTCGAAAACCTTGCTGAATAACGGCAACACGGATACTGGTCTATAATTGTTGTGCATTTGCTGTCCCCAAGATTTAAAAACTGGTATAACCTTACTGTATTTCATTAAATCCGGGAAGAGTCCTTGATGTACACACAAATTAAATATCAAAGCTAGGCAAGGTGCTATAGTCTCGATTATGGCTGTAAAAACTTTGATTGACATTCCCCATAGATCTTCGGTCAATTTGATTTTTATTTGCCGAAAAGCTTTCATAACTATCACGGGGTTGATAGGTTTAAATTGAAATTCAACCGGGCAGCCTGGAACGTTCGCTCTTAATAAATCAATTGAGAAATCAGGTGAGGAATTTAAAGCTTCCGTCGTTTAAGATGGTATATCAGTAAAGAAATTTACAAATTCTTGAGCTACTAATGAATGAAGAACTACTTCTTCTAAGTTAGAGCTTATGGCACCACGCGAAGTCTCCAATGTATAATCAGTGCTTCGTATTTTTTTCCTACAGGTTTCGTTATTTATAACTTTCCAAACTGTTTTTATTTTATTTTCTGCGGATTTGATCTTGTTGCTAATGTACAGGGCTTTAGCTATCTTGCAGGTATTCCCAAAAATTGTGTATTAATTAGCAACATCAGTGTTAATGTAAGGCTTAAGGCCTTACAGCTCGAACAGTCTTTCCCTGCTTATCCTAATACCTCTAGTTGCCCAGTCACTAATTATAAAGAAAGGGCAAATATTTTTGTTTTCTTTTCAAAAGTTTTATAGAATTCACTGTGCACTACTGAAAATAAATCCTCATACAATTTATTTGCATCGTTCATATTATGGCCCAGAACATTTAACTTATTATTAAGGGTACTATTGAATCTATTTAATTTGCCAGTCGTTATTGGTCTAAATTGTATTTGCACTTTTTGCAATGGGTTTTAAACTTAAAGACGGCAGATAATTTACTATGGATTTCTCTAAATAATCATAATCGCAGAAAACATTATCGATACAAGTAGCAGAAATTGGAGTTACTCTAGTTGGTTCTGTAAAAACATAAGATAAATTGAACGATTTAAAAACGCTTAATAATCTACTGGTATTTGAATTACTTTCCAAAATATTAACATTAAAATCACCACAAATAATTGCGGCTTTGATACTTGGATGCAAGTTTCGATAGGACATCTTCCATTATTGACTCAAATAAAGAAAAGTTCTGGTTATTAGGGGGTCTGTAAACACACACTACAACATGCTTATCTAGCTCAACAGAGGACAGTTCTATGCAATGTTCAACTGATAAATCAACTATGTCTTTACGTTGCTTACATTTCAAATTTACGTATCTACGGGATATTTTGTATGTAGGTAGGTAAGAACATTTGGCTATTTTAGCGGTTCACCACTTTTCAACCTTATATTAAGGGCATAATAGACCCTTAGGTGAAAAGTGAACAACCAACCACCAACTTTGTCGAGTGTACAGTCAACTGCGCATTAGTAGTACCAATTTTGTGTTGACAGCACTATTATGTCCTAGTAGTAAGGGCGTTTTTCGTAGTACAAGTGTACGGTTATTGTAATGTGCGGTTTCTTCTTCGCTTCGCTCTTGACAGAGCGGTCGTAGTCATGATGTTTTGTGTCTAATCACTGCGCGCTTAGCATGACGCTGTCCATCTCTTCGAAGAATAGATAAGGCTATTCCCATACAAAGTGACATTTCGTTTCTCCATTTTTGACATCACACCGTAAAAATCCTTCTAAAATCTGTCATTTTGTCTTTCGTTTCTACCGATCGTTATCTAGGTCTTTTTTAATGTAGACTATTTCAGAAGACAGTTGTCTAAGGTAGTGAAGACAATTTGATTTTTTAATCGCCATGCTAAAGACGGTAGAAAACTTTTTACTCGACGGCGACTAAGTATAAAAATGGAATGGAAAAAATAATTTTTCCACTTTTTGTATGGAAAATGTGAAAAATTATTACCTACATGTGGACTTTTAGGAGTTGAAGGGTCTCATAAAGGGGGTCGAAATTTTCATTATTTTTGCGGTAGGACACACCATTTTCGAGATATAAGCAAAATAAAAGATAAACGTGAAGCAATTACTGAATTTCGTAAAAAGTGCAGTTGACTCTTTCTACTTTGCTGCCGTCGTACTGTGTTCACGAAACGTCATTTTTGTCTAGTCTTCCGTCGACAAGACGGTGCTTGTGCTAAGCCTGCTGGTGTGGCCGTAGCTCGCCTCACGATCTCTGTCCTTCTTCAGGTTCTGTTTATGACAGTCTGGCGCATTCACAACCGCGGAATTCAGTCCAACTCATCGGTGACTTCCCGCGTGGCCCATTATTACTTAGTATCTATTCAGCCCTGCACCACTAGGCGCTCTATGGAGTTATTATGACAGTACCTACGATGCAGGAGAAATTCTTAGAGTAAGGTAAAATTTACCTTCACCAAAAAAACTGCTGCAGTACCTAGTTACACCCCAGAGAGCACATGAAGTTTTATACAGCAAAGTTTAGATCACGATTCCAGCATCGATGATTTTCAATTGTTTGTCCTTATCTACGAGAAAAGTAGAGCGATATACTCATAGTCTAGACCACATGGCACAATTAAAAGTCAATTGAAACATCAATTAATTACAGACGTTCAAATAATTACACAAGCATTTATGATACGATGCGACAGATATGAATAATTTAATTAAACTGGTTACACTGCCTTCCTCTGTGCATAATAATTTAGAATTTGTAGAAACAAGGTGTTTTTTTCCCCGCAGCGCGACGCAAAGGAGGTTAATGTGTTTATAACCCTATCTATGTAAGTAAATGATAAATGATTTTATTTCTGTAAGTAGGTTTGTACAAACACTTTTACACGTCAATCATATTTTTTAAACTAGATGAGGTCGGCTGTATGTTTGTTACTTTGTGGCCCTCGCTCACAAACAATTTTGAGGATTCTTACGTGAGTCTCACTAAAGACATGACAATCATTAAAATTCAATATGGCGAAAACCAGTCGCTATATTGCGAAAAAGAAAAAAATTAAGTCGACGAACTATGTCATCAGGGGTAAGAATATGTCTGAAAATCATTTTTAGTTTTCTCTAATAATTTTTCATTTTATATGACCATTTAGGATCTATAACGATTGAAAGATGGTTAGCAACCATTTTCACATACATTTTCAAAATTTATAATAAAGCTGTGATAAAATTCTTATACAGGGTGTTTGGCAGAACGTTGAACATTCGAAAATGGTGGATAGCTGGGGTCATCTGCCACTTATTCAGCCCTAATTTATTTGGCCCTGGCCCCCTGGATATTTTTTTAAATTATTTTTTTGCTTTTTCTAGTTTCACCACTTTTTAAACTCTAAAGTATATGTTTTATTAAAAATGGGTAAAACAGGCAATATTTTTTTTAAAATCTTACCTAAGGTACCTAACGTTACCTAAAGCACTACTTAATACAGGCAGAGAAAAATAATCTTAACTAAAAAGTGTAAAATAAAATAAAAGTTAATCTAAATAATCAAAAACCCGACTGCCTGTAAAGTGAATTATAAAAAAAATGGAAACAAAATGACGTAATTTGTCTCCAATCCCACACCCAATCTCATGCAGTTGGGCCTTTCTTTTTAATAATAAAGAATCCTAATTGGGTACCTAATTGGGATTGGAGACAAAAATATGTCATCTTGTTTCCATTTTTTTAAAGTTCAGTTTTTACACAGTCGGGTTTATGGATTTTTTTTGATTAACTTTTATAACGCTGAAATAGTGACTACAGTCGGGAAGGAAGGTAAGTCTAGGTGGAAGGACGGAAATCTAGGCACCTACGTAAGCGTAAGGAAATCAGGAGCATCATCATCATGTGCCTAGCCTTATCCCAACTATGTCGAGTTTGGCTTCCAGTCTAACCAGATGCACTACCAGTATTTTACATGGAGCAAGTGCCTATCTGACCTCCACAACCCGGTTGCTGGGTATCACGATACCCCTTGCTAAGACTGGTAAAAGTTCGGACCACTGCATACAATTCAAAGCTCCTTAATTATGCTAAATCTACAAAGTGAAGAAAAATATCCTGAATGAAGCACTTGTAGAGAAAATAAGGCCGTAAATTAAATTAATGAAGATTTCGGAATAAAAGGGATACATACAGGGTTGAAAAAATCAATGGGCCCTGAAGGAAAACTACTTTAAATCCATAAGATAGATTATTTTACTTAGAGGAAACATTCCTTTATTTTTAAAAAGAAACAAAACTGCGTTCACTGAATTCTCTAAATAGCGAGTGTTTATTTTTTTAATTTTTAGCTGGTTCGATTCCCCGTTTAGGTAAACATGTCGAGAAATCTGTAAATACAGTTTTGTTTCTTTTTAAAAATAAAGCAATGTTTCTTTTTAAGTAAAATAATCTATCTTAAGTATTTAAAGTGGTTTCCATCAGGGCCCATTGGGATGGTAAGGTTCCTCTGGGTTGTATGTTCCAAACTGCAAAAGAATAAAACTGTCATATACAGGGTATCCCATAAAAAATGGATCAAACGTAACGGTTAGGTAGCTCACTTGATTTCCAACAACTAATTTGAACAGTTTTAAAAAAGCTGCTACGATATAAAAAAAAAATAGTAGACATATTTTTTCTCGAATTTCTCCATTTTCACTACCAGAATTCAGTTTTATTTTAATGCTGTCGCTGCAAATTATTACATTTTTCGTTATGATTTTTGTAAAACATTTCTGAACAGCTTACTAATGTAATAAGATACCATTTTTGTAAATAACATTTTATTTGCCATACAAAAAAAAACTTGAATTGAAAAGTTCTTTTTACCGTGAAAGGACCAAAAGTGAAAAAAAAAACTATTCAAATTAGTTGTTGGAAATCAGGTGAGCTGCCTACTCGTTACGTTTGATCCGATCTGTTTGCGCATTGTAAACCTATGATAAAAGTCCCCACTCTTTCATCGAGGGCTCAAGATTGATGCTGGTCACTGTACCTATATAACTATTTCTGACATACACGAGTCTGAACAACTCTTTCAGCATCCATGAAACAAAGAAGAAGTTTTTATGACATCGACCAGGATATTGAGACCCATTAAAAATGCTCCCTTTTCTTTTGCCTCATCAACCGCCAGAGCATCACCTGACAGTTTCTTACTCATACCTACGAGTACATAAGTAAATGACGTAAGTAATTCTAACGCAATAAAATTCGTATGCAGAACAAGCAAATGTAATGTAAGTAGGTACTATGGAATTAATACTACCTGTTGGTTCCAACGGAGGCGTGAGACCTTGCACGCACTACCAGACCGTTCGAGGAAAAATATGACAATGCGAAGTAGACAACATCTGTACCTTACGATGGCCTTTTTTTTGTTTTTGTTTGGAAAGTCATCAAATAACTTCTCCCGCTCTGAATGGAGCGGGAGGGCGTGTCAGACTTTTACTGACTAAAACCCACCCGTGTTCCTTCAGTTGCCTGTGTGCCAGGGCCACAGGAACCCTTTCGGACAAACCCGCGACCCCGGCAGGCATCGGCCCTAACGGACCCCGTCAATGTGTGCTGACATTTCTTTGATGCGCCCGTGGAAGACAACGCACCGTCGACCCGGGCCTGGTCCTTACCGGACCGCAAGCTACCCATTACTCGCCGTCCGTAAACGTGCGCCTAAGGTGACCGGGAATCGGCTATCGACTCCCGACGCCCAGGGCGTCTCCTACGGCAACTAGGTGTGTGAGGGCGGAACAATTACCTCTCCAGCACGCGCTCCGCCTCCTCCTTCGCTCATTACTGCATCGCAGAAGGAGGTTACGGTTTTCCATGCCCTCTCGCTCCGTATCATAGCCTGGACCAGGGCCAAACGCGAGAGATCGCCGCCACCGATCTCCTCCGCGAGGACACGGCAGTTCTCCGCCCAAGCCGGGCAGACCTCAACTGTATGCTCCACCGTGTCCTCTCGGCGATCCACACAATGGTCACACCCGGGCGTTTCGACCCGCCTTATCCCGAACAACCATGTTCGGTGAGGACACCTGCGTCAGGCGGAAGGTGAGGACGCCGTGGCGCCTCTCAATTCATTCCTCAAAAAGGGGCCTTACGCCGCAATTGTGGCGTACGTGCCGTGCGTATTTTGGCAATGCATTAAAGCTGCCATATCCTACGCCTATTTTATTTATATAACACTAATGTAATTAGGACAAACATATTTTAAACAAGTGTACAAAGGGCTTTCTTACCGCACAAGGCGATCTCTTACAGACAACCTTTGGATGGACTAAAAGAATGGAGATACATTTTGGGCTGTCAGAGTACAAATATTGCACTACCATCGACCACCACGATCGCCTGAGTGACCACACATACTCGTAATATGATTGGCCTACCACTGCGTAGGGTAGGAGAAGGTAGACGAACGCTGTCGGTGAAAATATGATGATGGTATGAGATTCAATCTGGCACTATTTTTAAAGGCTATCTCACGATGGTCAGCCACCCACTGATGGACTAAAGTCTTCAGAGCCAAGTTGCCAAAGTCGATTACAGAACTTAGCGATGGAAAGTTCAAAACCCATATCAAACGTGTCCATAACAAAAAAGCAAATTTGTCGTAAGTTTGGCAATTATTCCTTCTGCACATATGGCTTCCCTGGTACCTCATTGACGGCGTTACTATGTAAATGTCTATTAACTACTCCTAAATTACGATGTTAAAATAAACATCGTAATTTAGGAGTAGTTTTGGTTGTAATAGCAATCATTGTCATTTGGTTTAAATACGTTTTTATTATTTTATATATCTTTTTTTTTTTTAATTTAAAGTTTGTGAATGTGAGAACATTGTAGGTCTTGTAGACTGTGGATCTGTAGAACATTTTCTATTTTATTAGATACCTGATAGATACTAGTAACAGACCTATAGGTACTGTCCTCCAATACTAATATGACTAATTTGAAAACATTGTAAAAGCCAATTATTTTTAAAAGAGTAACTGTTGAGTTTCTTTCCGGCTCTTCTCCATAGGAAACGACCAATTGGAACCGTGCACCTAGCTTCTGACGTTTTATAAGTGCCCGTGTAGGTTTATGAGTTTTTGATGTGTAAACATCTTAGCGCTCGGTCTACGGTAGGGGCTAGCTGGGTCTTCGAGCGTCAGACGCGTAAGCGTAAGACTTCGAGCGTCAGATGACGTCAGCCTAAGACCCGTGTCTATGTGAGCGCGTGAACCAAACTGATGCGAGCTCACATGTTTACAGATCAATTTTCGTGAGTGCCAAACAAACTCACACCGATTTTTTTTTTCTTTTGATTTTGAGAGCTCCTTCACAAGTTCTATCAGCCAAGCCTGTGAACAAGATTTTGATTTTAAATGTAGATCACGGAGGATTACGTGCGTAAGTGCGTATCTACAAAAAACACACACAACACCACGAAATCGCGCGTTACGACGCCGCCGACGCAGTCTCGTTCTGACGCATTTTGTAACGAGTGGGCTTGTCCCCGTGGCGAAGTTGTTTACTGTGTGTTACGTGTGTCGAGTGGAGACTTTTCTGGTAGGTTGGTACAGTCAGCCTCAAGAAGATGTATAAAGATGTAGGTACCTATGGTACATCGACCAGAATTAGTTAATTCCGATCCAACCTGCCGGTTCACTTGCTGCCCTCCCCTAGCGACGCCCTAAGCCGACGCTCGGACCCCACAGGGGATGCCCTTAGCGTGTTGTCGTATAGTTTGTAAGTTTTTTAAGCCCTGGCTGGGGGCCTTCATTCATTAAGGCAACCACAGGAATGTCCGGTTAAGCAACCGACAACCTCCTTGGATAACCTGCGAGAAGCAATAAAAACAAAAAAGACCAGAATTCGTTTAACTGTCTACAATCTTTGTTCCATATCAATGTGTAGTAATAGCCACAAAACATATTACACATTAGGTACTTAATTGTAGCTATACATACATTGATACAAGTATGATGTAACACAAATTTTAGACACACGTATACCCCTCATCCCTTTTTCCCGTGGGGGTAGGCAGAAACTATAGAACGCCACCTGCTACGATCCTTAAATACTCCTTTTGGTTTGTGTACGTCCATCAAATTGTAGACAGTTAAATGATTTATACCCCTAAAGACTAGGGATCAGTATGTTCGAAGCCCCTAAATCTAGTTAGGGCTGACTGTATGTATACATACTTATATGTATAAGTGAGTGTCGACTGTATCGAGCTTTGAGATTGCACTCAACAGGAAAGCGACGGGGAACTACACTTTAAGCGAAGAGGAAAATTCTTGACTGTACACACAACGACAACAAGCTATACATCCCCAGTACATGCTGACGTCGCATTTTATAGGCTTTTCGTACAATGTGATGTCAGTTAATACTGGAAATTTACAGCTTGTTAAGTCGTCGTGCGTACAACATTTAGGTACTGGTTGATGCAGTTGGTTGGTTGGTGACTCAAAATTGGACAGGAATAATAAAACGTAGCTCTAATAGGTAATGAGACTGGAACCTACAACTGTGATTTAATCTACTATCAAGCTGACATACAAAATGCCAGAAGCGACTTCTCTGCAATTTTATTTCTTTACCAACGTGACATTACGGACAAATAAGAAAAAAAAAAATGTTTTTTTTTTTTTAATTTTAGTTCATGCGTCGCTGCTATTACCACCACAGCCAGGACCACAACTGCTGCTTTGATAAAAAAAAAATGTACCATTTCACATCCTACACTCCAATTATGTAACACACTTCCTATAACAATCACTTTCTATGCTTTTGGAAGGAAATTCCAAATCCATTTCTTCATATCATTCTTCGTCTGCTCGACAACGTAAATATCGCAATTAATGTTGTTTATTTGTCAAAATGAATGGCATTGCAATTGCAAGTGTGTTACGCAATTACCATGCTGGCTAACAAGAAAATTACTTAAGTTCAATCGAAATTGTGGCAAACTTGATATGGTGGGCGGGTGTGCGTCGTGCCATCTATTAAATGCGTAAAATAAAATGCAGTCATGAATAAATACCTAAAACCACATGAAACGGTGACTGCTAGGTCTAAAGGTGACAATAATACTAATTAGAAAGGCGACGCGTCGATTGCGTCAATGGACGATTTCCCTAAGCAGGTAATCCACCCAAAGATGCACTTACCAACATACCTATCAACTAACAGGGAAAAGTCACTTCTATCGGAATTAATAATGGTAGGTGTACGACGTAAATTACTTGAAAACGAAATAGCGATGAAGAATCATTGGGAATTTTATGCTTAGAAGCCTCTACTGCATTCACTGATCAGTGGCGTAGCAAGTCCTAAAGGGGCCCTATATCATAATTTGTTGGGGCCCTTCCCGAGTGCAGCGAAGCTCAATAGGAGGGTATTTTTATTTTACAAAATAAATAAAACAGCTTAGTGACTCGGAAGGTTCAGCGGTCATTGTGCCCCTAATAAGAGAATACAAGAGCGAGAGACGCGAGCTGGAAAATTATGGTATCCTAACATTTATTTACGGCGTAACCTTTAATTTAAGTACATTACTATAGAAAGAACTGCACAACACATTAAACATTCACTGTTTGAACAAATTCCAATGCAAACAAAAAATAAAAGAATATCTAAAAACGTCTAAGGGTCCTCTGCGAGTTGGCTTTGGCCCCTCGTATGCCTTCCAAAGGTCCGAGATCCCAGGGTCCCGAGAAATGTCAAGAGACATAATATAATAATAATATATTTATTTGACATAAGAAAGTACGTGACAGATACAGGTAGTCACTAAATTTAAGCGTGCATATAGCCTGCTATAAAATAAATAAAATCAATGGCCCCCGTGCTAGGAAAAAAACGCTCACCCTAAATTATGATGACTTGGAAGAATTACTCTAACCATAACTTAAGCAAATTCAAGCACCCACTCACACATACACACCTACCATCACCCATTCATATCTACACTCACACATACACAGCTACACACACACGCCCGGCACACAAACAGATACTCCCTTTTCCGCGTTATTAATTCATTTAAAATCCTTTTACTTTCATCCCCCCGTTTCTTATCCTCAAAAGGAATTGTATTATATTTTATAGTTTATTTTTTATAAAAGTGCACATTACTAACTTTTAAGTAATTATTATAACATCCATAATGGACGGATGGATGACCACTGTAACACAGGTTTTTCCTAGCATGGGGGCCATTGATTTTATTTATTTTGTAGCAGGCTATATGCACGCTTAAATTTAGTGACTACCTGTATCTGTCACGTACTTTCTTATGTCAAATAAATATATTATTATTATATTACGTCTCTTGACATTTCTCGGGACCCTGGGATCCCGGACCTTTGGAAGGCATACGAGGGGCCGAAGCCAACTCGCAGAGGCCCCTTAGACGTTTTTAATTAAATGAGGCAGCAACCGACGATTATCCCTATTCGGACTAAATAAGTGCACCCAAGGACAACCCCCGGTTGGTGTAGGACTATTGCAGGATATAGAAACAAAGATATAGGACTATGGATTTGGGTAGCTTAAATGGACTGATTATCTAGGACTGTGGAAAGACTATGTCCCCTGCCTGACCAATGTTTTATATAAAATACACAGTAAAAATGACAGGGGGTGACTTGCACACTCAATAATGGGCCCCCGAAAACGGTCGCTAGCACATAGTGTCGCAGCGACAAAGGGGCAACATGTCCCGAGGTACTTATGAGGAGTGGAAAGGTATCCCACGGCTATCAGGATAATCCCGGAAGTCCGGGCAAGATCCCTACCAGCATCTTACTGGAATACATCCTTCCTCCGAGCACGTGTGCTCTTGCGAATCTCCACTCTAGCCGGACAATAAAGGCAAGAAAGAGGCGGGAGCACTGTCCCTCTTCATTGTTCACTCCAGCCGGCCAATAAATGCAAGCCAGAGGTGAGGAACAAGACTTCTCCCGGGAGATAGGGTCCGTGGGGTCGCTACTGCCCAACAGCGTTCCTCGTGCTGCCCTGCGTGTTTCTGTATCTCTCTTGGTCTGGCTCCTCACCCTAAACCTATTCCGGTAAACTCTACCGCTACAGATCTAGAGGTCGTAGCGCACAAGCCCCATCACGACGTCAACGTAGAGATACGGCGCGCGGCGGTGGGGTTATTATTATATTATTATTATTATTATTTGAGCATTCTTACTCGGATAGGTGTTTGTGTGATATTTTTACTAAATTAATGCCAAAGCTTGAGATGTCAATACCGCCTATGCTTGGAGCTTTTGTGAGCCATATTCGAATTACGTTCATTTATCATAAAAAATATATTAGGTTTCCATTCAGTACGGGCCTCTTATCAATAAGAATTTGAGCTTTTGCATATTCTAAGAATTTTTTCTTACTTTCGTCGGGGGGAGCCTGTAGCTTGGGGTCCCGTATCATTGATTCGGCTGATACGGCGGTAGCTACGCCCCTGGCACTCATGTACCTACCTAGTCAGTGTTTAAGGTTGAATAAGCATAATCAGCCTACAATGTTCCCACTGCTGGGACACAGGCTTCCTCTATGTGAGAGGGAGTGAGCCGTAATTCACCACGCGGGCCCAGTGCGGGTTGGTAAATAATAATAATAATAATAAGTCCCGCATGACGGAAACCTCGTGAAAGCCGAGAAAGATAAACAAATCAAGTATCTTGACTTGGCTCGCGAGGTTGTCGACATGTGGGATGTGGACTCAGCGATCATTGTGCCGATAGTCGTGACAGCCAACGGCTTAATAGCTAAGAGCCTCGACCAACACCTGAGGAGGCTCTCGTTGGGCAGCTGGACCAAGGGCTTGATTCAGAAAGCGGTACTTCTAGACACGGCTCGCATTATTAGGAGGTTCCTCTCTCTGGAGCCCTGACCGCCGGTAGCTTGGACCCTGTTCCCGATACCGGTGGGCTACTATTTTTAAAATTTTAAAATGTTTTTATATTTTTTATATTCTAATATTTAAAAATGTAATTTATATGTAAATAATGAAATAAAGGAAATAATAATAATAATTTCTTTATTGGCATAAAAAAAGGTTACAGAAAAATGTGAGACCCTGGCTCCAGAGCTAGGTTAGAATACCTGTATTTCAGGAGCCAAGTAGATGTCACATGTCTTCGAATTTTTGGTTCTAGAACATGCCGGTTTCCTCACGATGTTACTTAGGCCTGTATTAATAAACGTTCCTCAATGACGTGCCCAAGTGCGCAATCATTTGATACGCCATTATTACGATATCTGCATCTCAAGATTGCTAATTAATAAACACATGAATACAGTATCTCAGTTACCAAGATCAGCTCCTCAATGCGCTGTGCTTGATGGCTTGATTTCGTGAACGATTACGTCACAATAATAATAATAATAATAATAATAATCCTCTAAGCACACTCTTGGAGGATTCAGGTCTAGGCTATCGGCTGAGGAGAGGTGGTCAGGTTATATCTCACCTCCTCTACATGGATGACCTAAAACTTTTTGCACCCAACAATTCGCAACTGATGGATCTACTGAAAGTAACTGAAACTTTCAGTAGCGCCATCAGGATGGAATTTGGTGTGGACAAATGTGCGGTCATGCATGTAAAGCGAGGGGAGATTGTGGAATCCGTCGGAACCCAACTCTCGGATTCCATAAACCTTAGAGCCCTCTCCGCATCCGAAACCTATAAGTATTTGGGTATGTCGGAAGCGTTGGGCATCAATGGTACTGACATGAAGCAGTCGTTAAAGGATCGCTTCTTTGGCCGCCTGAAAAAAGTATTTAATAGTCTTTTATCAGGTGGAAACAAGGTGCGCGCCTTTAACGGTTGGGTCATGCCGGTTTTGATGTACTCTTTCGGCATACTCAAATGGACTCAGACCGAACTCGACGCCCTGGATAGGAAGGTCCGTACACTGCTGACTGCAAATCGAATGCATCACCCACGATCATCGGTAATGAGGCTGTATATCCCGCGAAAGTGTGGAGGTCGAGGCTTTTTAAATGCTAAGACCCTCCACAATCGCGAGATATGCAGTCTCAGGGAATATTTCTTAGAAGCCGACGTGGGGATGCATCGAGATGTGGTCACAGTGGACAAGGGCCTCACCCCGCTCTCCTTAGCTAAAGAGAACTGGCGCAAGCCAGTAGTGCTTGACACTAATGATCGCATGGAAGTATGGCAGAGTAAGGAGCTTCACGGACGCTTTTTCCGGGCCCTACATGGGCCCGATGTAGACCAACTAGCGTCCGTAGCCTGGCTGCGTTTCGGTGACCTCTTTGGAGAAACCGAAGGTTTTGTCTGTGCAATTATGGACGAAGTTATGATGACAAACAATTACCGGAGATTTATTGTGAAAGACGGCACGGTTGACATCTGTCGGGCATGCCACCGTCCGGGTGAATCAATCAGACACATTATCTCCGGTTGTTCTCGTCTAGCTAACGAAGAGTACTTGCATAGACACAACCTTGTAGCCAGGATTATCCATCAGCAACTTGCTCTGAAATACAGCCTTGTAGAATCGGAAGTGCCGTACTACAGGTATGTGCCCGACCCAGTTCTCGAAAATGGACATATCACATTGTACTGGGATCGATCCATCATCACTGACAGGACTATTGTTGCCAATAAGCCTGATATAGTGATGGTGGATCGATTAGAGCGGCGCGCAATGATTGTTGACATAACGGTCCCGCATGACGGGAACCTCGTGAAAGCCGAGAAAGATAAACAAATCAAGTATCTAGACTTGGCTCGCGAGGTTGTCGACATGTGGGATGTGGACTCAGCGATCATTGTGCCGATAGTCGTGACAGCCAATGGCTTAATAGCCAAGAGCCTCGACCAACACCTGAGGAGGCTCTCGTTGGGCAGTTGGATCAAGGGCTTGATTCAGAAAGCGGTACTTCTGGACACGGCTCGCATTGTTAGGAGGTTCCTCTCTCTGGAGCCCTGACCGCCGGTAGCTTGGACCCTGTTCCCGATACCGGTGGGCTACTATTTTTTATATTTTTAAATGTTTTTATATTTTTTATATTCTAATATTTAAAAATGTAATTTATATGTAAATAATGAAATAAAGGAGATAATAATAATAAATTTTTATTCAAAAATATAAGGTATAACATTAAATACAGCTTTTTTTTAATCTATGTCAAGTTCACTCATGATTTGTGCCTGAACTAGGTAATCCTGTGTTTCAGGCGATTGGAGGTAATATTAATTGATTAAATAATCACATACTCGTATCATATTAATCTTATTGTTACATAAATGTAAAAAGGTATATAAAATTATAGTATCTTAACTTAACTAAATAATAATAATAAAAAATAAAAAAAGAAATAACAATAATACAAACAATATTTACTTTAGCACTAGTAATAACTTCTCTGTATCTTCATAGGACATAGTTTGAAGAGTTTCCTTAAGGATTTTCTTGCAGTTTCTATGATTTAAGGGGTAGATGTTTCCTTTTTCATTTAGCCTGTTATAGAGTAGCGGTCCGAGGTACAAATAAAATTTGGCTGTGAAAGCATGTTTTGTACTTTTTTGATGGCAAACGATATCTTTCCGTCTCCTTATAGTAAATTCAGTGCTGTATGGAAGTGCAATGACCGAAGTTTAGAATGACATGCATCACATTTCATTATTTTATGTTGTAAGATTTATTGAAATACTTGTATTTTGTTAAAACTTTAATGGATAGCGCTGTATCACGTTGTAAAGTTGTTTTCTATCCAAGAAAGCCTTAAATTGTAAAAAAAATGTGTTTTTCTTTCCCAATAAATAAAATAAAATTTAATTTAAAAAAGTTTTTTTTTGTTTTTAATTTCTATTTTTGATGCTGTAGGTTGTGATAAATGTATTAGGTCACCATAAACAAGCGGAAATATGAATTTATTAGATTACATTTTCACATAAATATATATATTGGGTTTTAAAATTAGATTAATTGGATTTTTAGGGTACCTACTACTTTTAAAGTTGATTTATTTATTAAATTTTGTACAACTACAGAAGTACATTTGTGGACTTAATGGCTTTGTGCTATACCTATAAATAGTAATTAAATAACTTTTATTATACTTATGATAAATGTATTTAAAATATTTACATAGGTAGATAGGTACAGTCGAGTTCTTTAATATATGAGCATATTCATGAATCAAAAATATATAGGCAATGGTAAGTTTCTTAAAAGTCTAAACAGCTTTGCCTTACATAAAATTGTAAACAATCTGTGACATCATAAATATGTGACTACATTATATCAATAATATTGATACAGACAAAGACTCTAAAACTTGTGCGCAATCCCTTGTTCATATTAATTAGCCCAAAGTTATGTTCAAAAATATCTATGCAATTTTTCTATGAAAATTATCTTGGCAATTTGACATGATTGTCTCGAACTGTTGTCTTAGATTCTTTGTAAAATCTCTTTAGCGAAGTATATCATATTGTAACCTTTTTCTTTGAAACAAATTCAATTTGAAGTTGTCAGTCATGACATCCTGCATCCGAATACCTACTGGATAGCATCCTCTTCGTGGATTGATAAATACCTATTTTAAAAATAATTTTCTTTTATGGAAAGAAACATTAATAATTATGTATCGAATAGACGAACGAAACATGTTATTGTCACTTTGAAGGAACAAGGGAATTCATCCTCGCATGTCACTGAAGAGTTGGGTATTTAGGTTAGTATGTATGAGGATGATGTATTTAGCTATTTATTTTGTTTTTCTGTACTTATTGTACTTACGCTACTTTTGATTTTGAATGATTTGCTATTTTCAGAGAAATACAGTTGATTTATTAACAAGCACGTGTCTTATGGTAGACCTCGAAAGACAACTAGAGAACAAGACGAACAGCTTGTTACTAGAGTGCGAAACCAAAGATTTATACAGACTTCGTTGTTTGCCGCCGAATTACCTGTGTCAAGTTAACCGTGAGGAGAAGGCTTAAAGATGGCCGGACTCCATTATCGCCAACCTACCCGGAAACCTATTTTAAATGACCGGCACAAAATGTTACGATTGAATTTCGCCAACAGATATTTACAGTATAATTTTGATAACCTGGCATTTATGGACGAAAAAGTTTTTGTCTGATAAAGATGGGTGAATATCTCTTTATCGTACTAACAACACTAGATATAATGAAGAAAACATTCTTCCTAAAGACGAAGTGGGCGTATCTCATGCGGTTTTTGGGGGTGGATGAATGCCGCTGGGCCCATGGAAATATGCGAAATCACTGGTCGTATGAAGGTGTCGATTATGTGGACATCTTAAAAAATGTTTTTCTTCCGACCACTAAAATTGTTTATTCCGATGGCCATCGAATTTGTATAAGACGTAAGTTCCGTCCACAATGCGAGATGGGTCCAGGAGTGGATAGCTCATCAACAAGCAGCTTTACATTTAATTAAACTCCCGCCAGGAAGCCCTGACCTAAACCCCATAGAAAATTTATGGGGTTTAATGGTTCAAAATTGGTACACGACGCGAGTTAGATCAGTCAGCAATTTAAGCGCCCACGTATATGAGATTTGGGAAGACTTTAGAAGTAGCGCCGCCTGTTCAAAACGTGAACAATGTGTGAACGTTTGCAAGATGTTATTGATGTAGTGGATATGGATATGGTTCTAAAACTGGCAGCACCATCGCTTAAACTTTTCCTGGAAGTTTCCTACTTTATTTTAAATGTTAGGTTTTCAGAAGAACAAAATAAGAATTTAAGAAAAATAAAATAAAAAAATAATACTAATGTGTACTAAGTTTTTTTTTTAAACTGACTGAAAAGTTTTAAACACATAGATCGGTATAGTCTGCGTTGACCCTATGATTTCCTAAAACTAAATTAATCAAATAATACAGCTACTTCGCAACGTTGTCAGATTGATACAGTCGTATTACGAACGGCAACATTGCAATATTACTCGTAATTCTGCTCCATGCTCGTAATTTTGCTAAAGCAAAAATAAATTTAATGGTAAAGGCCATTTAGTTGAAAATTCAAAGCTGTATGGATATTTACGAATACTAGGTTGCACCAAATATATTGAAATCTATAGAGTTGTAGAGGTATGAGGAACAGGGTGTAAAGTTCACTCATACCTCCATAGAAAAGGGAGGATCTTCCGACCAGACGGGTGTTGAGTCTGGTGGGCAACTGCCCGACGGTTGATTTCGGGACGTTGTATATATGCTAGTCGCGCGGTAAACTCTGCTTGCGCGATGCAGGACTTGCGTGACTTCAGTGTGACGAGTAGCTCGCATGTGGCGGTGTAGATACCGAGTATTTAAATATTTATGTTCCGAAGAGTAATCAGATATTTTTGACTGCCACTACCGTAACATACTTATGAACAGTGTATATGATACCTAACATTTTATTGGTGTCTAAGTTTGTATAGAACTATAAGCTTTCAATATTGTGAAACATTGTCACTGCCAATATATTAATGAACTCGAAAGTATGTAGATATTTATGTTCCGAAGAGTAGTGAGATATTTTTGACTGCACTACCGTAACATACTTATGAACCGTTTATATGATAACATATTATTGATGTCTAAGTTTGTATAGAACTATATGATAATTTTAACGCTTACAATATTTTGAAACATTGTCACTGCCAATATATTAATGAACTCGACTGTACCTACCTGAAATGATGCTGTAGCATAAAACCGGTCATAAAATATCGTCATAGTAGGTACTCTATTGCATCGTAATAATTAATTTCACCCAAAATATTTTTAAACTCCATGTTTCGCGCTACTAATCACGACCTTAAGTCACGGACTGCCTACACTCAGGTTTACGCATCTCGAGTACACACACCTATTGTATACTTAAGTGTAGAGTTCCGTTTATTAATCAGTCCATCACTCGGCTGATAACGTAAACCCAAGCCGTAACTTAAGTACACAAATTATTATGTTTATTAATACGGTCATGATCTCAAGGTTGTCATCAAGTGCGACCTCTTGGGCTGAGGAACGTTTATTAATACGGGCCTTAGAAGGTAGAATAAGATCTCATGTAATACTTATTGTAATCTCCATGTAGAAATTAAGAATGGATAATACTTACGGAATATAGCCTCTACCGTTTCAGCTTCAGCCACTAGCTTTTATTTAGAGAGAGCCTCTTCCCTACAGAGGCGGGTTTGCCCTAAGGCCCAGTAGGCCCGGGCCTAGAGCGGCCAGATATTAGGGGCGGCCAATCGTGACAAAAAAATCACTGATGATAACAAGAAAAAGTACCTAAATAATTCCAAAGTTTGACGATTCATATAAATCGATAATTATTATTCAGTAAATATATCATTCCTACAGTCGCGAATCGCATTTTAATCAATATACGGTGTAAAAAAGAGCTGCAATTTGCAAAAAACCAAAGAAAATTTGAATTTGGCGGGCTAAATTAGAGAATCGATTTCGATAAAAGTTGGCAATAAAGTAAATTAATTGTGTAGTCTATGGTACTGTATGTATAATGGGTGCTGAGAAAGGGGCGGCTGGTACATACTACATGGCCTGGGGGGCCTAGAGCGGCTATGACTGCAAATATAAAGTAAATTCATTGTGTAGTCTATAGTACTGTATGTATAATGGGTGCTGAGAAAGGGGCGGCTGGTACATACTACATGGCCTGGGGGGCCTAGAGCGGCTATGACTGCAAATATAAAGTAAATTCATTGTGTAGTCTATAGTACTGTATGTGTAATGGGTGCTGAGAAAGGGGCGGCTGGTACATACTACATGGCCTGGGGGGCCTAGAGCGGCTATGACTGCAAATATAAAGTAAATTCATTGTGTAGTCTATAGTACTGTATGTGTAATGGGTGCTGAGAAAGGGGCGGCTGGTACATACTACATGGCCTGGGGGGCCTAGAGCGGCTATGACTGCAAATATAAAGTAAATTCATTGTGTAGTCTATAGTACTGCATGTATAATGGGTGCTGAGAAAGGGGCGGCTGGTACATACTACATGGCCTGGGGGGCCTAGAGCGGCTATGACTGCAAATATAAAGTAAATTCATTGTGTAGTCTATAGTACTGTATGTGTAATGGGTGCTGAGAAAGGGGCGGCTGGTACATACTACATGGCCTGGGGGGCCTAGAGCGGCTATGACTGCAAATATAAAGTAAATTCATTGTGTAGTCTATAGTACTGTATGTGTAATGGGTGCTGAGAAAGGGGCGGCTGGTACATACTACATGGCCTGGGGGGCCTAGAGCGGCTATGACTGCAAATATAAAGTAAATTCATTGTGTAGTCTAAAGTACTGTATGTGTAATGGGTGCTGAGAAAGGGGCGGCTGGTACATACTACATGGCCTGGGGGGCCTAGAGCGGCTATGACTGCAAATATAAAGTAAATTCATTGTGTAGTCTATAGTACTGTATGTGTAATGGGTGCTGAGAAAGGGGCGGCTGGTACATACTACATGGCCTGGGGGGCCTAGAGCGGCTATGACTGCAAATCCGCCACTGCACTGCTTCCCTAAACATTCGGTCTTTAAACGAGCTACCGAATCCCGATTTTTGTTCTGCATTCAATTTCAAGTTTACTTACATTTTTCAGAATTTTCTGCTTAACTGTTTAAAATAGCTTTTGACCCAAACTTTTTGCAGGTAAGAAATAAATAAATTCATAACCAAAGTGATAATGAATAGGTATCTAACTAAATCTAAATATTTATCAAAGTGTTTCTAGCTCAACATGGCCCACTGTAAATCCGCATTGATTAACGGATTAATCCTTAAATGCACAATGAAATCTTATACGATAACAATGCGACTACAATAAAATTATACAACCACGACTCGATGTTTTCTAGCTGTTTCGTGATTTAAAGGATTATGAAGATAAGAACTTGTAAAGTTTGTTACAAAGATACTGATGATCGTAAATTCGTGACCATACTATACGAAACCCAAAGCATAAAATATATTTTTTCAGCTATCCTTTTCGTTCAACCCCTCATCCTCATTGGTAATGGTAAACCACCACTTTCTTCAGAGGTGACCGACTAGTGATCATTAGCATTTGAAAGAAATTACCCCATGGGAACATAATATCGTGATAATAAAAAAGTATCCTACTGGTCGTGGACTACGTGTGTGCCATGGTCTACAAAAACAAGGTCTGGCATTCCGGGAATGTACATGCTTACGTCACTATCCAGTTGCCACTTTATTGCAACAAAACACGAATTATGGAAACATTTTCAGTCACCATTCTGTTAAAAATATATATAAACCATTTTATTTGTATGTGTAATTTTTCTAATCAAACGAAACAATTCAATTTAAACATATAGCAACGTAATTGTTAGTTAAAACCTGTTTGTTTTATCGGATTAGCACAGGTAATGAAGGCGATTGGGGAGTTATTATTACACACACACGCGGCGACACACACACACACACACACACACAAACCACATCACAGCGGTGATGACGTAGGCTTATGTCACCCCCGTGATCGATATGCTATACCTGGCGAAGTATATTATTATACCATTGTGTGTGTTAAATTTCATTACAATTAGAATCAGAATCAGAACTTTATTTGCTATGAATGTACACAAATTAATGAGATCGGCTACAGTCTACCTTACGGCGTGCAAATTATTATCTACATAAAAAAAGTATTAATAACAAAACAATGTCAACAAAACAAAACAGGAATTAAAATGAAGTCAATTTAATAATATTTTAGTCAGTTACATACGTCTTACATATTCAAATTTGCAATTAATTATAACAATCATAATCTGGATAAATTCTTAATAATATCTAATAGTAAAATAAGTCTAAAAATACTGTCAATATAAAAATTCTAATATTATGGTCAATAAAATAAAGAATTAAAGATGTCAGGATTAATTAGGTAACTATAAAGTTTTATCATTTAAATTCACAAATGGAGTAAATAACTTTTATCAATTTACTAATTGATAAATGTTATTTACTCCATTTGTATAATGTCATAAAACTTAAAAAAATAAATTGTCAGTCTAGACTGACAATTTCTTTTTAAAGAGTGGAATGAACTCGTTTTTTATTCCATTGAAAGCGCGAAAAGGTAACAGACAGAGTTGTCATTTAAAATATAGAATAAGTTGGTTTATTAGAACGTTTTTTTTTTTTTTTTTTGGGTTTGAAATCATCATATGACCTCTCCCGCTCAGGACGGAGCGGAAGGGCGTGTCAGACTCTTACTGACTAAAACCCACCCGTGTTCCTTCAGTTGCCTGTGCGCCAGGGCCACGGTAACTCTTTCGAACAATCCGCGACCCCGGCAGGCATCGGCCCTATCGGACCCCGTCAATGATGCTGACATCTCTTTGAGACGCGCGTGGAACACGACGCGCCGTCGACCCGGACCTGGTCCTTACCGGACGGCGAGCTGCCCATTGCTCGCCGTCCGCAAGCCCGCGCCTACGCTGGCTGGGAGTCGGCAATCCACTCCCGACGCCCAGGGTGTCTCCTCCTGCGGCGACTAGGGGCGTGAGGGCGCAACGTTTGCCTCACCATCACGCGCTCCGCCTCCTCCTTCGCGAGCATTACTGCTTTGCAGAAGGAGGTGACGGCTTCCCATTCTCTCTCGCTCCGTACCATAGCCTGGACCAGGGCCAGACGCGAGAGATCGCCACCGCCGATCGCCGCCACGAGGACACGGCGGTGCTCTGCCCAAGCCGGGCAGACCTCCACCGTATGCTCCACCGTGTCCTCGGGTCGATCCACACAATGCCACCCGGGCGTTTCCTCCCGCCTTATCCGAAACAGGAACCTCCCGAAACAGCCATGTCCGGTGAAGACCTGCGTCAGGCGGAAGGTGAGGACGCCGTGGCGCCTCTCAAGCCACTCCTCGAAGGGGACTTACCCCTACAATTGTGGCGTGCCCAATTACAACGTATGGATATGTTATCTCTCACGGGATCATTTGCCTGTCATGTAACTAACTATCCAAGATTCGCATTCATGTTAAAGTGCGCGCAAAATAAGTCTGCGCGCGGCCGAAATCTGAAATAATCGTTTGCTACCATCTCGACATTTATATCAGCGGGGTAATTACGTAACACACTATCAGTAGGAATGGGTTTCATTTTGACAGTTCAACAACATTCATTGCGTTATTTACGTTTTTGAGCAGATATTTTTTTCGAACATAAGAAGCAATGGATTAGCAATAGGCTTCAAAATGATTCAGATTGTGATAGATAGTGTGTTACGTAATTAGGGTGCAGGTGTCAAGAGAGAGTTCTGTGTTCCGTGTTTTCCAAATGATAAATGATAAATGATTTTATTTCTGTAAGTAGGTTTATACAATACTTTTACACGTCAATCATATTTTTTACTACTACTCTTACTTACTACTACTCTGAGAAGAAAGGCCGAAACAAACTCAGAGGTCACAGTCTCTTTTAAAGTCCAGACATAATCTTGGTCAGATCATGTGAAGACCATCTAGATTTAAGTCTGAAATGGTCTTTTGAGGAAAAACCACACAGAATGAGTGGACCTGTCCAGTCAGTGCACGCATTTGTCACTAATCGTGGAGCTCAACTCAGAACTTATGGAGCTCAACCACTCGACGAACAATACCAAAGAAAGGACATTTGGGTATGCCGCATAAAGCACTCAAACAAAGTAAATAATCGCCATCATTATGCCGAAAGTGATTAAAAGTGCTGGCAGGGAAATAGTCTTGAAAGTCAAACGCGCGCGCAGACTTATCTTGCGCGTACTCTACAAATTGTATCACGGGTGCTCCCACTCACTACTTACTGTTACATTAAGGGTTGCCTCTGTTTTTGAGACGAATATAGTTATTTATGATACTAGTGCGGTAAGTTGGTTTTTACAAACGAGTAGACGAATGTAAAGTCGAGGGCTTACCATAGTCACGAGTTTCATACAACGTTTTTGTTTTTGCGAGAAAACAGTACAATATTAATATCAGATTCCTCGCTTGAATTTATTTATTATTACCTACTTTGTTTATAAATATCAGTCGGAAAGTCGCAACAATCTTTGATGTTTCTAATATGAAAATGGCTCGAATTGCTAATGGCGCCACGTGGGCGTGGTGAAAATTAAAACTACATCTTTCGTCTCATTTTCTCTTTAGTATTAAAGTGAGACAAACGTATTGAGCAAAAGCGCTTCCAAGGAGGTTCGATTATTCAGCTTATTTATTTTCGTAATGTGAAACACCTTGGTCGAATTCTTATTTTTTTTTTATGGAAATGAAAAATAAACCGTAAAGGAAACGCACGGCGCTATACAACGGAGTATGCGGTAAAACATGTACTTAGGTGTGAGTACCTATTTTACCGCACGTTCCGTTGTATGGCGCGTAATTTTTAACTTTCGAACAATGTACACAGGCATCGTAAATGCATTTTTTTAGCAAATGTGTTGAAAAAGTATTATTTCATTTCGGTAGAACAAAATTGAAGTTACACAGCATAAAAAAGAGTTACCTACATACTTATTTATTTTTAACGTACCTATTTCTCTTTAAAAACACACTTATTGTTACTTTTCGCAACGTACAACACATATTTTTCTTTCTTGAAGATAGGGTACAACCTCTTCGCAATCAAACTTTATATTTAAATATTTCATTAGCTCGTTTTTAATTAAGTTTAGGGAAGCAATGTTCCTTTCGTCTCTACACTTTACATTCCTAAGGGAGAAAAACCCAGTAACTGTCGGGAATTACGTAAATAGAGTACCTATGTTAACGTACTTTATTGGTGTCATAAATTATAAAGTACACCTACACGAAAAAGAGGACAATACTCTATTTTAGAGTATGGGTGGTAACCTTAGTTACATTACCTCAGGCGAATGGTCCGGTGAATGTAATGTTACGACTTGTATCAATACAGGTTGCGCTGTTGCGCATGTACCTAATGGTAACGCTCGAGTATGAACTGAGGGCCTAGACAAAGTAACATTCGATTAGCGATGACGCTAGTAGAAAAGCCGAAAAATGTATGGAATTGACATAAGCTATCGAAATGTCACGTGATCATAGGTTAACGAATAGAAATTAGCTAGACAATGTTAACATCATTCGATTATAAGAAACGAATCGACAGCGTCGAACGATTACTTCCATAGAGATGCGTAGCCAAGTCACACTTTTTGACAAGCGTTATCGCTAGTTTTCTATTCGTATGATGCCAAATATTAGTGTAAGCGGTAGCGATTGTAGAAATGGAATCGCTCCAAAGCGAATGACATTTGTCTAGGCCCTCTGTTATCACTATTACAGGCGAATGCTCCCGGCGCGGCGGCGAGGGAAGTTTTGTGATATTTTTCATCAACTTGCCGTTATCTGCAGCAACGCAGACGGCAGAGCCAACAGCTGTTTGTTTGTTGTATTGTTCTTTAATTTTCGCTGTATGCGACGTCTGCTATCATGTTCTAGTTTTACTAATTACACATTTTTAAACAATTTGACTCTGCGTCAACAAACAGTAATAAGTACCGAATAACAATTGAACACGGAAGCCTTAGCCACCATTTTTAGTTTGTCACACTTCATTAACAAGTCTTTAGAAAACTTACGTGGATACTTGAGGATAAAGACAAGGTGGCAGTGACTCCACATATTAGTCATTAATTTTAATGATAACTGGTCCTTGAGAACACGTTACATATCTACTTACCTCTAAGATAAAGGAAAACAACTCCCTTCAAATATTCCTCAATTACGTCCTATCTTTAAAATAAAAAATATATAGGGAATGACTACTGTCTGTCTGTGGTACTTAAATATCTTTATTACAAATTAATATAATAGGTTGGGGAAAAAGTTTCTTCGCATTTTTTAAGAAAATTCAAAACATTTTTTAATATAGTTTATTTACATTTAACTAAAGTATGTAGGTACCATTTTGTTCGATAACTTTTGCCATCTTGTAGATAGGGACATGATCCCATTGCTATAGAAATTTTGAGACTTCTGATCAAAATACCGCGACAAGTGGTTTTGGCAGTCCTCTCGTGATGTTAACCTGACACTGCCTAAAGAATTCTGAAGAGACCGAAACAGGTGGAAATCTGAAGGTGCAAGGTCAGGACTATACGGCGGATGCATTAACACCTCCCAGCCAAACTCTGTTAATTTTTGCTGAGTGGCTAAAGATGTGTGAGGTCTAGCGTTATCATGATGAAAAACCACACCCCTTCTGTTGATTAATTCCGGCCGCTTTCTCTCAACATCTTGCTTTAATCTCATCAGTTGTTCGCAGTAGAGTTCAGAATCGCCTGGTGGTAACAGCTCATAATGAATAATGCCCTTCCAATCCCACCACACACACAGCATTACCTTGTTGCGAGTTAACCCGGGTTTCGCCACAGTCTGTGAAGCCTGACCGGCCTTTGACCACGACCTTTTTCGCACGTTCTTGTCGTACGTGATCGACTTTTCATCACCAGTTATCAGCTTCTTCAAAAATGGTTCGGTTTCATTACGTCGTAATAAAGAATCACAAATGAGTACACGGTTCATTAGGTTTCTTTCAGTGAGCTCGTGAGGTACCCAAATATCGAGCTTTTTTGTGTACCCAGTTTTTTTCAAATGTGCCAAAACTGTTTTGTGGTCAATTCCCAGTTCTTCAACTACGTCGTAACTACTGATATGCCGCCGATCTTGCTCCACTTTTTCAAAAATGGCATCCATTTTATCCGTAATAGGGCGACCAGAGCGACGTGCATCTTTGACATCAAAATTTCCGGATTGAAAACGCTTAAACCAAATTTTTGCTACTCTCACAGACACTGCACTAGGTCCATAAACATCGCAAATTTTTTTCGCGGCTTGCGTTGCATTTTTACCTTTTTTGTAGTAAAATTTTAAAATGTATCGGATTTCATCATCAAAAACAAATGAAAATCACACATTTTCCTAATTTGAATTTGGAATTATGTTCTTTGAAATTTAAACTTTCAATGATACCAAAACCAGCCAGATACAAATAGTATAGCCAAAGAGATTTTATTACAAGTTCATACATACTATAATGCGAAAAGACTTTTTCCCCAACTTAATAATAGGTCTTTACCTATGAAATTGCCGTTTTGTATGAAAAAATTTAAACGAATTTTTTTCATGAATTTTTTATTTGTATTAATCGAAGTAATCACCCATGCAATCAATGCATCTTTGCCATCGCAGTGGCAGTTTATTGATGCCCTTCTTAAAGAAATCAGCTGGACGGGAGGCAACAAATTCTTCAAAGGCATTTTGTACTGCCTCTCGGGTATTAAATTTTTTTCCCGCCAAGAAGTTATCCAAATTCTGGAAAAAGTAGTAGTCTGTAGGCGCAAGGTCTGGTGAGTAGGGCGGATGACGGAGAGCTTCCAACCCCAGTTCTTGCAACTTGGAGACCGTCTGCTGTGCAGTATGAGGTCGCGCGTTGTCGTGCAGGAGCAGCGGAGACGAGCGATTGACCAATGCTGGTTGGAGATGCGCCAGCTTCTCCATCATTGTGTTCAGTTCTTCACAGTACACATCTGCAGTAATGCTCACCCCGTTTGGTAAGAAGCTGTGATGAATCACACCGGCGCTAGACCACCAAACAGTGACCATCACTTTTCTAGGGGTAAGTTTTCGTTTAGGGCATTGTTTAGGTGCTGAACCAGGATCCAACCAACTTGCTGAGCGCTTACGGTTATCAAACAGAATCCATTTTTCATCGCAGGTAACAATGCGGTTCAAAATTCCTTCATTTGTGTGTCTGTTGAGCAGTGCAAGGCACGTCTCGACGCGTACTTCGCGCTGGCGATCATTGAGTTCGTGGGGCACCCATTTGTCAAGCTTTTTTACCTTGCCAATTTGACGCAAATGGACCAATATTGTTTTGACGCTAACGTCGAAAGCTGCTGCTAATTCAGCCGTAGATTGTGTATCATCAGCTTCCACAATCGCCTTTAATTCGTCATTGTCGACCAAAGTCTTCGGACGACCGCGAGGTTCATTTTTCAGGTCGAAATTTCCAGAACGGAAGCGAGCAAACCAATAACAGGTGGTGCGTTGGTTTGTAGTGTTAGCTCCGTAAACGTCGTTGATGTTGCGTGCCGCTTGTGCCGCGTTGCTGCCACGACGGTACTCATATTCCATAATTACTCGAATTTTTAACGTATCCATGATGACGAAAAAGATTGAAATGCGATGAAAATGTAACACTAATCAATAAAGAAATGACTACTTTTAGAAAAAAAAATCCATGTTTTTAAAATAAAATTAATTTGAAATTAGAATTCTTAGCCAAACAAAAATTATTTTGATTTGAAATGGCCAGTACTGCAGAACGGCAATTTCATAGGTAAATACCTAATATATCAAGAACAGTACCTATACAATAGCAGATTGTACGCTGATCCCCAAACTATATGTTTGAATGTATCTTGGGGATCAGAGCAGCATATTTAAAAAAAAAAAAATTAAGGAATGAAGTAAGTATTAATAAGACTCTTTTTCAGCCTATAACAGCATAATGATGAGTCTGATATGGACACATAGGCCTGTCCACTTGCACGCCACTGCTCGATTGTCGGCTGCTCTTGTCCATCGATTACCAGCATTACCAGCCAGCATCGTCGCTTACATAATTTTATGTAGGTTTGTACCCAAAAGGGACCAGTCGTGACCCATTCGAGACGGCCGCAATTTACTAGAGTTGTAAGTCGTTGATTTAAAGCCAGACAGGCCCTTTCCTTCATGCAAATTATTTCATCACCACTGCTCTCAAAACGGTGAAGGAAAATATCGTGAGGAAACCAGCTTATCCTAGAACCAAAAATTCGAAGACATGTGACTTCCGCCAACCCGCAACGAGCCCGCTTGGTGGATTACAGCATAAATTTACGACCCACTCCCTCTCACACAGAGAGGAGACCTGTGTCCCAGTAGTGGGCTCATCACAGCCCCGGATCTAGAGGGGAGGGGGGGTGGCAAACCAAGGCCCGCTGTGCCTCGGGCGCCAACTTCAGGGGGCGGCAAATTCAAGCGTGTCAGGCAAGTGCACCACCCAGCGCACCGCAACTTGGCGATAAATGAGATGCGCAGCACTTAATATCTTTCTCTGCTGGTGGCGTGATTAGCGAAGGCCGCGGAGAGCGCAGTTGAATTCTGTCAGGAACTCTCCATTTTTAAAGCACATGCTCCACTTTTATTTGGCGATATAAAAAAGGCCTTCTATCTCTTGCACCAGATCGATGCCCCGGCGAACCAGAGGTGGAAGAGCGCCTGTGTGGCCCAAAATTTAAGGAAATAATCCTTTATTTTCGAAATTCACACATCAAAAATATCAAGGGACCAAGGTATTTTTTTTTAATATTTTGTTGCCCTTTTGAAATTAAATAATAATGTCTATTTAGATTGATTAATTAAGATGTTTTCGTATGTGTAGATCGACGAAGTACTCTCTGCTTTTGCATTAATAAAGACTTTTAGCGATTTTGCTTATGCTAGATTTTTCACCTTAGTTAAGTAATTCTGATATTTAAATGTGATAAAAATAAAAGTTTTTAAAGGTTTTTTCACAATCGCAGCGATTCGGCTACTCAATATGAGTTCATCCAAATCACGTTGCGGAATGGCCGCCCACGTCTGTTGTCCCTTGCGTGCTCAATGAGATTCGAGTCTGGCGCTTGAGCCATGGTAGGACGTTGATATTAGCCACGGCAAGTGTGTTTGCAACGAATCTGGCAGTGTGTGGACGTGCATTATCATGCTTAAGCAGAAATGAAGCACCAAATTGGGTCTGCAAAGGAATGAAAACATGTAATAAAATCGTTTCAGCGTAAATCTGTGCATTAAGATTGCTTCTGATCCAAATCAGTTCAGTTCTTCCGCCGATCCAATTACCCGCCCATAACATGATTGTTCCACCACTGTATGCATGGATTTTCTCGCATGATCTTAAACGTTCTTGGCGTCCAGGGGTCCTCCAATACCGTGTACATCACAGAAGGTATCTGGCCTCATACCAAAGCGATATTCGTCAGAAAAACACACAAAATGTCACTCTTCTTCTGTCCAATTTCTGTGTTCACGAGTCCATCGTAAACGGGCTTCGTTATTGCGGGGCTCATTATGTGGTACTCGTAGCGGCCATCGGACCGGAGATTGACTACATCCAAGCGATTTCTTATGGTTTGATCGCTTATTAACATCCCGGAAGAGCTATGAAGCCTCGTAACCAAGATCATCGCGGTCATTGTGCGATTTCGTCGATTAGTAATTTGTATGTAACGATCTTGTCTGGGTGTGGTAATGCGAGCTCGTCCTCCATGTCGCTCTGCTATGCTGCTAGTGATGCGGTAACGTGTCCAAAGTGGACCAAAAACACTCTGCGTAGTGCCCATAGCGTTTGCCACAGCACGTCGCCGAGAACCAGCTTCCAACATTCCCACGGCTCTGATCAACTCTTCTCGGCTCAAGTGTCGTCTTGTCTCCATAATAACGTTCTTTTGTATTAGTTCAACTCAGAAGTATGCCAGAAATTTTACTGATTTGGCCTCAAACCCGTAGGAGGATTATAGAGGAAATAGGAATACGACTTACTCGTAACAGAAGATTTATTCATGTTGTGACCGAAATTACTAAAACTATACCCTTTTTAAATGACAAAATATCCTAAAAAGTAGCAATAGAACTTACAAAAAACAATTTAAAAAACCTGATTTTTAGTAAGTAACTAGCAAAAACGTGCTTGATCCCTAGCCACTTTTGAAGTTACTTCGCGTAGCGGGGGCGCCGGGCATCCCGCCCTTTTCGACGCCTGTAAGTGCAAAGGCGACACGATTTCTTTTAATATTTTATTACAGAGATCGATAATGCTCCAATCCAACAGGGGCGCTGATGGATAGATAAAATTTGACTATGTTGCTGGCAAAAAAATCAAGCTCGCTTCGCTCTCTCTTACAACCTAGCGACTCTTAATTCTTAAAACTTTTCTGTAAGTATTTAAGCACCTACTTAAAAAATCTAACTAACATGAGGCTATTTAAAAAAAATAAGGGTTATTGGAAAATGTTAAAGGATTGACGGGGCGAGGGACGGAAGACAGAAGTTTTTGCCCCGCCACTAAAAGTTCTAGATATGTGCTAATAACAGCAACAGCAGTCTACAACGGGCACGGCCTGCTCTAAGATTCATTGCTGCTTTAAATGCAGAAATGTGTTTTCCAAGTTCGGAGACCGCGTGATCTAAGCATACTCGGACGCAAATACGGTATATTTAATATGCAAAGCGATTAAACAAATGCATGACAATGAAGTTAAAAATATGTTTGCAATTATAGGCCTATCTTAAAACATGCGGGCAAGGTTTTAAGTAATTAAGACGCGTTGCCTCCATTGTCATAATATCTGGGACAGGTTATTCCAGAATTAAACAAAAGTTTTACATACGTTGATATGAGTTTATTCAATTAGTGCACTCATTAAAATATAACAACACCGTTGGTCTCGTGGTGAGATCATAACCTAGGTTAAGGTTATGTGAACGAATTTCGATAGGAAGGTATTATTAGTTCTGATTTCGCGGGAACCGAGGTCCTTAGTTTGGATAATGTTTCTAAAGGATTTTTTTACCAAAGTCAGATATCTCCTATCCGTGGAATAAAATTGAAGTCTGACGTCTATAAACTGACAAAATTTTAAAATTTAATCTTAGGATAAGACTTATTCTATGTATAAAAGTTTGGTGCTTGCCAACCTTTAGAAGGGGATGGGATCCAGTATACCGCCATTAGTGAACTAGTTTCCTTGATTATACTTGGAAAATATGGATTTCTTACAAAACGAGTAGGTAGCTATTTAGTGAGGTATTATTACCTACAAGTGGTACCTAATACGACGCCATTTCCTTACAATAAAAGCACAAAATATGACAAAATTACCGAGATATTTAAATATTCATGTAGTACCTACTACGTAGTAAGTACTTTAATAAGTACATAGTCGTAAATATAAAAGCTTCATGCATTGTAAACTTTATAGATCGGCGGCTGATTATCATAGCCAAGTTTCCGGAGATCCTTTGACACCATGGACAAGGACACCGTCACAGTCCCATAAGATTCTGTCCTCAGCACTGCAAACAAAAAAAACATTACTTTAACTTTTAAGTAATCTGTTGAAAGCCATTTTATAATGGACAGGTTAGAAGACTTGGACATGAAATAAACTAAAGACTTGGCTAAAAGGTCTTAGCAACCAGGCCATAAAAAATAATGGACAGGTCACATATTAGTAATCTGTGGGACAGGTGTGGAAGACTACGTAATAAGGGAATTTCTGCCCTTTATTAATTTGGCCTTAAAAGGCACCCTTTTCATGTCAAAACGAAAAGAAATACAACCCATATTATGTAGGTACAGCTACTTAAATGTAGGAAACTGGCGAAATGAAAGTGTGCACATGATGCTTGTATGTAAGTAAACCCAACCCTTGGGTAAATACAGGTGTGATAGAATGATAACCACCATCACCATCTGCCCAGTCATCTCCTAACTATGTTGGAGTCAGCTTCCAGTCTCAACGGAGGCAGCCGAATACCAGCTCATGTTATGATCTTATGATACATTACGTAAAAGACTTACAATAGTTATCCTTCCCAGTTGCCAGCATTTTAGGGTCTGCCAACTCAGGGTATCTGCCGGTTATCCATGCCATCCATTCGCCTAGCAAGGTGGCAGCTTGTGGGCGCACAAGAGGGGCTGAGGCCAGACTTGGGCCAGTTGTGGGCGGCATTAGGAACAAGGAATAGCCTCTTAGGGCATCACCACTGATGGTGTTTTGAGCCCTCACTGTTATTATTATTTGCGGCCCTGTAAAATTAATTGAAATCCATTCAGATTGCGTGTCTAACGCAATTAGTAGAGAACAAGAAACATTGATTTTACCGCAAACAAAAAACATTTTGCAGAAAATTATACTTACAACCAGAAACATTAGTACTGCTCAGTACCATTTCTAAAGGTAAGTTCAAGACTACCCGTTCAGGGTCAACCCCAGGCCGTGCCATTTGACTCGTGCCTGATGTAAGACCCGAAACCGGCTCCCAATCAGGTCCCCAAACGGTTTCATAGTGTACATACATTTGATCATCAAATACGCCACCAGGAAAGGTCACATATTCAATCTGACCCGTAAATGATACTAAAAACTTCGTGATCTCACTATCTTTCATTGAATTTAGAGCACGATAAATCACACGCTAGACTTAAATACGATACTACTTACTCACTGTGTGGTACTCTGTGGATATCACAATGAAAACAAAACAATCGTTGCTATAGCAACGCGTTAATATTGCCACTATACAAAAATAAAAGGGACCTATTCTCTTAGCTGTAAAATGCGATCAATTCATAAACTTCTATTGGAAATCCTTCATAAATAATATCTAATTCTTCTCCAAATACACCAGTATTATTAATTTGCATATGTTTTGCAATTAAAATAAAGTTTCAACAACCATGTTTTTTTTCACTGCACGCGGTGTTTTTTGTGCACCAAAGACAAAAGAAAACATGCTTCCGTTTTGCTGTTTTACCGACTTATTTTTAAAGTTTTGCCACAAGGTGGCGTTGTATGTGCTTTCAAAAACCCAATCGGCCACCATTGTGAAGGCGAATCTATTGAATACTTTGAGGGTTTTTACGTTTTCTGTGATAATTATCGGCGAAATATAAAGATTTATTCGGTAAGATACAGTGTCCAGTATTCCGGCAACCGAATTCAAACTACAATTCGTGCTAGAAGTGCTTAATTTCGAAACCTAAATGCGTTCAAAATGTCACGCGAAGTGAGCATCAAATTCGTGAACACCATACCATGCACTAAATAATCTTAGTTTTCTTTGGAATAAGTGTTTGCTAACGGTGGAAGTGAGTTGTTTCGCGCCCAGAGTACATGTGGCACGCTATGGATACTTAAAAAATTAATGTGCGCTGATGAAAACGTTTCAGAAGTATCTGTACACGTCGTAAGGGAGCGCAGTTACGCGGGCGAGGGCTTCAAACTTGCCGGCATCATTATGGTGGACTGAGGGAGTGTTTGTTGACGGACTGGTGTTGAATACGTGTAGTAAACAGTGCCGCGCACCATGTCGGGCGGCTCGCAGCACAACCCCAATGGGCGGCAGTCGCAGCTGGGCTCGGGATGGAGCCCCCTGCAGGTGGTGCTTATTATTCACGTATTGTTGATCACTAACTAACCTATATGAATTTCGTAACATCCTGTCGGGAAGTGTTTCATTTGCATGCTGTTTACACGAATCTTACCCTAAATGTTAATGCAAGCAGGTATTACTTACGAAAACTCATTTATCGTTTAAAATTGTAATATCCTTTGTGTAGTTAGTTTGCCCCTGAGTTGTATGAGTGTGTGCTAATCAGATACCAATCAGCTGTTTTCATTGACACACTTGGTAAGGTGACACATATAATGGCATTCTTGGTATCAAAGTGTTTTACCACAGATATCAATTTGTTGTTATTTACAATACCTATTTACTGAGAACCTACAATAAATAAAATAGTTTAGTATGCAAAGTAGAGACTGACTTCATCACCAATTTTATTGAGATATTGCTGATGCTTCTGTGGCATTAATACTTTCTGTGATTGTCTTTATTCTGGTTTCTGAATTCTGTGTCTGTCATCACTAACCCACTTGCATAGAATAGTGGGAGGCAATGAAGACCTCAGCTGATCACATAAATGAACATAAAATATTGTATGAATTTACCTTATTAAATTAAATATGAAAAGAAAAACAATTAATTCTAGAAATTTATTTCAGTCCAGTTAGCAGTGTGTGCCACTACCAATTAATCTATTTGCAATTAATGACAAGCAATAAAAATCTCTCTTAAATGTGATTATTATTGGACACTTAATTTAATTAAGCAATGCTAAAAACCAATTACCATTTAACTCTTTGATTAGCCAATTTGCTTTTTAAAACATAGTTAAAAACTGAAGGAAAAAAGTTACTTTCAAAATCTAATTGTAATCCTATTATACTTACTTATGTCATTATTTGACGAGTAGTCCATGCTTGGCATCAGGCTAATAGACCGATTTCCAAACATCGAGATACAAAGATGTATACATATGTCTTAGATATTGGAAAGCGTATTTTGGAACTCCAAGGCAGGACACCTGAAAAGGCGCAGTGATGACAGGTGTAGTAAGGCTGTGACAGAGTGGCATTCAAGGACTGGAAGACGAGATGTCGGCCGTCTGCCGGTGTGATGGGCGGACAACATTTTTGCCATTGCAGCAAAACCTGGATGAGGCTCGCACAGGAGCGTGGGGATCGGCACAAGAAAAGACAGGCCTGTGCCCAGCAGTGGGTGAAGTGGGGCTGTGGATGATGATGATGAAGTCATTATTTTAAATAATGAAACTAACAAATGTCCACGTCTGCTAGATATATTATGACTATTTCAGTAGGCATGTGTTCTTATCTATTTTTGGTTTTGTTTTTAATCCATATTATCTAAGTCTGTGATTCTCACATAACTACTGAACCAAGTTTTATGCACTTTAACAATGGAATAAAATTCCACTATTTTATGATTTAAACTTAAATTAGATTTAAAGCGAGAAACTGCTAAGAATAAAAGTATTATTGTAGTGTACATAAAAATGATTTTGTAATTAGGTTATAATAGTAATGACTTCTAACAATCTGTCTTTTACCAATGTCTTTCTATTCGTACATTCAATCTGATGCAGTCCACAGCTGTACAAAAAAATGCTATTCTGGAAACTAGAGCAAGGAGTTAGGTCCTCGCCCTAATTTCCAAAATAGCATATTTTCTTGTGTATAACATACAATAGTCAAATACCCTTTTCATAAACTTATGAACACGTAATTTGTAAGAAAAGAAAGTGTTATCCAATGTGACACCAAATTTACCTTAACTTTTACTTTTAAGAAGAAAAGCTTTCGAGTTTCCTTCCAGGAATGTTTCTATGGTACTTTTTATATTGTTTCTGGACTTTGTAAGTTACTGCTGTTCCTAATCTTTTCAAGTAAAAATATCCCTTTCATTTATTTGTGAATTAAAATAAAACAACATAATGGTTATTCTAATTGTATTATGTAACTGATTTATGATACAGTTTTTCTATTTTTTCAAGAATTTATTTCAAGTTTATTGTAGGTAATTGGTTGGTAAGTCCATATAAAAAGTCAATGTGAAAAAAGGAATCCATACATATCATCGTTTTCTTAAGTTTTTGACTTCTTCCAGTTCATGCAACTTCTACTTAAGAAATAACATTGCCAAAACAACCTTTATGTTGCCATCTTATGTCTTCCCCTTTCTTTATTTCTTGTTATTAAATCTACAACATAAAATCACTGTATAAAACATCTGATGTGAAGCCACCAGTCAACTGTACATTTTCATGCATATTTATTATCTTTAAAATAATGAATGTTCTAACCATTTGAATGATTTCAGACTTGTTTATCATTGTGGTTTTGGCAGGCGGCAATCAATCAGAGTTTATTTTCCACACATTTATTTGAATGAAACTAAAACTATATGTACTGGAATGCTCTAGAAATATCTGGCTAAATTCAGTTTAGAATTAGCTCATACAGGCCATTAATTTGTTATTCTTCTCAATTTAACTCCAGCTGTTTACTGAATTTAAGGTCAAATCGTTTGTCACTAGTTTTATGATTTTATTAAAAGAGGTCAAGGCCCCCTAGACAAAATCCCTTTTCTGTAAGCGTTAGCGCCAACGGAAAATCAAATTGTATGGAGTTGACATTTGCATAACACGTGAAATTACGTGTCCATTCCGCAGGTAATGTAATTGCCATACATTTTGACATTAGCGTCTGGCGTTAACGCTATCAGAAAAGTTTTTGTCTAGACCCCCTTGGACTTGTTTATTCCAAGCTAGAATTGGATTTAATTCTAAAAATAAAACTATAAATATGATTGAATTTTGGCATTGACTTTTGGTACAGCATCACAATCTCACTAGCAGCTGTTTTATTAAAGACTTAAATCTTTAGTGCTTAATTCTCGTAGTTAAACCGACAGCAATAACTTAACTCTTGGTAGAATAAAATACGGTTAAACCAATAGATTAATATGGTAAAACCAAAAAAGTATTTGTTAGCTAAAACCGACACGCATCAATAGTCCCTTTCCACGCGGCACTAAGGAGCGACCCCTAAGTGACCCCTGAAGAACGTCGCCGATGACCCGACGTTGGGTTAAGTGGCTACCGAAATCCGGACACAAATTCGATAGCCGATACCTAGATAGACTTGTAATGACGAGCCAAATAACTCGACAGAACTAAACCAGGTTTTAATTTCCAAAATAACGTATACATTAAATACGGTAGGTATTCAAAATATGCTAGTAGTAACTACGTTATCATTTACTAACTACTGTTAATCTATTATTATTTCTATTGTACCTACAAATGAAAACAATTTTCCATCCAATTACTTTTGTACAACTAAAAAGTAACTTTGGGACAGCAGGATTGTCATCAGTAAAGCCAGATGCAGGCAAATGTAAGGAGTAGACAAACAGACATCACGATGACGCACCGTATCGCAACGACGATAAAGACCCACCAGGGTCGTCGTACTCATAAAACTATTTGACGGTGTATATATCGTCATCACATCACATCACTGAAAATAGTTACTTGTTACCTAGGTTCTAACCCCTGTTTTCCTGCAAAAACTTCGATCTAGAGCCATCATTTGACAGATTTACCGATCACAGTTTTCAAGAAACCAGGATACTTAAATTTTCTTCCTTTTCTGCATGTATGCACAAGCTATGTTTTTACACTCTAGGTACTCGGTACAATAATATACCCGATCCTAATATGGCACATCGAGTATGAGCCCAGGTGCGCACGGACGATTTTTTACTCGACGTTTTTTCTATCGCGCTCTGGATTTTCTGCGTAACATGGTTTTAATTTTGATCATTCATTGCGTTATTGACGTTGCTGAGCAGGCAAATTTTTCGACGTATGAATCGATGCATTAGGATGGAATAGGCTTCAAAATTATTCAGATTGTGACTGGCAGTGTGTTACGCAATTATGGAGCTGGTGTTGACCCCCCGAGCATTGAGAATCCAACAGTGCATCGCGCGTCAAATAAGTAGGTACACTGTTTGATTTTCAGCTCTCGGGGCTGAGGAGTGCGTTGAAAATCAAGTGCGCGATAAAAACATCGCCCGTGATCGAGGGCTTAGTAAAATGTCTGTCTTGTTGAGCTCGCTGTGTCATATTAAACCCAGGTAAGAAAATAGGTGATTCCGTGTAATAAAACATCCCGCCAATCAGTTACAGGTGGCGAACCTACTGGCGCGCGCGCCACAAGCTCACATGGCCTCGGACCGAGGTGTGACGTGGCACACACCCACCCCACCGCCACATCTCTACCACGTCCCGGCGCCGTCGCCGCCAGACCCTCTTCAGGTACACGCTTTGTTCTTAACACTATTCTGGGTAGCTTTGGCGCTGACTCGGACCTGGTGAAGTGACTCTGCCCTGTACGCTGCTGCAGCGGACACTAAGGCTTGGGTCCCCAAAAGCTTCGATGGCGTCCACATTACAGTTGTCATGCACAAAGCACTATTTTAAGGCGACCGTCATTGCGACCGATATGTGACTGCATCGCTGTCTTTGGAAACCCAATCTATTAGCACATTGAAGAGTTGGATGCACTAGCGTGCTTTTTATTTTCATTACTCTTGAAATGCGTGTTGGTGCATTTTCCAAAAACGATAAGATTGATTGTTTACGGCATCTATAAAGGCTGAGCATCACCAGGTTTCTTCAGCTAAGTCTAAGGTGGCTACTTTCACGATTAAGCAGGCACCGACGACACGTCTGCTTTTCTTGATTTGTACCGTCTTTAAGGGGGATGCGCTAAGGTAGCCCGCGAAATTCATGCTTACGTTTTTTTGCAATTTGTAGATCAGTGTCAGGTTGTATGTTGATTAAAATATTATTCGCGGCCGTAACAACTATGGCTTTACAGAATTATAATCATTAGAATCAGCAAAAAAACTCAATAAGTTAGAATTGGCGTCAAATGTCATGATTTCATGAAATAGTCTTTCAATAGGTTAATATGAAATTAGAGAGATGTATTGATGATTTTTATGATTATAATTCTATAAATAAATATTTGATACGGCCTAGAATCCTATTTAGATCAACATACAACCTGATACTGAGCTGCAAATTGCAAAAAATCTTAAGAAAATTTTAATTCCGCGAAATACCTTGGCGCATCCCCCTTAAATATGCGAATCTTCTATCTTCCGTGCCGAAATGTGTCTGCCCAGTCGTGTTTTATCACTTGAACGTAAGTATGCTCTGCGCTAAGATATAGCCAATGTAATATTGCCATCATATTTGTTTCTCTACTAACTTATGAGATCAGCGCTCACAAAACATCAACCCATCCAATAATTTCAGATTTCAGGCTAAATGAAATCAATATAGAAAATGTCACTGTTAAAGTTCCTATAATTATAGTTTTTTTTTAATAGAGCTGTATGCACATGATAATGATGGTTCCATAGCACAAAGATCATCACGCTTCTTAAAGGAAAAAGGCTTTCCAAAAAGGTTTACTTAAAATCACAGCTAAATATCAATAATTTACAAAATGTCAATGACTGATAACTGACCTTCGCCGCGTCAGGAGCATTAATTTGTAATTAATATTATTTTTATTACTTAATGTTTTGAGAAGTTTGGTCTATGACAAAAAAACTCTTAACTAGTTATTAACATGACATTTATAATATTAGTTATACATAAATTATAATTAGCATGCATGCAGAGGCTCTTTTCCTTCCTACTACTCCAAAAAAATCTAGAAAAATGTCAGTCGTGATATAACATTAATTGCTTACAATGGTAATTCGGGGGTAGATAGTAAAAAAGCTTGCATTAAAAAATACTTGCATCTTTCTCTTGGTGGAGTAGTAGGTACGTGATGGTAAACACCTCACCATACTTTTCCAAAAAATTAAGTAATTATGGCTCTTCGATTTTTTTTTTTGTTAATTAAGCTAAGCTGTGTCATGTTGGCATAGAGCATTCCGACGGTAAACACATCTGTTTGTTGGAATTCCAATTAATTTATAGAAAGATTCGAACAGTCATAACATAACATCACGCCCGTATTTACCAAAGGGATAGGCAGAGGTGCATCTATAGTACTCCCACATTTCGCCAGTTATGTTTAAGTCCCATGTAATAGGGGCGAGTCTATTACCATCAACCGGGCACAAATCCAGTCTCTGGGCTGTGATTGAGAACAAAAAAGCAAAAGAAGTTAAAAGTCAGCTAAATGATAAATGATTTTATTTCTGTAAGTAGGTTTGTACAAACACTTACACGTCAATCATATTTTTAAACTAGATGAGGTCGGCGTTTCATAACTGACTACTCTGAGAAGAAAGGCCGAAACAAACTCAGAGGTCACAGTCTCTTTTAAAGTCCAGACATAATCTTGGTCAGATCATGTGAAGACCATGTAGATTGGTATCTGAAATGGTCTTTTGAGGAAAGAACCACACAGATTGAGTGGACCTGTCCAGTCAGTGCACGCAAATCTATAGCTATCGAACTACGTGAGCCCTCACTGTGATTTTAAACGCCACAGTTTTTAAGAAAGACATACACTGATCGTATTGGTGCTGTCCTTCGAAAAGGTCAGATGCGTAGTAGTCGAAACCGGCGCACGTGTATGACCAGATGTTTGAATGTGCACGATTAATTATTGGACGAAGCAAATCGGTCCGCGTGGTGGATTATTGCCCGTTTCCTCTTACACAGAAGAGGCCTTGGTGCCAGCAGTGGGAACATTATAGTGTCAGTAAATCTCACAGGCAAGTTCAAGTTCTCAAGCTAGTTCACATTCAGCGTGATTTTAAGCGGTATTTATTATAAACAAGCCCACTTGTCTTATCAGAAGTTGTCGTGATGGGTATAAGATACTTTTTATCCCGATATTCCTACGGAATCTTGTAAACACTATCCTCATTGAATACCACAACTAAATTGGGATAACAGCAAGAGAATGATCATCGTCATTTGTATTTCACAAGTGTATTTTTCTGAATCATTATTTTAAGACGTTTTAATTAGACATTAATAAAGGAACACTTACATGTGTCCATACGGTTCCTGATAATGCAAATGCTTTGTTTTACGAAGCAGCTGTTTAGCTCGTTTATGCTCCTAATATACACTTGTGTCAACATCTGATTTGAAGAATTCTTAAAACGCATAATACTAGATTGCTAAGTCGGGTGCGTAGTACTCGCAACCGGCATGTGTCACATGTGTGTATGACCAGAGGTATGAACGTAAACGAAGCAAAAGGCGTATGTACGGATCGTAACTGGAGGCGTTGTTACGCATCCACCATGGGATGAACTCTTAAGTTTATGTGTGTATGTATAATTATGCTATTCTAAAATCTTAACTAGATATTGGTGCCGATTCTCTTGTCACAAAATTCTCTAAACTAGACTAAAAATCACTAAAATTTAGTTTATTCCTGTCAAAAGACGATTTCTCATTCTGAAATAGACTAAAGTGACACAACTTAACTATATTTTAGTTTGACAGCACTAATATGGCACTGAATTATTAGTTTAGTGTAAATGGCAATTTTGCTATTCTGAATTTGACATTTTTCACCTAAAATTTTGGTTGTCTTAACTAAATCTGGCTATTTTTTATCGCGATTAAAAAGGTGTGGAATAAAATTAGTTGTCATGAACTAAGATTCACCACAACACCTCGGCTTCAGGGGCAAAAACAGTACTGTATTTTATTTTATTTTGTTTATATCTCGAAAACGGTGTGTCCTATCGCAAAAATAATGAAAATTTCGACCCCCTTTATAAAATACTTAAACCCATATAACTCTACATGTAGGTATTTTTTTAAAAATATTTTCCAATCAAAAAGTGAAAAATTCCATACAAAACACGCCGAGGCTGCCACCCATGCGCGCCTCCGGCTCTAAAACAATTCACGGGGTAGGGCAAACAAGTACCATGTGGAGTCGCGATTGTCAAATTAAATTTAGTTGCGTCAAAATGATTTTTAAATTTAGAGATATTTTGTTGCAGAATAGCTTTAAGATTCTCATAGCCAAAAATGTAACCCGTGCCAACGTGTCAACGTAAGGAATTTTAGTGATAGTTTAGTTAGTTTAGTTCGGTGTACAAGAGAATCGGCACCAATGTAAGAAGAAATTAAGTCTTAATCTGTCCTGTACGTTAGCACAAATTAAGTGTTTTCCTTATTGGAAACTGATAAGTAGTGTACTGTAAACATAGATAATTATTTATTGTTTTTAAAAGGCACATTATATACTTACATAATTTACCGTTTTCCTTGTAGGCGTTTTTTTTACAAGTTATCCAGTGACCTCGTTCGCTTTTATTGTGAAAATCATAACTATCAATAATTATCACGGTTTTATTTAAGTCTTTTGATGAAATGTATTACAAATTAGACGAATTTCATGGTATTTCAATTGTCAAACTTGGTTCGGTGATGAAGGAAATACAACTAACATAACATCACGCCTGCAATCCCCGCAGGGCTAGGCAGATGTGTTGGTACCTATAGTACAGTGTACGTACACCCATATTTCGCCAGTTTTGTTCAAGTCCTATGTAATAGGGGGCGACCCTGGCAGAAACCCAGACTCCGTGTGTTGCTAATTAGAAATTCCTGATGGAAAAACCCAATAAACTTCGACAGCTAATTTACAAGTTTCACGAACTAAGTCTTGTAAATGTCCACCACCTCATCAGCTTATCTAATTTAACGTGACATTGGACAAAACATTAAACTAAAAAAAAACTCTCAGAAATCGTGAGTACACCATAGAAATATGAATAACGTTATTCGTTTCGTAATCTGAATACTGTAATGAATACGGGTATGTGTCAGAGAGGACTAATGTCGTACTTTCCTCTATTTGTTGCAAAGTCAGGGAAATTAATTGTTGCAACTTAAATTGTCTGGTTTTTTTTTTATTGATTCCCTGATCGTACAAACGTCGCGGTCGTTTACCCTCAACTTCTCTAAGTTTTACTTCAATAAGGGCAGAAACTCAAAACCGCCACGCGAAGTTTACAGCTTCGCGGTTTTCAGTTTTGATCCCTAAAGAATTACTAGTAACTTAGTTGTAATGTACGCTAAACATTCTGAGGTGTGAACCCTCAAATAAGCGGTTCGGTGTAGGTTGGTTGACTGCGATAACATGACGGTAACATTCCCGTTAGATAAGGTACATATACATAGGTACGGATACATTAGGCAAATTTCACATAGTAGACACTATGCTCGCTGCGATAAGAGAACAATTTGACTATAGATACCACGCAATATAAATATTTTACAAAAAAAAAAATAGTAGCAATTTTGAAACAAATAGTTGTTATACCTATATGACTGTGACTTTAATTTATTATTTTAAACTTTCTTTCCATACCCACTACACTAACATGATTTTGACACCGCCAGAAACCATGTCTACCTGCTTGTAAGATAAGAAAATTAACTTAGCACCTAAAATCATGACTACTGATAAGGCTGAAGTCTCCCATAAATGCTATCGGCCCTGTGAAGGTTGAAGCAGAATCGGGCGAGACGCACCGCATTGCAAAAATCCTACATTACTTTCAAACTATTTGTATGAACCATCGCACACTACGTACATATTGTATGGCAATGCGATGCGATGCGATGCGAATGCGCCCGACGCGGATCTAATGTGCGCTTAGCTTAATACAGCATCACACCGTGCGCCGCATCACGATACTTGCTAAGAAAATGTATTGATGTGGTCTCTTTCACACGCTTAATACAGATTAACAAAATACTCTGTTATTTTTATGCTAGCTTCAAAAGGTCACCGATAGACTCTAAAGCTTGGGTTTACTAAGCGACTAAAGCGGAGTCGCCACACAACCGCCGGAATTTTGCCAAGGACTTATAAACACGGCCATCTTATAGCGATGCGGTTATTTCCATGACAGAGGCCAGAGCTGCCTTACGAAACCCAAGCTTTACATCTCACACTGCTTTACAATTTAACGCCCATGTACATACTACTAACTTCTGTATATTAATCTGCCTTACCGGGGACTATCGTAGGGTCTGTTGCAATTGCAGGCGTTAAAGTCTGCCGGCGGCAACTCGGTGTTCCGACACACGGCAACGCCGCCTGAGTTGTACAGACACACTCCCACACCACCGGATAAACATCACATGAGGTAAGCTTCTATTATTTGTTTTATTGGTCTTTTGATATTATTTAATTTAGCATGTAACAGACAAAAGTCTTTAATCCAATTCTTTTTATGAGGGTATGTTCTGTTGTGAATTTAATATTGATCTTTTCTGAAGCTTTGCTTGTTGGCCCAAACGGAAATAAAGAAGTAACAGCACTTAATAGTTGAAGCTCTTTTTAGCCTTGGTCTACATCAAGGGGGGGAGTGATGGCCCAATAGTAACGGCCCCGACTTACGAGTTGCAGTTCGTCGGTTCGAACTCAGGCAGCCGCTTGACTTTGTGTAAATCATTTCATCACCACTGCTTTCAAAACGGTGAAGGAAAACATCGTGAGGAAACCGGCATGTCCTAGAACCAAAAAATTGAAGACATGTGACATCTACCAACCCGCACCGGGCCTGCGTGGTAGATTACAGACCACTCCCTGTTGAAGAGAGGCGGCCTGTGTCCCAGCTGTGGGATCATTATGGGCTGATTATGCTACATCAAGGCTAAACAAAGATTCTATATATTCCACTTTCGTATAAGCATTAGGCGCACTGGCGGTTTCCGGGCTGGGACATAAAGAAAAAGCACAATATTAAGTGCACGGAGAAATGTCTTGAATAATAATATTTTGAATTAAAAAAGTGACCTTGCAGTTTCTTGTCAGTTCTTCTCCATAGAGATTAACGTTTTGGCGTGGGCAGCTTCAACTTTTCTGACTAACTGACCGACGTCTTGAGAAATCAAAAGTGCAAAGTGTGAAGTGGTTTAATTGAAATAAATGCTTTCGGTCTTATTACAAAACAAGTTTTTTCTTTAGACATGGTGGAAACCATCGAGCCTTTTTTTTTAATAAGAACCTAACAGGAATCCAAATACAGTTCCTTTTACAAAACTGACTGTTTGGTCCGGTCTTAGGTGCCAATTTTGTGTTAAGAAATTTACTACAGTCAGCATAAAGTTCGAAATACAAAAACTGGCCTGAAGGTTTAGGCTCGGGCTAAAGTTAGATCGTGTTTTGTAATAAGACGGTTTGAGTCTAAGTTCTGATGAAACTGGTGTCGTCGTGTGGCGCCGCCAGAGGTCAAACAGGCAGCAAAAGACGGATGGCGTATACAATTGTGTAAAATTTTTCAGACACACTCCGTCTCCGGGCGACATAAAAGCGAGTGCAGCGTTACCTCCAGTAGACTTATATCAACATTTGGCACCGTCGAGAGGTAAATAGCATCTTGTAGTAGTTTTATTAAAGCTTATAGTTTTAACGCAATATTGATGAGACATAGGAACACGTGTTAATCTGTATAGAACGAATACGAATCTATCTACCTTTGTGCAGAGTTCGTCAATATGAGCTTTCCGGTTACAATGTTTGTCTATTGGTAGCCCTAGGAATTTTGTACGCTCAACCTCTTCATTGTGTCATTATCATACTCTAATGTCGTATCGTTTTAATTTGAGAAGAAGCAATTTGTGGTTGACGAAATCGAAAGCCTTGCACATATCTAGGAAAATAGAGGTAATTGATATTTTATCATCAAGACTTTTGTCTCTTCAAGTCAAGTCAAGACTCTTATCAATTTTAATAAAGCAAAACAAGCCAATGTATTTTTCCTTAGACCAAATTGTTCTTCGTTTAAGATGTCATACTTTGATATGAAGCTGTAAAGTTTTTCGTGCATTACTTTCTCAAAAACTTTTAACGCATAAGTTGGAAACCAACATTGCTGGGGAGTTTGTTGCGTCACTTGTCCCCAGCTAAAGCACTAGGAAGTGGTGAAGGGCGGACGTTTTGGGGGACTGTCTTATGTAATGTTGACGTTCATAAAGTGCTGATTGTCAGCGTAATTTGAATGAATGACTTTTGATTTTAATTGCCTTTGCAAGTTTCTGAAACATTCAGTTAAATAGATAACTTTGTCTTGAATCTTATTGATTCGACTATAACCGATGACCTCACAAACTGAGCAATAATTTAAGCTAATTAATCTCTTATGTTCTTTTGTAGCAGACAAGCTCCGCGCCGACGAGCTGATGGCGTACACTCGAGTGGGCGTGGATCTGTCGCTGGGCGGTGGGCGCGCGGCCAACGGCGCGGCCACGTCGCCCGCGCCGCACGCGCCCGCGCCGCATGCGCATGCGCAGCACGCCGCGCCGCCCGCGCACGCCGCGCCGCCGCCCGCGCTGTCCGTGCGCGACGCCCCCACCATCAACAGCCTCATCGCGCGCGCGCAGCCGCGCCACCCGCACGCGCGCGTGGACGCGCTGCTGGAGCGCCTCGTGCCCTCGCCCGTGTCGCCGCACTCCGTTATCGTGCACTCCCGGGCTGCGCCTACGCCCTCGCCGCCCTCGTCTAATGAGGTTTGTGTAATTACACAAGTAGACAATCGTCTACTTGGTAAATTGATCATGTTTGTATACGTTTACCTTACTCCTGAATAACGTATCTTCCCAGGACTCTGCAGACTCATGCGGCGCCCCACCCGGCTCCAAGAGGAAACGTAAACCGGAGCGCACCGTGCGCTTGGCCGCAGCTCCACCACCGCCCGCGCCCCCCGCGCCTGTCCCCGCCCCCCTGGCCCAAGCCCCCGTGGCCCCCGCGCTCGCCGTGCCCCCCACAGCACCCCGCGTATCCCCCCCGCCCAGCCCGCCCCCAGCGCCGGCGCCTGCGCCGCCCCCCCGGGAGAACGGCGACGCCCCGCACATGAAGACGGCTGCGCCGGATTCCCGGCCCGCGTCCCCGCGCCCTGACCAGCCTCACGCGAGGAGAAAAACACGTTCCGGCTCCGCCGAGACCATAGACGACATCGCGGCCATGATCGCGGACACGGACCGCGCCCCGCCCCCGCCCCTCGCGCCCCCTCCGCGGCCCACCTCGCCCGCCGCCGCCGCCGTCACCGTGGACAAACTGCGCTCCGTGCTGGCCAGCCCCGAAGCCGTGCGGGCCGAGCCGGTGCCGGACGTGGAGCCCGCGCCTGCCGAGCCGCCCGGGGAGCCCGCCGAGCCCGCGGCCGCGCCCGCGCCCCCGCCCGCCCCGGCAGCCGCCCCGCGCCGGCGCAGCGCGCGCACCTCCAACCCGGAGGCGCCTAACGTTCCAGTGGAGTCGCCGTCTGAAGGCAAGCCGGCCGAGCCCGAGGCAACCGACGCGCGCACCGCCGAGCCGGCCGCCGCCAGCTTCGTGGAGGTGGAGAACCAGCTGGAGAAGATGTTCGCCGGGCTGGAGGAGGAGCCGGCCGCGAGCCCCGCGCCCACGCTGGGCGCAGGCGCGTCCCAAGGGGCGGCGGCGCCGGGCGCGGGCCGCAAGCGGCGACGCTCGGCCCCAGCGCGGCCGGACGAGCCGCGCAAGAAGGCGGCGCGCAAGAAGACGGACGCGCGCCGGCCGCGCAAGGGGCGCGAGCCACGCGACGCCTACGACTCCGGCAGCAACGCCAGCTCCAGCAAGTCGCGGGGACCCTACATACAGGTACGGCCGCCCTTTCTATTTAAGGGGGAAGCACCAGGTTGTAGTGATATGAAGTTGTCATTCAATAGGATTATATGAACTTAGGGGGTTGTATTGATGATTTTAACGATTATAATTCTGTAAATATATACTTTTTACGCTCGCAAATCATATTTTGTTCAACATACAACCTGACATTGACTTACAAATTGCTAAAATAAGAAAAAATAATTTCGCAGATAACCTGGCGCTTCCCCCTTAACATCGATAATTTTTTTTTTTCTCATTCTACTGAAGAATGTGTGGTATTTCCAGGAAACTAGATGACGTGTTACATACACTACAGACTTTCTGAAATAATATTATCTGTACGAATTTTTTTTGTATCTGTACATTAAAAAGACAAAACGGAACCCAAGTCTCACTATGTTGTTCGTCTATCTGTCAAGATCCTTTTCTAAGGAACGCGTGGAGGTATCAAGTAGAAATGAATATCAAATACTCTATAATAATCAAACTTGTAAGTCAACGCAATTCTGCGATTACAAGCTAACATTTGCAGTGAGAGCATCGACCGTGATGTAGAACGATGTATGGGAGAATATGTTATTCAACTGAAAAGTTAAGATTTTTCTTCACTCTGGGAACAGAAATTCGGGCAGCCAAGCACGGCTTTGAGTCGGAACCTTCAGAGCACGAGTCCTAGCGCACCTGTCCGGTTTTTTAATATTAGTCAACACCCATATTAAATCTTCTCACCACTCGACAGATCCGCGGCCCCCGCGACTCTCCTCTATCAGTGAGCGTGATGAACACGTCGACCGCCGAGGACGAGGACACGAGCACGCGGCGGAAGGGCGGCGAGGAGTTCCGCAACGGCGTGCGCGGCGTGCGTGGCGTGCGCGGCCTGCACGCCAGCACGCTGGGCCTGCGCTACGACGCCACCACGCCCGACGCCACGTGGCTGTGCGCCTTCTGCACGCGCGGCCCGCACGCCGCCTCGCTGGGGGACCTGTTCGGGCCCTACGCGCTCGACACGGACTGCGATGAGTACAGGTATGCTTCCAAATTATGTTTAGTTATTTAAGATCTCCAACAAAACTTAGGCATACATAAATAATGGGCAACATCAGGTATTAAGTAGGTGTCCTTCAGTTTTAACAACTAAGCTAACAAAGTTAAAATATTAATAATAGTTAAAAATGTTTCAAGAGAACTTAAAGTAATCCTGTTGTCCCTGTTGTCTTGGAAACATTTCTATATTTTGACATAGACTCGCAGATGTTTATATTCGGAGTTTTAACTATTTATTATTATCAGCCATTAACGTCCCACTGTTCGGCAAAGGCCTCTCTACTCTCTTTCTACCTCTCTCTGTCCAGCTCATCCCGCCATATCCGTCAGGGCCTGCCACGATATCGTTTGCCATTAGCGAGACCCACTGGGTCCCATTTGGCCCATTGATCGTCTGACTTGTGGCAGATGGGTCCAGCCCAATTCCATTTAATCATGGCAACTTTCAGAGTTTTAACTAACATGTAAAAACTGCCTGCAAAGTCTTAGCACAGCGGTGTAATGACCAAAGGTAGTTTTTGAGCCAGAGATATAAAAATAAATTGATGTAAAAATTTTGAGTTTCTCGCCCGTTCTTCTCCATAGATACCTACTACGCTTTGGAATGGGCAACTAACTTCATCTTTCTGACCGAACAACCCCTTGACAATTCAAAAGTGCCTGTAATTGGTTTATTTGAAATTGATCCTTGTTAGTTTGAAAAAATTAATGTTGCTGATCCTTTAGCTTTTTATCTAAAAACTGAATATTTATTTATTTAGGTTAGCCAACAATTGTTTACACAATACATTTACAATAATTTCATTTTCAATTTACATTTATAAGTGCAACAATCACTTACAGGCTAACACAACATGCACCATTTATGGATTTACATAATAATACAAACATTAATAAATCTGTGTCAGGTCACTGGACGAGGCGACGCGGCAGAGCTACTGCACCGGCGCGAACGGCGCCGCCGACGAGGTGTGGTTCCACGAGGCCTGCGCCGTGTGGGCCCCCGGGCTCGTGGCGTGCGGGGCCCGGCTGTGGGGCCTGGCGCCCGCCGTGTGGGGCGCGCGCGCGGCGCGCTGCGCGCACTGCGCGGGCGCGTGCGCGGCGCTGGCGTGCGGGGCGCGCGGCTGCCGCGCACGCGCACACCTGCCGTGCGCGCGCCCGGCCTGGGCGCTGCAGGAGGACGAGTTCCGCGCGCTGTGCCCGCGCCACGCCTAGCGCCCACCGCCGCCCGTCATAATTGTAACATAGAACAAATTGTAGATAGATTTCCTGTTGACATTTTGTAGGAGTAATTTATTGTGCCCGCCGCCAGCGACCTAGTGACCGTGCCGCGTATGTACAGATGTTATACCGCACCGGCGAGTAGTGTTCGCGCGACTCTTGGTAATCTAAAGTCTAGAGTTATGTGTAAATATAGTGGTTAATGTAAATAGCAGTTTTATGCATCGGAACACCATTTTGTAAGACGTAATGTACTATATGACATCATGTGGCATTGTAATCAAATGGACAGTATTTCGTAGTATACAGGGCGCGTTGCGTTGTACGTAGCCGCGCGACCCGCACCTGACTGACGCACTTCCCGCTCACGATAATGCAATAATAAACAAGCGCACACAGAGGTAGTCGCATATTCTAAGTACTAATGTTCGCGGCTCAACCTGCGAGTGAATGTGACAGTCCGGTGGGTCAGGCCAACAGGTTTATGGTGAGTCAGTACACATGTATATTAATATTCGATATTAACTTGAAAATCTCACTTCGTTTTATATGTTTATTCGAAAACATCTACCTAGTAATATATTTTATATTTTCGTTTTTTTTTTTATAGTGTATGTGTACTCATCATGAACTTTTGTTGTACGCAACAATTTCCAATTGTTTACATGATCATGTAGCAATGCAGTGATATTTTAAAGTAATAAACGGACCTTGAATGTAATAAGTATATTTTTTATGTAAAAAATATATAAATAAATAAATTAACAACTGTTTAGTTGCCATTATAGTATCAAAAACTAGTCTAAATAAATAGTGTCTTGTGATTTAAATAAAAAAATATATGAAAATCGTTTTGGGGTCTATGAAAATTTACATTTTTAGCTTGGTAATGGATTAATATGTATGTTTGTGGATACTGCATTGTTATCGGTGGATAAAATAAATAATACACGATGTGTGTAGCGCTCTTATACTTAATGGTTATTTATACCGAAAACTTTACGCTTACATATTTTAAACGTGGCACTTCAAATGTTTCGTGCTACCAGAGTTTTAGCAAGTTCTTTTTTACTTGAACGTGTTTAAACGGAACTTGTTTAGTTTATCATACAAGTCGAGAATGTCGAGTGATTTTCACACGGATACTATCAACAGGAACAATAAACGCATAAAAAGATGTTAAAACAATATAGTATAATTTAGATTGAATATAATTTTATAACAGTGCACATGCAAACGTTTGGAGTGCGTGCGTCTAAGGGTACCAGAAGGCGCTGTCTTCGTTTGCCAGGCAGTGAGCACGCCAGCTACGTGCGACGTTGGTAACGTACTTTAATTCCAGTGAATAGAAAAATAGACTTTATTTAGAAAATGTTAAGGTACAAATTTATAGTAGGGGGAATCAGGCCAGTTTAGTGTTTTTAAAAATTTATTGGGACAATGAACGCATGAACTCGAACGAACAATCAACAACATCCAAAGCCTTGAAATGTAAATGGTGTAAGAATTTTTTTATCACTTATGGCAAATGATTACTTTATTAAGTATGTAATTGTTATAAATTATATTTATCATGACATTATAAGCAAATTGAAATACAACATGTTTAAAATGAGAGTTTGACTGTTATTTGTGCTGCCTTTAGAATATATCATCTAAGTACATACTTATAGGAGCTGCTGGTCACGTCAAAGGCGAATTCATCGTTTTTGATCTGCAGAAGGCATTAAACTAGATTAGATGTAAGTCAAAGTCTACTAGGACTCATTAAATAAAATAAAAAAAATACTATTCAACTCTTTAATTATACAAAAACAAATTCATGTAGGTGCTACATATTTACATTACACTGCAACTTCATTAATATGCATTTTACAATCATAAAACGAGCATGTCGCTACTAAATCACTATCGAACTGCCAATCAGCACCGTATGCTATACTTTCATGTTCTAAATACTCGCTAAGGATCTCCATTTGGTCATCAACTCGCAGTATACGGAACCCGCCGTACATACAGGCAGCTAAAACTGTGTCTGGCTTTCTGGGGTGCCATTTTAGACGCCAAACACCGCCACCGACGTCGATTTCTTCGATGCAGGACTTCAGGCTTCGAGTGTCCCAGAGACGAACTTTTTCGTCGTAACTGGAATTAATAAATAATTATTTGAAAGCTAAAGTAAAAAGAGTGCTGCCGGGCTAACACATGCGACGCTCTCCTCTTATTTCGACGTGAAAACGTCATTTCAGGCGGGGTACCTACTGGTGGTAAGTTGCAATATTTCTGACCGACAAAAACATGTAAGATTTCAACCGCTAATAACTACAAGACTCTTAGTGCTAGAGTAATGGTTGAGCATTCAAAGAATAGGTCATATGACTCATATGTATAACAATTCTTAGTTAGATATAATTTGCTTATTACACTTATTACATAATCACACTGCGAGTATGCACACACAATTTTTCAGTATGTGTCGAAATTCCATTTCTTCGTGTTTAGCTAGAACAGTGATTCTGGTGATGTTGTCAAGATTTGACAAAGCACTACCACGACCTACAGAGAAACAACAAAAAAATGGCTAAAATAGGGTTAAAAATAATATGAAGTTGACTAGCAAAATAATTTCAGATGTCGTCTCATATCGGCGGTAAATCTGATCAAAAAATTAAAAAAAATCCTAATCGAAAAAAGAAAGAGGACTCCTTTATGGTGAGGGTTTGATTGGAACTGTAATATTCGCGGTTGATCTGAGTGAGCGAAGCGAGCATACCTCGGTACTTACTGGTGAAAGGCTTGCACCGATTACCCAGGGATTATTACAGCTCGGTAAGGCAGGTTAGATTAGAATTGTGAATAGTTCCGAGCCCAGGAAGTAAAGCACGCTTACCCAATAGATGAGCGAGCAAAGCGAGCGCTATCACGATACAGCGAGCCCACTCTTGACACGAATGAGGCGAGCGCGCTTATAAATTACAAGAGCAAGCGAAGCGAGCTCCTTTATAAGAAATGCTAATGTAGCTCAATCACGCCACGACTAAGCAGAGCGAGCGAAGTGAACCCCCTAACAAAACCAGCACGTAGAACAAGCCCACTATCAAAACGAGCGAGCTCAACTATCCCGCTAGTGGGTGGAACACGCTTAATGTGAAAAGCTAGCGTATCGAGCTCACATTACAAGAAAAGCGACTTTAGCGAGCCTACTTTAACTACGAGCGAACGAAGCGAGCACACTTTAGAAACTAGTGAGCGCCACCTACTACGCTCTCATCGTTAGGTCAGCTTAGCTTGATGTGACTGAGACCACCTTTCATTACTTGGGATAGAGCAAGCTTGACGTGATAGAGGCTGGCAAAGTGCTACCGTTGACTAAGGATTGTTTAGGGAACTCCTCTCATTAGGTTAGGTCAGGTTACAGTTATGACCAAACGTTTTCACGAAAACAAACGGCGCGGACTCGAACTACGCCAACAAATTTTTATGTTTTTGTTTTTTTAATATAAAATTTCGAGCTCTTCGAGACGGTGACACGACACGAGTGCACGCACACCTGTATAAATGTACTTCCTGGGTCAGACAGTGAGATTCAACTCAGCCTATCGCAGTCCACTGCTGGACATAGGCCTTTCCCATGCTGCGCCACAATGCCCTGTCCTCCGTCTTCCGCATCCAGTCTGATTGTTGACAGTAGATTACGCTTCACAAAGCCAAACTTTTTGTAATACTAGAGGTGCCATAACAGCGGGTACTGTAAGCTAGAAGTATTAGTATGTATACACACGAGCGACACGCGTCAACGGCAGAGGCAACTGCAGCCATCAACGCGTGTCGGTGGCAGCCGTCGACGCGTCGGCTGCAGCCGTCGACAACATGCCGCTCGTGTATTTGAACACCGTACTCAAATACACGAGCGGCACGTTGTCGATGCAGTTGCCTCTGCCGTTGACGCGTGTACCTCGTGTGTATGACCCTAATGTATGTTGGCTTCAGTGCAATATAACCTTCCAGTCAACAGCTGATGTTCCTCATCTACGTGACTCCTGATTGAAGTCACTCCAGCCTCATGTCTCTTGTTCACTGTTGTGGGTACATCTGGAATTCTGACGTCATAGCTCTTGAAAATACAGTCGTCACCCCCTACAATAATGAATAATATTACATCTTAATATAACACTATCAGGTGCATTACAGAAGCAAGAGCCTATACTGAATAAATCATTAAAAAATGCTAACTTCTCTACAAACCTGAATAAAACACGTCTGTGTTCCAGTAATTAAACGCAGCGATCCACGCCTCAAAGCCATGACTCTCCCATTTCCCTATGGTCTTCAACCCATCTTCGACTATCTTCAATACATGAACGCAACCTGCAGAATCGCTGACCACCAAACAAGGTTCCGCTGAACTCATTTTGTTCGTCGACCAATCAACGGAGAGAGCCAAAATGTCTTGACCAATCGCGTGCTCTAACCATAGTTTCAATTTTAAAGCTCCATTTTCATTGATCAGTCGGTAAAGTTGTAGATTGCCTACGGATGTAACGACGGCTAGTGTAGGATAGTCCTGAATGTGATGGTAACACCATTTCTGGTCTAATATTCCTGAGGTGTCTATTGAATGAACTGGAACCAATTCTGTTGTGTTCTTGTTGATCACAAATAGATATATCCGTCCTAGCCTCGTCTGCTTAGCTGAAGTATCGTCTGGAAATATATAATTTAAGTATTAAGGTTCTTAAATGTTTTCATGACATTGCCAGAAAAGGAGAGGTTTAGGAGATTATGGAGATCTAAAAAAGGCCAAATCCGCCCGTATCGAGGTAATCAATCCGATGCATAGGTACTATTAAAGTCAGATATTGCAACAGACTATGGGAGCTCCCTTCATAATTACTGGATCGAAAAGAAACAACGGAACATTGCACATAGCTAAGTAAATGCTGATACATCGAACACCTACTTTTACCCTGTTCGGTATTTTTATCGAGCTGATAAGTGCCGCAGACGAGCACATCGCGGTGGGGCTCCACGGGACACCACTCTACTGAGTCGGCGCTGTACCCAGTGTCCCAGCGCCACTTGTTCTGCCAAACTGCCATTGAGCTGAAAGGAGAAAGAATAATAATCATATTTTATTCTTCAGATCACACAATCAAACACATTTTTTGTTTTTTGAAGAGTTGTTAATTTTACGGTTTGATAATATTTATTCGTTACTTTTAATCCTGATTTGTTTTGGTGAAAAATTGAGAAAATTTACTCCCACATTCTCCTTGACTAGTTTTCCGTCAGATGCATCGAGCTACGAGTAGTAGATTACAGCAAAAATTAAAAATTACCAATTAAGTCATTATAAATCTCCTCAAGATACTTAGATAGATATGAGACGATAGAAGAAACCATCGAAGTTATTCAGAAAAAATGGTGGATGAACAGGACACGGCTCAAAAGGGGAAAAAAAAGTATTAATTACTATTTTAAACCCATTTATTGTAATAAAAATATGCCCATACATGAATAATTACTAACGCTATAAAGACGAGCAAAGTATTTCTTCATTACATTCACGTTACATGTAGATAATAATTTGCTAAAATTTGTACTGTGTTGTGGTTCGCCACTTATATATTACATTGGGACACAAAGGGAGTAACATACAATATAGGACTGTCCCGAAATCACGATTCTTTTGACTACTGACGGCGCGTGGTTTTAAATCAACTTCGTTTCTGCCCCAGTGCAGGGCATGAGCCCCTTCTAGTCACATTAAATTGGAATATGTAAGATTTTGAACGCCGCCTGGTGGCCAATAGGTGGTTCGAACCGACACCGCGGTTTTTAGTTAGTGATTTAGCTCACAGTCTAGGCGAGTAGCGTTATTTTTTGCCTGTACAATGTCCGATCGCAGGGCTTAATTTCAAAAGGCCTAAGAAAGAAAGGGCACGCGCCGTCGTGGTCAACAACCGTACAAAATATGTATAATAATGTTTCAAAATTACAATAATGCTAGTTCAAATTGGTATGCTTTGCAAGGTATAACGATATCCATAATATCATTTGAATAATATTTCTATCACTGTTCATTTCGTATAATTCAGGTTCGTATAAAGTTCTAATATTTAATCAAAACTATATTATTTCATGCCAATGTTATTTTCAGAATAATTTGTTGCAAAATTGAACATTAGAATTTCATACTACCCTCATAAAAAGTTTTAAAACAATTTCACACCAAAGTACAGTCGAATACATAGATATGTAAATATACTCTCATAAAGTAAAAATATTAATCTATCATTGATTTTATTGATGATATAATAAAATAGAACTTTCAGCTTAGAAAACTTCTAGATCTGCCTAAATATGTTACTTACAGGAGTATACAGTAAATTACAAATCGTATACGCTATCATTTTATATTGTCGTAATTGTTATAATTCTGTCTCATTTCAATCATTACATTTTTAAGTTGTAGTATAAAAATCTATTAGCCATTTGGATTTTAACGTTTGAGAGCGCTTTTATAATTGAAACAGCAATATTGTTACTGCACACATACAAATGCAATGTCGTTATCAACAGATTGTCCAATTGAAAGCACTGTAGTTTACATTGAAATATTGTCCAATTAATGATTATAAAAACATTTACATTACTTAAGATACAGCGATTCAGAGACAATTCCATACCGTGAACCGAATGTAATAATGATAAGAAATACGATTCCGTTTTTGCCGTTTGGCTAAGTTACCGTAAAAAGGGGAAATAACTCTGACTGATTCTCTATTATCTTATGAAAGTACAGTCGTCGCGATAAAATATAGTCTTTTAAGAGGGAAGCCTGCGAAATTAACTTTTTTTTTGCAATTTGCAGGTCAGTGTCAGGTTGTATGTTGAATAAAATATGATTCGTGACCGTATTAATTATGTATTTAGTGAATTATAATAATTAAAATCATCAATACAACTCGCTAAGTTCAAATTACACTATTGACTGACTATTTCTTGAAATCATGACATTTGAGGTCAATTTAAGAGACTTGAATTGATGATTCTACTGATTATAATACTGTAAATTCATATTTATTGTCGTCGCGAACCATATTTTGATTAAAATACAAATTGACAATGACATAAAAAATGCAAAAAAACGTAGGAAATTTTTGAATTTCGCTGGTTACAACGGCGCTTCCCCTTCAATGAAGTTCGATGACGATGGCTGTACTTTGACAATAGATCTTCAAAGTAATCAGGAGCTTACATATATATGGACGATACAAAATTTAAAAAATGACAAGTAAAATATATAAATACAAAAATATTAATTGAAATGGACTTCAAGGGGTTACATTTACAATAACATTTATTTACGTAAGTACATTATTTATTAGTGGTAACTTATTTTATAAGAGTTTAAAATCTACTTCGTAAATTCTTCTTATATCTAGTTAATCTAAGAAGTATACTTGACGGCAGTTGGACCGAATTCCTAACATTTGAACATGGATCAGTACAGACGAGCAGAAGGGTGTTCTAATAGAAACATTGTTAAGTCTTAAATCGGTGGTACTTCTTGAGTATATTCATATTAGTGTTTTTTTTAACTCCAATGATGAATTAGATTTCAATAGATAACTAGGGAGAATTATAAGTATGAATTGGAATAAAAAGGAAATTAAACCGTTTATAGACATCATTTTGATACTCATTACATTGAAGCTAATTATTTTCTATCTGAGGACTTGTTCGGAAAACTGACAAACAATTGGTGCCCGTCTATACTCTTATATTGAACTATTGTCGTTTTATGGTAGGTGCTACAACTAAATATATACAACTTAGCACTAACAAACGATAATGATCATAAATCAATGAGCACGTTTCTTACAAGCTATAACGTAATCTATCATGAGGTCACAAATAAAAACAGTGGGCAGATATAAACAGTATAAATGTAATAAGATGAATGCAAGAAAAGAATTCAAGTGATTTTCTCCTTTCCTTCCAATATAAATAATGCGTGTCATTATTGTGGTTCTATGAATACAATGAACTAATACTATCATATATTTCCAAATTCTTTCATGAATTTGGTTTGAAACAAGTTTTATAGTTGTACCATAAAATAGAATGGACTTTTTAAATAAATATTCTGTTAATTAAACAAATAATATTTGATCAGTTCTTATTGACTCAACCGATACAAGACAGTTGTTTGAAATGTTAAAACTACTGCTTTTATCAGCCCACTGTGTATAGGCTTGATTTTGGGATTTAACAAATATGACTATAAAACAACCAAGCCATTTGTATAATATCAACATAATATCGTCGGAAAATCAAGAGTAATTAGTTTGTTACATATGTTCTATATTTAAATAGATTTAGATCAACTTTATTGTGCTGTTGTTTTAACACATTTTTAATTGTGGCGCCATTGTGCTGTTCCTTGGCAAGTATTGCCGTTTTAAGTGATACAATAATATCAATGAAATCATTCATGAAATAGAATGTAATAGTTTATAAATTCCTATAACTTGAGCAATTTAACCATAGTAAAATGTTATAGGAATAACATTTGTGAAACAAACTTTAGATATTGCCATAAACCATAAAGAGGTCTCTTATTTTTTTTTTACCAGCTCATTAACGCCACCTATTGGTTAAATTGGAACAATTTTCAAAAAGTTACATAATATCTTTATGTAATCAAGCTATGCCAGAGATTAAATATACGACAATGACATTAAAAAACATTTAAAATATTCATATTTTGTTTGTGTATGAGGTAGATGTTCACAATAAATGTTGCGATCACAGCCTGTTTTCATTCAGGACATTTTCAACTGTTCATAAAACTTTTTGACTCTCTACTCTAGTTTGGCGATTAAATGGCTAGGAGAGGTAATCATGAATGTTTTGAAAACTGTGACTTTATCAAGAATATTACAATACTCTACTGCTCTTCTCAAGCTCATTTAATAAGTTTTCAAAAACACCATCCTGTTCTTCTAACCATTGAATCAATTACTATTGTATTCTCAACTGCCAAACTTACATTTACCACTTATCACTATCAAATCAAATGTTTTTCAATAAATATGGATTGCCACATCATTGTTATGGTTGTCAAACATGCATGAAAGAAGCAAGCAAGCTTTCTTCCTTGAGCAAAATTGACCCAGAAATACTGAAGTTAGTCTGAAGCTTATGCTTCATGCGTGCTTGACAAGCATGCTTAGGTGCAGCCAATAAGGTATTGTGTTCTTTGGGATCAGGGGTGGCCTTTGGTCTTTGAACATACAGCGGTGTAAGTGTAAATACTGATTCACATATAAATAGGTACAATTTTTTTGTCATTTACACACAAGACAATACGTTTGATTAGTTGATAACAGAAACATGATTCCTGAAAGTCCAAGTCATTCACATCTGTGAATGACTTGGACTTTCAGGAAGCACTGATGTGTGCAGACACAAAAGTATATTAGGGTGTGACGTTGTAGTAAGTTGTATCTTGTTTTTGTTGAGACCTTACTACATTTAATAACATTAAAAGGATTAATTCTGTATTTTACCAACTTTTGTACGAACAAAGGTCCCTAAGGCCACCTCTGTTAAAAATTCATAATTATCTTGTAACTTATTGCATCCATTTTGTATGGGATCATAACTTTAAACTAAATTCTCTTAAATTTATGTCTAAGTACCCTGAATTATATTTAATTCTAATAAATAAGATGTTTTAAATATCCTGCTGAATTTAAAACTTTTGTAAGTTCAGTTAATAGAACAAGAAGTACTGTTTGTTTCTTAATAACCTTTGTTTTATGGGATACTTAATACAAAAATTGCTTATTGGAGCCACACAGTGGGTAAAATTAATATTGCTTAGTTCACAATCATAAAAAAAAACAATTAATTATATCCAATTATTGCATTTTACACAACAGGTTATTAAATTAACTACACAAAAAGTCTCAAACTCAGCAGTGTGCCTAATCTTGCAGGAAAACATTTAGTTAAATCTTTTACAATTTAAAGCAATCACAAAACCTTTACTTATAATCATTTCTGAAACAATCAAATTGCCATTCTTGTCAGTAAAATCAATATAAAAATTAGAATTACAGCTTATAATATAAGTAAAGGAGAAAATGTATGTATATTGTTTAAGTTACATTGCAGCCAACATTATGAAGTTTATTAAAAATAAGTAAGTAAGCCTTTAGCTTTAAAGAGTTTCATGAAAAAATTTACAAAAGCTTGCTAATGCTTTTATTGCTACTCACTCAAGTAAGTAATAATGTTTGCAAATAACAAAAATCTTTATAAAAAAAATGTGATAATATATGGTTCCTCAAAACATTGGCTGCTCAGGCAATTATTAGAATGAATACAGCAAGAAGTATTCGTAAGTGACTCCAAGTTCCAGAGTCCATAGATATTAATTTACGACAGCTCAAATTGGGCATTGTTACACTGATTTGACGTGACATCTCAATGGCCTTCATTTATATTTTATTGAAGCATTGTCTTATGATAGAACACAGTATGTGACAAGTACATATGCATAAATAAGGAAAGTGATCTTTTGATTACATTATTGTAAAATGGCTTGAACTTGTTTTATTACCTAGTGATCTAGTGAATACCATTTGTTTTTATATTCTGAAGTTCCTGTTCAGGTACAAAGTTCCATCATAAAACAATCAACAATAACAAACATGCAGTTTTACAATTCTTTTCCTAATTCCATTTCATGCTTTTCCAAGACTCCAGGTACACTAAAATTGACTGTGAAAACTTCTCCATCAGCAAGCTATTGCCTTGCAGACCTCTCGGTTTCAATGAGACACTCTCTCACAAGGATCCTGGCATGAATGATCCCACGCTTCAGACGCTCAGCAGAGCTACGACTGCCTGAGTAACTTGGTCGAACTTCCTTACCCATCTCCTCAATGACGGCTAGCAACTGAGCATACTTCGACATTCCATTGTCTTTATCCTTTCCAACAGACGAGGGCGAAGTCGCGGGAACAGTAGATATAGTTGCCTGGCTGCTATTCCCATGGCTCAGGTCTTTATGAATATTCTTCCCGCTCATGGGTATGGCCGTCACCGTGACGTCACTTAATTTCGACTCTACGGCCTGAATATCCATTGCTTCCATAATTCTCTGAAAGAGTTTGGGTAATATTAGCAAAACAAAGGAAATCGAAATTATACATCAACAAAACGAAACTTACCTATCTTAAAACTATCATATATATACGTTTTCACGAGCAAAAACACGATTGAACACAGGCCGCGGGTGATAAGTGATAAATTCTACAATAAATTATGTGTTATGTAGGACATACCTAATCCGATCACCGTCGAGCTCTCCAAGAAAACCAATGAATATAGCGTATAAATATAACACTCTGAGCGTTTCTAGCAAGATATGCTGGAATGTATTCAATTTTCCGTAAATGCAAATGACTTTTGTCAATGAAACCCGTATTAGAAGATTTTATTGTAAATAACAAACAAGTCCACAAATTACCACATTGACAATAATGATTCTTTTTTTTTGTATCAGTCGGCTGTCATAGACTTTGTAGCATTCAGCCTTTTCAAGAAAAGGTTATTCTGTGTTCTAGTTACAAACTATAATACTAAAGTTTCGAGATACAAATGTTTACTCGAATCGTAAAGCATTTTTCAGGATAATGTGGTTCTTTCAATTTATAAAATAAAGAAAAACAAAGTATTGCAGTTAACGTTCCGTTCAACGCGAAACGCTACAAACAGACTTCATTCTAAACTTTTTGTCTGTCTGTCTGTCAGTCATTTCGTAAATCGTATCAGATATTCAGAATTGTCAACTCGGTTGCGTGCGGCTGGGATTGGGTTTTTCTTGGCATTTTAATTTTGTCTACGAAAACCTATTTTTAAGTGACCAAAACGAAATATAATTTGGCATCAGATTCCACAGCCGGAATTAAATAATGAGTATTGTAAGCTATTCACGTCGTCAATCATGTGTGTCGTTCGAAATTGATTAAATAAATGTAAATAATAAAACAATAAGAGGTCGGGTTAAGTGATTTCTCCGCCCACTGCGATCATTATGCGATTAGAGAGACAGCAATTGAGTGGTGAGTGGATGCTGTGGGATATCTGAGGATGTCTGGGGAAGGCGAGCGGGCGTCGCGCCCGAGTTCGCTGGTGCTGGAGGCGCCGCCACCGGAGCGCGAGCCCCTGCACTTCGACGTGCAGCTGGTCGGTGCGCCGCCCGAAGTCGAGCAGCTCGTCAACAACATCAAGCAAGTCGCCGAAGACTTTCTCTATCATTGGAAAACTTTCCCTATTGGTGAGAATAGTTTTTTGTTATTTGTTTGCTATAATGTGGGTTCAGTATTTGTTTCAATTTACTTCTTCGTCTTGGTTACTCATTAAGTCGAGGCTCAAATAGTGGAAACAGTACCAGCATATAAATTATAATATTTTGCTGATTATATTTCTTTTACAATTACAAATACCACTTCTTGGAAATAATATAAAAAAAAATTGGGTCACAAACACAAAAAAACAAAAGGGAAGCCTTTACATACCACAGTTCTGTTACCAAGATTATACAACATTTTGAAGCTAGAAGTAGTAGGTACTTAATGAACAGCAGTGCACCATACAATTGACCTACTTTTAGGGAGTTTGTTTATTAAGTTTGTATTTTCTGTTCAACATAGAAAAAGGCTATGTCAAGTGAGAATGGAATATATTATTGTGTTTAATAAAGCAAAGGGGATTTGTTAATTAACAATAATTTAATTAATAATTTGTTACTGACAAAATGCTTCTTAAACTATAATTTTTTTTTAGTCCCTACTTTGAAGTCAAATTAAAATGTATCCTAATCTTTAAATAACAAAAAAAAATTGTTAATCACTTCACATATAAAAATTGTCAACCTCTTTGTTTGTAGAAACCTATTCTGAATATTAAATTCATTGTTACCTTATTTGTATGAATTTTTGTTTGTATTGTGGACACCCAATTAGCCAGTAAGCCTGGTGATAGCATGACATTTAACACCTGACTTAATGATAAGAGACATGCCCCCAGATTCAGAAAGTGTAGTGATGTCTGCAGTCTCCTATTATCCAACCAACTAGTATTGAAACTAGTTTATTTATTTATTTACTAACTGGGTCCTGAGGTTTCACCCACAAAAGCCTCGATCCTGTGGGAATATCGGGATAAAAGTATCCTGTCCTAATCCAGGTCATGGTCTACCCATGTGCCTAATTTCATCCAAATCTGTTCAGTTGTTTTAGTGTGAAAGCATAACAAACAAAGATACAAATAATCAAATATTTTCTCTTTATAATATTAAGTTTAGATTTATTTTGCATGTTTTCTTTTTGCATCTGACATTGGCAGAATTGTTGACATCGGCACCATTGCCATAGAGAAAAATAGATTAGACCAGCAGATAAGTCTTCCAGATTCTAGGGTAAATGTGCTGAAAAGGAAACTAAAAAACGTACATGTTATTTTATGCAGTAACACAAAGAATGTTTATTGTTGAGAAGATATTCTCATCTATGTCATTAAAATAGCTTATTACTTGTTAATAACAATTTTCTCTTGACAGCTACAATGTTAATCACTCTGTAGGAATCTTCATCAGTGCAGTGTTTTCTTTTGTATTAATAATATTGTTGTTGTTGACAGGCTGTAATAATATAAACATGTTGCTTTGTTCTTTATTTAGTAGTTTATTTAGTTCATAGACATGTCTAGATAATCATCTAGCATGATTTTGAAAGATCTGGGAGCCTACTCTCTAGGTCCGTCAACTAAGATACGGGCCCGTCCGAAAATAGTTCCAAACGTCGGAGTGAACCCTATACCCGATTAATGAACTTTTTTGAAGGGGCAAAAAGACATCGGGAATAGGGACAGCTGTCAAATCGTGGTGTCATTCATTCATAGGTCGGGCGCCAAACTAATTTTATATGCGTAGGTGATACGGAGTAGGACTCGCCTGTAACTGTGACCGAAACTACAGAGTTCGGGCTTTGGGAGTAGACTTTTGATGAATATATAAAGTTTAGAAAATACTTAAAGAAAAAAATAGTAAAAGGAGTAAGTAATTAAATTGACAGGAACATGTTAATTAACTTCATAGCAGGCAAGTGACATGATCAGTGACCCCCTGATGTTAGGTTAGTACGCATTCATTTATCTTAGTAATAAATGAGAAAACCCTACTTTTAATAACATCAATAAATCAATAGGCTTGCCCTCAATTATAAGGGTCTTTACATAGCTGGCGAAATATGGATGTACTTTAGGTACGCCTCTGCCTAACCTTTCGAAGAAATACAGGCGTGATGTTATGTTAATGTTATAACATCAATAATAGCTGTGTAATCATAATTCTCCTGAATTTCTTCTAAAATTCTCTATCAACCATCACGTCAGTCCCCCTTCTACCCATGTCATCTTTCACACTAACCTTCCAGTGTTTATTGCATCTACCTCTCTTACAGCCATCCACATTCATACCCAACACCATGACAGTCTTCTTCTTCCTTTCGAGTTGATGGTGCTTTTTAAATTAGTTGTGTCCAGTAGGTGGCCACGTTAATATCAACGTCAGTGGTGTTCATTAGGGCAGCTGGCCGTCCGGTAAGGACCAGGCCCGGGTCGACGGCGCGTTGTGATCCACGCGCGCCTCAATGAGATGTCAGCACCATTGACGGGGTCCGATAGGGCCGATGCCTGCCGGGGTCGCGAATTGTTCGAAAGTGTTACCGTGGCCCTGGCACACAGGCATCTGAAGGAACACGGGTGGGTTTTAGTCAGTAAGAGTCTGACACGCCCTCCCGCTCCGCCCAGAGCGGCAGAAGTCATTTGAACATTTCCAACCCAAAAAAAAAAAATAGGTGTTCATTAGATCCTCAAAAGTGCAGGTGTATCGGCACTTGGGACATTACAGCAAGTGGGTTACCATGACCGTGTAAGTGCCATATTACCTTGAATCCCATTTCACAGTGCTTCCACCATCCCGGTTCGCGGGTCCCGGGAACCGTCCGTCGGACATCATCGTAGCGCCGCCATGCGACGAGCTGGACGCCGCAGCGTTGGACGCGGGCGTTGAGCCGCATCCACTCTCCCCGAAACAACTGCACGCCATCAGGGAAAAAGGGTGAGTTGTTCTCCTGCTGCAGTATGCTGGACAGCCGGACTAGTTTAGTGCTTCATACATCACTCACTAAGGGGACGTAGGCGATAGAATCGATAGTTAACTTTACTTTTCGAATATAAAAAAACCCTAGACCCGACATTCATAGGGAATTCGCCAAAACTTAACTTCGATCTGAAAAAATCGTTGGAACTAAACTATAGGTACTTCCCTTCAAGAGGATACGAAAACGGTGGTTGCCATAAAAAATTAACGCATTACTGACAGTTGAAATAAACATAACGCAAATTAGTTTTGAGTCAAAACTTTCTTACTTAGGAATTGCTCCTACACCCAAGATTAATTGGTTAGAAGCCAAAGTTTGGTCCTACAGCAGCTTTTGGGACGAGTTGCTAGGTACTAAAACAAAAAAACATCCGAATTAAACCACTCGTTTCGCTACTATTGGACAATTCTTTAGAATGGTCGCAATTGAGGCTATCGGTGCGGCTGACATTCCAACACGGCATGCATTACGAGTATGTTCGACGTAGGACATAGTCACCCGACTGTAGAATAAAGTCGACGCGACACAAAGGCAGCACCTCTCGCGCGACGAGCGGTGCATTTATGTCGCGTGTCGCGCCTATTGAAGGAGCCTTATTATTGTAAGATCGGGCGAAATCAGCTTATTACAACGTGTATCAAAGTAGCATCTCGAAGTCCGTTTGACCATCTTCTCACTGTAGAAATTAAGAAGGTCAAAACCATGGTCCGTTGAAATGCCCTTGCCACTATTTTAACGCAATGTTAATAACAGTAACAAAGTAAACTAGGCACAAAAAAAACAGACTCGACACACGTAAAAACGTTGTTGTATCTTCTTGATGACTCGAATAATGATGAAGGAAAGAGGAAGTGCTTAGGGCTGCTTGGAGGACTGCCGAGTGCCAGAGATAAGTGCCTCCGCCCCCTTTACATGTGGAGAAATGTAGGTACCTCTGTCTAACCCTTCGAGAAATACACGCGTGAAGTTAAGCTACTCTTAAAACCTTGCAGTATTGTGCGAAGCATTCAAGGTGAATCCTCTGTTGTAGCCCGCCAAATTATTTTTTTCTTTGGTGTTTTGCAAATTGCAGCCCTGTTTTACGTCGTTAGTTGATCAAAATGCAATTCGCGACTGTAGGAATGATATATTTACTGAAAAATAATCATCAATTTCATATCAATCGTCAAACTTTGGAAATTTGTTCCCCCTAAGAATTTTTCAGAATATTTCATATGAAATTTCTTAGGTGGAACAAATTTCAACATACGGGCATTTGGCGGGCTACAAGTTTTGTTAAAGTTTTGTCTCTCAAGGTAATATTCTGATCGGTCCAGCAGAGGTATACGATGACAATCATTGATTGACGATTGATTGACATTGATCACGGATGCCATTACATGCACTCGACTCAGTTTATCAAGTGGTATTAAATTATAGCATAATGTTGTTCTCAATCTACATCCTGCAAATAAAAGATAACGTTACATTGTGATCTTTTACAGATCAATCTTTCTAATATCACTTTTTATGGTGTTCTGGAATAGCGAGTCTCTCTGTGTATTGAGGTTTCTTCAGGATAGTGATAAATCTGCACAGTAGTTGGCTATTGCTCAATAGGTATTTAGACCTATTTTAGTAAAAAAAAAAAAAAACTGGTATGAAACTCCATAAAAAATCTTTTATAACCAGTCAATGTTACATAAATCATAGCTATATTGTTCTCTTGGTAGTAATTACGTCAGTTAACCGACACCAATTAGTAACAGCTAAAGGCTCTCAGAAGCGCAAAGCAACATTATTGATAGCACCAAATAAATTTTTCTTTACAATTCCAGCCAAAATTGTAAAGGAAAATGTATTTGGCGTTGTGTAAATGCTGGACCAGCATACACGTTGGGCCAGGTAAATGGAACAGAGTAACGTGGTAATGAAATGCTGTTGTTCGTTAGTGCGTGTGCCACCGCCCACCGGACTACCGGTCAAAAGAATCCTAATTGAATGGTCAGCAACGAGACGGACTTAGGGTTGCCGAGTTCTCATGTATTCTAAAATAAATGAGACAATTTGTTTGAAGTACCAAAAATGTTTCGTACACAAGGCTACGTATCAAGCTGTACATTTCCAGTATAAGCTGATCTCGCATTGTATTGGATTTCCGTACAATGAGAGGTCAGATTACATTGGAATTGTTTAGCTTGATGAGTAGCCGTGTGTAAATCTATCTACTTCTATCTATCTATCTTCTATTCTTCTATATATATATGTATAGCTGAAAAGTTTGTTTGTTTGAACGCGCTAATCTCTGTAACCACCTACCAGTCGTATTTGCAAAATTGATTTCGCTTTTGATAGTCCAATTCTTGAGTAAGGTTATAGGCTATCACGGTACGACCCTTAGGAGCCGAGCATAGGGAAAAAAGGCAGAAAGACCGCTAAGCGAAAACGAAGTAATAGCGCGGGCGGGCGATGCGATGCGTCGGGGTGGGTCGGAGGAACAGAAATTTCACGCGGACGAAGTCGCGGGCATAAGGTAGTTTATTATAAGGAGACACGTCGCATCTATTTAGGGACTTCTCAAAATAGTGCTCGTGTATCGTTAGTCGTTACGTTAAAATTCCATGGGGCATCTAAAAACCGCGTAGAGCCAGCCCTGACGGAACTTTAACCGCTGTTTAGGGCTATTAAGATGCGACGTGCAGGGGATCCCTGCATGCCCTTTATTCATTGAGCTCAATTAATGTTTTCACTCAAACGTATGAGCACGACAGTGTACTCGGCCCGATGTGTACAATTGTGTCCCACGACACTGTAATCACTTTACTCTTTTCTTTTGCTCTTCTGCCGGCGTTCAACCAAATGTTACTCATGTGTAGTGTTATAAAAGATAAAAATATAAAACAAGTCTATTTTTAGTGTTCTCAAATGTTTCATATAACCCACATATTGTAAGAATGCATCCAGATGTGAGTCACAGTTTGCGATCCCTCTTTTATATTGGTTAAAATTATGGCAAACAGTCGTTGTCTAGTAAAAAATATACAGGTTTATCATCAGGTCTTCTTTAGTTGTCGTTCCTAGAAAGACAAGGGCATAGGTCTCGCATCTCTATTCACAACCCGCAGTTAGCTACCGACTAAAGTCATGCATGGTAAATCACACATGCGTCAGAGTTCGTGTAGTACGCTCTACATCATATTTATTTTCTTACACGAGATGTTTAAACAATGCTTGTGCATCTTTGTTGCGTCATAGTCATAAGTCATAACTAAACATACAAATATGGGCTTCAAGAAATATTACTGGTATCACTACGCCTATAGCAGACTTAATTGTGGTCTCAGGATATTGTAATAACTTTAATAATTAATATCAAGTGCACAAGCAAGTGGGTAGGTACTTCTAGCTGTTTTGTCCGCCAGAGTAGTTCGAAGTTTTCTAAGGCACTCACGGATCAGACAGATTAACCAAATCACCACGGCATTTATGCATATATGACTGGACCCACGACTTCGCCAAAGATCCGGTTTGACCCATTCAGGACACCCCTTGAATGGGTCAAACGGGATTTTTGAAGGCATAGAGGGGCACTTACATTCCACTAAGTGCCCTCTATACACCCTAAACTTTAGGGCTTAAAGAATACTTGGTAGACAGGCGGTGCAATGTATGTTTGTCTGTTTCATATTATGTTTAAAAGATAATTCTCAATAATACCACTTAAACTACTGTTGATCTCTCACACAGTGATCCAGACACACGACACGTCTACATTGTCAGGTCGCCCATTGAATTAATTCAGTTAATTATATCCATGTAATAGTATCCGCGCACTCGCTGCCGCTTCACGGTGTCGCGTTGCGCTTGCGACTTATCATTTACATGTATTCGTATAGTATACTAATGTCGAGAAACTTGAAGGGAAAAATGTTTGGCTTCTAAGGTACAATTTACCCTTACGGCTTTGTTGTCTTATAGTTCAATAAATTCTCGTCGTGTATTCTGATTTCCAGGTCGGGAAAAATGCTTTTGTATTTATATTATGTCTGGCCCTGCAGTCTCGACAAAAATCGGTCGGTCGGTAAGTCTAATCGATGTCAAATTTCTTTAATAGATTTTCAACCTTATGCATTCGAAATAAAGTTGAAAATCTATTAAAGAAATTTGACAACGATACGACTTAGCGACCGATTTTTCTAATGTCGAGACTACAGGGGCTGGCTGGCAGGTAGTGGTATAAGCTTAAACTAGTAAGATATTTGTAAGACAATAAACGCTTAGGAGATTAGATATCGTGCCGCGTAAATTATTGAAAGTATAGGTACGCGTGTTCTGAGATCACTTGATTAGGTCTGCAGTCTGGGAGAGATAGTGCCATAAAAACACGTCATAGGCGGGTTAGTAATAGAAAGACAGAATGTCTACTTGTCTAGGTCTCCCGCGGAGTCTCCTATTATGGTCAGGATATGCCTTCCGTGTTCAGGATAAAACACCAGAAGGCCAATTATCGTTCTTAAAAAACATTCAAAGTCACACGTTCATCTCAACGAAAATCTATGTCAAAAATGTAGGTGACAAATAGAGACAGATTTGAATGCGATCGTTCTTTAAAATACGGAATTGCCCCTCTGTCTACTGAAAGCCTGGTCTAAGTTTTAATCAGTAGGTAAATCTGCTGTCAAATATCATGTTTGCTGTAGTGATTGATTGAGCGATAAATCATTATAACAACACCCAACAAATAATTATGTAAATATCCGCACACTAAATTGTGGAACACACAGCACAATCCGAGGGTTTTGAAGGAAATGTCTAATCCTTGCATTGGATTCGTTTAAAAATTCTGAACTGTCAAAATGAAACGCATTGCGATCTATTGCCATTTTTTAAGTGTCACGCAATTACCCAGCAGATTTGACATTAGATTTATTGCAATAGACGCTTGTGTTAATTGTGTAATAATAATAACCATTTGTGGCGGTTATAAAACTCCAGTTTCTCGGCATGGCAACGAGCGGCAGAGTGTTTTTCATAAATTACAAGGGATACGATGCGTCGACCTTTACTAATTAGAGCGGGTGATGGTGGAAGCCAATTCTGGGCTGAATTTTATACATAATGTTTAAATATAGCATTTTGAAAATCGGGTTCTTATTGAGGCCCTACAAAATTGTATATTGTTATTCGAAGAAGGATTTATCAGAGAAGCAAGGGCCCCGTTTTTAATGTCGCCATTTTCAAGTCATTTTATCAACCAGTCAAATAATTCGTCGCCTCAAAATACGACTCCGAAAAATTAGAAGCTTCTAGAACCAAGTAGGTATGATCATCCCCTTAGAAGTGAGCGTAGATGACATACCGTTTTAGAGTCACTACACTAGAACATAGGTGTCATATTCGCCCCCATTGATAATGTGTAATGGTCAATATAGCTGATTTTTTTCTCATAAAGCTTGCACAAGGACAAAGTATTTAAGCCGAAGAAGTTAAGCGCTAAGCAATTGGAATCGATACGTGAATGGGGGTATGTCGCCCTATCTATATATATGTATGTTACTATATTTACATGTCTTATTTTATTTTCGACTTTGGCTCCAATGTTCCTATAAATTTATTACACCACCATCAGAAAAAACGCATTTATACAACAAAAAAAAAAACAAAGTATTCCTGTAGCGCCTGTGTAAACTGCGACGGATTCTAGTAGGTTCTAGCTGAAAATATCCTCGTTTTAATAGACGTCAATTCATGCGACTAATGGATACGTTTATTTCATACTGTGATCTAATCGCAAATTCTCGGGCCAAATAGTCAGTCTTTTTCCATACATACTTGGAAACAGACTGACTATTTGGCCCGATACGATCCAAATGATTACCTTACGATTGGATCACAGTATGAAATAAACGTAAACGTCACTAACTGTATTCATTAGTCGAATGAGTTGACTTCTATTAAAACGAGGATATTTTCAGCTAGAACCTGCTCGAAAAATAGAATAAAAAAGGTAAAATTTATGTACATTGGAGCCAATGTCCTGGCCCCCATACATAGCATGACCATTAGAAATGTGTATCTGTGCTACCATAACTATTTAGTGTACCCCATACATTCCATCGTACTGTAGTCTTCATGATTCATTCCATGGAAGTTTCTAGAAACCCTTATGTCTTCATTGCTCAGATTATCGTAAAATAGCACTGAGTTTCCAATCACACTGAGTTGAGTATAAAATGTACCTGTTTAAAGCTAAGCGAACTTGAAATATCTTGGTTACTCCTGTAAGTAATTTAAAGTATTTTTTGATTATGTATGATGCTTGGTAGGTCTACTCTGATTTTTTAGAATATAGTACGAGTATCTATATCTTGACCATAGATTGAGCCCTTTCTAAAGCCTTTTGTTAAGACGAAGTATCACAGAAATTCAAACGAAATACTCTCGGAATCCAAGTGAATTGTATTTCTGAATGTACAGCGGAACCTTTTCAAAACTAGTTCTTTTGTATTGTCGACGCAACTGTACAACAATATGTCTATGAAAAATCAATTCGTTGACGTCACTAGGAGACGATTTAAAAAGGTTCTATTGTGTACCTAAAATGTTGTTCTTGTTTTAAATATGGCTCGTACAATGTGATTGGTCGGTTGTTGGCTGATGTATGATTGTGAGCGATTTTGATTTATTGAACTGTTGTAACATCTTAGAATAAATTACTTCAGTTTACGTTATTTTAGCAATGCAATGACCTAATGGCTATTGGTTCTTTTTGACACATGTGTTCTCTCCTCCGGCTTTGGGCCGGCCCAAAGAGTTATTCCTCACCGGGACGCCATGGAGACGTCTCCAGGTCGCGCTGCCAACTAAATGTATACAGTGGCTCACCTGGCGCTTGGTCACGCAGCCAACCATACATTTAGTTGGCGACGCGACTAGGCTGCGCCGCCATGGTGTCCTGGTGAGGTATGTCTCTAATACAGACAGCAGCATGCAGGTATAACCTACAACAGTTATGCTTGTTTTAATTAAGAACTATTCTTTCTTTATGAACTTCATTGGTATATCTCCAGTTTTTCGTAAATAAACGAAATTTAGTATTCAATGTCATTCTAACAACAGTTCAATAGGTTAAAATTAAACCACAGTCTTACAGCATGGATTTTTGAGAAGGGGCAGTAATGGTAGGTACCTTTACCGTTGTAACTACAGGAAAACGGAGTTAGGAGACTGTCCTTAACTTTTTGACACTCATTTCCTACGAAATGTATGGGAAAAGTTTCTGACTTTTTTATTACTCAAACCTCAGTTATCCGATAGAGTTTTTTGACCCTTATAAGAAACAGAAGGGTAATGCACCAAAATACTTTTTTGTTAAAATTGTCCGTTTTATAGTTGACTGTATTTTTTTTAAATTTGCGGATGGTGATCCATAATGTTCTCAAAAATTTAAGGACAGTCTCCTAGGACCGAATTCCTGCAGCTTCAGCGGTTAGGGTAGTAAGGGTAGGTCCCTTACTACCCCGTCTCAAAAATCCATCCTGTATACGAATGCCAACATGCCTTTTCTGACCAATCTAATAATACCATGTTACAACCTCAAAAATCGAATGTATCTACACAGAGAGTTCGAGGTCCCCTCCCGCCACTTCCCTGGTCAGACCCACGTGTGGCGCGTGGCGGGCTGGTTGCAACGCGGCCGCGCGCGTGCGCGTGAGGAGTTGTACTGCCACGTGGCGCGCGCGCTTGCTCTTATCGTCGTCGTCGCCAGGGACAGGCTGTTACGAGATGAGCCGCTGTCTGTCATCGCTGGGGCCAAGTCTATGCTGCAAGGACTGCATAGGTAACCGATAATAATGAAAAGATAAAGCATAAAATAATGCTGTTTGTGAAAGAATACTTTGGTTCCAAGGGAAATTGACATATCATACGCCTTGAAGCCACAGCTAGATGGACCGACGACCTTAAAAAGGTGGATGCGGAAGGCACACGACGGGATATTGTGGCGAAGCTTGGAAGGGATCTATGTCCAGCAGTGTATTGCGATAGGCTGAGTTGATTGACACCCTGATGCAGTGGGCTATATTGTAGCGAAATTTTGAATGCTTTCAGAGCGCGTTTTTACTTAAAAAAGTATTATCTCCATTTCCTACGACGAAACTATCAATTTATCTCTTCAAGAACCAGCTCCAAACGTTTGAACAAAATATAAACCTTTCTTCTTCTTCTTCTTTAGGGTTTGGTTTCCGCACTTTGTCCTTCAGGTGGGCCATTGTGCATGGGCCATGGCGGCCGTCGGTGGTTATTCCAACCAATATTAACCGTTTATTATTTCAGACTTCTGGACCTGGCTTTTGGTATGCCTTCTCTGGAAGCTCGCGACCTGGACAAGAAGATTAGAGAAGAGAGGTCTCGTTACTTAGTAGCAGAGCTGATATGCAAGGTAAGACATATTAGCTGTTAAGTTTAACTTGATGTATCAAGGACAGGATTAAAAACTTTTCTTCTTGATGATTGCTAGTGCTCGCAAGCGTTACAGCTGAGCTTGAGGTCCTGGGATCAATACCCAGGGGGGGTAAAATGATATTGGGTTTTTCTATCAGGAATTTCTCAGTAGCAGCCCGGAGTCTGGGTATTTGTGCCCGATTGATGGCAATAGGCTCAGGCATTTAAATGTGACTTAAACATAACTGGCGAAATGTAGGTGTACAATAGATATGCTTAACCCTTCGGGGATTACAGCCGTGATGTTATGTAAATTTTGTGTTGTCCATCAAGCCGGAGCACCAGGAAGACATAGCAGCTCTAGCGGCATGGGTGACGCGTGCCATGCGCCGCGCGGCCGCCGAGAAGACCGACGCGCGCGAGCCGCCCCGCCCCGCGCCGCCCGTGCCCTGCCTCTACACCACCCCGCAGCGCACACAGGTACCACACCATTGTACCAGGAGCACATAGGAACGTACAGGGTGCAGTACACCGAGCCGAAAGCTGAATCAGTGGCGGCACCACTGTAGATGCCCGATGCCTGCCTTTCAACCAAACGTGAGTCTATCAATGAAAAAAACCTGTAAAGCAATGAACTCAATCACTTATGTCATAATAGTAGTTTATGAAACTGTTGCAATGAAACTGTTGCTGTTGTTGGTATTTATTATTTATTTGTGTATTCATCTAGGTGGACCTCCGCCTGTACCGTCGCGAGCTGGTCCGTCGCGCGGCGTCGACCCTGCAGGGTGTACTGGAGCGCGAGGCTCGCGGCTGGTTTCTTCACTTCAGGGAGCGCCGCGCCGCACAGCTCGCCAGCCAGAAGATGCCCATGAAGGACATCGAGCAGGTCATACATCTTCTACTTAATAAATAAATAAATCGGACTTGTGTTGTCCCACTGCACTGGATGGTAAAGACCTCCTATCCTTTTTCCACTTAACTCGAAAATAAAACTATTTTTCTACTTAATAAAATTCGTTCAACGAGTTAGTAATACACAAAAAACCTCTTATTTGGTCCAAAATATTTGGCAGTACCTCATGTAATGAATTTATGTATTTTGTAAATTCAGCTCTATTGAATAGAAATGGCATAACTTTTGTTTTAATAAAATCAGTTATTATTGTACTATTTTAGAATCTACATTAATTGGAAAAGTTTTTAAAATAATGGACACCTGTAACAGTGTAGTACATTTTTTTACACCATTCACATAATTTTCTAGAAATTGGAGTTCCTTGAAATAAACTATTTTTTTCTTGAGTACCTTTAAAATTACGCTTACAATATTAAGCACATATAAACAAAAAAAAAAGTCATTTATGGAAATTACAGCCCAATTAGTAAAGCAGAATCATATTTAAAAAAAAAAAAAAAAAAACATATTATTTTATTCTGAGACCCATGGTAAAAAAATATCAAATAGCGGTACTTATATGATAGCTGAATATACGGTGTTTCCACCCCTTAACGTTGGACCACTATTTATTCAACACCCTGTATAGCGAAAATGAACACTGAGGAAGGATTTTTGAAAATTCATCCCCCATAGCGGATGTAAGTTTGTCATTTTGGACACACGGCTTGTTGAGGTGAATCCTCAGTTGTAACCCGCCAAATTCAAATTTTCTTTGTTTTTTTTTTGCAAATTGAAGCTCTGGTTTACCTCGTGAGTTGATCAAAATGCTATTCGCGACAATAGGAATGGTATATAACTGAATAATAATCATCAATCTCATATCAATCCTCCTAACAAAGAGCGCGAGCGGCGTCTTCTAACACAAGCATTGGTGCCTGTGTTAGAACATTTGGTGTTGATGCCTGTGCTGTGTTAGTTCGGTGTACAAACACCGAACTAAACTAACTAAACTATCACTAAAATTCCTTACTTTTGGCTATGAGAATCTTAAAGCTATTCTGCAATAAAATATCTTTAAATTTAAAAATCATTTTGACGCAACTGAAATTTAATTTGACAATCGCTACTCCACATGGTACTTGTTTGCCCTACCCCGTGATTTTTTTTTTAGAGACGTAGGCGCGCTTTGGTGGCAGCCTTGGCGTGTTTTATATAGTATTTTTCACTTTTTTTATGGAAAATTTAAAAAAAAAAAATATCTACATGTACAGTTCAGTTATATGGGTTTAAGGATTTTATAAAGGGGGTCGAAATTTTCATTATTTTTGCGATAGGACACACCGTTTTCGAGATATACGCGAAATAAAATAAAAAATACAGTACTGTTTTTGCCCCTGAAGTCGAGGTGTTGTGATGTATCTTAGTTCATGACAACTAATTTTATTCCACACCTTTTTAATCGCGATTAAAAATAGCCAGATTTAGTTAAGACAACCAAAATTTTAGGTAAAAAACGTCAAATTCAGAATAACAAAATTGCCATTTTCACTAAACTAATAAATCAGTACTATCTTAGTGCTGTCAATCTAAAATATAGTTAAGTTGTTTCATCTAGTCTATTTCAGAATGAGAAATCGTCTTTTGACAGGAATAAACTAAAGGAGGTCAACAAAAGCCCATACAAGTTTGCCCAAACGTGTACCTCGAGGTACATGTGCACGAAATCGTAGAGAAAATATAAAGGAATTCGAAAATAATTGTATTTATATCTTTAAATAATTTAAAACTACATAATATATTATTTTTTATGCATGTAAAACTGCATTATATTTTGTTGACATTCGGGTTGATATTATTTCGTAAATGTCATTCACATGTCATTCCGTTTAGTCGTGAAACAGCAGTGACTGAAGCTGACAGCAAACAGCTGTCAAATTGACAATTGTTTTTTTCTATATAGGGTAGTTGTGCTTGTACCGATGATAGAATGCCAAAATGCGTGCTTTTTATTATGTTTAAAGTTATTTTATTCTCGTCCCCGGGTAAGCATAAGAAAAATATAAAAATGCAATATGATTCAGTGTGTTCTAGCGTATTTTATGCCACTAAGTGTACCTCGGTACTTCATTTGGGCAGATTTTGGTGACATCCTTTTAGTGATTTTTAGTCTAGTTTAGAGAATTTTGTGACAAGAGAATCGGCACCATTATCTGCTTAAAAGGGAGCGCCATTCACCAACAAAATGTTAACAAATATGGTCAAGAAATAAACATTTTTGTATTTGTATCAAGTGTCAAACTTTGGAAATTTGTTCCACCTAAGAATATTTCATGTGTAAATTCCTAGGTGGAACAAAATTTCCAAAATGTATTATTATTATTCAGTAAATATAAGTATATCATTCCTACAGTCGCGAATAGCATTTTGATAAACATACGACGTAAAACAGAGCTGCAATTTGCAAAAAAACAAAGAAAATTTGAATTAGTCGGGCTACAGCTGAGGATTCACCGCAACACATACAATTAAAACAAAATAAAACTATTCAAATTAGGCTGCGAACAATTAGCACCATACCTTATTTCTGCCGCCATCGTTGCTACGTTTCGGTCTGATGTAATTACAGGCTTTGTCTATATTTGATGCCAACGTGCTTCAAATTCCTCTGGTACTGCCGATGTCCATAGTTGGCTGTGACCGTAAACCTTTAGATGGGCCGCCTCATTGTTTGTCATCCAGTAACTTATGAAACCAATAGTTTCCTATGTGTTATCTCCATAATTTGCATCGATACACTTCAATGCGATAGGTGCTGATATCGTATCGCTTTGAATATTGCATCGATTGCATCGATAATATATACTCAATTTTAGATAAGGTAAACATAATGTAAATGAAAAAGAAATAAGTTACAAACAGTGGCGTAACTATAGGATGGTTGGGCTGGCAAAATGGCACAGGCCTCGGCCTGCCATACAGGGGCCCCGACCCGAGAGGCCGCGAGCTCAGAAATAACCTAAAATTTAGTTTTTTTTTTTTGTAAATATTATAAATTTTATATAGGTAAGTACTTAAAATCAAATAAGGAACTCTATGGAACAAGACAGGCTACTTAACGTACTTAAACTATTCTGTCTATTGAAAATTCTATGGCCCGATCTTTAAACTTTGATAATGTTGTTTATACTTTTGCGGAACAGAAACCTACCTACTATATTTTTTTTTTTTTTTTTTACTTGGCAGAATGTGATGATACCACTGACTAATCTTAAGACCATAATAATGTACCATATTCTGATAAATAAATTATTATTATTATTTACTAAAATGCACACATTATTACTGTTGGATGACTACTTCAGTGATTTTTTTAAACTTAAATTACAACGTGACGATTTTTACTGGGCCCCTTCCAATGAATTTGCCACGGGCCTCAGTTGGTATAGCTACGCCACTGGTTACGAACTTATGATGTCACAAAATTTGGCGCGAATATCTAGAGTAGAATACTCAATAGCAGGAGTCACCAAATGGCGGACCGCGGCCCGGATCCGGACCTCCGACCTATTTTGTGTGGATCGTAAAATTTATAACTAAATGTTAATCAAATCTATAGTCTTATAAAAAAAACGAGTTTTAGGTTGCACCAAATTCAAACTCCTACCTTCATAGTAAAATTTTCATTTTTCACCTTAAAATTAATTACACTTACTTTTTTATTTTAGTTCTTAATAAAAAAGAAATAAAAAATATTCATGGTTTTTTTCGTTTTACCTATTTCTTATTTTTTTTTTATTGTGTTGCTAGTAATCGTCTACCAAACGGACCGCGAAAGTCATATTTAAAAACGGACCCCCAATTAAACTAATTGGTGATCCCTGCTCTATAGAGTATCCGGGCGATAATAATTTGACCAAGCTTTGGAAGGAAACTGTCACATTGTTGACAGACACGACGTTCTATAAAGCTGTGCTCTCTCTAAAAGTACTCGTACTGCACCATACATAGGACTTAATTACGCTCCCTAGCGGGACTTAAACGAAACTGGCGACATATGGGTGTATACCTCTGTCCATCCCTTATACAGGCGTGATGTTGGCGATGATGGTTGAAAACAGCCGCGTAATATGTATTATTTTACGTGAGTTTATGTATACAAGTATGTGTATTGTGCCATTTTTAGCTTGAGTATAGTTTTCATTGTATTTGTAGGTATAATGGCGTGGCTAGCTGACATATGGCAAATAATTAAATTTAATGTTCCGTGTCTCGTAATGTTAATTACTTTGCATAACTACTATTGTATAGAATCAAGTTTTTTCTTCTGACTTAACAGACAGCTGTGCTGCTGGGAAGTTTGTTGAGCCGCTTAGTCTCCCCAGATATAGCACTAGGAAGTGGTGAAGGGCGAACGTTTTGGGGGACTGTCTTATGTAATTTTGACGTTCGAATAGTGCAAAAGTGGTGATTCTCAGCCTAATGTGATTAGGCTGAGAATCACCACTTTTGCATAAATGCCTTTTGATTTTATTATACAGGGTGTCCGGTGGCAGAATTAGGATTTAAATTTCGAACTGTTTTCGAACCGTTGAGCGGAGGGGCGGGCGGGGGGTCCAGTTCGATTCGTCATTCGTGCGGGTTCCTTAGTCGCGATGTCACAGTGGACAGGTGAACAACGTGCGTTCGCAATCGAAGCGTATTTTAAAGCAGACGATTCCTGTGCTGTTGGTCGTCGAAGATTTTGTTCGCGGTACAATATCCGACGGTTACGTGAAGCGCCAAGCGAAGATTTGATTCGATTGTGGGTGCGAAGGTTCAGAACAACAAGTTCAGCAGCAAATAATCCGCGGCCGGGACCCAGTCGAACGTCGAGGACTGATGACAACATCGAACTTGTTGCAAAAAGTTTACGCGATAACCCGAGACAGTCCGTACGTAAGAGATCAGCTGCTCTAGGGCTCCCAAAAACGATTGTGCACGAAATATTGAAAAAGGACCTTAAACTTCACCCCTTTAAAATTCAAATTGTGCAAGCGCTTAAGCCTAATGATTACAATTTGCGCAAAAGTTTCTGCGAGACAATGTTGCAGCGATTTCGTACAGTGAACACAATCTTTTGGAGCGATGAAGCCCATTTTCATTTAAATGGAAGTGTAAATAAACAGAACTGCCGTTATTGGTCACCTAAAGGACGAAACCCACGATTGAAACATCAACAGCCACTTCACAGTCCCAAAGTGACGGTTTGGTGTGCATTGTCAAGTAGAGGAATAATCGGACCCTATTTTTTTGAAAATCGACAAGGACAAGCCATTACTGTGAACGGCGTTTCTTATCGGCGCATGCTTAACGATTTTTTTCTGCCAATATTAAGAGGACATCCTGCCTATAGTTCACAGACATGGTTCCAGCAAGATGGCGCCACGCCTCACACTGCTAGAGAGACCATGGCGCTTCTTCGTGATTTGTTCCCTAACAAATTGATAAGCCGTTTCGCTGACATCCCCTGGCCACCCAGGTCGCCGGATCTTACCCCCATGGACTTTTTTCTGTGGGGGTACCTCAAAAGTAAAGTTTATGAAACCGCCCCACCAACCATCTCAGTGTTTGTGGCGAAGGAACTACACAAGCTTCCTCCCGTCACCTTCGATCACGTCGATGTAACGAGCCTTCTGAAGGACATTGTCGTCTTGAAGGCCAGTCTTGCAGATGTGCTAACGAAGTTAGATGCATCTCAAAACACCGCCGCTGATTTGCGCAAAGAAGTTAGCGAGTTGCGCAACAGTGTAGCGGTAATTAGGTCATCAGTCGATGCGTCTAATGTAAACACGTGTCGCGGAGCCGGCCTCAATATATCGTCGTCGAATTCCGCGTCAGCAGTTTCTTCGCCGGCGCATCCGTTGATTGCTGAGGCTGCAGTGCGCCCTACCCGCGCACCCCGCAGCCCCGCGCCTGTCACCGCGGTTCCTCCACGCAGTGCCGTCCGAGCCCCTCGACCTGTCCCGCTGCCTGTGTGTGCAGCCCTAGCGAAACCCCTGCAAGAGGATTTCGCTAGCGTCGCCGCGAGTACCCTTGGCGCGCCAATTATAAAGCCTAAGCCAGAAAAGGCACCAAATAGAGCTGATAATGATGAGGGTTTCGTGACGGTGCAAAGGAGGAAGCGCCGATCTCAAACCAACGGGAACCGCTGCGGCAAAGCTCCTACGGGGCCTGAAGTGAGCCGCTATGCCGAACACACCGGTGTACATCTCCCGCCTGCACTACACCACTAAGGCGGAGGACATCGTGGAGTACGTGCGCCAGAAGACGAGGTACATGCCGAGGGTGCAGTTACTGGAGTCGCGCCGCAACGTCAATTTTAAGGCGTTTGTGGTGCGCGTACCTAATTGTTATCTGCCCCACGTCATGGAAGAAGACTTTTGGCCGCTGAACGTGGTATTCCGTCGCTTCCGCGGACAAGTTCCACAGTGCAGCACTTAATTAAGCTGGTGCAAATAAGTGAAGTGTTACTAACATAGTTTTAAGCCTTATTTATTAACACGAGTTTTGTTTACATTAAAATATGTATGTTTAGGTTAAGGTATTTATCTATGGGCCTGAGTAGCCTGAAAATAAATGGTATTGTATTGTTGTTGTTGTATTAAAAGAAAATATCGTTCGCGAGGTTAATGGCATCCCTACGTCCCTTCTCCAGCGAGTGGCGCGGAATACTGAAGCCAGATTCGAAGAGTGTGTCCGACGTGACGGTCAACATTTAGAGGAAATTATTTTTAAGAAATAAAACCCGCACTTCCCTTCTTTGTTATAGTTATTGAAATAATAAAAATAAAAATTTTGTTCTTTTATTATTTAATTTTGAAATCCTAATTCTGCCACCGGACACCCTGTACTTACAAGCCATGTGTCCGATGAGTTTCCCATCGGCTTCACTGACGAATTTCCATACACACGTTCATCCCCTATTTGACATAATTAGGGGACGAATTTTCAATAAATTCGTCCCTAGTGCTCACTATCGTTTCATAAGGATCTCTTGTGCTAAATTTCGTGCTTCTAAACCCAGCGGTTTAAGCTGTGTTTATCTGTCAGTGAATTAAGAATTTTATTATGTAGTTTTTTTTCTTCTTTTTTTCCGTCTATGATTTTCTTATGTCTTTTGTGTGTAGGAAGTGCGCGAGGCTGCCATGCGCGAGTACGTGTCCCGCGTGTGCGCGGCCGTGCTGTGCAGCGAGCCGCTGTCGGCGCTGGGGCCCGACGTGCCGGGCCTGCTGGCCGCGCAGCTGCGGGCCTCCGCCATCGTCACTAGGTAAACACACACACAGGTACACTTGAGGCAAAAGTGCCAGGGTTGGCCGCGAAATTCAAATATTCTTACGTCTTCCTTTTTAATTTATAGGGCAATATCAGGCCGTATGATCATAAAAATATTATTCAAAACCGTCAGAAATATGTATTTACAGAATTATAACCATTCATATTATCAAAACAACTATCTAAGTTAAAATTACCTTAATAAATGACTATTTTACGAAATTTGAGGCCAATTCTAACTTAGAGAGTTGTATAGACGCGTTTATTTAGAAAAAAAAACAAAAAATCAGTGCGTAAAACTATGAATAAAGATAAATAAAAGTCTTACGATAGTAATTTATTATTATATTTTTTATCACAGAGCTGAAGAAGGCGTCCGCAGAAAATTAGAAGCAAGTTTAGCGACTGCTGAAGCACGAATATGCGCGACACACCCCATCCTCTCGCGAGCGGACGCGTGGCGCAAGGAGAAGCTAGCGGCTGCAGCGCTGCGGCTAAAGAACGAGCTGCGCTGGACGCCCATGGAGGACGCCGCTGCAGCGATGCAAGCGCACAAGTTGCATCAGCACCGATACTTCCTGCTTAGAGATCTGGCTTTTCTAAGGGATCGAGAACCATTGCTTATGAAGGTATGTTTTTTTCTTAAAACAGGCTTAAATATTAGGAATTTAGATGGAATTAGAATGTTCGGATGCCATCTCAAAGTTAAGTTTTGTATACCTCATGCAAAAAAAATTCACTTTGTGGTGATTTTTTTAGAAGTATGTTGTCTTGTTTTGTAAAAAAGTTTATTATTTTACTTTTTTTTGTGGGTGAGTTATTAATTTATCTAAGTTACAATAGCCTTATTTCAACTGCTCATTACCTTTTACAAAATATTGCTTTTCCCGATGCAGGGACGTTAATTGTTGAGGAGTTCTCCTGATAAAAACGAGAAGAACTGGACCTGATGGTGAAGCCACCTTTAGCTCTATTTCACCATATGTATTGTGATGAGCTTAACTTGCTAAGCAACCATATTAAAGTAATCGAATCGCAACCGCAATGAGTAGTTCCAGTGGCCACCTCTGGTCTTCATAATCAGTTCCACTTCACCAAATGGTGCTTTTCGAGAGCAAATGCACGAGTTACTATAAAAAATACCCAAATCGCTATAGTTGTGCGTATAAAATTTGAGGATTTCCCTCGTTTTCCATGGGGTTCAGATTCTGACGTGGTGACAATGGGACCACCTCGAGAGCATGCCCTTACAAACAAAAAAAAAACAATTTTAAAATTTGGTTTACCATTGACGGAGAAATCGGTGAACAAACATTACATACAGCCGAACATATAACCTCCTCCTTTTTGGAAGTCGGTTAAAAATCAATGGCAGCCTTCTTTTACCTTATCTTATAAGAAACATTTGTTTCAACAAAACAGGAGCTCCGCAGCGCCGTGTCGCCGACCCGCTCGTTCACGTGGTCGCGTCGCACGTGGCGGCCCGCGCACTGGGTGGTGGTGCGCCACTTCCGCGGGCGGCGCGAGCGCGTGCCCACCGTGCTGTCCACGCGCGCCACCAACATCGTCACGCCGCGCTCCGACCCGAGCCAGCCCGTGTTCCTGGTACACCGCGAGACGAACAGGACCACCACGACTAGGTGGCCGGCCTGGAGACTACTCAATCTAGTCCACAGGTAGAGTCTCCAATCCCTTTCATTATGACAATACAACAAAATCCATTGCTTCATATATTTGGTAAATTCATTTGCTAGACAACGGAAATATAATAATGTAATACATACCGGCTGTACCAAGACATTGCCATTATCTACGCATTCTGAACAACATTATATTGAGCAAAAAATTTAGCTGAGAAATACTTTTATATTTAGTGTGGTTTAGCCTTCGATCAATAATAGCACTAGATTCCCGATAAGCGGTTCAAAAACGGCCCGAAAAATAAAAGCACAAATACCTTTGTGCTCTTATTTCAAATTAGTATTGTCCAAACATAGCCAACGTTAAGACGTCAAAATTGTAACAGTGCGCGTTCAAAAGTTATACAAATAACCACCGTAACACCAAGATTTTGGAAATAATATCTCTTTTTCGGTAAGTTTATATCATTATGTATGTGTTTTTCATAAAATAATTAAATAGTAAATATAAATCATTTAGAAAATATTATGATTGTTTGATCAATGTTTGCGACAACGCGCCAACTATTGTAACACACATCGACTGTTCTGGAACAGGGAATGCCAATGCATGGAGTGGTATTGTTATATCATATTATGTTATTTTTCATCTCTCTAAGTTAGATTTCCTCCGGATTGGTTCGAAATCAGACCAATCCGGAGTAAATCTAAATTAGATTTCTCCGATGACAGAAGGACTTACATATAAATATTTTGCAATCGTAATTAAACTTTATGCTTGAGTGTTAAGGTTTATAATGAACTGATGTTGTTAATATTATAAAACCTTTTTCTATATTTCGTAGTATACTACGAAATATAGAAAACGGTTTTAATGTAAATATAAAAACATGTAAATGAGTATGTTTGTGTAAATGTGGCCACTTCAGCGACTTGTTTTTGTTTCTGATCCTGAATCTAGTGCTTTTATTGATCGAAGGGTGTAGCTGTTTACGGCAACGCGCAATGTAACATACATATAACATTGTGCTTGTTGCAGTTAGTTAAGCGTCTTTTTACACACGTTATTGTTGAATTATCAGCCCATCGTGCAAAATCGGTTTACATTCCACTTTTTGTCTAATATTAACCTACTGTAAGGGTGTTCAATATCCAGTTTTGAACTATTTGTTACTTCAATTAACTCACATGTCTGCGTCCCGTGTAGGACATGGTGCTGGTGCTGGAACATAATGTTCGTGCTGGGCGTGCTGGTGCCGTGGTGCTCGCCGCTGTCGCTGCGCACGCTGCTCTGTATCAAACCCTTCGTGCCCGACTACGAGTTGTCACAGGTATTAACCGTCATTTCACAGAAGGAGGCTACGGAAAGGTTCAGGGAGATCGAGACTATTCTCCCTGCTGGGCGTCGCGGAGGGCAAATAAAACCCTCTTCCAGCCCCCATAAACGGGTCCAGACGGACGGCGGACTTGGGTACGTGCCCCCCCCCCCCCCCATATAACAGGCTCCGAGACGGCGGAGCGTGGTGTTCCACGCGCGACCCTATTGGACGTCGCGCGGGGAGTCTTACACCTCAGTCCCCCCGCAGAGCCCCCGGGCACGAGCCGACGACCGTGGAAGGCGCACTAGTTCCCATCATCCCTCGTTGCAAGTGTGAGGAGAGGACACCGGGTTGATAATAAAATATATAGATATTAGTTTTTAACATAAACAAGTCGTTATCCCAATGGGATTTCCGATATGCGAAAATTACAAACCTATCCCGTAGTTAACCCCCTTTAGGGAACGAATTTTCAAAAATCTATTCTTAAGCTACGGTTTCCCAGAAGAGCGTTCCCGTCATTAAAGTCTGTCATTTTCACTAGTATTTGACATCAAGGTGTCCGAACCTGTATTTAGACATTACGGCCGCATCTGGCAGACACCGGTGTTCTAGTAAACCGTACGTTTAGTGCTCACCTCCGTTATGTGCAACATTTCAAGCGTCGTAACCCAGCGATTTAGGCTGTGCGTTGCCGTTCTGCGTTTTTTTAAATCTTAATATTTTTTTGCAAAATGTTACTAGAAATACCTACATAAACTGCGAAGAACGGGGGGATCCTCATTTTGTGTTGCCGTCCCGGGCCCCCGACAAGCTTAGTCCGCCACTGTACCTATGTCGACAAAGTAACTCTTATTTCTGTATGTATGGGCAAAAGAAAATCTGTCCTATCCGTCTGGCCTACCTGCCCCTCCCAGAAGTAAATCCTGGATCCGCCTTTGGCTAGGGCTTTGCAAGTAGAGTGCGCAGACCGTCAACTACTAGGCAGCGAAGGCCCTGGGGTAGAGCGAGAGGAGCGGTCGCTCTAGGCGCCAGATGGCACGAGGCGCCAAAGCCAAATGCGAAAAAGAATTACCAGCGCAAAATAAAAATTTGATGCCGCTTTTTGGGAGGCGCGGGAGCAGTGTCGTCAGATCAGATTTAAAAAAAACCGTAGAATGACGCTGAAAAATCTATAGATTGCCTCTAGATAAATCCGTAGACTTTCTATAAGCTAAATCTGACTGTTGGGAGCGGCTAGAATACCCTTGAACCTAGTCCGTAATCAGCGTTTCTTATAAAATTTACATGGATGACAGCTCTTTTGTGCACAACTAAAATCAGGGCTTCATAATGTTATGATAAATAGCAGTATAAAGTGTTACATAACGTTATAATTATTTCGTTATGAATGTTACGATTCAACAATAACATTTTCGTTATCAAATCGCGAAACAGATGCCTTAAGGGCGTTTATAGATTATTTTTTTCGGGAATATAAATAAAATAAAATTTAATATTTATTTATTTTTGGCAGCTAGGTCCAATTGTTAGTAATATTGTTCTTAAAAAAACATTGTTAGTAAACAAACACACATACAAAAACAAAAAGAACATTGTAAGATTAGCTGTGAGGTCTTAAATTCTGACCAGCACCTCTACAGCGTGGGGCAACCAAGGTGCGTCGTACTTTTCTATCAACATAATTAGGATGCCGCTAGAACTAGACCGCGCTCTTGACAAGATGGAATGGAGAATGGATGGAGTTTTTTTTGCGCATTATGGCGTAAAAGTCATCGGTATGCGCAAAAGTGAACATTACCGGACGCACTACAATAGCGCGGCAGACCCAACAGCATCCTGAAGCAGTTATTATATTAAATAATTAGAGCTACTTGCTTTAATTTGAATTCAATAAGTGTTGATATCTATATATATAAAAAAATTAATCCCTATTTTCCTCGGTCACGCCATCACGCGTGAATGGCTGGACCGATTGCACTAATTGTTTTGTTTGTTGTGTTCGTTATTGTAAGGAGAAGAGTCTTATGAAATAAAAAAATAAGGAAGTTGATCGGAACGTTATGAAATTTAAGAAAAATTAACACCAATATTAATTTTACATAACTGTCAATTGATTGAAATAACTGTCAGCGATTGACAGAATGCGCGCTGCAAATATTGTTTAACACAGATGTATCGGTTAATAAATGAGTCGATAGTTTTAGTTTTAGTCAATAGTCAAAACTAAAAATAAACGACATATGATGTTCATAGTTAAGACACAATAAAAGTTAATTTTTGAAAATTTAGGTATTATTATTTATTTAACATAAAACCGGAGAAGAATTAACGTGAAGTGAAAGACAATCTCGCTCTACCCTGATCAAAGACTAGGTCGCGGGTAAAGGTTATATGTATAACAGACGAATGCTCCCGGTGAGAACTTCTTAAGACCTAATTCAATAGTGTAGCTATCAACCATTATTAATATGATTGTTATCAGATCTATTTAAAACGATATTGTAATTACTATTTCTTTATACCAGGTGAACGGTACCCTATTCCCGAAACGCAGCAGTGAAACGCAGACGATGTGGTCGCGACTACTGACGCTGTGGCGACACGTGTCTAAAGAAAGAACGCGCTTCGAGACCGAGCCCGATACAGGTGACATATTAATAAATAAACTGATACGTAACAAACGTAAATGGTCGATTAGTCGATATCGCGATTGCATCTAAATTTGATACTTGATCACCACCTTAGTATTATGAAGACGAAGGAAAGGGGTTTGAAGGTTTTGGCCCTAACATCAGCCGCCATTTTTTATTTTATTTTGTAGTAACCATGTCATTGTTGATTACGGCCGAACCCAATAATTTATTTTCAGTAAAAGACAGATTGCTATTGATGATAGACAATATAATTCTACCTGTCCTTGTATGTCGTCCCACAGTCATCGATAAAGGCTATCCATATGCATACCTGGAGAGAAAAAAAACAAAAAAAACTTTGTTTCTTCAAGTTTGTTTTCGACATATATTTGACTGATTCTGACTTTCGAACCTGACGCTTTATGATATTATGTTATATTACATTTTTTGTTTACACAAGTATCCTTTATCTAAATATATGTATAACTTCCGCTAAGCATCACGATTCTGAAAAAAAAACAAAATGGCGGCCGACGTTAGGGCCACCCTCCATACAAAAATCTTCAAACCCATTTGTTTGTATTTTTATAAAAGGTAATCTCTGGAAATATTGATCCGGGATACCATTCTATTGCGTCGTTTCGCCTTAACCAGCGGGGTAATTGCGTAACACACTAACATTAGGAATAGCTTTCATTTTGACAGTCCAACAACATTCATTGCGTTATTTACGTTGTTGAGCCTTCGATCAATAATAGCACTAGATTCCCGATAAACGCTTCAAAAACGGCCCGAAAAATAAGAGCACAAATACCTTTGTGCTCTTATTTCAAATTAGTATTGTCTAAACATAGCCAACGTTAAGATGTCAAAATTGTCACAGTGCGCGTTCAAAAGTTGTATAAATAACCACCGTAACACCAAGATTTTGGAAGTAATATCTTTTTTCGGTAAGTTTATATCATTAAGTACCTATGTGTTTTTCATAAAATTAAAATAATTAAATAGTAAATTTAAATTATTTAGCAAATATTATGATTGTTTAATCAATGTTTGCGACAAAGCGCCAACTATTCTAACAAACATCGACTGTTCTGGAACAGGGAATGCATGGAGTGGTATTGTTATATCATATTATGTTGTTTTTCATCTCCCTAAGTTAGATTTCCTACGGATTGGTTCGAAATCAGACCAATCAGGAGTAAATCTAAATTAGAGAGATGTATTGATGATTCTTATGATTATAATTATGTAAATACACATTATTTTGTTATTGTCGCGAATCATATTTTAATCAATATACAACCTTACACTAACCTGCAAGTTGCAAAAATCGCAAGAAAATTTGAATTTCGCGGGCTGCCCAGCACATCCCCCTTAAAGAAACCTATTACGATTGTCCAGGTACATTAGTTAAAGCATCCACCTCGCACGCACCTTCAGTCATGGTTGTTTACCTACCATACACTCTTATTTGCAGTTTAATTTAAATTAAAAAAATTGAGCCGTCATGGGATGCCTGGTAGATGTGAAACATACCATCGAATAGCGTGGCGACGCGTCGCTGCGGCATGCGTCGCCACGGCAACAATCAGTTTTACCCGCGGCTATAGATGTTTCACATCAAAAATGGTCACCCATCTAAAGACTGACCTTGGCAAGCGCTGCTTCACCTGGCGGCTTCACTATTGCGAGCTAATCAAGAATCAAAATGGTCACCTATCCAAAGACTGACCTTGGCAAGCGAAGCTTAACATTACAAATTCATTCTTATTTACCCTATGTTCAAGGTCCACATCAAAAACTATTTTGTAAAGAAAATATAGCGTGGCGACGCGTCGTCACGCTAACAACCGGTTTACCCGCGGCTATATATGTTTCACATCAGAAATAAAATTAAAATAAATAATTTAAATTTTATACAAATATTTATTCGAACTTCTAAATCACGTACATGAGTAGACGCAGCCAGTTTTTATACGGGTTGATTACAATTAGCCAACCCGCAGAGAATTAATAGCAATAGGTATCTTATAAAAAATAACTATTCTACTAATTTAGTCCTACTACTTTTTTAAATCGGTCAAAAATATTTGCTACCATACAAAACGAACCTTCGACTAAAAAAAAAATCTGCAACTCTACGTCTTTCAATACTTACTGTGTTCTGAGCATTGAAATGTCATGCCAAAAACTACGTCTAGTTCCAAAAGGGTGCTAATTAAGGCAGCTTCTTTAAAATGTCATTCTCGTCTGCAAATATATTTAGTTGTCTAATGAATTAATAGGTCAGCGACGAACTTTTAGCGTCTAATAAATGGTTTATAAGCGACCATATATTGTAAAACAAGCTACTGTTAATATGACGCAGCATGGTGATAATTCTTAAGCAATGTTATATATCCAAGTAATAAATAGGGGCATTATTCGTAATGCCCGCACATTATGAATAATGACAAGCGTTGTCGACGGAGCCCCGCTTGGCGGGGCTCCTACTTCTGGGTGGTTTAAAAAAAATAACCACGAAGGGGATGGCGGGGTCTTTTAGACCCCGCCATTCCCTTCTAACCTAACCTGTCCGAGTCGGGGTGCCCTAAGTCCCGAGCTCGCTTAGTAGCTCACTTACAACATTAGTCACTTGAGTTATCAAATCAGAAGTAAATATATTTATCGGTAGCAGCTCGGAGTCATATTAATTTACGCTCGTAAATTGACGCTGGTTTTTTGATATTTTGTTGGAATAGTAAAGATGATGAATTAATATAATTGAAGCTGTTCTATTAACTCGTCGCCTACATATAAAAAAAGACGCTAGGTTGCAGGTGCTAAAGAAAACTTTTGTTGCCGCACATATAATTTCCCGTTCCAACATAGAGTAAGCATGAAATTGTAAACAATTTTTTTTTAACCGTATTGCTTAGGTTTTAAGTTTCATTTAAGAATAAATATTTTTGTACTCATTATAAAAATGATTTTTTATTTATTGCTTTTACATTTCTCCGATGACAGAAGGACTTAAATATAAATATTTTGCAATCGTAATTAAACTTTATGCTTGAGTGTTAAGGTTTATAATGAACTGATGTTGTTAATATTATAAAACCTTTTTCTATATTTCGTAGTATGACATGTAAATGTTTATGTTTGAGTAAACGTGGCCACTTCAGCGACTTGTTTTTGTTCCTGATCCTGGATCTAGTGCTATTATTGCTCGAAGTGTTGAGCAGACAATTTTTTCGAATATATGAAGCAATGGATTGGCAATAGGCTTCAAAATGATTCAGATTGTGATAGATAGGGTGTTGCGCATTTAGGGTGCTGGGTGTTATTTCCCCCCCCCCCCCCCCCACCCCCAGGGCTGCTGGGCAAGGGCCTGAGCCGCGTGGCGCACCGCGCGTGGACCTACGGCGTGCTGGGCGGCGCGGGGTCGCTGCTGCTGCTGCTGGGGCTGCCGCTACTGGTGCTGGCGGCGTGCGCGGCGTGCGCGGGCGCGGCGGCGCTGGCCCCGCTGTGGGCGCCGCCACTGGCGCTGGCCACGCACCTCACTAACGCGCTGATCTATGACATCGACTGTCCGGATCCTGACCATCTTAACAGGTTACTTATTATAATTATTACACGCTTCTTACTGCAGGGCGAACTCCTCCCCGCTCTCCTTCCACCACACTCTGTCTAGGGCTTCCGAGAACCATTCTTTATCGTTGCAGGTCATACCATATTTTTACAGACTTTGCAAAGGAGGAGATTAAGCTTTTGGCAAGTTTTTTTTACATGCGATTTCTCGGGGATTACTGGGCCGATTTATGTCATATTTTTTTTCAGTTATCTTCAATCATAAGTTTTTAATCCATATGTTGATTACGCTAGCAACACGCGTGTTCAAGTAATGGTACACAAATTGGTGTGTATACTTACAACACCTAAAGAAGTAAAAATTTCAAACTTTTTACAAAAAAAAAAATTGCTAAAATGCTCGGTTCAATGCTGGTACTGCTCCATAACCAAAAGGCCGCATAAACTAATTGATTGGCATTTGAAAATAGCTGCTGAAGATTGTAAAACAATATTTGCATTCTATAGATTCAATCTCTTAGTATTATTTAATTGCAGAGCACATGTGTGAGTAGGTACCATGTACTATAGTAAGTTGGTGTCCCGTGCAGGTGGCTGGCGGTGCTCGAGGCGGCGGTGTGGCGCGCGGGCGTGCTGGGCGCGCTGCAGGCGTGCGCCGCGCTGCTGTGCGCGCTGCTGCTGTGCCCGCTCGCCGCCGCACTGCTGCTCATAGGTAAGTTGTGTCCGCAGCTGGCGGTGCTGCAGGTGGCGCGCGGGCGTGCTGGGCGCGCTGCAGGCGTGCGCCGCGCTGCTGTGCGCGCTGCTGCTGTGCCCGCTCGCCGCCGCACTGCTGCTCATAGGTAAGTTGTGTCCGCAGCTGGCGGTGCTGCAGGTGGCGCGCGGGCGTGCTGGGCGCGCTGCAGGCGTGCGCCGCGCTGCTGTGCGCGCTGCTGCTGTGCCCGCTCGCCGCCGCACTGCTGCTCATAGGTAAGTTGTGTCCGCAGCTGGCGGTGCTGCAGGTGGCGCGCGGGCGTGCTGGGCGCGCTGCAGGCGTGCGCCGCGCTGCTGTGCGCGCTGCTGCTGTGCCCGCTCGCCGCCGCACTGCTGCTCATAGGTAAGTTGTGTCCGCAGCTGGCGGTGCTGCAGGTGGCGCGCGGGCGTGCTGGGCGCGCTGCAGGCGTGCGCCGCGCTGCTGTGCGCGCTGCTGCTGTGCCCGCTCGCCGCCGCACTGCTGCTCATAGGTAAGTTGTGTCCGCAGCTGGCGGTGCTGCAGGTGGCGCGCGGGCGTGCTGGGCGCGCTGCAGGCGTGCGCCGCGCTGCTGTGCGCGCTGCTGCTGTGCCCGCTCGCCGCCGCACTGCTGCTCATAGGTAAGTTGTGTCCGCAGCTGGCGGTGCTGCAGGTGGCGCGCGGGCGTGCTGGGCGCGCTGCAGGCGTGCGCCGCGCTGCTGTGCGCGCTGCTGCTGTGCCCGCTCGCCGCCGCACTGCTGCTCATAGGTAAGTTGTGTCCGCAGCTGGCGGTGCTGCAGGTGGCGCGCGGGCGTGCTGGGCGCGCTGCAGGCGTGCGCCGCGCTGCTGTGCGCGCTGCTGCTGTGCCCGCTCGCCGCCGCACTGCTGCTCATAGGTAAGTTGTGTCCGCAGCTGGCGGTGCTGCAGGTGGCGCGCGGGCGTGCTGGGCGCGCTGCAGGCGTGCGCCGCGCTGCTGTGCGCGCTGCTGCTGTGCCCGCTCGCCGCCGCACTGCTGCTCATAGGTAAGTTGTGTCCGCAGCTGGCGGTGCTGCAGGTGGCGCGCGGGCGTGCTGGGCGCGCTGCAGGCGTGCGCCGCGCTGCTGTGCGCGCTGCTGCTGTGCCCGCTCGCCGCCGCACTGCTGCTCATAGGTAAGTTGTGTCCGCAGCTGGCGGTGCTGCAGGTGGCGCGCGGGCGTGCTGGGCGCGCTGCAGGCGTGCGCCGCGCTGCTGTGCGCGCTGCTGCTGTGCCCGCTCGCCGCCGCACTGCTGCTCATAGGTAAGTTGTGTCCGCAGCTGGCGGTGCTGCAGGTGGCGCGCGGGCGTGCTGGGCGCGCTGCAGGCGTGCGCCGCGCTGCTGTGCGCGCTGCTGCTGTGCCCGCTCGCCGCCGCACTGCTGCTCATAGGTAAGTTGTGTCCGCAGCTGGCGGTGCTGCAGGTGGCGCGCGGGCGTGCTGGGCGCGCTGCAGGCGTGCGCCGCGCTGCTGTGCGCGCTGCTGCTGTGCCCGCTCGCCGCCGCACTGCTGCTCATAGGTAAGTTGTGTCCGCAGCTGGCGGTGCTGCAGGTGGCGCGCGGGCGTGCTGGGCGCGCTGCAGGCGTGCGCCGCGCTGCTGTGCGCGCTGCTGCTGTGCCCGCTCGCCGCCGCACTGCTGCTCATAGGTAAGTTGTGTCCGCAGCTGGCGGTGCTGCAGGTGGCGCGCGGGCGTGCTGGGCGCGCTGCAGGCGTGCGCCGCGCTGCTGTGCGCGCTGCTGCTGTGCCCGCTCGCCGCCGCACTGCTGCTCATAGGTAAGTTGTGTCCGCAGCTGGCGGTGCTGCAGGTGGCGCGCGGGCGTGCTGGGCGCGCTGCAGGCGTGCGCCGCGCTGCTGTGCGCGCTGCTGCTGTGCCCGCTCGCCGCCGCACTGCTGCTCATAGGTAAGTTGTGTCCGCAGCTGGCGGTGCTGCAGGTGGCGCGCGGGCGTGCTGGGCGCGCTGCAGGCGTGCGCCGCGCTGCTGTGCGCGCTGCTGCTGTGCCCGCTCGCCGCCGCACTGCTGCTCATAGGTAAGTTGTGTCCGCAGCTGGCGGTGCTGCAGGTGGCGCGCGGGCGTGCTGGGCGCGCTGCAGGCGTGCGCCGCGCTGCTGTGCGCGCTGCTGCTGTGCCCGCTCGCCGCCGCACTGCTGCTCATAGGTAAGTTGTGTCCGCAGCTGGCGGTGCTGCAGGTGGCGCGCGGGCGTGCTGGGCGCGCTGCAGGCGTGCGCCGCGCTGCTGTGCGCGCTGCTGCTGTGCCCGCTCGCCGCCGCACTGCTGCTCATAGGTAAGTTGTGTCCGCAGCTGGCGGTGCTGCAGGTGGCGCGCGGGCGTGCTGGGCGCGCTGCAGGCGTGCGCCGCGCTGCTGTGCGCGCTGCTGCTGTGCCCGCTCGCCGCCGCACTGCTGCTCATAGGTAAGTTGTGTCCGCAGCTGGCGGTGCTGCAGGTGGCGCGCGGGCGTGCTGGGCGCGCTGCAGGCGTGCGCCGCGCTGCTGCTGTTAAAAAAATATGGACTCGATTAGTTAAGTTTTTCGGGAGTTATAGTGACCACGCCAGGATCCATCCATACATACAGACACACGGACGTCCATAAAATATATTTTTTAACAGTTTTTCATTATTTTAAATAATAAAATGTCTTTTGAAAATAACATGAGTGTCAACACTCATGTTATTTTCAAATCAAAACAAATGTCTTTTGAAAATAACAAGAGTGTTGACACTCATGTTATTTTCAAAAGACATTTGTTTTTTCTTGACGTTTGTGTGTGAATATTATTCTACAAGTGCGATATGAAGTAAATAGACATTTTTAGCTCAAGGATTTACTTGTTCTTTGTAAGGCGAGAGTAGCGCACTACCCCACGCGCTTCGCTTATGAGACGTGCAATAACAATACCAGCGGTCGTTGACCCCAAAAAAATAAAAAACTTTTTTTTTTGTCTTTTTTAGATATCGACACCCATCACGTCTGCGGAGTTTCGCTATATTTAATTTTTTTTTTTTTTTTTTCCTATTGGGCAGCTCGTAGTTTTGACCACTGAGGTCTTGGCTACTTAACCGGGCAAGCCTGTGGGTGCCTTAAGCTACTAACTTAAAGCCTCCAGCCAGGGGCGAAATTCTTAAGTACTAGGTGACCGCACGCTAAGGGCACCCCCTGTGGGGTACGAACCTCGGCTTAGGGCGTCACTGAGGGGAGGGCAGCAAGGTGGGACAGGCTGGATCGAGATTATATTATTATTATCAGAGGAATTTAAAGCTACAGGCTCAGCTACGGCGTGGGCTGGCGCGTCGTCGAGCAAGGGTCGGGGGGGGGGGGGTAATTTAATTTGACCTTGTATCCCATATTTATACCCGTGACTACATCTCTCCCTAAAATTGTTCTTATACAGGCGGCGTGTCGTGGTGGGCCTTGCGCGGCGCGTGGGAGGCGGCGGCGTGGCGCGGCGTGCTGGCGCGCGGCGCGCGCGTGCCCGCGCACGACTCCGCCTTCTGCCGCCGCGTGCGCGGGCCCGGCCTGCACGCCACGACGTACTACCAGATCACGTGAGTACTGTACAGGGTAGAGGGTCTGGCTGGTTTTGCCAACCAACCTTCGTGGATGGTTGGCAACGCCAGCGGAGCGTCCACGGATAAAAACACGTAAAAAAGAAACTTCTAACGGATATCATGATATTCAGCATTTTCTAGCAAAGATAAATATGTTAATGATTGCTATGATGATATTTCAATAAAATATACCAAGTTGCTTTTTTTTAAAAACCTAAAATAAATGTGTTTTACGGGTTACAGTTGCCATAATTGGCGCGTTATATCATTTCATGATCGCTGGCACAGTAAAAAGATTACCAGTCTTTCAACTAGGCCCTTTTTGTGAAATCGAACGTGTGTTAGGGTTGTCCACCAAACTTTTTATAAAACTAAAACGTTTACTATTACGGATAGAGTTGCTAACAGGCAGCGCAGTGCTTTAAGAGAAGTGGTGGTCCATTGGTAACGGCCATGACTATCTAGTTGTGGGTCGTAAGTACGAATCCTTGACAGGCGCTTTACTTTGTGTAAATTATTTCATCATCATGTGCCAACCCGCACTGGGCCCGCGTGGTGGATTACGGCCCACTACCTCACAGGCCTGTGTTCCAGCAGTGGGAACATTATAGGCTGATTATGCATAGAGTTGCTAACAGTAAATGCACTACTAGTACTTGCTCACGGCTTTGCCCGCATTACCATTTCGAACGTTTTATTTACTGAACCGATTGCTCTCAAAATCGTTCGAAAGGAATCGGCCACGAAATTAAAAACAAAAAACATAACTGGCTTGCTGTCTATGAGAGAGAGAGAGAGAGAGAGAGAGAGAGACAGACAGAGAAACACGCGCACGCCGCACGGCTTACAACTATAGCAGAAAGTGTCGTTACAACTTTTGGTCTTAATTTTTTCCGCCTAGCCCCCTTTCGCAACGCGCGATAAGGAACTTCGTTCCAAATGGCCACTTTTCCCAATTTAAAAAACAGATTCAAAGTTGGAATACGGACGAATACTCAAACCGATTTTGAAACCAATCGGCCGACGTTTGTATGCGTGTGTTTGAGCCATTTCGATCATTTGTTCCTAGTAGAATAATAATAATAATTTAAACTTAAGTTTACATCATTTAGTTCCCTTCAAAATGGTTAAGCTGAATGGTGTTGATCCATGCGTCATATTCGTGAACCGGCGGCGTCGTCTGTTGGGACTGCTCATCTCTTAACTACCACGGCCGGCTTATTTGAATTATTCTGTTTGTTTTTTTTTTTTCTTCTACTTTGGACGCTTTTAACGTGCACGTCTTTTTACATCGTTCTCACATATAGTTATAAATTCTACATTCATGTTGTAACTAATATTTTGTAATAATATGCAAAGAGTTTCCATGGAGTTTCTTGCCCGGTCATGTCCATACAAACCTACTATGCTTTGAAATGGGCAAGCTTCATCTTTCGGAACGACTGAGTCCTTTGACAATTCAAAAGTGCCTGCAAATGGTTAATAAAATTGAAATAAATGCTTTGTGAGTAGAGTTGAGTTTTGCAATGTACAAATTGTTAAGTAATAAAGTACTCATTATTGAAGAGCCCAATGAATAAATAAATATGTGTACTGTGTCGCTGGTGCAGGAGCGGGCAGGCGCTGGCCGCGGTGATGGCGCGCGCGGAGCTGGACGCGCTGGCTGGCTGGCTCGGCGAGCGCGAGCACGCCATCGAGCGCCCGCTGCGCGACTACGAGCACTTTGTGCACGCTTGCTTCGGACCCTTCTCTGTGCAGATTGCTAAGGTTACTCTTCCAAAGAGCATTTCACATACTTTAAGACTATCACAATTTCTTACGAAAAATTAAACAAAATATAAAAGATGTTGAATGTAGTTTCTATATTCTACAGGGTCAAATTAAAATAGTTTGCGAATCTTCGCAGACGTGATGGGCATCTGACCAAGATAAATAACAATAAAAAAATATTTAATGATAATACACTAAGTATATGAAACATCAGTTTTTTTGTAAACTTCAGGGACATCATGGGTATCGATATCTTACACGATAAGACAGAAAAAAAAACAGATTTTGTCAACTTTGACCCGGTAAAGTTTGCTGATATTTATTTCCTTGTCTTTCTCTAAATAACTTCGAGTGGTTAGCAGGAAAACTTCGGGATGAAACTCTGTAGCAGCAGCGGTGAGGTTTTGTGAAAACTCAGGTGTTTCAGAGATTGTGTTGAGGATTTTTATAATGAAAAACGATGCGTTAGTTTTAACGAGCAAATTATGATTGTATTCGCCATCTTACGTACCGTACATGATTCAAGGAGAGGGGAGTGGGAAGAATATTTTAAATAAAACCAATCACGGTCGAGAGATTAGTATGACGTAGCGTGTGGTATTGTTTCTTTCCTCGAGATGTCACTATTAGTCCTTGATGTGCATTTATGGAGTAGGAGTTCTCAACACTCTTTGCTTTGCGACCTTGTGCAACTGCAACTGACGACTGCAATCGATCGATGACTTGACATCATTTCAATCATTGTGATGCATGAGGTGAAATTTTTTAGGTGATGAATATTGACCGGTCGACGTCCATCTACTGCAATTTAGTCGCTCCTTAAGGCGAAAGCGCCAGGGTACCCGCGAAATTCGAATTTTCTTACTATTTTTTGCACAACTCTCTGAAGTGCATAACCCTATTGAATGACTATTTCATGACATTCGGGGCCAATTCTAGAGATGATTCTAATGATTATAATTTGTAAATACATATTTTTTACGGTCGCTAATTATATATAGATCAACATACATCCTGAGAACGACTAGTGAAAAATTTATTAAATTAAATTTGAATTTCGCGCGTATGTATGTATGTATAGACGGGCGCGTATAAGCAGCTGGAGAAAGAGTGCAGCTCACTGACGGCGTCGCTACGCGAGAAGGCAGCCGCGCGCCGCCGCGAGCTGGCGCTGGGGCTCAGCGACGCGGCGCGTGCGCGTGTAAGGCTCACCTCGCACGATCTAAGGGTCAGTCTACTTTTTTAACTTACTGTAACTTTCGCATTCGACTATAGGTATTTGTTTGTTGTAATCTTTAGCTCAATATCTAATAACCTTATCAAAATTGAAAGTTTAACTTTAGAAACCCATGATCTTCCACGGTCATCAGTGATGAGATTGTACATCTCGCGGAAGTGTGTCTTAAATGCTAAAACCCTCTACAACTGCGGGAATATTTCATTAAAATTGACGTGGGTATGCACCGCGATGTGCACGCAGTGGACTAGCGCCTCACCCCGCTTTCCTTGGCGAAAGTGAACTGACGCAAATCTGCAGTACTTGATACTAACGATCGTAGGGAAGTATGGCAAGGCAAAGAGCTTCACGAATGCTATTTGCAGACCCTCTATGGGCCTGATGTAGACCTGTTGACGTCCGTATCCTGGCTGCGTTTCGGCGACCTCTTTGGGGTAACCGTTTGTTTTGTCTGTGTAATTATACATGAATTTATCATGACGAATAATAATCGAAAATACTTTGTTAAAGACATGTGTCGGGCATGCCACCGTCCCGGTGAATCCATGATCACTCTTTGTTAATAACACCTATTTAAGAAACATCGCTGATGAATCAAAAATCTTTTATACGAAACCGTATTTAAATCGGTCAAACAGTTTTGGAGATAAATGGGAACATTCCTTTTGTGTACACACAATCTGTCACCCTAAACGCATACACCTACTCCGTTCCGATGTATGTAAAATTAACTGTTATAAATAAATAATCGTCTGTGAAGTTTCGCCAAGTAATTAAATAAGGTGTTTGTATATATGTGTCGTGCAGCGTGCGGTGCAGGCGTGCGCGCAGGAGCTGGCGCGCGCGTGCGGCGGCGCGGCGCGCGCGGACGACTGGTGGGCGGCGCGCGGCCTCGACGTGGCCGACTGGCACGCGCTGGCTGCCAACACGCTGGTCGAGGTACGTCGCAGTGCCGCGCACGACATCAACATGTCTACTTAATAAAAATCTTAATTCTTACATTCACGGACAGACAACGCACAGCCTAAAACCGCTGGGTCTAGAAGCATGACATTCCACAAGAGTTCCTTACATATTGAAAGTGAGCACTACGGAAGATTTTACGAAAATTCATCCTGGAAATAGGTTCAATAGAAGATGAAAGTTCGTAATTCTTTGTCGATGGGAAATCCTACATCGAAAACATGGCTTGTAATAAAGATATCCTTCATGTAGTGTCAACTCGTAAAATACAGCGAAGCAGGGGCGGATCGCTAGTAATAAATAGGGTATTTGGTACAGGTGTTCGATTCGGAAGTGTTGGTGGCGTTGGAAGCGGACGAAGCGCGACTGCCGCTGGAGCGCGGCGAGGCGGAGCGCGCGTGGGCGGCGCGCTGCGGACGCGACGCGGCGCCGCCCGACGTGCTGGCCGAGCGCGACGACTGGGGCGCCGCCACGCGTGAGTACACACATGTAGCGAGGCGGAGCGCGCGTGGGCGGCGCGCTGCGGACGCGACGCGGCGCCGCCCGACGTGCTGGCCGAGCGCGACGACTGGGGCGCCGCCACGCGTGAGTACACACATGTAGCGAGGCGGAGCGCGCGTGGGCGGCGCGCTGCGGACGTGACGCGGCGCCGCCCGACGTGCTGGCCGAGCGCGACGACTGGGGCGCCGCCACGCGTGAGTACACACATGTAGCGAGGCGGAGCGCGCGTGGGCGGCGCGCTGCGGACGTGACGCGGCGCCGCCCGACGTGCTGGCCGAATGCGACGACGAAATAAAATAAATAAATATTTTTAGGTTTCGTCGCAATATTTTCTTTCAATGTGAGCCTCAATTCGAGTTTTTTAATATGTGACCTGTGAATCTGTTGTGTTGCAGCGTCCGGCGTGTGGTGCGAGTGGGGTGGCAGTGCTCTCCCGAGAGTGTCCGCGCCAGCACTGGAGGCGAGTGCCTTCAGCCCGCGCGCGCCACTGCACCCGCCCGTGCCGCACCCCGCGGCAGTCGCGCTGGTGTTGCACAACCGGTACGTCACAGTCCCGCAGCATGCGAGTGCCGCCAGCACTAGCGGCGAGTGCCTTCAGCCAGCGCGTGCCGCTTCACTCTTCTATACTCGCTATACTTAACACAGACACCCCAGGATACTCAAGCCCCAACACTCACACCCCAGGATACTTAACCCCCGACACAAGCACCCCAGGATACTCAACCCCCGACACAGACGCCCCAGGATATTCAAACCCCAACACAGACATTCCTAGATACTTAACCTCCGACACAAACACCCCAGGATACTCAACCCCCGACACAGACACCCCACGATACTTAACCCCCGACAAAGACACCCCAGGATACTTAACCCCCGACACAGGCACCCCAGGATACTCAACCCCCGACACAGACACCCCAGGATACTCAAACCCCGACACAGACACCCCAGGATACTCAACCCCCGACACAGACACCCCAGCAAACTCGGTGCCCCCACTTACACCCGTTGGTGCTGCACCTGATCTCCCTCCGGTCGTGTCGGATTACCGTCCCATAGGACTATGAGAATGAGAGAAGAGAGAGTGCACTCGTGTCTGTGCAAATACTTGTGCACTATAATATCTCCCGCATCCATGGCTAGTCTCCGCTGAGATTGGCCGCCATGCCTGAAATTCGAACCGGGCAGCCAAACACACAATATTTATGAAAATAGAATTGAATCGAACTTTGTAACTTGCAGGGAATCTGATAACCCGGTTCCTCTAGACTCGGAACTATGCGCTGAAATCCTGAGGAGTCTCGAGGACGCACCCGACTGCGACGACAAACGAGGTAATGTTATAAAACTGTTCACGAAAAAAAAAACTGTTGGTTCTCTGCGTTTACATCGCTATTTCGTTGAGAGACACGATACAGTGTGCATCTGTTAGTATTGCACATATGACGCAACAAGGTTATTTTGGCGCGTAACCAAAATCGGAACTAACGCCGCCATATTGTTTTGTCGATAAAATTTCTGTGACAATTGCACAAATTTTACCAACAACGCCCCCCTGTCAATGCAGTTCAGGAGCCAAAAGATCCTGGTAGCTCTCAAGAGTTTTAGAAAAAGTTCAACTTTATTAGTTTCGCCGTTTGTCTCTCATACCAGCCAGCGCTAAACAGCTGCGAACCATCGGTATTTTAACTGTGTAAGATTTTAAGGCTACTTGACAGTAATAAAAAACAATATAGATTTTGTATTGTAGGATAGTAGTAAGGGAACGTACCCATACTACGTGACCTATTTATTTTTTTATTTTTTGACCCCTCCCTCCCCTCGTTGACCACTCGTAGTAGATGCCAAGACCCCCCTCCACCCCTTTAGTTTTCACGTAGTAATTCATAATTATGATTTTTATTCATTACAAAGGCAAAGAGTGAAAAAAAAAATTGGCTTATGTACTCTTCTTTATTGCATAAGACTGCATGCATACTTAAATTACTAGTGAATTTTATATTTTTTAAAAGAACAACATTTATTAAAACATATTGCTATACATTATGTAACTTACAGTAACTTAATTTACGAACACAACAATTATTTTCTGTTTAATCACATTAATATTCGTCTCATACGTCTTCAACAAATACGTTTCCAGCATTTTTGTACCAGCACGAACTCTTGTCGACTTGCTTGACAACTTCACTGAACTACAAACTGTCTGACAAACAGTGTCTGTTTTCAATCAGCTGACGTCTCGGTACATGTGCGTCAGCGCCACCAACTGTGAGTTTGAAAAGCGCTAAACACTGCGCGCTATATTCGAATATAGGTCGAAAAAATACGAGATTTCTCTCAGTAAAATCGACTACGTGACAAAAACCTGAGCCACCCCCCGCTCCTGTGACTGGCCGTAGTATTTTAAAGACTCCGCTCCCCCCCCCTAAACGGGTCACGTAGTATGGGTACATTCCCTAAGCTTAAAATATCAAAATAATAATAATTATTTTGTAAATGATTTAAGATTGAAAAATAAAATAAAAAATACAATAAAATAATAATAATAATTGAGAAATAATTAGGTAAAATAAAGCCATTGGTCACGTGACTTTGAACGCGAATCAGAGCGCAACACGTCCCAACTTCCAGAGGACAGTTTAAATCTCGCAAAGCCAGAAAGCCCCGTTTTGAATCAGAAAAATGATGAAAATTGATCAGTTAATGTTAATATTTCGCTGAAATATTCACATTTTAAGGTAAATAAACCACAAGGCCTATTTTTAATTGGTTTCTCAAAAACTGTCAACTAGCATATTATGTATTATTTGTTTTCATAAAGCGGCAACATCTTTTTACATGGGCCACCGCCTTATCGCAAGAATGCAGTAAATTTGCTTCTAACTTGGTGTCAAGTATCCATTTTGATTTTCTGCATTGGGATAATATTTACAAATATTTTATTTTGTAAGTGACGGGAATAAAACTCTTTAAATTGAAATAGCTCAAATTGATTGATATGTAGACGAGGTGGAGCGGTACCGCGGCGGCGGCAGCTCAGCGGGCTCCAGCTCGGCCAGCGAGGGCTCGCCCGACGACGACGACGCGCCCGCGCAGCCCGCGCCCTCCCCGCCCGACGACTCGCTCTGCAGGTACAGTCGCACATCGTAATCACAAGGCGAAAGCGCCAGGGTAGCCCGCCAAATCCAATTTTTCTTAAGTTTTTTACAATTTGCAAGTGAGCTTAAAGTTGTATGTTGATCAAAATATGATTCGCTACCGTAACAAATATGTATATAAAAAAAAAAAAAAAAAAAAAATTATTTGACACTAGGAAATACATGTTACAATCAAGTTATAATAATAGCACACTAATGTATTGTTACAAATAAGATCCTAACCCCCAAACTAGGCCTGGACCTGTATTTTGGGGGTCAGCGTTCAGCCATGGGTTCTATTTCCAATCTAACAGCATTTAAGAAGAGTGTCAGTAGAAGTTAACAGCCAAGGTTATTGCCATTTGGTAACACATATAGGTCAAAATAGCTTTCATTAGGTACAGAAGAAGGTAAAACACATAAAATATGTAGGTATTAAAATTACAAAAAGAAAGTAAAAATGCTAAAAATTATTTGTATTTGATTTCTGTGTGTGTAATTATGAGAGTTGATGAGTATATGTGTGTATGCGGTGGAAGTGTGTTGTGTGTGTGCAAGGGAGTGAGTGAGTGTCTGGTTTGGTTCGCACCTTTGAATGTGTGTAAGGACGGGAACAAGTAAGAATGGATGACAGTGTGTATGGGTTTCAGATATCATATTATGTTAGGAATGTGAATAAACTTTCAGTTTCCTGATAGTCCATCTTTTGGAGCCAGTCTGCTACTTTCCTTTTTATTTCCCGCCGGCACATTCCAGCTATGTTTAGCTTTTTATTTGCGAGATTGTATGTAAAAAAATATAATCATGAAAATCATCAATACAACTCTATAAGTTCAATTTGCCATATTGAATAACTATTTCATTAACTGATGGATGGCATTTAAGGCCAATTCTAAAAATATTTTGCATTTTGCGGTCTTCCTTAGTGTATCCCCCTTAAACATACTTAGAACTTTGTCTTAGGCCTGCTTGCATCAAAATGCGTTTAGCCCTCAACATAATTAAACCATTATTCTGTCTCTATCATGTGCAAACCATTGCCAGAAACAACGATGTTTTAAATGTAGTGATTTGTGGTGCAAGTGGGCCTTAGTATACGATGAAAATGACCATACCAAAAATTATAAAATAATAAAATTATTTATTTTCTGTTATGGTTATAAAGTTCAAAATTGTTAAGCAACAGTTTTGAACTACATATATCAGTTCTCATTGTGAGAGCTGGTGCCTGATGTAGGCTTAGGTAAAACCTGTGTTACAGTCACAAGGCCCCACTTAGTGGCCATAAACAAATTATCAAGCAAGTAACATGTATTTCTACTAAACAATTAAAACAAAAAACTCCAAAGGCAGTCAAAGGATGTGTGGTGAATGGTGGGGAATATGGAGGTGAATGTGTACGTGAATTGCGGTGAATGTTGGTGAATGTGTAGGTGAATTGTAGTTAATGTGTGAACGTTGGAAATTGAAGAATTATGGCGCCATAAGAGAAGGTATGCGTCTATAAGCGACTTGCACAAGGCGTAGTAGACCATCTTCATGGTACGAAGATCGGCTTCGTGTTTTAGACTCTTAAAGATGTAAATGAGTTTAGGCAATGTCGTAACCAAGACGGTGAAGGAATTGGTCCAATATAACGTCAGGATATTTAATGTGATCGGTTTTTTGAAGAGCCTTCTCTTCGACATGCACATGGTTGGTAGGTCGACAAGCACGTGTGGGCCATTACGTGGGTAACTTGGGGGTAGCGCGTTCGATCGAAGTGCAGATGCTATGCATTTGGTATTTGTGACATTGAGAGTCAGCACATTACTCTGTAAAATATCAACAACCCTGTTGAGCCACATCAAAGACCTCATTTCAGCTATCACCACCAAAAAAGAAGGTCGTGTCATGGGCAAATGTGATAATTTAGTCATTACTAAGGTTGAGGGGCAGAGGTCGTTGATGTAGATCATTAAGAGGGTCGGGCCAAGTATGCTGCCCTGAGGCACTCCAGAAGTCGCAGGCAGTTTATTACTCACCCTACTATCAACTCTAACTTCCTATTTCCGGTTAGATGGGTATTCCAGAAATAATTTTTGGGGAAGACTTCATACTCCATTTTTTTCCAGTTTGCCCAATAACTGTGGGACAGAAACTGTGTCAAAGGCTTTTGCCAAGTCCAGGAACATTGTGAGACATTTTATTTTCTTATCCAAGGTGTTACCTTGCCGGAACCCAAGCTGGGATGATAAAATAATGTTGTTAGGCTCGAGGAACCTAATCAACCGGTTATTCATTAGTCGCTCCAGAACCTTTGAGAGCATTGGAAGAATAGAGATGGGTCTAAAGTTGTTGACACAATCCCGGTCACCACCTTTATATATGGGTTTTATAACTGCAGATTTGACCGCCTGCGGAAATTTCCCCGTTCATATGGCGAGGTTACCGATGTGGGGGAGAGAACGTGAGCATATCTCTTCAGTAACTGGCCCTGGATCTGGTCAATACCGACATTACAATTATCCCTTAGTCCTTCAATGAGTTGTAGGACCTTAGAGTCGTCCGTAGGAAGCATGACCAAGGAATGAAGAGGAGCGGTGTACATCTGGTTATCAGGTTTATTTCTGAGAGGGAATGAATGAGTATGCTGAATGATGAATGAAAAATCAAAAAAATCCAATGCTCGGCTAGGTTGCGTCCAAAGTTTGCAAAGAAACTATTGACCTCATTGCTGAAAATAATGAGTCAGTACGTGTTGATAGGTCTAATTTGTCCTCTCATACTAATTACAATACATCATTATTTTTTAAATAGTAACCGCGGAGTTTTCTCAATAGAAAACGGTCAATTGGAACAGTGCACCTAGCTTCTGACGTTTCATAAGTGCCCGTGTAGGTTTATGTGAAATAAAATATTTTAACTGCTTTTATCTTTCTGTTGCTGTTTTTTTTTACTACCTCTTTGGTCTAGTTGTTGCAAGCGCTACTGCTGAGCATGGGGTCCTGGGTTCGATCCTCAGGTCGGGCAAAGTGTTATAGGATTTTTCTATCAGGAACATCTCAGTAGCAGCCCGGAGTCTGAATTTGTGCCCGGTATGGCAATAGGCTCCCCCGCTATTACTGGCTAGACTTAAAACATAACTGGCGAAATGTGGGTGCACTATGGTTACGCCTCTGCCTAACCCTTCGGGGATTACAAGCGTGATGTTATGTTAAGTGTGTTTTAAAATATTATTTTATGAGTTATTTGAAATGATGTGCCAGGCTGGGCGGTGCGGGCGGCGCGGCGTGTCGCTGGACGCTGACGGGGCGCGGCGTGCGCCTGCGCGCCGACCTGGCGTCGCCCGAGGACGTCACGCTCGACACCGAGCGCGCGCACGGCACGTCCGTGTGAACACCGCATTACCTCCTTCTTTGTGCAAACATCGACCAGCCAGCTGACTACGAGTTGTACACTACTGACGTCACACAATCCTGCATACGAAGCGTGTTTACCGCGTGAAAGGTATACAGGGTCAAATTAAATTACTTTGTGTAACTCCGCAGACGTCATAGGTATCGATATCTAAACACGGTAAAGCAAAGAGAACAAATTTTCCCAAATAATATTTCACGTTGAGCCCCCCAAATCATCAATCGTTTTTTGTCGAATTTCGCAAGATAATTTAGTTTCACCCTGTATTTACAGATTCCCTACTAAAACCGTTGGGTAGTAATCCACACAATACCTGTCTGGTCGTAGGATCTTCCTTTTACAATAGAGGAGCTTTCCACCTAGTTCCTCCGCTCTCAAACTACCATACATCTCTCATTTTTATGGAGACATCAAATTTTTTCTCTCGTATCGGCGCGAAGTTTATGTAAGTGGCTTATGCCTCAGTAAAATATTAGCCAGACAGCACGGTGGTAGCTGTTCTGACTGGCTAGTGGTGGGTACACATATCGATGGCGATGTGACAAGAAATTCAAACTGCTGCAGTTAACAATTTCCCACAAAGTGAAAAAAAATGGTTGTCTGTAAAGTCGGTTTACGGATGATAATTTTACGTGATAACGTCATCGGCTCAGGTGGAACGTGACAATGAGTTATGCTTTTTCGTGCGTGCAGCCGGCGTTCATCGATTTATAAGACTTTATCACGTCAAAAGCGTTTAATTTTTTGACAAGTGAAATTGATTAATCGAAGTGCCAATAACTTTGAACTGTCGAAGTCAACACGTGTCCCATGGAAATTAGGAGGTAATACCATAGACATGGTTTAGTTGGAAGGTATTTCTACATTATGATTTAGAAGGTTGCTATACTTTCAATTAAAAATATAGTTAAGAGATTTTACTACAACATGCGAATTTGACCTTTAAATTGGATGCTATAATAAGTGAACTTAGCGAAAAATTTCAGATAGGAGTTCTTGTCACTTCATCATCGAAATGTGAAACGTAATATGAAATTTAACATACGTTGAAACAAACATAATAATATGTGCAACATGAAATGTACCACAAAAATAAAGCGAATTTGCTGCAACGTGTGTTACATTTCATGTTGCATTGCATAATTATATGGACGGCATGTTCGTTTCACCGTATGTTACATTTCATGTTACGTTCCTTAGAAGTCTACCCACTATAAGGTACGATGAAGGTCCTTTTAAGTATCATCTCTTGAGGTAGCTACTGTATGCTACCCCATACGATAGTGAACATCACATTACTCAGTAATAATTGTTACGGAATGAAAAGGTTGAGTACCTTTAGGTCAATTTGCATCGTGCATGAGATTCATTATTCTTCCGACTGCGTACTGCCAACATTACAAATTAAAATTATAGTGTGAAAAGGTGAAAGGGGGTGAGTGAAAGGATATTTCTTGAAGTGACACACTCCTAAAGGCCCGGCTACACTTTCAATCTTACTTGCACAAGCTCCTATTTGCACAAGCCAGTATGTAACGTTACGACATAATGTTATACCGTGTGGTATCCTGTGAACGCCGCACAGTGCAACCTGTTGTTTGCGCCAACGTTTGCACCAACTGCTTGCGCATGTGAGTCGCTGCTCGTAGCCGGGCCTTAAAGCCGGATTTACATTACAAAACTAATTGTGCAAGCTTAGTTATTCATTGATAGTTTCACGTGTAAATAATCACGTGCAAACTTAGGTTTGCGGAACTATTTTCGTAATGTAAATCCGGCTTAAAGGTAATCAATTATTCCGTTGGTTCACCGTATGTTTTAAGTTTTGTTGCTCAACGTCACCACATTAGTCTGACGAAATTCGCGATGAATGAATGACGCGTTGAACTGTCAAATCAAAGCGATTGCGATTGCAAATGTGTTAAGCAATAAGGCTACCGAGCTTTCCGACGATTATTCGAAAAATATGATTATTTAGCCTCAAACTGTTTTAAAGGATCATAATCTTGACACAATTAAATTCTAAACTGCTTGAGATTATAAATTAATTAATTTAGGTTATATTTTGACAAAGAACGCTGTAAATAATTTGTAAGAGTAAAATCAATATTATTTGTAAGAAACTGAGATTGTTCGTTCGATTGTGAGCTTGCCCATACAACTTTATGATCACCGGATTATTTATAACTTGGTTTCTACAATTGTATACAGAATGCATCCTGCTATTTTATTATTACATACGCTGGAGGTAGAAGTAAGTTAAATATCTGCTTAATACTGCCAGTCTCAGGGATGGTTTAGGCTAGGCCGTGCGGGACGCGGACGAGGCACGTATGACGCGAAGTCGAGGCATGTACGGCGCACAGACGAGGCACGTACGACGCACAGACCAGTCACGTACGACGCGCAGACGAGGCACGTACGACGCACAGACGAGGCACGTACGACGCACAGACCAGTCACGTACGACGCGCAGACGAGGCACGTACGACGCACAGACGAGGCACGTACGACGCACAGACCAGTCACGTACCACGCGCAGACGAGGCACGTACGATGCGCAGGCGAGGCACAGATCCAAAACTTCACGAATATTTTATATAAAGCAGTTCATGCTGGACTGCCTCGTTGGTCTAGTGGTCGCTAGCGCTACTGCTGAGCATGAGGTCCTGGGGTCGATTCTCAGGTCGGGCAGTGTTATTGGCTTTTTCATTCAGGTTGGTGGCAATGGGGTCGCAAGGGACAACGCGCTTGCGGGTGGCAATGGACTTAAACATTACTAGTGAAATGTGGGTGTGCTATAGGTACACCTCTGCATAACCTTTCGCGGATTACAAGCGTGATGTTGTGTTCTGTTATGATGAAATAAATCAAATTATTATTGGTTGTTCCGCAGTGATCAGCAACCTTATTTCTCAAAAACGTTCTTTAATTTCATTAAAAATATAGGAACAATATAATTAACATCAATAAAATTGGAGACAAGGATTTGAATACGGAATACGAACGTTTTGACTTTGACAGATTTGATTTTTAGGACTTTACGAAACATGGAGATTTCTTTATTAGTATATGTTTAGTGAGCTGCGCCGTCCGTGTCTTGACCCTACAAATGGACCAGACATGAACGCGACTCGGCAGTGACAGTCTAGCTTAAATCATCCCTTAGACACGAGAGGGATTACTTGCTCAGAACAGACTGGAAGGAACGCACAGCAGAGGATTTTCTGATGGCACTGAACAATAAACCTTATAATTAGTGTCTTAAAGTGCTAACATGTAGACACCAGAAGATGTTTACCACAATATTTGTATAACTTTGCTCTTTATCTCACTAATATTAACGTGTATAATTGAATCTCAAGTGTACACAGAGCCTTACCGAGTCTATTATTTGCGTTAACTATCACAACGGCTTTTATGAGTTGACCGGGCTTTCTAATACGGAAACAAGTCTCCAACTATTATCAGCTCGTTAGTAAAACAAAATACTTAGTGCCTCGACGAACAGAACGTAGTACCAAAACATAAGTCCTAGTAGTATCTACTGTAAATAAAATAATTGTATATATTTGCTGCGTATGAATATTTATAATAATTATAATTCTATAATATTATATTGAAACAACATGTTTTGGAGATGTTAAAAATGTCAAAAAATCTGGCTTAGAATCCTGACAAAAAAATAATAATATTGCATGTTGTCTGAAAAAGCTGTCTGAGATTATGTTTTATGAATTACTAAGGAATAATTTTGTTATAAACGATGGCAGCTGTAACTCGTATTATAGGACAAGTAAAATAATAAAAAAATAACTAGACTGTTGTTGGTCGAGAAGAACATAAAAGTATGAAACAATCCGCCTATCCTGAATTTTTTGAATAACGGTGGTTTTTTTCTTTTTTTTTTAACCTCTTTCTAGTGATATTTAGGTGACCGACAATCTTCAAATTCCATTTAATTTAGACAATACTGCAGTTAGCAATGAACTTCGTCATTTGACCGATGAGCTGCCATGACGAAAGCTAGGTGAGAGGCTGCGGGTATTGTAGTGAAATGTCAATTATGTTAAATGCGTGCAGGCATAGACTGAGCCAGAATAAGGCCGCTCTCACAGTACACGCACTAAGTTCTCACTACAACTATGTAATTTACGTCTAAAATTTACCAATTGCCGAATAAGATTTTTTATATTTTTTATTTCAATGTACTAAAAATATTGGTTTATTTTGAAGATTATTATAGAAGGCAATATTAAAATATGATTGTGGTGAAACTTCAAAGACGTGATCGATTAATATTATGAGTTTATATTTATTAATTTTTGTTTTATCGTTATTACATATTGATACTCAGCACGTATGTGAATCTAATTTATGTTGATCTCGTATGCAACCCTCTTACTAATAAACGCCGTGTTGTATGCCATTAATAACATAAGAATAACCATTTTTCTTGGTCATAACGTTAATACAATGTTCATTAGAAATGATTGATTGATGATGAGTGTCCTTGGAGTTTCTTGTCCGTTCTTCTCCATAGAGATCTACGTTTTGGAATGGGCAACTAGCTTCAACTTTCTGACTAACTGACCGACTCTTTGACAATTCAAAAGTGCCTGTAAATGGTTTAATTGAAATAAATGGTTTGAGTTGAGTTTGATTGTTATTTTGAGTAGTGCCTTGTGAAAGCGGCCACGGTATAGGCGACCTTATCGCAAGTTTTAAATAGCCAATGAATAAAAAGCGCACATAAACAGTTCGGTATGGATAAATAATATTTATAGCGGTTGGACAGAATTTGGCTCAGCTAATTTAATTCATAGTCGATGTGACAAATCACTGCCATTTGAAGAGTGCGGTTTTATTTAACAAATCAAATCTTCGTGTGTTATATCTATGAACTCTGAAGATTGATAATTGATGAATTAACAATTTTCTTGGTTTGCTTCGAAAATATTATAATTTTTATTTATAGTGGACTATCGTAAAACTCAATATTTATTATCCTAATGATTATTATCATAAGTACGAGTGAATCATGAATCATAGAACGTTTTAAGTCCATTAAAAACGTAATCTGCCAAGACCATGGCGCGAAGTAATATATTTTCACTTTTGAAGTTCTTGAAAAAAAGTAATGAGAAATCATACCTCGAATTAGTAAGAAAATATAGTATTTAGAGTTTTGCATTTCTTTAAGACCATGACTGTAAGCTTTATTTAGGTTAGGTCGTATTTAGTGATAGATGTATTGTAAAGGACTCACCTCACGCAACGATTGAGCTTGTATCACTGTACGAGATAACCATCTTAGTACACTTACGCATAATGCCTGTTTAGATAAGGCGTTTTAGGCGCGTAACCCCGCGTCCTATTCAAAAGCGATCGCCGCGCGAATACGCAATCGTTGCGTTCATATGTCATTTTTTGTTCGGAAAACCGCAAAGCGCCCTCTGTCGGCACGACCAGGCGTTCAGTTTCACCGAACTAAAAGTGACTCAAGAACGCGACAATCGCTTTTGAATAGGACGCGGCCTATCACTGTACTCTGAGATAACTATCACAGTGCACTTACGCATGCCTGTTTAGATGAGGCGTTTTATGAGCGTAATACCAGACTCAAGATGCGCCCTGAGTATCTGACACGAGCGTGACCGCGCATGCGCACGCTCTTGAGGACGAAACGCATTGGCTACAGGCGTACAGACTCGCGTAAAATCCACCTTATCTAAACAGACTTATAGTATATCGAACATATTTTGGTATTTTTTAAAACGTTTTTGATATGACCACATGTCACGTCATATCGAAAACTTTTTGTTGAGCTAATGTACAGTGGTTACTAGCAAACTAGAATTAGACCGCCAAAGTATAAATGGCTTAACATTCAAATTTGCCTTTTTAGAAGTTAAGAAATATATTTAAAATTATCTACACACAGACAGTGCTAGAAAACGTACTGGACGTGTGAATATTAATTAGATGACGTCATTAAACTGGCAACACCTTATGAACATAACAATGTACGATTAAAAACGAATGAAAAAATTTCAGCTTATATAAAATCTCAGTAAATATTTATCATTAATTACCTAGTTATTTGTTAACCAAGCTTGTTATTATTATGAAGAACATTATTATTAGTAATCTGACTAAATGAAATATATTAAAAAAATATATGTATTATTTCGGTAAATAATAGCGTTTACAAATACATATTATTTCATATTTGCTTAGGTATCATGTTGAATAGATTATTTGGAAAACATGATACGTTTACGTACCATACAAAATGTCGCGTATTTTTCGGATGGAGAAAATTACTTTAGTAACTACATAATCCATACATGCAAAAGTAACACTATCTGACGTCTGTTAGTTTTTCAAGCCTTAACGGCCAGATGGCACACAGGTAGACCATGACCTAGGTTAGGACATAGGATATTTTATATTCCGGTAGAAGGCGAAGCCGCGGGCCAAATCTAGTAATGTTATATTGTCGCTTCCAATTCCAGAGCATGAACAGATTGGTGACCAACAGTGCTGGCTGTTACTCTGGCACATGGAGTTCAGGACGAGCTCGGGTTTGTAGAGGAGCTTCGCCTCTGTCAATTATACTAGTATGAGAGACTAAGTTTTAGACAGACACCGTCACGCGTTAGTGAAGGAGAGTGAAATCTTCAAAACCAAACTCTTCTATAACTCGATATGCCATAATTTTCGCCTAACAATGTTTGTCCAGCGCCACCGTCAACGAGAAACGAGATTATTCGAACCAAACGAGACGTCCCGATGACGGCGTGCGAAGGACACGAGGCCATAGTAAATGTATGTATCGCTACTTTGGCGCCGTCATCTCGTTCTCGTTGACGTCCCGTTGACCTGGCGGTGGACAAACGGCCTGAATACAGTACACAGGAAACCCTACAGTTGTAAGTGGCTATGATTGAAGATGTTTCTCAAACTATACCAAAGAACTCGTAGTCTAGTGGTGTTGTCAGTTGAACTAATAATCTTGCTTCGATGCCTGTGTGATTACCATTATTGACGTAGACTAACATACCTATTACAAGTAGGTACACGCTCTCTCTTAGATTCTAAACTTATAGATTATATTATGTAATTGAGCGAAGAAATTATTTTAATATTATATATCAGGCCTATTATACAACCTGTTTAACCCTTACATGCATATTGTTGCCATATGTAATCATACCGTTTTTCAATTTATAATAGAAAGAGTGAAAGTTATGTGATTCTGAACGAAACGTAACAACTGTCATGTAACCACAGATTATTGAATAAAATAAAAAAAAACTCGGTTTTGGCGCGAATTTTTTGACAGTTTGTATTTATTTCCAACAGAGTTGAAAAAGCTACAGGATTACAATTTGTGACTAATTGATTTTTTTATTTCGAATTACTGCTGGTGGTACTTTGAGTGAAAACATTGTTGTCGAGTTAGAAAAAAGGTTAGTTATCGATATATTATACAGTTTTTTATGTATTTATTCGGAATTATGCGATATCTTGCTAAATTGCTATGTTGCCAAAAGTCTACATTATGCGTTCACTGCTTATGATTTACTTGCTTTTGAGGATTTTGGTGATGGAGGGTTTTGGGTAATCTTGCAATATTTTTCAGCTTGCTTGACAAAATGCTAGACAAAGACATAGAGGAAATGTTATCAGCATTAGAAGACGGTTACATATCTGAAGACGATAATGATATGGGCGATGATAATGAAATTGATTATTATATGAGCCAAAGGGAATTATTGCACGAGCTGGAGAATGATGATGTCGACTACCATGAAGATGAAAATATCCCAGATGACCCTCCCCTAGTTGCCGAAGAGCATCATGAAGTCCCTTCCACAGAACCTATTCCAGGACCTTCGTCTAGTCAACCAGTTGCAGGTATGATCGGTGTGGCAGCTTGGAGATCACGAAGTAGGGATCTTATATGGAAAAAACGCCATCTGGATTGGAATGAGGATCGCATAAAATTTTTAGGAAACTCAGATCTTTGCTCAGAAGTTGCCCAACTAGAGACTCCATTTGAATTCTTTTCCCAAATTATAAATGAGGATATACTTACCAAAATAATAAATGAGACAAATTTGTATATTACCCAAAAGGCAATTAGCAACTGTCCCCCTGTAAATGCGTTAGAAATTCGCCAGTTTCTTGGAATTATCATATTCATGTCTGTATTCCACTATCCCAGCGTGAGATCTTACTGGTCAAAGTATGGTTTTTCTAACATCATGCAGACAATGACTGTGAATAGATTTGAGAAAATACGATCAGTAATTCACTTCAATGACAATGCAGAACATAAGCCTGTTGGTCATCCTCAACACGATCGTCTTTACAAAATACGACCTCTGGTAGAACATCTCAATACCAGATTTACAAGAATTGCCCCATATGATCAGAGGTTGTCACTTGATGAGCAAATGTGTGCTACGAAAGTAGCACATTTTATGAAGCAATATCTCCCCAATAAACCGCATAAGTGGGGCTTCAAGCTGTTCGTTCTATGCTCTCTGTCAGGATATGCATACAACTTTGTTTATTCTGGGAAGCACGACCTTGACAATCTGCCAGGCGAACCAGATCTTGGTGCTGTAGGAAACACGGTAATTCGATTGTGCCGCTACGTCCCACGAAGTGCAAACCACATTATTTATTTTGTCAATTTTTACACGTCAATTCCCTTACTGCATTACCTTGATAGTCAGGGCATTTATGCTCTGGGTACGATCCAAAGAAACCGTCTTGGTAAAAACTGTAAATTACCGACACAAAAAGATTACATGAAAGACTCTGTACCCCGAGGGTCCTATGAAGAGCAAGTCGCCGACTATGAAGGCGTGGACATTTCAGTGACCTGTTGGAAGGATAACAAGCTCGTTACTTTGGCTTCTACATATGTCGGCGCTGAACCAGTAGGTTCAGTAAACAGATATGACAAAAAAGAAAAGAAGACGATCAATATCTTATGCCCGAAAATAATCAAAGATTACAACGCGCATATGGGAGGTGTCGACCTAATGGATAGTTTTTTAGGAAGATATAGGATTAGGATAAAAAGTCGAAAATGGTATATTCGTTTATTTTACCACATGATTGATATGGCTATTATAAACTCATGGGTTTTATATAAAAAAGCCAATATCGAAAGGGGAAACTACAGAAGCCTTAGTTTGGGTGACTACAGATCCGAATTGGCAGAGGCTTAATGTAATTATAAAAAAAATGGCGAAAACAAAAGAGAACGACCCTCTTCCAGTAGTATTGATAAAGAACTGGAAGCAAAGAAACATCGCGGACCTATGAAAGCTGTCCCACCTAAAGATGTTAGGACTGATGGAATTGCTCATAATGAACGAAGATGTGCTTCTAAAAATAGATGCAAACTACCAGGATGCAAGGGTTTCTCACGCACAGAATGCACAAAATGTAAGGTTGCTCTTTGTCATACATATGATAGAAATTGCTTTGCTGCATTCCATTCATCATAAATAAGTATATACATAGTTATTATATAGTTATATGCATATTGTACCCAAATGGCAACATACTGTTTTTTTTTTTTAATAAACAAATGAGTTTGACTATGATTTTTTTTATTATTTTTCCCGATATCTGTATATAATAACGTACCTAATAATATTTTTTTAATTAAAAAACAAAAAAACATGCAGGTAAGGGTTAAATAAAGTTTAATTTGCTAAATAGTTTTATATTATTTAGTGTAGATTGGCTATGTTATCGGGCTGACGTAGCGGCGTTTGCTCATATTTTACGTTTAAAATGTACTACCTAGTCCCTAAGATACTACGTCATTCATATTCTGTTATTATAATAATTATTGATGCACAATATTAGTTTCATGAAAAATGTTCAATTAACACACAAATACCATCACAAAATACGTATTTTACATCCATAGATAATGTTCTCATTTCGCTTCTAATTGCAATAACGATTACAGCGCCAGAAGAGTTAAGTTTGCATTAACTTAATCCATTGTTTGTGGCAGTTATACAGATGTTAAAAAAAAAACACAAATCTTTGGTAATTATGTATGTGTATGTGTGTGTGTGTTATTACTTCTGGAATAGATAAACTATCTTAATTTATTTAGCTTTATAAGTTTGGCAGCAAATTTTTAACTTCAACATCGTATCCGTCCTTTATAATTAACCTGAAAATTGCTTCCCACTCATAAATGTTCGTAACCTTTATTAATGATCTGTTTAAATATTTTACGTAATTTATGTTTTTTTTATGTAATCATTGGTGTAACATTATTTTAAATAAACCTTAATTTTATTGTTGAAACAATCTGACATAATACCTACCTGAAATAATTAAATTCGAGCATAATTATTGTACCTACACATTTCGTTCATGTATTTTACTCCACGTTAATAAACTACTAACCATTTTTCAATACCACACTATTATTATAATAATAAAGGAGTTCCAAAAAAAGGATGGCAGAAATAGGGATGGTTGTAAATTTTCAGATAACTTTCTGAGGAATAAAAATTGCAGTCTTGTACCGAAAATAATGTGAAACCGCCATATTTATTCTTCAGATAAAAGTTATCTGACGATTGTTAATTCGGCTCTAGGGGAAGTAATAACAGAATAAGTTCTAGTATCCTGCGTTCTCTAAAATATTTCCCCATGCATTTCTAAACATTACAAAATAATTGTTAAATCCATGTATTTTATAAGTTCATTTTTATTATTTATATGACGACTAAGGATCTATAAATTAAGTAATAGGTATAACGTCTAACAAAAAATACTGTTTTTGATATGAAACATCTAAAGCGCGCGTTGGGAGTCAAACCGACTCGTATGCGGTGACGGCAAACGGCATGACGCTCTCTTGTGCAATTAATTATTTATTGTTTTTTTTTTATATTATAAATTCTTTCAATAACCATCATTTTCAATGTTTCACTTAATGGGCAATTTATTTTTCGGCTGTTTAACCCTTAGGCAACGATTCACATAAGTACCTATGCATGAGATTGATTACCATAACTTCCTGAACCAAGAAAATAAAAGAAAAACTATAACCCCCTATTATATATATATATATATATATTTGTATTTTTTTTTGTTAGATGTTATACATTATATAAATTATAATGTTTGTTTAACTGGTTTTTAGCCTTTACAAGGGGCTAAGTCTCCCCGCACGTGGACCACTCGTGAAATGCGTGTGGTGATCGGGTAGCCTAAAGGTCAGCGCCCATCCACGAATGGCACGACAGAATATTTTAAAATCAACTTACATTTATTATTACTTACCCCATCGAAATAATTACGAATAAATAATTTTCTTAGATCCAATTCTTGTATTGTGTTTCTCGTAGTGCCGTACCTATCCTAGCAAATAAATTGACCGAATCAGGCATATTACATATTCACATATTCTTGGCCCTATCCTGTCTCGAATGGCAAAGATATTTTATGAATCACATTTTAGTTTATATAACTTTTGCGGAGTGTAAGTTGCATTCTAAGGATTATAAACTCAAACCAAATGCATCGTAGAGTCATCCGCATGTCGCGTCGGTAGAAACAGTTGAGGGCTTCTACTGTGTAAAGACGCTTTCATAGTCAAACTTACTGTGACATGCGCTTGACTGTACTTACAACACAGAACAATCACATTCACATAGCATTCCGTGTCGCCTCCTTCAGTGCTGCTAACACAAGCACGCCATTTGCAATCTACCGTCTGTAGTAAAGCAGGCAGAATTTTCCAAAGTTAATTGATGTTTAACTACAGTGCGCTTAACTTACCATTGTTTTTGTTAACCAATTTTTTAAAGTTTAAACAATGCAATATTGTAACATATTTATTAAAGAATCAGAATTTGATTTTTTTGTTTTATTTATCTCTGGTTCTGTGCCGCTCTGCCCCCCAAAAAAACAAGTCACGTAAGGGTGGTCGCATATCTGACGGAAGATGCATCGGGCGTAACTTCGGTCGCGTCTATTTATTCGCTAGACTCACTAACGTATCATCGGTTGAGTGTGTAAGGTTGAATGTTTTATTAACTACTTACCCGTTCTGGCGTTACGCGACCGACGCGACGATATGCATGATCCGTGATATGTCCGAGCACCCTAAAATAATTCCCGTTTCAAATAAAAGCGCGCTGTTTGGGTTATTCCGTTTATGCACCCCAAAAATCCAACCTAAGGTGGATACCACCACCACCGTATCCACCTTAGGGTAGATTTTTAGGCTACATAAACGGGATAACCGTTTTCAACACTCGACTTAGTCCCGAACCCGAAAGTTGAAAATCAAACAGCGCGCTTTTGGATTTTCATTTTGGCATTCATTAAGGTGCGCCTAGTGTTAGTGAAGACGGCATACGTAATTCTCGACTCCAGCGCCTCACCATACCTAGGTAGTTGACTAGTTGAAGAACACCGTATTGTTTCAGTCACTTAGGGCCTTTGTCCAATTATGCGGATTTGTGACCGCGTGCGTATCTGGCCCGTATCGCTTCATCTATACTACAGATACATGCTTTTTCTGTCATGCATGCCATACGCACGCGGGACAGGGAGTTTGCGAGTGCATTACAAGCGCTAAGTTCACGCACGCAGGCTCAAAGTCACGTGAAACGAAAAAGGTCCTAAGAGTGAAAGACCCATGGTTCGTTTTAGGTTTTTTATATCAGAGTGTCGGCTTTGCACTTCGCTTTCCTGGTCTGGGGTACTATCTTAAGCCGGGTATTCATTAGGCAACATTTGTTAATAAACTGTTTATGACGGGTTTATTAACAAGTTTACCGTAAACACTGTTTCTGAAACTTGGCAGTCCACACTTCTCAGTTGTTGCCAGGATGTCGCCCGAGGAGGTAGTGATGCTCTGTGCTGCTTATATAATATTACATAAGAGTGCTACTAGAAAAAAAAAGAAGAAAAGGTGGTGGATTCGAAATTATCTTTTAAATAGAAGTTATGTATTTCATGACCTTCGTGGATTTGATGGGTCTTTTCAAAATTTCACGAGAATGTCAACATCAGATTTTGAAATTTTACTGAGATTGATTGGACCAGCCATAACAAAACAGGAAACGAAATTTCGGCATCCTATTGAGCCCCAGAGAAGACTAGCTATAACTTTAAGGTTTCTTGCAACAGGTGACTCATATGGCTCACTGTCATATACTTTTAAAGTATCAAAACAATTAATCAGCAAGATTATACGAGAAGTTTGTCAGGAATTGACAAAAGTTTTAAAGGACTATGTAAAGGTGAGTAAAATAAAATAAATTCAAATCACTCAAGTAGGTATTTATCAAATATTTAAATCAAATCACATCAATTTATTTATTGTGTGTCATCTTCCAACTGGGAAACTATTTCGTCAAGATTACTAAAGCGCAACTCGTCACCAGTAGCAGTATGGACTTGGGGTTCTGGTGTCTGCGTTGGTGTAGATGCATTAGCATATGTCGACGTTGATGATGTGGTGCGGTATCCGTCGCCATAGCCGAGCCATCCATCTCCATAGCCTTGATATCCACCAAAATAATTACTATCGAAATTGCCCATTCTCGCTTGTAGCAATATATTATTTATGTAATACTTGGCCTGTAACAGTGCTCTTTGGTTTTTCACATTTTTCAATTCAGATGCCACATACTGGCCATAAATTTCAAATTCGTCTTTAGGTTCCTCCATCTTCTTTTTGGCACTTTTCATAATTTCATACATTTCATTGAGATTCTCGTCACACTTCCTCTTTTTGGAGTTGTTTGACTGTGGAAGTGGCGGTGGCGGTGGCGGCGGTGGCAGTGGCAGTTGTGATGTTGGCGGTGGCGGCGGCACAGTTGGCGGTGTATTTGACGGCTGCGTTGAGGCACTGCCATCCTGTAAATCATTGTTTTAAATTGGTTACAGGTTCCAAGTACTGAACAAGAATGGAAAAACAAGGCTCGCCAGTTCGAATTATTATGGAATTTCCCTCATTGTATCGGCTCCATTGATGGAAAACATATTGTTATTGAAGCACCATTTAACTCTGGCAGTGATTTTTTCAACTATAAAGAACAATTCAGCATTGTACTACTGGCAATAGTTGATGCAGATTACAACTTTATATATGCGAATTGTGGTGCTAAAGGCAGATCTTCCGACAGTGGAGTATTTCAAGAAACTCCATTTTACGATGCAATTACTCAAAACAATTTGAATATTCCACAGCCACAACCAATTTTACCAAATGGTCCGAATCTACCTTATGTAAAGTAAAGTAAAGTAAAGTAAAAATTCATTTATTTTCCACACTAATCTAGGCACAGTATAGGTACATAAAATAAATGGAGTGGACTGGAGCCTAAACTAGGGCAGCCCTGTATTTCAGGACTCCAGGTCTTCCTCCCGCGGCGAGTAAGTTGATACAAATTAGAACTAGAGGTGTAGTTAATTAACAAATATATTGTTTGTGTTTGAGTGAGTGAGTGTGTATGTTGTGAGTGTGTTCGTGCGTGTGTGTGTTGTGTGTGTGATGAGTGAGAGTACAGTTGCGCGGATCTGTGTTTGTGGGAGTATGTATATAAATGTATGCGTGGTTATGGATAAGTGTGTTTTGATTGCTCTTGATTTACTGCAGACAGAACAGAGATGTTATTTAGTAATTATAAGTAAGGATTCCGTATCATTGTAATTTAAATTCAGAAGATATTTTTGTATAATAGATTTACATTCATGCGTGAGTTTTGGGAATATATTTAAAAGAGAATTGAGTTTATTATATAGATAAGGAGCAAGGAAGCATGAGTGTCTCGTGAAGAAAGCCGTGTTGTGTTTAGTTGCCTTGCATATTCTGTTATTTCTTCGTGCAGGATATGTTGACTTAGCATCGTAAGTTAGTTCTTTATGCTTGCGTAGTGTGGTGTGAAGGATGAAGATGAGAATGATTATGTAATAGTAGGGGACAGCGCATTTGCCTTATCCGAAAATATTATGAAGCCTTATCCTGGTATTCACAATCGTGGAACTATAAAGCGCATTTACAACTACCGTCTTTCCAGATCAAGAAGGATAGTAGAAAATGTGTTTGGCATATTATGTGCTGTCTTTCGCGTTTTCAGAAAAGCCATACCTCTTAAGCCTGCTACTTGTGAAATTGTAACAATGACATGTGTATATTTGCATAACTTTTTGAGGCGCAATAAACAGTCTCGGGCTATATATACTCCACCAGGAACATTCGATTATGAAGACTCAGAATATAACATTATAGAAGGTTTTTGGCGAAGAGAAATCGGCCCTCACAACAGCATGTTGGATTTACAACCTATTGCAAGACATCCCCCACTAGCTGCTACGGTTGTAAGAGATCAATTTGCTGAATATTTCATTAGTCCAGAAGGTAGTGTGCCGTGGCAAAATTCTCATGCATAATACTTAAAATAGTAGGTACCTATGTACCTACCTGTTTTTTTCCAAATAAAGTTCTGATTATAATTTAGAGTTTTGTGTTTGATTTAAAATTTACTAACCCGTTACCTTGAAAAGATGAAAAAATTACATTAATATTATCAACTTAGCAAATAATATAAAAATGTAGGTACTCACCGTTCTCATTGTATCCGATGTTCCAGATGTCGTTGCACCACGTAATAAAAATTGTAGCGGATCATACCACTGCCATCTGCTTTTAATCACTTCCTCGGCACCGCTTCCAGTTCTTTTTGATGACTTAAGTTTTTTCTTTTCACGAGAAAATTGTGAGCGTAGAATATGCATCTTTGTTTCCACTTCCTTTTGCGACATATTCAATTCTGCAGCAATGTCGGCCCAAGCATCATTTTTTTTTAATTTATCTTTATAATCTTTATTTGAAGCATCCCAAAGTATATTACGCTGTTGGTAAAGCTCTATGAGCATCGAAACCTGGTTGTTGGACCACACTACTTCCATGTTTATAAACTCGCGCAACACACGTCCACACCTATTGACTTTTGCTTATAAACTAGACGTTTCTCGTCTTGCTCTCCACTCGAAGTGGGGAGCATGGCAACATGTTTAATAAACAATGTTGCATCACCTTTGTATATAAACTGTTTACAGAGATGATGAAACATTGTGAAACACTGTTTATAAACTGTTTATTAACAGTGTTTATAAACAAATGTTGCCTAATGAATACCCGGCTTTAGTCTGGTCACTCTGTGGGTTATACATTGATTATCACGCTATTTGCTATGGTGGACGAGCAATATTGCAAAACATTGCAGATAGTTACAATTTAACCTTTCAAATGATTATCATCATGCTACGAGGGCGGCACTGAAAATTTCGGGAATCAAGGAAGTGACACAACATTACTATTTAAAAATGTATTTATTGCTTTTCGAAGTATTCTCCGCGAAATTTGACTCATTTTTCCATACGATGGAACCACCATTCCATTCGGAAGTTGGGTTCTCCAAAATGGCCGTTTTGTAGGCGTCCACAGCTACATCAGGTGATGAAAATCTCTGTCCACGCAATTTATTCTTTATTTTAGGGAAAGTATAGAAATCATTAGGGCTTAGGTCGGGGCTATACGGCGGATGGTCTAATAATTCTATGTTTTCTTGCTCTAAAAACTCTTTTGTTCTGTGCGCGGTGTGAGAACTCGCATTGTCGCGATGGAGGATGATGAGGCGGTTGCAGTTCTCTTTACGGAGTTCAGAAACGACCTGTGGCAAACAAATGCTAGCATACCATTCTGCATTAACCGTTCTTTGTCCCTCAAGAGGAATAGTCGTAACATGGCCGGTTTTGGAGACAAACGTGGCCACCATTTTTTTTGCAACACCGTGAACGAACAATTTTTGTTGGCTTTAACTCATTTTCGAACACCCAAACTCGTGACTGGTTTTTTGTTTCGGGTTCGTACGCGTATATCCAGGATTCGTCACCTGATACGATGTTGTATACAGCATTTGAGGATCCTGCGTGGAATCTTTCGAGAGTTCTGACGCACCAAGTAACGCGAGCCGCTTTTTGCTCTTCACAGAGCGAATGCGGTATCCATCGGGAAAACAACTTTTTTACACCTAATTGTTCATGCAAGATTATTTGTATTAGACTCATGCCAATGTCTAAAGTTGCCTGAATTTCGCGGTATGTCACATGTCGATCTTCCTCAATCAGCTTACGCACAGCATCAACGTTTTCTTGGGTGACTGCAGTTTTTGGACGACCTTGACGGGGATCATCACTGAGCTTGACACGTCCACGTTGAAATTCAGCAAACCAGCGATAAATTGTGGTTTTGGATGGGGCTTCATCATCAAATGCAGAAATCATCCGGTCAACACACTGTTTTTGTGTTAAACCACTTCGAAAGTCATAATAAATCATCGCTCTTGAATTTTCTCGAGTTAATTCCATTTTCTCAACGACTAAACAAGTTTGACAAAACCTTGTGACAAGACCGAGAATCTTTTTTAAAATAAATAAATTGTATTCGATTTTTAAAACCAAGGAGTTTTCAATTATAAAGATTTTAATATGACAGGAACAGTGGAAATATTCCATTCCCGATACTTTTAGTGCAGCCCTCGTATACCTTACGGATCTAAGCAGTCAATAATGACATCATACAGGGTGGATTTTTGCGATGGGGCAGTAAGAGCTGGGGGCCTAGACAAAAACTTTTCTGATAGCGTTAACGCCAGACGCTAACGTCAAAATGTATGGCAATGACATTACCTGTGGAAAGGACACGTAATTTCACGTGTTAAGCAAATGTCAACTCCATACAATTTGATTTTCCGTTGGCGCTAACGCTTACAGAAAAGGGATTTTGTCTAGGGGGCAGGTACAGGGAGGTAGGTAAAAGAAAACCGTGATAGGAGGCGATCCATAACTTTTGGGTTCAAAGATAATGAAAAAAAAAAAAAAACAAGAAAATGGTCAATTTTCACAAAAACGTTTTTTTTTATGCCAATCGATCCTGTTTCTTTTACGGATCAAAACACCTAGGTACCCATCGGGCTAACTGAGGTTTGAGTACTAGAAAAGTCATAAATCGCAAAAAAACTTCTCAAACATTTCGTAGGAAATGAGACTGAGATGAGAGAGAACACAATATGTACCATTGTATGTAAACAGTCGAATTATTCCATTATTTCACGGATACGGAACGAATATACCAGATAGTTACAGATTTAACCTTATAAATGATTATCATACCTTTATAGAGCTAAGAAGTCAATCATCACATAATTATAAGAACGGCTATTTTAGTCATCTTTCCACTACATCACACCACCACACCACAGATTTCCTGCGGTATTGTATCTTTCTCCCGTTCATTCATACGAAGGTTTTCTCTAAAAGATCGCTTTTATTTTTCAAAGTGCGACTGGTTCGAACACATCCACCATTAAACTATTTGTTTAATGGTACGAAGACTGCTTTGGAAACCTAATTTGGATTCCAACATTTGGTTTTTTTTGTGCTTCCTTGTTTTTGATAGTTCGTAGAATATACACTGAAAAACAAAGTTTAGACCTATTCTGTCATCTTTGGGTATAATAAAAATCATTCATTCAAAAACTTCGCAAACAATGGGAAATTGCTACTGAAGGCTGCGGGTGACGAGCTGCTCCTCACACGGACAACTGTACGTCGCTTGCTAACGCGTCACCAGTCCTGACTCTCTTGCTGCTGACACCAAAACTACAAACGTGGAATACCTACAAGAAGTTTTATAAAAATGTGGCTCTTACTTTAGTATAATGTGGTGTCTTACGACTTCCACGCGAACGACGTCGCGGGCAGAAGCTAATAATAAATAAAACTCGTATGCTATTGAATGGAATTTTAAATTTATTAAACCTACCTATCTAGTAATATTCATAATCTTCACATCTCTGTTACACATTAATTTGTATCACATGGATTTGAAAATTATTTTGTTAAAAAATATCTAATATTAGAAGCTATAATGCATATTTTTGTAATAAATAAAATAAAAAAACAATTTGATCTGCAGTATGTGAGTGTGAACGCATGTCTCAATTCGTTATCTACTACAACATTCTATTTCTAATTTAACAATAAAAAATTTGAAAGAATTTGTTGGACCTACCTACCTAAAAATTAAATAAAATTAAAATATGTATATAATATATATTAAGTAAAATAGTCGAATGCTGTTATTATGCCATGCAAGAAGGCCTTATTAGTAGTTTATGAAACAGTTGCATAATGAGGGGTATTAAAACACGGGTGTGTTTAAAAAACGAGCCGCAGGCGAGGTTTCTTATAGTATCACACGAGTGTATTAATACCCCAGTTATGTGCAGTTTCCTACACTACTTTATCTACTCTCGTACATTGGGATTGAACTTACTAAACAAAAGATCAAAGTTTCCCCACGAAATTCAGCACAATAAAACGTATTCGAATGGCGCCAAAACCCAGCACATCACCGAGCATGCGCCAAAGCGGGCGCTGCCACAGACAAGTAAATATTTTTTTTTTAGAGAAAAGGTGTTACACTAAGACTCTATTTTTAAATTTCGGTAGGTATTGTGTTTGTAAAGTATGTCAATATAAAAAGTTTTTGAAGTTTATAATTCGAATTTTACGATATGAGAGTAGACAAGATTTTAAACTACATTGGTCCTTAAACAAACTAAAAACAAAATGCAAACTGTAGGTATAAATTGTTATAAATGTTGGATAAAATAATACCTTAAAACGAGGATAAAACAATGTTACATAAACAATAACCACACCACGCCCGTCGGTCATTAGGTCTGATCTTGTCGGTACCGCGCCGCGCCGTGCGACACCGAGCACATGGTGCTCATCAGTCCGTACCCACATACAAGCGACTCTCCAATGTATATAACATGTTTCTGACAGTTCCTCCGATGTTGTTTAACACGCACGAGTCAACTCAGACTAAACTGAACACACAAGGTACAGATAGGATCCACGCGATATCTAAAGCAACTACAAAATTTCATCAACAAAATTACACTTTCCATGTGATAAAGATTTCTCTATAAAAATAAATATCCGACTCTAATACACATCTAAATCTCAAATTATTAGCGAGCTAGTCTATAATATACGCTATGGCCACACAGAACATTTTGTTTCACGCCACTTATTCAATATGTTTCAGACACAATCAATTGATCACGATATTTGTGAAGATCCCTTCTTACCAATCTACGATTAACTAAAATTTTGTTAAGTAACTCCAAAAGCATTCACATTTCACAACAATTGAACTCGACTTGCAAAGAAATTGTTTCAGTATCAGCAACTCACAGTGCTTCGTGCTCTCACGAGAGAGCACGAAGCATTGTGAATCGTCAGCAACAGTATTTTATCCAAATATAATCGACGACTTTCTGAACTTTGCACCCATATCAAATCAAAAACCACACCACACTTGGTTCGGTTTTAAATTTGATACGGGTCAAGGTTATGGTATGTATGTATTCGCAACATATTACTGCATCTGTGTCTAGAACTAACTTGGGGTCCAAGAGTTTTTTTTTTAAGTTATGGAACATTTTAAGTTTTTCTGGAAAAATCCCAGCTGTCGACCATTAAATGCAGACTGTCCAACTCCAAACTTATATCTAATTTCGTTCGATTAAATGTGAAAGACAGATAGAAAAACATGATTTCAGGCTTATTCTTCAGTCATATAAAGTAATAAATCTAATGTGTTGACAAAATATTTTTGTTTATTGAAGAAGGTACAGTCAGCCCCAAAAAATATGTATACACGGACAAGGAACCTGTTTATTGTCTACGACCATTATTCATTAATCGTGTATCCATGTAAAGCTACAAAACATATTATCCAATGTATCTCACCAAAACGAAGGATACACTTATACCAAAACCTTCACAATACATAATTATCTATACACCCTATGACCACTACAAGTTAATCTACGTAAGTCTCACAAATATGTAAACAGTAATCATTCAATAACGAGGTTAAAAAAATCTAAGAGTTCATTCAATTCGAAAGTTCAACTTCGAGAGATGTTTAAAAAAATATTTAGTTAAAATGATTTACTCTCACGCGTCAGACTGACGTGACATATTATTACTGTCATGACAGCGATCAAGTCTCAAGGTAGTCACTAATCGGGAGCATTCGCGTGTAATGTAACAATTTAGATTCGAGCATTAAATCAGTGAATGCGTCCCAGGCGATCATTACAGCACGTACCTGTAACGATACTATTCGTAACATTGCAGCAAGTGAGTGCGGACAACCGAGCATTACACCTGAATCGATGTTACACGTTCGAATGCTCACAGTTCGAGCGTTTACAAAAACGAATGCAACTTAGTCAGTGTGTCGAGCTGACGCAGTATTGTAACGCAATGCTCAAAATCAAATCATGGATTGTCAATAACACGCGAATGCTCCCAGTTAGTTACCACCTTAAAAAGCCTAAGCAACATTCTTTAAATTGACCTATTTGTATTTCAAATCAAAAATCTAAAAACTGATGTCAACTGATCAAAATGAAGTGAAAGGACAAAAATAAAAGTCTATTAGATGATGTTAAAGACATGTCATTCGTTATTTATTATAAGTCGTATGACGTTGTCAGTCTTGTCTACCTCGTTTTGGAACAAGGACTGTGGACATTGTTTTGGTTATAGGGTGTATAGATATTTTGGGAAAAAATCATTTCGTCGTTTTGATAAAATAAATTGTATACTGTTTTGTACTGTGTTGTTTTGGATACAATTTTATGGTACAAAGGTTTTTACAATAAATTATTCCTTGTCCGTGTATATATCTTTTTGGGGCTGACTGTACGATAACCGCTTATGGCCACTAGCCGTAACAGATACGTTTTCACAATTACTACTTACAATATGAAACAATAAATTGATTCAGATTCATATCGAATATAAATTGATTTAAAATACTGATTCATCGATTACTGAAGATGATACTATTCAAAAAAGATTCAAAGCCTACCACTAAGAGATCTTATTTTGTTACTGATTCACAAAACCCAGCCACTATACAAAATGTGCCGTGTCGACATAATTACACAAGGGCTGCGGAGCACAGCAGAGACGTTTAATTACTTCTACACTATCACCGAGTATCATCTGAGTGAACTGTTAATATAATATTGTAATAGTAGGATTAAAGCCAAACGCTGCAGAGCTGCGTAGCTCCACATCAAGTGATCTCATGGTCTGTACTTCTGTAGTCAGTAAATGTTCTCGTTCTCCAGGGAATTGTTTAATCGCTTTCGATTGAGTCATCTGTGAATTACCTACAATATAGACATGATGGTAAATTAAAGTTTTAAATGAACTCAAAGGGCATTCCTTACATCGATTCTCTCTATTACTAGTCAGTCGCATGCTTCTGTGTACACAATCGAGGATAGAAGTCGATATCGATAAACGACTCCGCTTATGCGCCGCACCATTCAACATTGTTTATATCTGAATATTTTGAAAGGCGGCTGTGGTCATATTGCTTCTGTTTTTACGATACAAGACGCTTCTACACACTTAAAACAATGTCCATTACAATTTGAAAACACTACTTAAATCTAAGTTATTATATCTAAGTTAAATTTGTTATTACTATTACAATATTATATCCATACAAAAAAAACATTAAAGTTTCATAGTTTAAATATATTTAACTCTGACCGCCACGTACGAAATGCCCGCCTGACTACAAATTGTAATATTTTATTTATTTACTTATTTATGGATTAGCAACAAGATACATTAGAATTATCTTTTAAAATAATTAAACTTGTATAATAAATACGTTATCCTGTAATAACAAATATTTGCAATAAATAATACTATTATAATCGTATTATTACAAATTGTTATTTTATTCTCTCGTTTACACGAAATACCAAAATCAATCTATATTTCAGTGAAAGTAGAAATCTTAAGAACTGTCAGTGGATATGTAATATTTAAGTAGGTATAAGTCTGTTTTTTTTTATATGTTATTTTACTAATGATTGGCATGCACCGTGTAGTACAGGAAGCGGTGAACCTGCTAAGTGCTCACATATTCCATATAAAGCAGGATGCTCGCGGCAACGCGGCCATCGCGTCCATGACGGTCACACATTAAAATAGTAAAATATAAATAAAATGTATCTATAAAACGCGTTGTAGGAAACTTGTTTTAATTACAGTAGAATGGTATTTATTATATTAATTCGTAAAATTCAGCCCGTAGGCAAAACAACTGAGATAAAAGAGTTCCGATTTAAAACTTTATGCAGCAGCAAAAATAACGTATTTCTGTATGTGTGACGTACACAAAGACAGTTTTGCCGCCAACGCTCAAAGGGTTGCTTCACACATGAACAAATGTTACACGACACTTGTAAAAACGCGTAGTCTAATTTCCTGATCAAAAACCAAATCTTGGCAAATGACACATTAGCGATCATTCATTCATTGAAAATATAACAAAAAAAAATTAAACTGTCACATGAGATTTGACGACAGACCTATGATTTTGTAGGCTTTCTAAAAGCGGAGTTAAGTTGCTTTATCCAGCAGCCAACTTACCAATAGTGCATCAAACCCATGAGCGTTTAGAAGCAGATGTGGCTCAGACTAGCAGCACAAACAGAAATACTTGCACAAGTGTCAAGTAGTAATAAAGTTTGCGGATAAACACAATAATTTTTCTGCCATAGAACAACTTGAATAACTTCCTTGCCATTACACTGAGCGTTTCCATGTGCGATTTCTACTTGAAGCAATCGTGCGAACAATGCCCATTTCACGCTAGGAAAATTTAAAATGCAACCACGTATTACATTAGTCAGCGTGTTCTGTCTATGAGCGTCCTAATACAAGCGATCGTCGCGCGAATACGGAAAAATGGAAGGTGCCTTCTGTCGGCGCGACGAAGCGTTCGGGTTCACCGAACCCCGCGTCCTAACCGAAATGATCGTTCGCGCGAATACGCAATCGTCGCGTTCCTAAGTCACTTTTGTTCGGAAAACCAAAATGCGCCTTCTGTCGGCGCGACCACGCGTTCGAGTCTGTCGATCAAACTGAACGCAACAGTCGCGTGTTTGCGCGATAATCGCGTTCGATATGACGTACTCGCGTGCTCAATCGCGGTTGTATGTCATAATTCATGTAAACGACCGCGTAATCGCGTATTCTCGCGACAGTCGCTTTCGAATAGGACGCAGGGGAGCAAATTGGACGCGACGAGCGCTTTAAGACGAGGCCTAAGTCGGTTGTAGAAGTGAACTTATCAACTCTCGCAAATGGATAAAGCGCTATACATAATAAGTTTTAACAGAGAATGATGTTCATTAAATAGGTTTGTTCTCATGAACCTTATTCAGAAAACCTTGTCCGTCTGAGAAACAAAAATATAATAAACTTTAAGAGTACAATCAACAAATAAGTTAAACTTAACATTTGCAACGAGGTTGTTCCATGGCAGGGAAACTAATTAAGTATAATTTTCACAAAAACTTTATTTTGTGTTTATTTAAATTCATACATTTAGTAATAAATGTATCAACTGGTAAAAAAATTAAATGCGTTCAGTGTGCTCCTACGCGGAAAATGTTATTTTAAATAAACAATATTGTAAAAAAAACAATATTATGGTTTTATTATATAATATCATAAAGTATCCTGTAAGAATTTCAGTTAGCACTCTAAACTGACGAAGATAATGGATAGGGATAATTCAATACAAATATAATATCTAGTGATTATTTGGGAATGTTAACATAAAATGCGCTACGTTTTTTCACTCCATCTCTAGAGGCGACAGATTAATGTCATGGTTTTATTTAATAATAAAACTTTCAGGCGGCAACTTTTTCATTTCTTACATTCAAGCAGGCCAGTCATAGCTCAGTCCAGCGTGTATCGTCAGACTTGACAGCGGTACATCATTGCGTTAAACTGCAGCCTGACGCAGTAAGCAACTTGTGCTAGTTGCTTATTTCCACTCTAAATTTTTCACTTTTAATTCAACACAGGCAATTGTTAAATTATAAATAACTTACAAAGAGTGGAGATAGACGCTAACCTCCTTACTAATAAACGCTGTATAGCATCTGTATAGTTACACAATGCTTTGTCTTCTTCTTTCGAACGTCAAATCACTGACGACTGAAAGAGAGAAATCGCTGTGTAACTACACAGACGCTATACAACGTTTATTAGTAAGGCGGTAAATATGATTTTATTTTACTTGTTCATTATGACATTTTTTTTTTTTAGTTTTAACAATATTTTAAGTTAAATAGTGTTGGTTAAATGGTATATTCCATTTCTATAACTCTCAATCTCATTTATCTGTTTACTTTCACTATTTGAAATGTTTACTTTTATGCCTTGCATTTCAATTTTAATTTCATGTCCGTGTGATATGCATCATTCGTACACGTCGCCGCCAGAGATCGGGAGTACAAAAAAAATCAAGTTAATAACTATATTAGATTCTTTTTATCGCCAAAAGCAGAAAACAAACACGTGATAGAAATCAATTATGTATTAAACAGTGCTTCTTCATGAGATTATCATGATCATGAAACTTACATGAATGAAGTACTTAACGTTTTTTCTACAAAAATATATTTTTCGGTTTCTTTAATGTGGGGCATCTAGACAAATATGTAAAGCAGTTATAGTCGTTTGATCTAAAGAGAGCTCGCACTGCGGCATGCTCCGCTCGCTCGGCTCGTTCGGCTCGCTCGAGTCGCTCGGCGAGCGCACGGAGCACGTCGCTCATGCTGCACACGCTGCACGCGTGCCTATTGAACTACTATAGTCACGATTTCAATACTTTAATAGAAAAATTTGGTCCTTAGATAGCTAGTTATTAGTGAAAATCATGTTATGCAATAAACACGAGGAAGCCGATACAAGCCACTCTCTTAATAGCCGTAATACACTTTCAATACACCACTATCATTACTCTATTCTGAATATGTAAAATGATTTGTAGATATCTGTATAAAACTAAATACTAAATTTAAATATTCTCCGATACTTATAATCACTAATATATTCATGGCCGTGCTTCCATCAATATCAATATATAATATATACCTTACATATAAATTGAGTCACAATGAGAATATCCAAATCGATACAAAAGTTTCTTAACATCTACGATCATTGGTGAAAGCATAACCACAAAGTTTAATTTTCAAGATAAAACCTCATAAATACCTATAATATATATATTGTATGCATCTTTACGAGTGAAAGCGACAGTCCACTAACACGAGAGGCTAATAAACAAAAATGTTAACATCAAAAGCATTATATCCATAACATTATGTTCTATTATGTGTCTGTTATAAATATCATTCAATCTGATAATAATATTTACCAACAAAGGTATTATATTTCTCCATAATATAATTATCTGCAACTTTGGTGAGCAGGTGAACATGATAAATCAACAATAAGAAGATATTTAACTTTAGCCATCATTTCATTAGTAAGTCAGTATGTGATTTAGTTTCACGGATCGAACCGATATGCTCATACCGCATCGGCGTTAAAAGGACCCTAGGAACCTAGGCCTCGCGATATATTCTGAATCCATAACCTTAATATACATCTACTCGCAATTAGTAAAGTGTCGATAGAAACGTACGCACGACGCAGGAGCGCCGGCTACTGGTGGCGCTGCACGGGCGTCTGGCAGTACGGGCACTCGTCCGTCGTGGCCGCGCACGCGTCGCACAGCACGTAGTGGTTGCACGGCGCCAGCGTCACCGCGCGCGGCTGCTCCTCGCACGTCATGCACTTCGTGGCCGTCTCCATGTACAGCACCTTCTCGATGTCCTCCAGCTCCGAGCGCGCCGCCGCCTGCAGCGCCTTCAGCGCCGTGAGCGGCAACCCGCGCAGCTCGCGCCGCGGGGCCAGCGCCGCGCGCGCCGCGTCCAGCTCGCGTCGCAGCGACAACGCGTGCGCGCGCGCCTCGTCGCGTTGCCGCTCCGCCAGCGCCGCCGCGCGCGACGCCTCGTCCGCCTCGCGCTGCCACGCCTCGCAAGCCGAGCGCGCCTGCGCGATGCGCTCGTCCCAGCGCGCCACGGCTGCGCGCGACGCCACCACCTCCTCGCGCAGGCGCGACAACTCAGCGGGCGCGGACGGTGACGCCGACGCGAACTCGTAGGCGCCGCCGCCGCCGAAGCTGCCTGCCTTCATGGGATGCGAGTTGAACAGGCGTTCGGTATCGTTGGAGTAGCGCAAGAAGGGCGGCAGCGGCGAGCCGGGCGCCGGCGGACTGAAGCCGCGCAGCGTGGCGCGCGCCTGCGGGATGTTGACGGGCGCGGAGCCGGCCAGCAGGCCCTCGCCGTCCGCCAGGTCACGGTCTAGCGCCGCCACCAGGTTGAGCGGCTCATCCAGGTGCAGGTCGTCGAGCGCGTGGCCTACCACATCGTGCAGCACGCCGGCGTCGAAGGGCGCGCGCGCGGGCCAGGCGGGCGGCGCCGGCTTGTGCTCGTCGGGACGCAGCGCGCGCGTGCCCGAGCCGCCCGACGACGTGGACGCGCACTCGGAGCCGTCGCCGCTACCGTTGCTGATGGGCGCGTGCTGCGCGTGCAGGGCGTGCGGCGCGTGCGCGGGCGGCGACGCGGGGCGCTCCTTCTTGTCGGGCGGCAGCGCGGACGACAGCAGCTCGGCCAGGCTGGTGCCGCAGTCCAGCGCGCCGGCCAGCTCGCGCGCGCCCAGCTCCTCGGCTGCACAGACACACGACGTGAGCCCCCACGCACACAGACAGGTGCTCGTCTCGCCCGCGGCTCTACGATACTCACGCTCGACGTGCGCGAAGGCACAGAAAAGGCCGCGCGGGCAGTAACCGGCCTGCTGCACGTCGTTGCACTTGGTGGACTTGTAGATCTCAGGGTGGAACTGCTGCTCGGTGCGTGTGTGGCAGTAGCCGCACGCGTCGCCCGCCTCACAGTTGCTGGGCTCGCCCCACTCCTCGCCGTGTTTCACGTTCGGACAAGGCGTACTGCGATATTTATATTTCCTTGGTGATCTGCGTTTATCCTAAAACGTGTTTCGAGTTCTGATTAGAATTGTAATTAATAAAAAAAGCGAAATCAATACAAATACAGTAATACGCGGTCGCGCAACAAAGTTACAAATTACAAGCCTTTGATCAAATCTAACAAAATATAATTGTGTATTTCATGCTTCTTTATATTCCATAATAAGCTGGACCATACTCACTTTACTATTGTGATATTGAGGACAAGCATATCCTTGTCTGCATAATCTAGGTGGTCTTTTGCACGGCTCCGTTTTATACGATGATAGAACATAATTTGTATCTGAAATAAAATAATATTTTATATTCACAAAACTCAATTTTATAAATCAAACAATATGGAAAAAAGAAAAGAAAAAAATAAAATAGGTAATACTTATATCCTTTCTTTTCATGCATTTCCTAAATTAATATTAAAAAGACATGATAATTTTCTTAAATACCTTGCCACTTGGGATCTTCATTCTGTAGATTTCTTTCTCTATCTAAGGCATTTGGCGCTGCGGCGTCTGCGTCTGCAGCGTCGGGGTTGTCGAGGGCCTGCAGCTCGCGCATGTCGAGCACGGGCGGGCGCAGGTCCGGCGCTCCATGCGCGAAGGCACAGTGCGCGCCATTCTTCGTGCACAAGCCCCGTGCGTCCGTGTCGTGCACGCACATACATGTCTTGTAATACCGCAAGTGATACCGTCTCTCGGTGTCGCCCGCCGTGCGGTGCAGGTACGGACACCTATCATAACAAAACATTCTACTAAAAGACAACACTCAAACGTTGATGACTAAATGACAGCTGGTAGTCACTGGTCAAGTACAAATAAAAACTTCTAAATAGAGCAGTAGAATTCTAGCAACGTGGATACTTGCCCTGACCATCAAGAAAATAAAATATTCCAATAGAACATTGATTATTACTAGAGACCGGATTATACGCAACTTTAAATAGATGCAAATATGCATCATAAATGCTCGAAATATTAATAAAATAGCCAAAAAGTGGCAAAATATTTTACATCATATTTAAATAAATACTACAAAACTTTTTTTTTTAACCAGAGCATTCCTTCTCTAGAAACTATGATACAACCAGTTATTATCATTTTAACACGCTTTTATTAGCTTGGTATGTATGTTAGTAACGGAATCTTTGAACGTGATTTTCACCCACTTCAAAACGTCTAATTAAATTGAAACTTTGCACACTTATCAAGGACCGATGACAATAGCATTATTTAATAAGTTTGTCCCATTATCCTGATCAGGATCTTCAGGATTAGTTATTTTTTTATATTCAAAGACACGGTAGTGTCTTGCTCCAAGTACGCGTTTAAAAACATATTCCGGAGAGGGAGCCTGAAAAACGGCGACAACAGCCAAGGAACGCAACATATATGTATGTAGGCAACATATACGTATGCAACATGTATGTAACGGAATTTTGAACCTGATTTTCAACCACTTCAAATAGTCATTTGCACACTTATTTATCAAGGACCGATGACAATAGCATAATTTAAAAAAAAAAAGTGATTAGCCAAACTAAAAAATAAGAAAATAAATAATACTTAGTTTAAAAAATTAAAATACACGCTTTAATAGAAAACATAACGGAAAAGTAGAAAATAATTTTCAATAGATTTAAATTAATAATAGTGTGAAAAAAAATATGTAAAAATGCGTGGGGTGCGCGCTTTTTACGATATTTGCTTAAATGACTACTTTTACTTGTACGAATATCTGTCAATAAAATATTTATAACAATTCGCATCAGGCACCCCACGCTTTTTTACATATTTTTTTAACTCTATCCTTAATTTAAATCTATTGCAAATTATTTTCAACTTTTTAGTTACTTTTTCTATTAAAGCATGTATTTTGGTCTTTAAACTATAATTTTTGTTCTTCAAACGTTAATAATTAAGTACTAAGTACCTCAGAAGTAAGATTGTAGTACCTGCTCACTTAAAATATTCCTATAAATTATTCTTCTAAAAATATTTTTATAATAGGTATCTACTTTATGTTTATGTATGTACATTTTTGTATTTTGCTAGTTAGATAAAGTTAAAATGATAGAAAACATGTCCAAATATCACTATAAGTAAATTTTAGGTAAAATATGCTAAATCTTGAAAAATATGCAAACACATAATGCTTACATGCATTTGCATAATATCCAGTCTTTATTAAATTAGGATTTCTATTGTTTGTTGTTAATTCAAGTTTTAGATAATATTTTGAATGATTTAAATATTTTATATTTAACCAAGTTAAAATGTTATTATTAAAATGCAGACATTGACATACCCAGAAAATTAAATATACAACTAGTATGTATATTATGCAGAATAATTTTCCTGTTCTTATTATGGAGTAAACTTGGTCACTAGTTCATAACCTACTTTTGTTATGTCATTATTGGACTTACAATTTAGGGCCATGAAACTTGAATGTGATGTTGCTAATGCTTGCTTAAATAATAATTACATCTAGTTTAAAAAAAAATCTTTACAACAAACAGGATAACTAGTAAAACAGTAGAAAATAAAAAATGTAGAACAAATTAACAGTGACTAGACAATTAATATTATTCAACTAGACTAGTCTGTCTAGTTGAATAAATTTACTTTAATAATAATTCTTGTTTGTGTAGAAAGATTTCTTAATTTTTTTTTTTAAATAAAAATTGTTGCTCTACCAGCGGCTCCGCCCGAGTGTATGTCGGAAATTATCCCACGGGGACGTGCTATCGGGATAAAAAGTATCCTATGTCCTAACCCAGGTCATGGCCTATCCATAAACAATCCTAATCCATTCATCCATTTTTGTTTTTAATTATATAAACTGGTTTTTACGATACTAAATAACTGACTAACTATTTTTATAACTATTAATAGCGCGTTGATCAACTCTCAGGCCATGGCATGCTAAGACAGACACCAGAGGTCTAATTGTGTGCTTTGTTTGTATGTAAGGAAATTGTAATTGATAAAATAAATAAATAATAATAATAAATGTTTAGCTTAAAAATAATAATAATTCATTTTAATATTATCACCATTAATTTGAAATACTCTAGCGCTTCCATTGACAACCACCATTACTGGCCTACATATTAGCTATGTTTTTTTTAACTTAACATAGTAATAACTTAGCAGATGGGCCAATTTTAATTAAATAAATACTATAATAAATATTAACTTAAGATACGGACTCTTCACTATATTTCCAATTCCTTAAATCTCTTAAAAAGAGGTACAGATGATGTTGTTGTTCCTGAGGGATGCCATCTATCTCCTTGCCAAATTTTATTGCAATCCATTTAGTGGTTTAGGCGTGAACATGTAACATCCAGACAGACAGACAGACAGACAGACTACTTTCTAAGACTACTTCTACTACTTTCGAATTTATAATATTAGTATGGATTTAAAAATGTTATCAATATGTATTGTAAATGAAATAACGATAATAATTATAACAATATTAGAAGCCGACGACGTGGGGATGCATTGAGATGTGGTCAGTGAACAAGGGACTCACCCAGCTGTCCTTGGCTAAAGAGAACTGGCGCAAGCCAATAGTGCTTGACAGTAATGATTGCATGGAAGTATAGCAGAGTAAGAAGCTTCACGGACGCTTTTTTGTGTAGATCCAACTAGCGCCCGTAGCCTGGCTGCGTTTTGGTCACCTCTTTGGAGAAACCGAAGGTTTTGTCTGTGCAATTATAGACGAAGTTATGATGACAAACAATTACCGGAGATTTATTGTGAAAGACGGCACGGTTGAAATCTGTTGGGCTGAATCAATCAGACACATTATCTCCAGATGTTCTCGTCTAGCTAACAAAGAGTTCTTGGATAGACACAACCTTGTAGCCAGGATTATCGATCAGCAACTTTCTGCAATACAGCCTTATAGAATTGGAAGTGCCGTACTACAGGTAAGTGACCAACCCAGTTCTCGAAAATGGAAATATCACATTGTACTGGGATCGATCCATCATCACTGACAGGACTATTGTTGAGAATAAGCCTGATATAGAGTTGGTGGACCCATTAGAGCAGCACGCAATGATTGTTGACGTTCCCGCATGACGGGAACCTCGTGAAAGCCGATAAAGATAAACAAATCAAGTATCTTGACTTGGCTTGCGAGGTTGTTGACATGTGGGATGTGGACTCAGCAATCATGACAGCCAATGGCTTAATAGCCAAGAGCATCAACCAACCTGAGGAGGCTCTCGTTGGGCAGCTGGATCAAGGGCTTGATTTAGAAAGCGGTACTTCTAGACACGGCTCGCATTGTTAGGAGGTTCCGCTCTCTGGAGCCCTGACCGCCGGTAGCTTGGACTCTGTGCGCGATACCAATAGGCTACCATTTTTTTAATATTTTTAATTGTATTTTTATAGATATATATTTTAGTAAGAAAGCGATGAATGTTATCATATAAAATTTAATTAAATTAATAGAAAACATCCAACGGTTTCTTACTAAACTTGAACCATATCGACAACCCTGGATACTTATCTCTTTTGGTGACTGTACATATACCTATATGAAATAAAGGAAATAACAATATTAAAGATATTAATTGATATACACTACTACTATTTCTGGCGAAATGTGGGTGTGGTACACCTCTGCCTAACCCTTGGGGGAATACAAGCGTGATGTTATGTATGTATGTGTATTAATTGATATACTTATTGTTCCCTAATTCATTATCCACGCTACCTTATCACAAAAACGTGTGTGACAACAATCAAAATAACCAATAATAAAATTAACAGAAGTGAGCCATTAAAATTATTACAACATGGATATTATAATTATTTTAATGATTTGTCTAATCATCTTACCGAGCCACATTGGTTGACAAAATTCTTGTGAACAGAAAGATGCATACATCATGGACTCTGTGTTTAGGAATATATATGGCACATTAATAATTAACATGCAGGTTTGAAAAATTTCCTATTCTGGCTTTTATTTACAACACTAGCCAAACTTTGATAACAAATGAACTTTTATTCTCACCACTTTCAATGCAATATTAGGTAGGTGTTTATGTAAGCTTTTCATGAAAAATACATATATAAATTAACTTAGATGCTCAAGATCTGTTAATCTTCAATACTTACAATGACTCAAATTTCAAAACAAATGTGAACAATGAGCCACATCAAATATTATCTTACCAAACTACAATGCCAAGAACTAAATCAATCATGTAGTACGTTTGTACACTCAGAATTTGGTCGGGTTATATTTTAGATAGCAGTAAACAAAATATGGAAACCAATTAGTTTCAAATTAAATGACGATTTTCAGTAATAATATTCAACCCGAAACAATATTCCTTTGATTGGTGTAAACAATATGAGTAAACAAAGTAAAACAAGTAGCAAAACAAAGCAACGACACTCACTCGTCCCCATCTTCACAAATGCCTGATGTCTCGTTATATTTTGTACAGTAGTTATCAGCGCTATAGTTAAAAGTCCCATCTCTTTTTCTGACCGGCCTTCGTCGTCTTTGGTTATTAAAATGCCAATGAAAACATGTAAAAGGCCTATGTTGTGTACATTTATGTTGTAAGAAAGACGGACACTGCTCTACTCGAAACTCCTTTAGATATCTGGAACATAAAATCGTAGACTCAGAGCTAATACACTATATTGAACCTCACATGAAACACTATCACTTCACATAGAACACGAATAAAAACAAGTAATTACTTATAATGGTTCGGTTTTTCTGTTTGAGCTGCTAACAAAGGTTTAGATTCCGACGGCATTTTGGAAAATTATTGCGCCTCTCGCGTCGCGCAGGGCACGCTCACCGACGACCAATTAAAATTCAATATAGGATCACGTGATACATAATATTTTAGAAAGGGAAAAAAGGTAAATAAAGTTCAATTCACTTTTAGTAGTACCAAAATAATATTGAAATCACCAAACAATTTAATTTTAAACGGCCTTGAACTTAAAAAGGCGTTATCTTGCCGAACTTTAATTTCGGCACATAAAAAAAATAAAGCGCAGTCAATTGACAGCGCTGTCGCACTGTCAAGTTGAATGTTTTCTATTTGGCTCGCTCTGTTCAACGACAGCAGAGTTTAGAGAAACCGAGACAAAAAATAGGACACATTTTCTACATCAAATAACAATAACAATGGACGAAACTGAAAAGCAAAAAAAAAAAACTCGTATCGGCACGAACTGCACTAAAAGAGAGTCTTGTTCAGTCATAGGCACAGGTCTTTCTCTGGCCTCTCACTGGTCTCATGTAGGTATGTACAAATACATTTTGTAAGTATACAGTTCAGTATCTAACCAGTCTTCATCAGGAAGGCAGAGGTCTTCGTTCGGGGCCTATCGAACTGAACAGGCCTCGTGTCAGTTCAGTGGCTTGTGCCGCTGACTGATGAACTCCAGGCAGTTCAGGCACTGGCCTCGTATACAAATGCTTAGTAATTATATTTCTTTAGGTAGGTTTATTCAAAAACTTATATAGGTCAATCATATTTTAAAATTAGATAGGTAACGTCTTTATTTCCTATCCGACTACTCTGAGAAGAAACACCGAAACAAACAAACAATCATCAATCATGTGAGGACCATGCAGCATGCATGCATGTTTGAAATAGTCTTTTGAGGAAAGAACCAAACAGATTTGATTGGACCTGTCCAGTTATCAGTGCACGCATTTGTCAGTAACCATGTAGTTCAACAATGAGTTCAACTCAGAACTTATGGAGCTCAACACAGAGAGTACATTTATGCCCAACGACTCGACAAGCAATACCTACGAAAATACATTTGAAACTGCCAGACCGACATTAAAACTAACTGAAAAAAAATATGTCCTCACCACGTCCTCATATTCACAATAATTAAAATAATGCTATTATTAGAATACTACTAATACATTTGAAGACTGCTCAGTAAGATCTTCGCGACCGCAACTTTTTGAACTGATATTGCGTAAGACGCGTACGTACACTAATCCAGTCAATACCAGATTATTGGTGAATACTGAACTGTCTTGAAGTGTATTCGTACCTTTATTCATACCCAAGGCCAGTAACTCTTACAGACTAGAGCCGTTTGTGCGGAGCACATGCATTGTGCTGAATTTTGTGCATGGTTGCTTAACACTGGTCGTAGTGAAATACCACTTTTTTTTTAATTTCTTAGCCTGTTCTGTCTCACAGCTGGGCAAAAGATAAAATATTAAGTAGGTACTTAGTATTTAGGAAAAATAAATAACAATTAAATTCAAAACCCCATGGAATCTTAACTTCAAGGCTTCCAGTTTTCTATTTATACAATCACTTTGCTTTCTTGGTCAGTTCCTATTGTCTTTATTAGGTTCTATTTTAATAACTGAGGTTCGAAAAAGAAGTCACCCTGAGGTCTTTAATTAAATTATATTTCAGTAATCTCTACATTTTATAATCAGTGGCTGTCTCCAGCACATTTCATAGTAGAAAGAGAGTTTTTTCCACCAGCCGAACATCCGAGTTGCAAAAATATATAAAATCTAACATAAATATACTGGGGACATTGTATTTTAATTTCATCACTTTTATCTAATAGCAACATTTCGTAACGGCGTTAGTAGTTTTTTATTTTAGCTATAAAATAACAATTTATGGCTACACTGTTCTACGTGACAACCAATCAAACGTAGTCATTCTTGAAGTTTCGATTTAGTCAACCAATGACGGAGCTCACATTTCCCACCAATCAAGTACTCTAAACATCATTTCTGTCTACCAATCGGCTATCGGAAACAGTGGCGTCTGTTTCACCCGCCATTCCCTTCGACGCCATCTTGAGCATATGATCTTTGTTGTGGATACCCTGATCCTATTTTATTAAAAATTGTGGTTTATTTCTTGCAAATAACTTTGAAAGGTGTGTAAATTAGTACGAACTAGTTTGATTATTCTATGTGAATTATAAGTGTGCTATTCGTAACGTGATCTTCCATGTTTCGCGGGTTTGGAGAAACCCCGTTGAAGGCATTGTTAAAAAAACTAACGCTTGATCTTTTTTTTTAGTGAATAATGGCACGTACCAAGCAGACCGCGCGTAAATCTACCGGAGGTAAAGCTCCGCGTAAACAATTAGCCACCAAGGCAGCGCGTAAGTCAGCGCCAAGCACTGGTGGAGTCAAGAAACCTCATCGTTACCGCCCTGGTACAGTAGCTCTTCGTGAAATTCGTCGTTATCAGAAATCTACTGAGCTGCTTATCCGCAAGCTGCCTTTCCAACGTCTGGTGAGAGAAATCGCCCAGGATTTCAAAACCGACTTGCGTTTCCAGTCTGCTGCTATTGGCGCTCTGCAGGTGAGCACTGATTTGACCTATTGTCACCAACTACAGCGTTTCACACGCGTGTAATGTTATACTTAACTAACGCTTTTCTTAAAATTTCAGGAGGCTAGTGAGGCTTATTTGGTCGGCCTGTTTGAAGACACCAACTTGTGTGCTATCCATGCCAAACGTGTCACTATCATGCCTAAGGACATCCAGCTTGCTCGACGAATCCGTGGCGAGCGTGCTTAAATTTATCTCTAGCATACTTTAATCATAAATTATTTTGTAATTCAATACCTAGATCTAAATTCCATAACAAGTTTATGTCTCCTTTAATTTTTATAATACTTAACATCATATTCATTCATAATAATAAGGATGCAGCAGAACTGAGTTTTTATTAAATACATTCTTAATATGTAAGTTGACTAAGCGTATGTAAGAAATACTGATGTTCGTCGAGTCATCATCTATAACACTAGGTAATTGACTGCAGCAGTATTCCATACATAGGCATAGGGTTGTGTTAGTAAGTTGTGGTAATTTTACATCATAAGTAGTCTAATAGGTAATTTGAACCATTTGCAGTGTGAGAATTCTGTGTCTGGAGTAATTAAGTTGCATCTTATGATGTTTTATGAGAAAATTGGTGTTTAATAAATATGATTAGGGTCAAAAACATGTTTTTTTTTTTGTTATTCCAATTCAAATAACATGGTGATTCATATTCTTGCACCGTGTCTGTAAATTATGAAGTTAGTCATCAAATTGAATTGCACTTTTGTGCTAATTTCCTACTCAAAAAATTATGATGGAATATTGCATAGGTAGTCATGAAATTGAATTGTGCTTTTGTATTACACTCTTGTCTCTGCTGATTTACAGAAGGGGTAAATAGGGAGGCAGGGGTGGATTGATAATTATAATAATACAGTAAACGAGTCCTTTTTGGCTACAAACTATATTATTTCAAAGTTAAAATCCCTTTCCCAATTCACCCCGTTTGACAGTACATAGAAAATCATAAAGGAAGATTACATACCCTAGCCATCCAGCAGTGGGAACATTATAGGCTGATTAGGTAATAGCATATTGGCCCACAATATTTAATTAGGTAAGTACCTACCTACCTAATTAAATATTGTGTGCCAATATGCCTCAAGTCATTTCATATAAACTTTCTACACTCGCACAGGTAGTCCCTTGTGAGTGTATAGAGTTAATTTGAATTGAAATAACTTGACGATGAGCAGTGACATGATGTCATTAGTTGTAATGAAAGCTTAGTCTATCCAGCCACCATTTTATAATTAGCGTAATAGTCAGAGGCGTAGCTACCGCCGTACCAATGATACGCGGCCCCGCAGCTACAGGGGCCCCCCGAGGCGACGTGAATACTCGTATAATATTATCTGTAATTCTTATTGATAAGAGGCCCGTAATGAGTACGTAATAAAAAAAAAGTAAATTATTGAAATTGGTTTGTGGCTTCAAACTCGAAGCATTTATTTCAATTAAACAATTTACATCTGAATTGTCAGGAGGTCGGTCAGTCATAAACACGAAGCTAGTTAGTTGCCCATTCTAAAGCGTAGTAGGTATCTATGGAGAAGAACGGGCAAGAAACTCGCAATATTAGCTTTACTTTCCAAGTCAGTGTGCTACCCTAGGTAATTACTGTTTTTTGAAGCTTCGCTGTAGTCGGGTAAAAAGGGCCCGCAACAAATTTCGATACCGGGCCCCTTTAGGACTAGCTACGCCACTGGTAATAGTATCGCATGTTAAAAGACACGTGTTCAGCGAAAGCCAGATGGGGTGACAAAAAATACCACACCGCTGTCAAGATGAAACCACCAAACGAATTCCTCTTTCCAATCCACAGTTGATGGCACAAACTCAGCGAATTCTTCGTTCGTCATCCTCCTGCCCATACGACTAATGGAGTAGGCGCAGCATGACTGATTCTGATTTAGGTGCATTTATTTCTTACAAATCAACCTACTTAAGTACTATACAATTCGAGAAACTGGCTAGGGCCAATTTCTCGAATTGCTGTAACTGCTGTGAACGTCCTAGGGGACGTTTCTGTTTCCCTCATGATGATATCCTAATCGTTTTTATAGTACCTAGGTAGGTTGACTTGTAGGAAATAAATGCACCTAAATCAGACTCAGACATTGAGAAATTGGCCCTAGCCAGTTTCTCGAACTGCTGTGATTGCTTGTGAACAGCCAATCGCAGCAATTTACGCAAGCTTGAATTTTTCGGTCGAGAAACAGGCACCTAGCCCCAAAAAAGAAAGAAAGAAGAGTTTGACAATAGGTACCTACATGCCGTCCACCAAGCCGTTCGACGGCACAGTGGCTGAGGGATTGGCTCTTATCATACGATTATTCTACTCCTTGGATTGGGTCCTGCACTGCGTGTCGTGGGTTCGATTCCCGCACAAAAAAAAACCAGGCTAAGCCCATGTCATCGATTAGTTACCTATCAGCCCATTGTCTTTAACTAGGAGGAGAAAGAGTCCAGTCGAGACATTATAGGCTGTGCAATGTGGATATTATATTATCTGTAAGACCAACTTGAGTTGATAGCCTGTATATTGGAGTTGACTATCCAGAATATCATGTGGATTATGATTACGACTGGAACAGGGTCAACGCGTGAGGGACATGTAATATGGTACAATATAAGGGTGGCCGAGTATGATGGTAGTTATCAATGAACAGGAGTTATAATAGTTGTTCAAGGCATTGTGGACTTATATATCAATAGATTGACCATTTGCCATAGTATTGTAAGTACATTTTAAGTTATGGCAAGATGATAATGAAAATATAGGGGTCAATGGGACTAAAATATTAAAATTACACTACCTACATTTTTTAATTTTTAAATTACTTTTGTAAGGTAAGTGAATACCTATGTAATTATATTATTGGTTTTTAATTTGCCTGAATAGGTGCGGGACCAATTTTTTTTTTTTATCTTTGACTCACTAAGGTGGTTAATCATATATCCATCTATCTACATTATGTAAGTAAACTGTTCTTAGAGGGGGGTAGGAAAAAAAAAGTAAAAGAATACAGAATTCTTTTGCTTTTACTCTGTATTAGCTGGGAGATGCTGACTGGTTAAAATAGGAACAAAAGACATTATATGTTACTAAAAGGAACAATCTATTTAAATATTGTGTACATGACTATTTCACTTAAATATCTACGTAGCTAGTTTGGTTTCTTGTTCTTCTAATTCTTTGAGTCTCCTTTCTATATCATCTACACTTTTCCCTTGTTCTTTGTTGAATCTATATGATTGTAAAAGTTGTTCCTTTTCAAGACCTTTTATTCTATCATATAATGTTTTATCAAATTCAAGGTCTATATCGCTCTCTTCCCGTAATACACAGAAGTATATGAGGAATACTGCAACACTTCCCACAACTGAAAATGGCTGATACCACGGCATGTCTGTGTCTACCTTCCTGACTAAAGGTCTAGTTGTTTTCCTTGCAGCTTGACTAGTAGAAAATTTGATTGGTTCATTTTCACTAGCTTCGAGTTTACTGCTGAATGATCTACCTGTCCTGCAGTCCCGGGCGAACTTTCTGAAAGAAAAAGTGTTCTTGTGAGGTTGTGAGGCTTCATTTCACTTTAGTTAACAATTTAAACATTAATTAACTTATAAATACCTAAAGTAGTTGAAGAGATGTCTGTTCATTGTTGTGGATTTAGGTTGAAATCATTATAATTCTTTGAATCGCTCTATAGCTGAATTTTTCAATTCTAGTTTAAATGACAACCTTGACTTCTCAAATGACATTTGACAATATTTTGACAGTGGCATCTTTGATGATCTTTGCAGTCAAACTTTTGCATGCCTAAATATGAAGGCTGTGGAAACAATAGCTCAATTCCTTCTTTTCCTCTCATACTATCTAACGTTATAACCTCGTTTACAAACTTAGACTATCTTATTTATAACACGTTAGCAACTATCTCCATCGAATACTGCAGGGCATTTTTAATACTGTAAAAATAAAATATTTGAATCACTACTTTGATTAAGAGTAATGTAACCCAAAAAAGACAACATGGAACAAGGCTTCATAATATCCTATTGGGCGAAATACTGCTTGGTATTGTAGCGAATATTTTAAGTCATTCGCAAATTCGGGATGAACTGCCAAAACATACTGGGCACAGTCGACTGTGTCGTCGTGAATCTTACGTAAAACTTATATTTTGTCGCACTGAGTAAATAAAGTTATTCTTTAACTTTTTTACCGAATGAATTCTTCTCCTACTTCAGGCTCAGATAGCAAATAATTGCGTTCAGCAAGTGCTTCTTTTCGTCTTTCTAAAGCATTTCTCAATTTACTGTCGTCATACATGAGTTGCTCAGTATTTTGAACATGTTTTATGAATGGAACTATTTCGTTGCATGAAGGTTTAACAAGTAATGCCCAAATGTCGCACTTGTCCGCGATGCCTTGAATAGTCTCGAGTAACAATGACCGTTTATTCCACACAGTAGATACACCATCGCTCTGTTAATTCAGTAAAGAAAATATCATATAAGGGTTTTAAATACAATCAACTTGATAACGAATCATGCAAACATAAAATGTAAAATATTTACAAAAAGAAATTAATGTACGCTTGGATACCTGAATAAATTGATTAATATTATTCTTTTTTTTTTTAACTAAGGCCAGTAAAGGTGATTATTGTATCGATTGCAACCAAACCTACAGACTTTACACGAAGTTCTTCCAATTCCTTACAGCAGCTTTCTACTTGATAGACGAGAGCGATATGTCGTGTTTTTTCTACAGTCAACTGCTGCAACAACTTATCAGTAGCAAGTGTAAGGGATTGATTTTCTTTTACCAGCTTTCCTAAATGTGTCAAAGTATCGCGTATTGCTCGATTGATCGACAACACCGCATTATTTACTGTAGAAAAAATTAAAATAATATTTATAATTAGTAGGTATCTACCTACATGACCTACATATCTACTACTCTATTTCACTTTTCCATCGTATTCGGAATACCTTTTGTATTTCAAATGTAACAGAGCCATTTGCTTTTCAAGTAAGAAAACATTTTGAAGTTGATGCTGGTGCTGCAGTGCAAAAAGCAAAAGGAAATAATCTCTAGCATTGGAAATCTGAGAGAAAAAAACTCACATTCACGTTTTTCTCTCAGTTTGGCCTCATTATCTTGTTCTTGCAGTTTAATTCTTTCAATTGTTTGTTCTACAGATGAGTCCATAATTTTGTGTGGTTAATTTAATACTAATCCTACTGGGCACCTAATAAAGGCGAAACAACAATAAAAATAGTATTTTTAAACAAAATGGCGCCAAGTTTGGTGGCGGCATGGAATTAGTAACTTACTCTAAACGTAGATAAAGTTCTTTGTCAACGACTTTATTAGAGGTCTGAAGCCTTTGAAAATGGTAAACAGTAAAAAAAAAATTGTAGGATAAAACCCATTAGAAAAGGAAGAGAACATAACAAAAATGAAATGTAAAATAATTTACGGGTGATCTGAGGTCAAGAAGTGGGGGGCAAAACTACAAGTCCTATGGAAAAAAGTTAAATGGCAAAGTTGGAGGGAATAAAAAGATCTACAACTTTTGTATTTACACTTTTTTCACATAACCTCAAGATTTATGTGAAACATTCAAATACTTAACCAAGTATTTGTTTTTAGTTTTAGTATAAAAAAAAACACGATATTGTAATTGTAATTTTTTTGATTTAAAATATTTATTTTTTTCACCTTATTTTGACTTATTAGCGAAAAAGCACCTTAATTTTCAATCGAAAATTCTCACGTCACATAATTATCTGCTTTATAAAAAAAAGTCGTTGGGTTTTTTGTTCGTTGAAATCTCTACTTTCTGACGGTGTTTAAAACATATAGACCTGTGTTACAGACATTACTGTGGTTCTCAGAAAATGCAAAGTACCGAAAAAAGCTCGAATCTGAAAATTTTCCGTAGGCCACTCAGGTACTTATATGTTATAATTTAGTAGCAATAAATAGGCTTCTGCGCATATAATTTAGAGAAGATTCTACAATTTTCTCAAAATATTGTAGATGTCTTATTAAATATTAACTTTATTAACTTATTTGGTTGTTAATTATGTATAGTAGTATATTTCGATTTGCAATTTTTTTGTTTATCATTGTAACATTTTCTGAGAACATTTACCATAGTCTATATTTTTTTTTACACCATCAGAAAGTAGAGATTTCAACGAACCTAACATGAACAGAAAACCCACCGTTTTTTTTTTAAAAGCAGATATTTTGACGTGTGAATTATTGATTGAAAATTAGGGTGCTTTTTCGCCACTAAGTCAAAATAAGGTGAAAACATAAATATTTTAAATAAAAAAAATACTGTTTTTTGGGATATAACACGGTGTTTTCACCCAAATTTCTTGTATTTTTTTTTGTAAAAGATAAAAATAAATAACCAAAAACATGGTTATTTCAATTTTTCACATAGATATAAAATACTTTTCATCCATTAAACAGATGGGTGAAGGTCGTTTCTAGTGCGGATCTTAGACTATACTACTCTCTAACTAGAGGCCGTTCAGGTGGTGAATGACTGGGCCATGGTAGACGTAGACCATGGGCACAGAATATATTATATACTCATAGGGAGACCATGGGCGTTGTCTACATAACATGGTACAGAGGAACGCATAATAAATGAAAAAAAAATGTTTTTATATTTTATTCTAAAGTAGATCATGCATTTATTAATAATTAATTCGTAATCAAGAATATGAAGTTTTTACATGAGCATTTGTAACCGAATGTAAGATTATTGTCTACAGAACATATATATACCCTTGTTATTGTCATCATAGAAAAATGGTTACCTAGGAAATAATGTAAACGAAATAAAATAAGTCGATACACAAGAGCAGGCTACAAAATCTTTTTTTATAGAATCGTTTACAATGTTAAAGCCTGACGCTGACGGTTTTGTGAATGTAACTTGGCCGAGTAAAAACATCCCACATGGGGGTATTTTCCATACCCGTGTGGCCGACCCTACGGAGGGTCAACAACATTTACTCAAAGGTGGGTAAACTCATGTTTTTTGTATTGGTATAGCAGAGAAAAAGACTTTCTAGTACCTACACCCACTTTCCCACACGTTCCTTTTCGCTATAAATAATGGTCTTCTAAATCTACTCCCAATTTATTTGGGGTCGGCGAAACATGTCTTTTCCTTTCAATGTTCTCTATTAGTCGTTATCTCGGTAGACATAAAACTTTCATCACGACATGTATAAATTATCTTTATATTTGAATAAATTATCTTTATAGCCGAAGAACGGGTGTAAGAGAAACGCAGGTGCTTAGGAGTCACACTATAATCACTAAGATCACACAAATTACAATCTATAAGAACCTTCAGGTTAAAACGCGCGCACATTCGTTCGCTGGTTGGTAGCTTACTTGACTCGACTGACGATTACAATGAATACTTACTGGAGCTTACGCGGGCGCGGGCGCCTTCTGACGGTCGGCCCAGTGAGTACATACTCTGGGTGGCAATGGTGACGTTTAACTTCTGCCGCACGCTTTATCTTGACAAAAGCATAGGAGTCAGCAAATCTTACGCTTTAAGCTCCAAGCGAAGCAAAGCTTCGGTGCTGCTTTTATTTTCTACGTGCAGAGTATCTTTTTTGTACTTTCTATTTTACTTGCGGTCAGGGCTCAAAGAGAAGAACCGCCTAACAATACGAGCCATGTCTAGAAGTCTTCTCTCGTTTTTTGAATTAAGGCCTTGACCCAGCTGCCTAACGAGGGCCTGATCCAGGTGTTGGTCGAACCTCTTGCCGATAAGCTACTAAGCCATTGGCTGTCACTACTATCAGCACAATGATATTTGAGTCCCATATATGTCGACAACCTCGCAAGGCAAGTCAAGGTTTATTTGCTTATCTTTCTCGGCTTTCACAAGGCTCGCATCATGCAGGACCGTAAAAGATAATAGGTAATAACTGCTGGAGTCTGCAACTCCACGTCAAGTAGTTTACGTAGGAGTAGGAAAATCAATTATTCGATCCACCCCAGCTCCTCAAGGAAGGCCAGCAACGCCTTAGTGCTACTGACAATCTCGCGGAGTGTACCTGGGTTGCCAAAGTACTTTGCCCTGTATGCGGCGATCACCGGTCAATTTAGAAGCACATGAGCTGCTGTGTTGTATTGTCACGGACTGTCTGTGACAGCTAAGACAAGGAGGAGAAAGAACTAGAAGAAGAAGGAGAAGGAGGTGGAGGTGTTTATCAAACGACCCGTGGCCAGTAATGCGTATGTAACTGTACGCAGCTGTTGTTTAGTTAGTTGGACAACCTGTTTCGTGAGGCGGCCATCAATTGTAGGGAGGGCTTCCATAGCCTGCCTGCACACACCTTGCTTGGTTCAACCAAAGTTTGTGATGTCGATGTCGGTCCCTGGTGCGTTTCCTTACCAAAGTGCGAAAGTACCCAAAGGGAAGTGGCGCGATGGGTTCAGGACCAACTGGTGCCATGCTCGACCCCTGGCAAGTTTGACGGCTGCATCGTTGCCTAGCGAACCGCTGTGTCTTTTGATCCATTAAATTGTTATGTTATTGAGGCTACCCACCCGGTTGAGGCGCTGGTGGCACTCGTATATTAACCCAGAGTCAACTCTGTGACTGCTTAGCACTTTCAGGACAGCCATGGTGTCCAAGAGTATGCGGATCGAGTGATCCTTAAGTTCCCTGGCCATGTTGGCTGAAACGGCTAGAGAAATACCCATGCATTCGGCCTGGAACACTGTGTTATGGACCCCCAATTGTGTGGCTAGGCTATGTGTATGTTGTAGTCCACCGAGAAGATTCCAGCACTTGTACCACTACCTGTTTTAAATCCATCCGTGAAGATGCGCGACCTCGGTAAGTGTGTCAAGATTTTTCCAATAGCTTTTATAAACTTTCATATTGAGACACGAAGCAACAAAATTCGATCTAAACAAAAGCGGCCACATTCATTTAGATCGTATTTTGTTGCTTCGTGTCTCAATATGAAAGTTTATAAAAGCTATTGGAAAAATCTTGACACACTTACCGAGGTCGCTTATTGAGCCGTTTTTCAAAATTCCTTCTCAGTCACGAGATAATATTTTTTTAAAGGAGTGGCGCTAGTGGACCCGTGTAAGCGCTCTTAACCGGGCAATGCTCGGTATTGTTGAGAGAATATTGTATAATATATGCCTAGCTCCAAGAAAATTTGAACACGTTTATAAATATGACTAAAGATTGGGAAATGTAATCGATGTAAGAGCTTTTTGGATTCCTGTAGCTTTACAAAGACTAATAGACGCAATCGGAATAATCCCGACTATCCCGAGTGAAGACGAAGGTGTTTATTTTCCTGTAATGTCCAAAAACACAGAAATAGATGGTAAAGTGCCAAGACCTGAGAATATCTTTCTTTCTAATCTAAGAAAAACAGTTGTGGCATTGGCAGATTCGAATGACTCGGAGGTTGCAGTGTTACTAAGAAGATTTTTTATGAAAATAATCTAGTACCAGCGGCTAAATGGGATAACAATTACCTACACCATAACAAATGCTGATGAGATCATGCCTGCTGAATATGACTATGATAGTCTCTAAAACTGGATTTAGATGCATTAGAGTCTTTCCCTAACTACATTTTGTAGGTTTACAGTAAAATTGCTTAGTCAGTTTTAAAAATGCTACCAGAAATATTTCAAAGTCAAAGTCAAATCATTTATTTCAAATAGGTACATAAAAGGCACTTTTGAACGTCAAAATTTACAAAAAAATAGAATTGATTCTAGTTGCCCCTTCCAAAAGGTAGTTTTGTATGGAGAAGAAGGGGCAAGAAACTCCACCGTTACTCTTTTAAGTCTAATGGGTATTCAAATGAGTGGACTACGAACCTAAGATCTGAAGAGGCGCTTACTGATTACTACTGCAGACTTGCAGAGCAGAGCCTGAAAATAACATAACCAGCTTCTACAGCCTTGTCAAACTATGTACAGAGGAACAAATGAGTGGATCAACTATGCTTCTGGGAGAACAGCCAGTCAGTTAGTGATAAATGCCCACATCACTCTGTTTAGGCTTCACGCTCAAAAACTGTAAACCCTTTTTCTTTTAGTCATAGTTATTTTCAGAATTATTTCAGGCAAAATGTAAATAACTGGTGTTTTTCATACCCATTTAGTACTCTTAGAAGAATCAAAGCTTACAATTGCTCAGCGACAAAAATCTGCTCTGAAACTTCGTGAGAATGATGAAAGAAAAGCAGACTCGGAGCTACTGGTTCGAATGCCGCTAGTCCGCCCTCGAACATCTCGGCGAAGATCACTCTCTACTATCAGGGAGTCTGGAGTCTTCGACACAGACTTTAGGTCAGTAATAATGCTTTGCTTTGCTTTACTCAATACCTTGCATGTCTGCCTTGTCAGTTTATGTATACGCATGTTTGACAAATAAATTATCTTTCTTTCTTTCTTTCTTTGTTTTTAAATTAAGTTTTGGTAGGTATTACTAAGCAGGGATGTTATGGAGCTCCGTAACCGTACCGAAACTATCGGATATCAGAAATAAAAATATATCCGTAACCGTATCCGTTTCACAAGTTTCGGATAGTTTCGTATAAGGGCGGAGTCTAACTAATTATTATAACATCTCTTAATAATTACTTACCTATATGGCTGATTATAATACCAAATGATAGCCTAGATTAGATAAAACCTATGTATAAATAAAACCAAATTATTACATACTATTTGTGTTTATATTTTACTTCAATCTAATATCCGTAACCGAAACTATCCGAAACTAACGGATAATCCGAAATAATTACATACCCGTAACCGTATCCGAAACCGATATAATTTTATACATATATCCGTATCCAGATCCGAAATATCATATCCATAACATCTCTATTACTAAGTACTTGAAAATCATGTAAGTAAGCATGCATAGGCTTATATTACTTACATGATTTTTACTTGTTTTTTTATAGATATCGCCCAATGAAACGTGGGGAAGACAGGGAGAAAATGAAGGAAAAACTGGCCAGCGCTATGGCATATGGGGATGACCAGGAACAACGGCCACAACTACCGCCTCCAACGATAAAAAAACCACAGGCAAAGTTGCCAACTTCCAAACAAATATGGAATGAATGTAAGCCCTTACCTATAAATCTTTTGCTCCTCAATTTAATAACAATAAACAGTAGGTGTGGAATGTTCAGCTTCTAACTGATTTAATGCAATTCCACAGCAGTATTTGAAGATAAAAAAAAAAAAAGTGCCGATGGACTTGTTTTGACTTAAAAATTCTGTGGTGTTTGAATAATTACAGTGGTCACTCAAATTCGAGAACGTACCGAATGGCTTGCTGAAATGGAGTATTTGGGTCAGGCAGGCCCACACCGAGACATTATAAAAGATCAGATTGCGGAGAGGATGCGTGCCTTGGATGCTTTGGGCGTTGATGATAGTAAGTGCTCGACACCGAAATCAGCAGCTTCTGGATTTACCTTAAGATACCGGGAACCGGAACCAATTGGTCAGAAACGTAACTCATCAGGTAGGTACTCACCTACTCTTATTTTTCTTGTAATTATTTAAATTAGCGATATGCCAAGGATATTCAAATTCACGCACGCACACGCACTATTCCCAAGCGAATTTACAAGGAATTGCGAAAATACTGAAAAAAATAAGAAAAAATGTACATACGATAGGGGTTTCAAAATGGCAGACGCAGTTTCGATGTTGTTTGATCCTAATCAACCTAGAAATATGGTATAAATTAGCTTGACACACCTACTAGGGTAAGACATGGTAATACGCCCTACTTTTTTTTAAATTGCAATAAAAAAAAAACTTACAAGATTTAATCAAACTATTTATTTTGGAAAAATATTTAGTCTTTTGCAAAAATGGCACAAGTGGTAATCTTAATAGGAACTAAGGATAAAATAATATTAATATTTTTTTTAAATCTAAGGCATTTTGTAATGTGGTCGTTGGCTAATATGACTCACTCTTATTATAAAATGCCCCAGATAAATCTTATTAAAAAAACATATATTTTTTCATATTTTTAACTTAACAATTTATTGTTATGGCAAAAACTAACGCTTAAATCTAAATTAAAATAATATGAGGTACTTAGTCAGTCTCTTTATCAAATCAGACTTTTTAAATAAATATTTTAATAAAACTTAATTTGTACCTATATCAACTTAATAGATTATTATAAAGAAAAACAAAATAATAGGTAAACTGCCATCAGTAATCAACACGATAACATAACATAACATTCGGCTTCCATTTGAGATTCAATCAGTCTATTAAGTTTTCATTTGGCAATCATCTTAAAATTAAACAATAAAAACTTACACTCTATTTTTGTTAACAGCTTCCTTTTTGGCTTTCGGTCCACAACGATTACACATTGGGTTATACACAGTGCAAAACTCATGCAACCATGTTAAACAAGACGGGCATTGAATCCAATCTTCAGTGGATTGTGTGTCATAATAATTTTCCGTGCATTCAACGCATCTGTTAACGTCGTCGTGTTCGTCTGAGATTTCTTCTTCAGAAGTATCTACCCTAACCTCGTTTTCATCATTGCTTTCAGAAGACGATGACCAGCTTACTTTTTTCTTATTCTTATTTCTAACAGGACCTTTCTTTGGCTTCTTTGTACCCCTATTTTGTTTCTTTTTTACACCATCTTTTTCATTCACTGTTTTTATTCTTTTCATGATCTTAGCCTGCTTTAATTTTCCAGCTGCTGATTTCTTTTTATCAGCAATTACTTTCCGTTTCTCTATATTTTCATCAGAAGTTAAAATGACAGCTGTTTGTGTTCTCTTAGATAATACTACTGGAAGTTTAGGCACTGGATGAATTTCATTCAAAACTTTGGATGGTTTTGCTTCAGACTCAGTAGATCCTATTTGCTTTTCAGGGGTTTGTTCAAACAAATCAATAAGATTAGACTTCGCAATAGTCAGACACGCCTCACTCTCGATACGACATTGTATCGGATACTTTTGTGGTGTTTTTGCCAATATGGTGTTCATTTGGTCAAACTCTTTTGCCACAGGGGCATCTTGTTCTGGCAATGAATGTTCAGTTACTACTTCCATCAAACTATCTTCGTAATTTGGATTAGTTAGATGTAGCCCTGAAGGACCTGGCTCGGGTTGGAACTCGGTCACAACGACAGGTGGTGATCCTAATGTCCTGGGCTCTAAATAATTTTCGACCTGCTGCGGTGATGAATGGATTGTATCAAAGGCAATTAGTTCGCTATCATCATATTCATGAAGTAATGACAGAGACTCTCTTGACGTGCCATCCTCATCATCAACTAAATTTTGGTCTCGCAGCGAATCAGATAATGAAAAATAGTGATCGGGAATGGCACTCGGATCAAAAGGATAAATTCCACATGATTTTAAAGCTGACACACCGTTGGAAACAGTGGCAGCTTTGCCCCAAGCTCGTCCGATTAACTTAGACACGTAGCGTGTCAACTTCTTCTCTTTGTTCCTGACCATCCAAGTCTTCGCTTCCTGGGCAAAGTACACCTTCAATGGCCTAAAAAAGGCTCTATCAAGAGGCTGCAGAGCATGCGTAGTGTGACTTGGTAGGCACAAAAGAATAACATCATTTTCTTTAGCCACTTCCAGTAGGCGAATGTTGTTACTGTGCGAGCTGTGACCATCTAATATTAACAATGTTTTTCGAGGACTCTTGTGACGCAGAAACACTTCTTCAAACCATCGCATGAAGAGATCTGTATTTATATAAGAAGACTTTTTGTTCATGAAAACCTGTGATCCTGGAGAAAGACCTTCGGAAAATTGCGGTTTGCTGTAAGTACCCTTATAGATTAAAACGGGGAAGGAAGTTACCTTGAGCACTACAACAAGCAATCACCGTTACGTTTTCACCCTTTTCAGAGCTAGTGAGCGTGTAGACATCTTTGGCTCCCTTTGTGGCAATTACTCTTCCTGGCTTGTTGTTCACCTGTATGCCGGACTCGTCCATGTTGAAAATATCTTCGGGGTGATTTGAAAAATCATTTTCTTCATAGATTTTGGCTAGTAAATCAAAAAAATCCTGTACATCTTTTCTATTAACTCCATAAGCTCGAGCAAGTGACAAGCCTTCCGATTTTCTTTGGCTTAATTCTGAGTTGCGAGCCATGAATCCCGAAAACCATACATTTCCAGCTGATTCTGAGCTTGCTGAAAATGGGTTTTTAATATTAAGTTTCTTAGCTATTTGAAATGCCATTTCTTTTACATCTTTTCTGTCAAGGGCAAATCCAACTTTTTCCAATTTCTTTATATGGGCAACCAGTTTTTTTTCATATTCTACAGAAAATACTGGTTTGCGTCCTAGAGGGCCCTTTGATTTTCCTGATAAAATGTGTCTTCTTAGAGTTCGAGACGGTATGCCAAAGTTTCTGGATGCCTCATTAACACCCATTACTTTGCTTAGGACACTACGCATGGCTTTGTCTAAGTCATCCGCACTCCAAGATGCTCGTAGTGTTGTTTTCATACTTCCGAGAAATTATCTGTAATAACAACACGCAAAAAGGCAATTTAACACAGTTAAAATATTGGGGCGTTTTAAACAACTAGCTTAGGGGCTTATTGTCAAATTCGATTTTCAATATAAAGACCCCACTGAGATAAAAACACAAGATTCAAGGTTATAACGTTCGACGAAATAAAAAGAGAAAGGTAATTTTATCTTTTTTACGATAGTGTGGCTCATTTTAACACAAAATATAAAAGTATCAATATAAATGAATTTCTTGGAAACTCACGACAAATTGTTTCACGCCAATAAAATCAGATATTCCAATATTTTTTAAACGGACATCGCAAACTACGTGCACACGTCGGCCATGTTGTCCGGCTACTAGTGGTTCCCCGCGCATATAGTTACGAGCGGCGTGTCTTTGTTAGTGTGAGTGCTTGAGTGGTGGGGCGTTTTGTCACATAGGGCGTATTACCAAGTTCTACCCTATAGTCACCCAGACTGAAATAAAGCCTTGAACAACAAAAAAAACAAGTTGGTGAAAGCTCATCCGTAAAATCACGACACCTATGGTGTACTATACGCCTCTGCTCATCCCTTCGTTGTATATAGGAGTGAAATTGAAATTATTTATCATTAATCAATTACATAGGTACCTACATCATACATAGCAATTTATACATAGTGGGGTGCTTTTTGTGTTTTCCATTACCAACATAACATCACGCCATGTCTTACATATAATTATGTATTACATATTCCACAAAAGTTTGGGCACTATTTGCAGAGGTGTTTGCCATCAACCGGGCATAAACCCATATCATGAAATTCTACCTACGCCTACTACTAGCGACCCGCCCCGGTTTCGCACGGGTGGGTACTTTTAGATGTGAACACGGTATTCTACTCACGACACGTTGTGCTTGTGTACAAGTTCTGAGCAGAAACCTAACAAAAAATACAAGGCTTACATGAATTCAATATAGTATTTCATTAGTATTATTAAGTAATTCTTTTTGTATATTTATCTTCTATCTATTTCTATTCTACAATAATAAAACTGAAGAGTTTGTTTGTTTGAATGTGCTAATCTCTGGAACTCTACCAGTCGGATTTGTTTTTTATTTGCATTTGTAAACCCAGTTCTTAATGTGGGCTTTAGGCCCTCATTAAGAACTGGAATCACGCTAGGAGCCTCAGAGGTCGAGCAAAAAGAAAAAAAGCCAGAAAGAAGGCTAAGTGAAAATGAAGTAATAGCACGGCCAGGCGATGCGATGCGACAGGGTGGGTCGGGGCAACCAGAAATTTCCTGCGGACGAAGCCGCGCACAGAAAATAGTATTTACATTTTATAGCCTATGACCATCTGGAATAATGTACCTTTCAAATTGAGAAATAATTTTTCTAATAGGAGCTGTGGTTCCAGAGATTACCCGCCACAATACACAAACTGACAAAATTCGCTATAGATTAATGTCCATCTTAAATAGTTTCAGTGCCATCGAGTAGATCAGACAAAGGTGAGAAACGAAGTGCCCGGAATACAGTTAGAGGTCGGAACAAGGAAGAAAACGTATCGTCCTACTCTCAGTTGTCGCCGTTACAATACTCTCCTAGACGTCGGCAATGACCATTCAATGAAACATCTCAAGAGGTCGACTATTTATTTTCTTTTTATTATTTTCGGCGTTTGTTTGTGTAGCAAGCACATCGAGGAAACGCGGACACGTCACAGTCGTCAGTCATATTTTATTAATGTCCCTCGGGAATCATCACATTTCCGAATACAAACGAATGCTAATTTCCATGTCCATCAATTATTATCGTGTATATTAATTTGAATTCAGAACTAAATACTTTATTGTTGTTTTGTTTGACGTAACAACACAATAAAATACTTAGTTCTGAATTCAAATTTGTATTCAGAAATGCGATGATTCCCGAGGGACGTTATGAAAATAGTTGTACTGTATTCCTATTTTTGGCGGAATTATATTAATTTTAGAAGAAAAATAAAGAATACTCCAATAAACAAAACAGGGACATGGCACTGGATATAAGTAAATTATATCGTAAAAAAAAAAATTGGGTCTCCTTAAACAGGGAGAAAACCGGAAAACGTAATACCTAATATGGAATGAGCGCGCCAACGGCCAAGTGATTGCGTTTCCTCTTACTGCTTCTACACACTATGCTGGCGGCACGGCTACTGGAGATCGCGCCCGCCGCCGAAGGCCAGACAGTACTGTACCAACTAGCATAGTGTGTAGAAGCCTGTACCTATCTATCTAAATCACAAAGCTTTGTTGAACAATACTAACTTTTTAGATTCTTTGTTACTCAATTCAGTTTTTATTTTGTCGTATAACATAGAATTGATTAATATCTTGTAGGCCTGACAGCGTCACGATAAGACAGGACAGTCAGGGGCAAAAATATGTTGTATAGACTTAGGCCCACTTGCACTGAGAGTTTAAAACATAATTCTGTTTCTGTCAAATGTTTGCAGATGACAGAGATAGAGATGATGTTTAAAATTCGTTTAACTCTAAACGTGTTTAGGATTGGCGGTGCAAATATTATGTGTTGTATAATATATAATAGTATGTCTTGGCAGATCTGTACTATAGGTTTACTAACTCACAATTATTTCAATTGAAAGTGAGTTTCGTAGGAAAGGCCCCCTGCAATTCGGTAAATGTATAGTTATTGCCCTTGACTATACATATATTATGCTCATATGGGAAGGGCAGTTTGTTATATTGAGCTAATATTCATGTGGAATGTACCCTACCAAACTTTGTCTGCGGTTATATCTGAAAAGCTGTCAGTAGTGTGAAATGTCTCAATACAAAAAGAGTTGTAAACTTTAGTCCAAGCTCAAAACTATGAGCCAGCTTTTGAAGAGAAACTTCGTAGGCGGATATTCGATACACGAGAATTGAAGTGAAATTTCAAGGACACGTTTAGGCACATTTCGTTACATAAGAGAGAAGAAACATAGAACTCTGTCTCTTACACTAAATCTCTCTTCTAAATTCACTTCTACCACACGCACAGTTTTTTATATTTTGAACATTATTCCGACAATGTTAAAGTTCTCAATACATTTTTTTTTTTTATATAGAGTTCTTTAACGTCATGCTCCCCAGACACCCAATGATATATCTTTCTGTTTATAAATTCATATCACAATTGTACGAAATGCTTACCGAATTAGTACATACTTAAAAGTACCTACCTTCTGAATTAGGTATGGCATGCCGTAGAGCATCTCCCTAGCAACCACAAGTAAAATTTTAATAAATTTTTCGTAGACACTTATTAGGCAAACAAGTGGTTGATAAAAGAATACCTCTTATTTTTACCACTGGATGTGCTAGCTACTTATAACTTTTATTTTAAATCTCGATTATAAGCGCCTGAGAAAAATAAATAGCAAAGTGTATTTCAATCATTCGGTACCTACACATTGCGTACTATTGTGATATGAATTTATAAACAGCAAAATAGATGATGGGGGGGTGTGTGGGGAACTGGGGAGCATGACGAGAACTTTAACATAGTCGTAGTACAAGTTTACGTCAATCAGAATAAAGTTCAAAATACAACTGGCTCAAAGGTTTTCTTGAACTAAAATTAGAACTTTTTGTTTGCGTGTATTTGTCCACTTATTATAATAAAACTTTAAAACATTTGTAATAATATTAGTATTTTTATTTCAAATAACTTACCTTTTTTTAGAATTTCGTTGAAATGGGAATTTTTACTAGATCATGCATGTTACTTAATATCAGAGATTGCATCTATCAGTTTATTTGGGTATGTGAGTTGGATTCTTATTGTACACCCCATGGCCCTTGGGTATAATACACAAACATATTATTTTTATAATAACAACATATTTATTTTTTAGTCTTACAACTTTTTTTTTATAATCTTGTTATACCGTCAAACAGGGTGAATAGGGATGCAGGGGTACATTGGAACGAAACTTTAAAAGGGATTTTAACATTGAAATAATATAATTTGTTGCCAGCACTTAATCGTTAATTATAATAAAGTTAACGCATTAGAGCCCTTTTTGGCAACAAAGTATATTATTTCAATGTTAAAATCCCTTTTAAAGTTTAGTTCCGATTCACCACCACATTCACCCCGTTTGACGGTACTCATAGTCAAAAAAATTACAGCCCAAAACTAGACAAGCCTGTATCTTGAGTAAATTAAACTAAGATACTCTATACACACACTATATTTCATTTGAGATCCCTATGTGTTACATACTAACATAGTACCAAATAATGAAGTGCTTAATAAAAAAAGTGTGTTGACTCTTTGTTTTCTATTTTACATACAAACCTTACCAAATTGATATGTGGCAGCATAGCATTAGGCCACATCCATCTTGATGGAAGGATTCTGTGAGGAATGATATGAAAGAGAAGAGAGTGAATGATAGTAGACGGTTGACAGGGGAGAATGGAAGCAGTAAACGTGTTGTGCTGAAGCGACCCCAAGTAACATGGGGCAAGGGCGGGAAGATCTGATTATGACATATCAGCCTTGATTATACTCTAATTACTAGTTATGGAGTGGCACGGGTTGAGTCATGGTTGGGTAACTAGTTAGAACACTGTGGATCAAAATATTTTTACAGCACTAGAAAGAGATTACATTAATTACTATCATCAATAATCATTACTGTCTTAGAAATTTTCGACTTTGATTCATTTAAAGCACTACTAGACTTCCGCTTTTTTGTTTTACATCCTTCATCAGGTTTTTCAATTGTTGTGATTGGTTGATAATCATTGGGAGGAGGTGCTTGAAGTTCAAAGGATGAATATCTCCTTATTGGCATATTTAGTATAAAGCTGTCATCATCAAATGCATCCATATTTGGGCCAATCTTTATATAACTTATAGTAGAATATGCAGTAAAGTGAAAATCTTCTATTAAATAATTTCCAACTAATAAATATGAAATCACATCTTCACCTAAAACTCTTGAAAAGTTAGGCTCTTTTCCTTTATGTCTCAGGTTTACTGGCCCTTTCAGAAACCATCCATCAAGTAACTTCTGAGCTGTCAGTTTAACATCTTGCTTTTCAGCATTCTCAATAATACCAGCTAATGTTTTACAGTGAGGCTTAAGATTAACTTCTTTAACGTTTGAATGAGGATGGTAACACACATCACACATTTTGTTACAATCTGCATCACCCCAAGTTTCATCAAAATGCTCAGCTATTAGGAGCCTCCTACACGATGTGCCATTGAGGCAGTACTTCACCATACCATATAGATGTTCTAGACTCCCTACAGAAGAGAACACCATAGTACTGACTTTGAAAACATCTTGCATTCTGTACATAGTAACACATTCCGCTCTGAGGCCGTCGCGACCTGCCCGGCCGCTCTCCTGATAGTAGTTTTCCATAGACTTACTAATTGTGTGATGTATAACAAACCTAACATCAGGTTTGTCAATTCCCATACCAAAGGCTACAGTGGCTACAATGGCTTGGTAGCGCTTCTCATGCCATTTCAAATGAACTTGTGATCGGGTACTAGCATCTAAGTTTGCATGATAGCATCCTACTCTCAATCCTCTTCTACGCAAACCTTCAGAAATGTCTTCAGAATCCTTAATACTGTTTGTGTATATTATTCCACTTTCACCTTTATATCTTCCCTTCAACAATTTCTCAAGAATAGTTACACACTCTTCCTGTGATGTTGGTTTCTCCAGTATTTTATAAAATAAATTTGGTCTGTTAAAGGTAGATTTGATAACTAAACAACCAGAAATATTAAGAATTTTCTGTACATCAGTTAAAACACTAGCTGTGGCAGTGGCTGTCAGCCCTAAGAGAGGCACATTTGGAAACATGTTAGACAAAATACCCAAATACTTGTAGTCAGGTCTGAAGTCATGGCCCCACTGGGAACAGCAATGTACTTCATCTATAGCTATCCTTTGCAATCTACCATCTGCATAACATTTTTGTAAATTTGACATAAATCTTTTGCTTTTAGCAAACCTTTCTGGTGTAACATAGAGCAACTTGATCTGTGTCTTGTTATCTTTCAGTAAGTTTAAAGCTGCTGAAGTTTCTTCTTTGGAGCTAGAGCTTGTGATCAACTTAGCTGGTATATTTCTATTAGTTAGTGACCTTACTTGATCTTCCATTAATGATATAAGGGGTGAGACAACAACAGTTAGGCCAGGTTTTACTAACGCTGGCAACTGGTAACATAAGCTTTTCCCCGCGCCAGTCGGCATCACTACAATGGCATGTTGCCCTGACAGAGTAGAATTAATTGCGCCAAGCTGTTTAGGTCTAAAGCTTTCAATGTGGAACACATTTTTCAACGTAGTTACTACATCTTCAGACCACTCGTAAGTGGTGCCCGCCCAATCTACACTGGCTAAAGTATCTGTTTTCAGTTTGTTTATAGAATTCTTCAATGATGCTTTCTTCTCGTGCAGCTCACATTGGAGTTTCTTCCATTTCGATAACTCTGCGTCAACTTTAGATATTTCCTTAGCGACACTTTTTAGTTCTTTTTCAAGGTCTTCTATAGTTTTCATTTTTATTACAGCATGAGAAATCTAATAATTCTTTTTTTACGTAAAAGTTCACTACAAAATAATCAAACGCCTGTCGGGTTGTTTACAGTACCTCTCTGTCACAGAATACCTTCTTTCTGTCAGATAACTGTCAAATGAGTACGCTCTGACTAGAGATGAGTCGTACTAGGTAAATTTTGTACTAGGTGCACCTAGTCCAATTCCGTACAAATACTCGATCCAAATACCTGTTCTACCTAGTCCACGAAGTACGCAGACTTTAAAGTAAGCTTAGTCTTTGCGTACCACCGGTACGTGTAGGTACACGGTACCTACTACTTACGCAGTGATGAATTGTAATCTTTCCTTCATACTTTGCACAGGCTTAGGACTGTTAACGTAAAGATATAACTACATTGTAAATTGTTGGCGTATTTAAAAGAATTTAAATATGTTTTTTCAGTTTTTTTTTAAAGTTTTTTGATTCTCTTTGTTTTTTTTTTATCTACAATCATTGTTTTTGTTTTATATACACGAAGAAATCAATCTTAAGAATTTTGATTTAAGAACATTAATTGTTGGACTTTTCGTGTCCCCAGCCTCGTTCTCCTATCATTTAGTAATAATCCGCAGGAGGAAAATAATCTTTACTACTGATCGCACCAAGTTACTGAATGGCCATTGTTCACCTTTAGGTTGTTGAACTATTCCAGCAGGTTAACTACTGGATGGTGATTGCGCCTGGTCAGATGGTGCCGGTTGCTGGTTAATCTGGGCTACTATCACTGGAGCTGGATCGTTTCTTCTAACTAAACCTACGAATGGATGTATACGTTTTATCTGCTTTGTCAGGTTTGATACAGAACTTTTAAAACTCAGCGAATGTTACACTCAGCCATTTGTTGGCCTTTGTCCGTAAAATGATCCCAAGCGACGCTACTTCCTTTGGGAGCCATTTTTTAACACAATAAACACTTTATTGTCTTAATAAAAAATAAAATCTAAAATTCTACCACAATAAACTTCGAAACAAAAACCGATTGAAAAATAAGTCCGATACGCATATCCGATTGCGACGTCCAGTAGGTATCAGTACGGCGAGTCCGCGTCCACCGAGATCACATTCGCATGAGTCCGTACACACACAGAACATATATACCCTGTACTTGATTCTCGACTGCATTGCATCTCAGTATAAAGTCTTCATTCGCATCGAGTATTTACAAGTACCTAGTGTACAAAATAGGCAAACACTAGTGCGCGTCGCGTTACTTTTATGACCATTGAAATATGATTCAAATTCAAATGACTGACATACAAATAATTTAGTAGACAAACATGAGCGAGCGGCAAAGTAGACTTGCTATCTCGCTTCTCCACGCCGGTACTTCGACTCGAGCAGGCCACGAGGGGGGCGCGGGGGCGCTGGATGCCGTGTCGTGCGTGCGCCGCGTAGGCACTTTCAGTATAGTATAAAGTATTCTGTGGTAGGCACAGTGAGACTAGATATAGAGACTAGGTGGATCGAGTATTTTTAAAATTGGAATAGGTGCAACCTAGTCTCATTAAATACCTAGTCTCTGGATCTGTTCTAGTATATACGCTTCATCTCTAGCTCTGACACTTTTCTGTTCGTACTGATACCACAAGGCTTGTTCATTTTTTGTTCAAAACTTTCAGCAACTTAATGTACAGTCAGTCTCTTAGTGACACAATATGCCAATACAAATCTATTGCCATGTTGTGTTTAATGTAAAAGACTTGTCTTTTAAGCTCGTGGAATCACCAGCATAAAAGACAAATCTTTTACATTTCAAGCAATATGATTATGGAATGCCTTCACAGACTACTTAAAGATACTACTTATAATGCCTAGCCCGTGTCAATAAGGCGTACTCAATCTTAGTCTACTTTTAAAATAATGATAAATAAAACACTTCCTCTCTCCATAAACATTATCATAATATTTAAAGTTCTTTGCTCTTGTTTCATGATTATTATTGTAAGAGTATAATATGGAAATGTATATATATGCTATAGGTACCTATGTTATTGTGTACATAAATGGTACACAACGGACTACCTACAATATCGTCTCATTCTCTCGTCAATACATCCAAAAGTTTTCTTTTAAATATTGCTTCTAGCGATAACGCCGCAAATTGTGTCAGCCTATGTGAAATTTGTACATTTATGGGTGCCGCAGCGGGATGCGAAAAAATGCGGCGGAATGCAAAGGCATGCGCTGGTATATGTCGGAGTCCGCGAGCATACGATCGCGGGGGAGAGACAGTGCAAGCGGAATGTCACAGGATGCTACCGCCATGCTGCAGCATCCCGCGGCATCAGTGTGTGCAGGCCGGCGGCAAATCCGCCTCGATGCCGTCTCCCGACGTCTCTCGGTGTGCAGTGGCCTTATTTGGTCTGGAAGAGTCTTTTAATTCTTATACGAAAATGCATCGATTGGCTTCATAAAAATGTGAGAAATGACGTTTTGATGTGAAACATCTATAGCCGCGGGTAAAACCGATTGTGAGCGTGGCGACGCATGCCATGGCGACGCGTCGACAAAATAATTTCGATGTTTCACATCTGCCAAGCGTCTCGTGACGGCTCAATATTCCTAGCTGACTGTACCATTTTTCCAAAATCTGTAGATGCAGTTAGTAATTAATTGAAGAGTTAAGGACAGACTCGTATGAACGTTTTGCTGTAGCTATTCTTACTGCCTCGTCTAAAAAATCCACCCAGTAAAAGTGCTAGGTAGACAACATTGTCTATCTCCACTGTATAATCCGCTTTTACTGGATGGATTTTCAATCGTGGTTTTTTTTTTTTGTCTCAATTGACTCGCTGCGTACCTATATGTGTTTATAGATTCAAAAACAAAATCAATCAAAATTTCAAAATCCAATGTCCACACACAGATTTTGAAATCGCTAGCGACATAATATCTGCTGTTAAAAGGCTTTTTATTCGGGCTTACCAGACCGATTTACTGTTTTGTCGAGATTCTGCGGCCTATTAATAGCAGCGCCGGTGCCATAAAAAAATTGAGCCGTCACGGGACGCCTGGCAGATGTGAAACATACCATCGTGTAGCGTGTCGACGCGTCGCCACGGCATGCGTCGCCATGCCAACAATCGGTTTTACCCGCGGCTATAGATGTTTCACATCAAAAGCTAATCCAAATGTAAATAAGGTGCTGAAGCAAGACCAAGACAAGACTGGTACCTCAGAATAAAATGTTCCGTGCAGCTTTCCAAGCGGAGAGATCATATAAATGTACTCTAGGAGCTCGGTAATAATCTCAACCACTTTAATTCAATTCATCTTAGAGATTTATTGGAGACTTCCTTCTGACTCCGGAAATCTTCCTTATTTAAATCGACGCAGTGTACGAGAGCGCACGTAGTGGGCGCAAATGAACTTAGTGTACAATTATAAAAATTTTGTTGATACTAATGTTTCTACTCCTTTCATAAGCTATGTGGTACTACGATGGTAGAGCATAAATTATTTTCTCAGTAAACAATGTGGTTAAAAGTTCTAACTATTGTAACTATGTGAGTAACATTGTTTGATATGATAATTATTTGTATATTGTTTGTGTTCAAATATTTAATTTAACGCATCTATTTGTATTATCCTTTTATTGTTAACCGTTGAAACAATGATAATATAAGTAAAACGAGGTAGATAGGTTATACACGCTCCGCAAGTGGCACGTCAAAACTTGGCTGATTGTCCAAGTTTTCTTCGTCGTGTCTCTTTTTCGCTCCTGATAATTACGACATGCCGTCCTACTACCACGTCTCATCTAGTGCCGGTCACTCACATTCACACGAATACGCGAACCCGCAAGTGTAGGACGACATTCGCAAATTAATTTTCTGCCTACCCCCATGGGAAGAAGGCGTGAGTTTATGTATGTCTATGTGTATTATCATGGCGTTGAAAGTATTGTTTTGTGAACGTAGCTGCGTAGGTACAATCATGGTACCTATAATAATATACTTCGGGTACAATCAAGTGTTTTGATGATGACTTGAGTGAGTAGGTACAGTCAGTAGGCAATACTGCGATCACACAGACATGGCTCAGATAGCAGAGTATTTATAATCCTGCATAAAATGTTTTTCTTATAATTGATAAAAAATTAAGTCTTTCAACAATTACCGACTCAAGTAAACTGGCGACATGAGGGTATACTAAACAATTACATACATGGCATACTGTGAGAGACAGAAATAGAGAGAGAGGGTTATGTCTTTCTTCTCTCTCATGTAACGAAATTGTGAAGCTGAAATAATGAGTCCTTGAACTTTCACTCTCAAATCTCGTCCAATCATATTATCAAATCGCCGCCTAAGAAGGTTGACTTTAAAAATATCTTATTTTTTCTCCGTCAGCTTGTTTTCCAGTAGCGCTGAAGTTGCGGTCCTCATACTCGCTAGAGGAGGCTCGAAGGGCGTGCGTCTTAAAAATCTGCAAAAAGTGGGCGGTACGAGTTTATTGAGTCGTACAATACGCACAGCTAAGGCTGCTGGCTTCTATGACATAACCGTGTCCACTGATAATCCATTCATAGCGTTTGAAAGCATTAAAGGTTTGTAGCATGACCCTGCGTCTTAGCAGAAAGCGATCGTCGCGTTTCTGTTTACCGAGCAAAAAGTGATCTAAAAACGCGACGGACGGTCGCGTAGTCGCGCGACGATCTCTTTCTGTTAGCAGCCTGAGACCATATCCTAATAGAAAGCAGACGTCGCGAAAACGGGATCGTCGCGATCATTGTCTGGGCTCGCCAAACACTTTCTATGAGGCAGCGCTTCAAGTTTACGTTTAAATGGCATAATTATTTTTAATTGACTAGATTTTGGCATGAATTTTTTTTGATTGTTTTAGATAATGTTACCGTTTTTCATCGAAGTTTTGTAACCGCCACTGATGGGGCACCTTCGATATGGGGAGCGCTCGAATTTTTGGCATCTCGACCAAAAGTGACGATTCTAATATTGATCCAAGTTACTTCACCATTTACACTACCAACACAGCTAAGAAACGCTTTAAAAAAAATTGCTCGTCCTGTTCCGTTCGATTGTGTGTTTTCTGTGACAAGGTAATTATAGTCTCTAGTCTCCTCCCTCGGTCACTCATCAAGAAAGACATCATGCATGACACGTTTACTCAGTACTCACATGTGAACAAATACGCAAAAAAATAAAAGTGTACGGGAGTATCATTCTTATAAATACCTACTTTTGCTAGGATGCAGGGGCATAGCTACCGCCGTGTCAGCTGTATCAATGATACGGGGCCTCCAAGCTACAGGGGCCCCAGACGCGACGTGAAAATTTGTAAAATATTATCCGTAATTCCTATTGATAAGAGGCCAGCAATGCATGAGTACATAATGAAAAAAATCTAATTAATGATATTTGTTTGTGGCTTCAAACTCAAAGCATTTATTTCAATTAAACCATTTACATTTGAATTGTCAAAGGGTCGGTCAGTCAGAAAGATGAAGCTACCTAGTTAGTTGCCCATGCCAAAGCGTAGTAGGGTGTCTATGGAGAATAACGGGCAAGAAACTCACCACAATAGCTTTACTTTCAAAGTTAGTGTGCTATTTTGTAAATAAACAATACCTAGTAGGTATTGTATTTTGAAGCTTCGATGTAGTCGGGTAAAAACGGCCCCCAACAAATTTCGATACAGGGTTTCGAACTAGAACCCCGTTTAGAACTAGCTACGCCACTGCTAGGATGGGTGATTTGTCGAAGCGCTGCATAAATAATATTTGCAAATCTATGCGCGTATTTAGGTGACTGGTAAAATACTTTTAAACTAATAAAACGACTTAGGAGTTACAAGCTTCGTTGGCAGCTTTTGAATGGAAAATTCTATCCAGCGAACTTTCAAGTTGATGGTCGAGTTCGCAGGCAAGATTGGAACGGAGAGTTTTTGGAAACTGGAGCATTTTATATAACGAGGAGAAGGCTTTTGGAAAAGGGAAAATTTCAAAATTACAAGTATGTAACAAAACGCAAAACTGGAATCATTCATGCTTCCAATAATCCCCATCTGTTATTTTTGTCATAATCTAGGTCACGCTTTAACATTTTATTAGGCCATACTATTTTTTATTTATTCTTCCATCCAAAGGTTGCACGCACTCATGACGGCCACTTTTTTCTCTATGGCAATTAGTAGTGATGCTGTCAGCTGTTATCAGCTGGTTCCACAGGAGTTGCACAGGTTGCACTACACACTGACACTGGCTGACGAATAATAAATGGATATCATGACTGACACTGACACTTGCTGACACTTGAGTTAGTTCTTACGTGTGTTCTTACATTTTACAAAAGTATTATTTTTCATTTAATTAATATGTATACACAATTACACACTAATACGAAAACACTATTTCAGTTGTACTATACAAGAAGTTAGTGCCACAGAAAGTTTAGAGGTCGATACACTGGAAGATCTGCACCTTGCCAATACATTACTTAACGCTAACTTGGTTGTTTGAAAGTGTATTTATTCGTCAGATATATAAATCCATGGTAAGTATTCGTAAACAAACTGAGTTGTAACTAAATGTAGATTACAATAAACATAAAGTACTTCTTAGTTAACGTCCAGTTAGATAAGTCCAACTTCGAGAAAGAGGTCAATCGTCGATTCCGACACGGCTGGGCAGCGTCCGGGAAGCTACGCGCAATATCTTCTCGTCCCATATACCGCTGTCTCAAAACGAGAGTATTTGACCAGTGCGTGTTGCCAGGGATGACCTATGGCACAAAATCTTGGTTGCTCACAATGGAAGGCTAAAAGTCACCTAAAGGGTAATTGAGAGAGCTATGCTTGGAATTTTCCTACGTGATCGATTCAGACATGAAGAGATCCACAGGAGAACCAAGGTAAACGACATTGCCCCAAGAATTGCTAAACTAGTGGCAGTGGGCAGGGCACATTGCTCGAAGAATGGATAGCCGATGGGGCCGAAAGGTTCTGGAGTGGCGACTGCGTACCGAAAGATGCAGTGTCGGAAGGCCTCCCACAAGGTGGGCCAAGGGCCTTGTGAAGGCCGCAGGGATCTGCTGATTGTGGGGAGTACAGAACTGGTCTATGTGGCGGTGCTTGGGGGAGGCCTATGTTCAGCAGAGGACGTCTTTCAGCTGAAATGATGATGACTTGGTTAACTCAGGGAATCAAGGAAAGTGAGAAGAGTTAGAAGTTAAAAAGTTCGCTGCATCCGGAATTGATAACAAAAGGCATATTCTGGATGTAGTGAGTCATGATTTACGCTGACCAATAAATACGCCCCGTCTGATGTTGTACTTCCGACCTTGTACAATCTGTCATTTAACTCATGTAGTGATTATTTAACATTGTAAATGTGAACCCAAGCTAACTTCTGTAATATAAAATTTATGCATGCATGCATGGCCCCCAGTTATATTGTTAAAACAAAATTTTCAGTTTTTAATAACTTGTATTAAAGCTTATAGTTGCATTACCTACATTAAAATATTAAATTCCAGTTGTATGATGTCAACTGAGACAGTGACGTTTGAAGACTTGGAAGCTACAGATGTCATTAGCGTGGAGCTTGTGCCAGAACGTAAAGGTCTCATATTGAAGCACTGCGAGTACTACGTTAGCTCAAGAAGACATGGCACAACAGTTTCAAGGAGATACAATGATTTTGTGCAGCTATATGATGTCTTATATGCCAAATACCCTTATCGGTATGTTTCTATTATTACTTTTTTTGGTTTGTTCCCAAATTTATAGCATATTTTGGGATCAAGTCCTTTTTTTAGCATATTTTCTGATTATTTTGCTCCTTTTAAATCAAGGAAAATATTAAGTATGTGCCGAACGAACCAGTTATATATTTTTAGCCGACTGTATCATAGTACCGTCGGCACGAAAAGAAGAGGGCTCGACTGCGGGACAGCAAAGACAGGGTTATCTGTTTATATATTAGAAGTCATTTGCCTGATGGGATTTCGCATCGGCATAAATTGCGAATTTCCAGACAAACTTTCACATAGAGGATTCTTTTTAATCCCTTTAGGGGGATAATTTTCAAAAACCGTTCCTTAGTGCACATAAGGAACTCTTGTACAAAATTGTATGCTAGACTCAGAGCTGTGCATTGTCTGTCAGTGAGTAAATAGTTTTTTTTTCACAAAGTGCAATTATGAGATTTTGCATAAATTCTAAAAGAAGGAAATACAACCAACATCTTCAAAAAATGAGGAGGTCATACATACCTGCTAGTCATGTACTTACATCTAATAAACACCTAATTAGGTGGTTATTAGGTGTATTAATATAAAAAAATCAACCTAGCGCGTAATCAGCCATAGAAATTTCGTCAATGGCTGTTTTTTTTTCATTCATTCATCCAGACGAAAGAACTCCACTTCGATCGTTTCTATAGTTCCCGGGTGATTGCGATTGATGCTAGGCTGATTTTTGTGATAATTTTTTACAAAATCAACATAACAATTCCAGCGCGATATGCCGCTTGCCACCAAAGCGCGTGGTGGTCGGTGGTGGCAGCTCCCGGTTCCTCTTGCGTCGACGCGCCGCCCTCCAGCGCTGGCTGACCCTGGTCGCGCGACATCCAGTCCTGGCGCACGACGCTGATCTCAGAATCTTCCTGTGTGAGACCACCATACGACTTGACAAGCCGAAGCATGATGAATTTGTTCTTGCTGGCACACAAGAAGAAAGACCGGTAAGAAACGAAGAAAAGTTCTTCAACAAAAAAATAATTGTAATTTTTTTACCTGCTGAATGAGTTTACATCAATAATGATAGTACCTATAGTCAGTCTTTACAACTATGGTGGGCAATGGTGGGACTCGTCTTCATGACTTAGACTTTAACTCTCAGCTTTACCTAAATAAAGCGCTAAATTAACTTCGAACATTTAAAGTTGACGGTACGGATTGGATATCATTCAATTAAATAATGGACCAGAAACACAATTAAATATAATGTTATTTAATATTCCAAGCATACAAACTTAGGATAACATTGTGCCGTGAGTACCATAATTATTATAATAAAATTTGGTAGGTATTATAAGTTATAATTTATAACTGATAGTACTGATACCTGATACTGATAATGCAGACAGGACGGGCGAACATTTTATAAATTTATCTCATAATTGGCGCGTGTCCTGATACTGTAGTGTTTTTTTGTGGGGCGTAGAACAGTCAGGAAAGGAGTGTGGTGTGGTGGTAACTACATCGCCACTTGCGAACTACACATCACTTACGTCACGCAAAATCCTGCATCGCGCAAGCAGAGCTTACCGCGCAACTAGCATATATACAATACAACAGTCGGGCAGTTGCCCACGAGACACAACACCCGTCTGGTCGGAAGATCCGCCATTATCTATGGAGGAAGAGTGAACTTTACACCCTGCCTTTCATATCTCTACAGGGTTAAATTAAATTAGCTAGCGAAACTGCTGGCGTGATTGGTATCGATATCTAAACACGATAAAGTAAAAATTATTTGATGTTGTTGTTTTTAGGGGTCAACGACCGCTAGTACTGTTGTTACTTGAAGTGTGAGTTGAGAAAATATGTTTTATCGTATTTAGAATGTTTAGATATCGATAACAGTTACGTCTGTGAAGTTTACATAAACTAAACTGATTTTTTAAACTGGTATTTCAAATGAACGGTCGATAACCCACAAATTTTTTTTTTTTTTTTTTTTTTAGTTTTCCGTACCGTAAGGGTAAAAACGGGACCCTATTACTAATACTTCCGTCTGTCCGTCCGTCTGTCTGTCACCAGGCTGTATCTCAAGAACCGCGATAGCTAGACAGTTGAAATTTTCACAAATTATGTATTTCTGTTGCCACTATAACAAAAAATACTAATAAAAAACTTTTTTACAAAAAAAAACAAACAACCGAATTCATAAAAAAAACACTACAAAGTGAAAAATAGCTTTAATTTCGTAAGTCGGTGTCTTTGCATCTGTATTTTAGTTTTTTGCCACCGACTTCCGAAATTAAAGTTATTTTTCACTTTGTAGTGTTTTTTTATGAAGTCGGTTGTTTTTTTTTTTTGTACAAAAGTTTTTTATTTTTCACTTTTTAGTGTGTCAGCTATTAATTTATCTAAGTTACAATAGCCTAATGTCAACTACTCATCACCTTTTACAAAATATTCCTTTTTCCGATGCAGGGACGTTAATTGTTGAGGAGTTCTCCTGGTAAGAACCAAAAGAACTGGAGCTGATGGTAAAGCCACCATCAGCACCATTTCACCATATTCATTGTGACGAGCATAAATTGCTTAGTAACCATATTAGAGTAATCGAATCGTAACCCGTGAAATACTTATAATTGAGTAGTTCCGGTGGCCTCTGGTCTTCATCATCAGTTCCACTTCACCGAATGGTGCTTTCCGAGAGCAAATGCACGAGTTACTATAAAAAATACCCAAATCGCTATAGGCGTGCTTGTAAAATTTGAAGATTTCCCTCGATTTCCATGGGATCCCTTCATCAGATTCTGACTTGGTGACAATGGGACCACCTCGAGAGTATACCCTTTCAAACAAAAAAAGAATTTTGCAATTCCGTCTATACCTATATGACGGAGTTATGCCCGAACATACATAAAAAAAAAAACATCCGAATTGATAACCTGCTCCTTTTTAAAAAGTCGGTTAAAAACAAAAAAAAACGAGATATTTTTGCCGTTTTTTTTTAGATAATGGTACGGAACCCTTCGTGCGCGAGTCCCACTCGCACTTGGCCGGTTTTTTTATCATGTTTAGTTATCGACACCCATCACGTCTGCGGTGTTTCGCTAGCTAATTTAATTTGACCCTGTATAAGAGTTCGGTATACAGGCAAAAGTATTTATCTTTCTATTTCACTGTATACAGACAGACGTCAGACAACTAACTTGCAGTTACGTTACGTTATACCAATGGGTATAACACGGCAGTCATCGCATGTAATGTCATAATTATGATGACTGACGAAGTATGACAGCTGTGGTTTGAATTCAGTGGCAGTTCAAGTTGTTGGTCAAATTGTTTAGCATAATTATATAGGTGTACATACATGTATCACTCTACATTCGAACTACATGTAAATGTTTGCAGGATGAGTTGAGTACAGAGGACATGCAAGCAGCGTTCGTGACCGAGCAGGAACAGCTGCGGCTGGCACACCTCGGGCTCGGCAGGCTGACACAGATATTTGAAAAAGGTACCTTTGTTACTACTAAGGCGCTCCGCAGACGGCGGTCATTTTTACCGCGAATGACCACGAGAGACATCATCCGGCAAGCATCGGCGGCGCGGTTGTCTTGTCCGTTGTGTGCGTTATTGCATGGATTTACATGTAATACATTCTATCGTAGCGGACAAATTGTCCATGTCCCTCGTCTGCTACGCGTTTAAGGAGGTTTTAGGTTGATTGTATGGCCACATCCCCACACGCTGTCTGACGAAATATTCGTTATTTATTAAAAAAAAAAAAAAAATGACGAATGTACTTAGTATTTTCGTTAAGTGCTAGTTGTCTCTAAAATTACCTTTTTTTCTAATGCGTCTGGTCTGTTCGTGTAAGGGTCATTTAATTGTTTCCTCAGACAGTTTCCCGTTATTTCTTATGGACTCAGATGTCCCCCTACTGTCCCAGTTGAAAAAACTCTGTGTATATGCGGCACCCCAAAGCCCCACTTACACGGTGCAAGTTTATTGCCTGTCGCAATTAGCATTCCATAAAATTTAAGCACCAATTGACTGCCACCGTCTATACAACACGTACAATTGTTGCACAATACGCGCCAGTGTACCGTTCAAAACTGGTATTAAACAGCACATACAATAAAATCACATGCAATTCTGGCAATCACAACGGGGCTACCTTACATAGTTAAGGAATTCCAATGGCCACCTTCCGGCTCCATCATCAAACTCTGGACTCCACCTTGGACCATACTACTTGTCGAGACAAACCCGACAAAACTAAACATGACGGGGCTATCTGTTTAGTTGAGGAATGCCTTTGGTCAATTTATGGCTGCATGATTAGACCAGCTCCATGGCACAAATTATTGCAATGTCACCGAAGTTATATAGGTATGCCAAGTTTCCGTTTAATCGGATGCCAGGAAGTGCTTGGAAACAAATACCTACGAGGAGAGTTTAAAAAAATCTTGAGAAGACGTTATTAAGATTGAACGAAATATTTGGCCGCGCAAATACAGGCAATCAAAATCAAAATATTTTATTTCACATAAACCTACATGGGCACTTATGAAACGTCAGAAGCTAGGTGCACTGTTCCAATTGGTCGTTTCCTATGGAGAAGAGCCGGCAAGAAACTCCACGGTTACTCTTTTAAAAATAAGGGGCTTTTACAATATTTCCAATTACAGTGTTGATAGATACGGGAGGACAGTGTAGGCCTGTCAACAAGTAACAGGTAATCAACAAAATATAAAAATGTCCACAAATCTACAATCTACAAGTTAGGCCTACAACATTCGCACATTCACAAAATATAGAAGAATCTATTTAAATACTTACATTACTTGAATCAATGCGTTATAAAGTTTAAGGACGTACAACTCTGTGTTTAGAGAAGGCAAAACTTGCATGCAATAATTGCCTTGGTAAACAAGTTGCATTCAATTATTGAATCGCAAAACTTGCGTTCAATTATTGTATGCCATTTTATGGAAATTGCACGCGAGTAAACACTTGCATGCGATTCTAGAATAGCATTATTTGAACTCGCTTTATAGCAGGCGATTAATGTATTTGTACGTTCCAGAAACTTGCACCGTGTAGATGGGGCTTTAAGGACTTTATGAAAATAGAGGTGGAAAGTGATCATAATACTGTGGCGTTTCAGTGCAGGACAGATGCGGAGCTGAGCGGAGCGACATGCGCGAGCTGGGTGCGGCGCTGAGCGCGCTGGCGGCGCTGGACGCGCTGGGCGCGCCGCGCTGCGCCGGGGAGTCGCGCGCGCTCGCCGCGGCCGCGCAGTACGTACTAGTGTTGTGTTCAGTGCAGGACATGCGGAGCTGAGCGGAGCGACATGCGCGAGCTGGGTGCGGCGCTGAGCGCGCTGGCGGCGCTGGACGCGCTGGGCGCGCCGCGCTGCGCCGGGGAGTCGCGCGCGCTCGCCGCGGCCGCGCAGTACGTACTAGTGTTGTGTTCAGTGCAGGACATGCGGAGCTGAGCGGAGCGACATGCGCGAGCTGGGTGCGGCGCTGAGCGCGCTGGCGGCGCTGGACGCGCTGGGCGCGCCGCGCTGCGCCGGGGCGTCGCGCGCGCTCGCCGCGGCCGCGCAGTACGTACTAGTGTTGTGTTCAGTGCAGGACATGCGGAGCTGAGCGGAGCGACATGCGCGAGCTGGGTGCGGCGCTGAGCGCGCTGGCGGCGCTGGACGCGCTGGGCGCGCCGCGCTGCGCCGGGGCGTCGCGCGCGCTCGCCGCGGCCGCGCAGTACGTACTAGTGTTGAGTTCAGTGCAGGACATGCGGAGCTGAGCGGAGCGACATGCGCGAGCTGGGTGCGGCGCTGAGCGCGCTGGCGGCGCTGGACGCGCTGGGCGCGCCGCGCTGCGCCGGGGCGTCGCGCGCGCTCGCCGCGGCCGCGCAGTACGTACTAGTGTTGTGTTCAGTGCAGGACATGCGGAGCTGAGCGGAGCGACATGCGCGAGCTGGGTGCGGCGCTGAGCGCGCTGGCGGCGCTGGACGCGCTGGGCGCGCCGCGCTGCGCCGGGGCGTCGCGCGAGCTCGCCGCGGCCGCGCAGTACGTACTAGTGTTGTGTTCAGTGCAGGACATGCGGAGCTGAGCGGAGCGACATGCGCGAGCTGGGCGCTCGCTCGGCCGCGCAGTACACACTGGGGCATGAAACCATCATCATTATCTTGTCCTTATCCCAATTTGTTTGGAGTCGGCGCAACATGTCTGTCTTTCTTTTCCACACTTTTCTATTAGTCGTCATCTCGGTAGTCACCTCTTTTCTACCCAAGTCATCTTTCACACAGTCCAGCCATGCAAACCGATAATCGAATATTAAATCAATTTATGCAAACGGTGTAGTGTGTCTATAGTGTCAGTACCTTACCTTTAGGTTGGTGCTGTGGGTCTATAGACCTCTGAGCCCCCTTATCGCTTAAGCTTATTACCTTACTACAGTTAAATCAGGAAAGGTATGCGCTTCGGTAATCTTCGTGTTTCCGATTTAGCACGAACGTCACGCCACAGAGTAACCCCGTACAGCGGCAAAGCTCCTAAGTTTTGTACTGCCACGCTTTGTAGTAGTGCACCACATATCATTGCGCGTTCGTATGAAGTATCCCGGTTGCACCTCGGAATTAGTCTCTCAAAAGTTTTTAAAAGCGTTTTAAAATTGCACAGAGTTCTCTATAATTTTCTAACCATTGTAATACAAAATAGGCAAGTACTTCCATGGTTGTTATAGCTCTATATTAGATCTTATCATCGTGTGTTTGTATTTCCGAATATAGACGGTTTTTGCCGAAGCGCACACTCGTCCTGAGAAATCAGTACTTACTATTGACAAAACGAACACAGAGTGGTGAGCAAATGGAGTGTGCTCTATGCTGTTTCATCGCATTGTTTACATTGAGGCTGGTTTTACTGGATTTTTTCGATTTAAATTTCCCACCGTATAATTCCGTCAGCCGTCTCGAGCAAGCGGAGTGATCAATGCTCGTGCCTTATCTGTATGAGAAAAAGTCTTTACCTTACAGTGAGACAATAATAGGCTGGTGTTATTATTATAATTAGTAAAAATAGGGTTATCGTAGGTTAGCGTGCAGTGTGGGTCCGGAGTCAGACGAGTGCTCGGAAGAGGAGGGCTCGGGCGGGCTGGTGCGACTGGCGGGCGAGGCGTGCGGCGCGTACCGCGAGCTGGTGGCGCGCCTGTCGCGCGGCCTGCACGCCGAGCGCGCCGCCGCCGCCGCCGCCGCGCCGCGCGCGCCTCAGGCCGGCCCGCTGCGCCACCGCCACCGGTACGCCCTGCGCGCCGCGCTGCAGGTATGACGCATCATGCCACTTATCTAGCTAAAGGCGTTTCAGATTTCATTGATCTATCATAATCTCTTTATTACAACTTAACAGACAGTTGTGCTGCTGGACAGTTTGTTGCGCCACTTGTTCTTCCCAGCTAAAGCACTAGAAAGTGGTGAAGGGCGTTTTGGGTGTTTGAGGTGGGGGGGGGGGGAGGGGGGAGGGGTTTGCTTATATACTTTTACTACACTTTAAGGACGTCTAATTTTACAAATGACGGCCCCTAAAATGCCCGTCTGTTAGCACGTCCTAATGTTTTTCTGGGAATTTGAAAGAAGTTGTCGCATAAAAATTCCCAGCATCTCAGTATTTTTTTTTTAAATATAAAATTATCAACACACTTCCTATTAATGAGAGTAATCATACCAACAATACAAGCCTTAAATACCTTCGATTGATATAATCCTGTTGTTTAGGAGGGGTGTGTGGCTCGCGCGTACGTTGCGCGGGCACTGCAAGCTCTCCCAGCTCTGGCTGGAAGCCGCGCCGCCGCGCATGCGCAGCACGCCGCGCTGTGGCAGGACTTGCATCGAGCACTCACGCACGCATAGCACTCACTGACGCGCGACTTCACCTTGTACCATGCTTGAACGCTCACAGGATATTATAAATATAATGTGGATTCAGAGAACTTAATTGAGTAGCAAATGACTATCATCTTTAGAGTGCTAGAAGTATCGTTTGGCGCTTGATGTTGTAGACAGGATGGCGGTGTTGGTAAATATTTGTGAAATTGTTTTGTAAAATGTATACCTAGATAAAACTATATGGCGGTGATTTTCGCCACGCGTCAAAAGTTCCTACAGCTGTAATTGTCCGTAAATTCAGATCACTACTGTCAATCTTTGTACCTATGAAATGGCTACAGCACGGCAAACTAACATAAGTTGTGTGTCTGTTCAAAATCAAGTTCTCTGACTGTACGTGGTAATTACAGGCAGAATGAAGACTCAGTGGGATCATCAACATTCAAAGAAACTCCATTTTTTTTTAAACCGGCCGGTTGCGCGTCTGGCCACGCACAATGAAGGGTTCCGTAGTTGGGATGAATTTATCCCAAGAAGAAACTTAACATTGTAATTGAAAAACATGTTCTCCCATAAGTCCCAACTGCAAATGTAAGTTGGTCGACTATTACTCGTAAACTTGTTTTTTTATTTATTTTAGTACATGGAGGGCATACAGCAAATAAAAACCGACAGAAAAGGAAACCGTAGTCACCATAAAGCCGATTACAAATCCTCACGTATAGACTCAAAATAATAATTTATGGTGTGAGCACAAAAACAAATAAAAACTTTTTTTACAAAAAAAAACAACTGACTTCCAAATAGGGTGGGTTGTTTTTTTTTATAACTGTCTTCCACGCATTCATTATTCTATTTATACTTAATTCGGACATTAGATACAAACTTGCTAATTACAATTTAGTTATTTAATTATTTATATAATATTAAATTATATGTAAATAATATTATATAATTATTAATTCATAATGTATATTTACTCTAATTTACAAAAAGGGAAAGGTGTAATATGAATATTGAAGTTTAACATTATTTTAATAAACCTTTTTATTTAAGTGTTATATTAATTACGTGTTTTGCTAATAATAAGTATAGTAATCGACGACTGAATAAATGCCATTTCGTTGCGATAAAAAAATTGCCAGATAGAAGTTTTTATTTGTATACTTTTGAATCGAAAAAAAATTAAAAAAAACAATATTCCTAGTTAAAATGCTGTAAATTTGGTGAATATTTCAACGACCACAATATACAAAGAAATACTTACGAATTATAAGGCATTTTGATGTCAACAAATTTTGTAAAAAAAAGTGCATCAGATCTAATGTGCGCTTTTATAATTTCTAACGTGACGTTATTATATCTATCGTTAATAAAATCTATGAAAATACGTTGACGTTATAACGCTATCGTGTACTAAAAAAAAGCTTCTTCATAAATATTTCTATACAATTGCACTTCCCTGTGTTATCGTGATGCATGCCGTGACACAGACGTATCTTCACGTTAGAAACAGCTATCCTCTTAATTTTGATACGGTACTTTGCGCCGTTGATTTGTAGAATTTAGTAGTTATTAAGTCATAATCTCAGTGTTTACCTAAACTTCTAAAATACATTCCATTATTTCCTCGAGCGGAAATTGCTCAAAAATTATCGCAATATAATTAGTTTAATGAAGTATTGATAAGCAAAGGACGTGAAACAAATGCAATATAATAATAATAATAATATGTTGCCCGTTTGTCACTTCGACACTATGTGCTAGCGACCATTTTCGGGGGCCCATTATTGAGTGTGCAAGTCACCCCCTGCCATTTTATCTGTGTATTTTATATAAAACATTGGTCAGGCAGGGGCCATAGTCTTTCCATAGTTCTAGTTAACCAGTCCACATAAGCTACCCAAATCCATAGTCCTATATATTTGTTTCCATATCTTACAATAGTCCTACACCAACCGGGGGTTGTCCTTGGGTGCACTTATATAGTCCGAACAGGGATAATCGTCGGTTGGTGCTTCATTTCATTAAAAACGTCTAACGGGCCTCTGCGAGTTGGCTTCGGCCCCTCGTATGCCTTCCAAAGGTCCGGGATCCCAGGGTCCCGAGAAATGTGAAGAGGTAAATAATAATATTATAAGATAAGCAAATAATGTGCCTTATTGTAATATAAATCTAATTATTATTAAGTTTTACTAATAGGTATCTACAAATATGTGGTTCTGATATTTTAAACTCGAATATTAAAATTATTATGTCATAAATTGTTTTATGCCTAAATCCTGTGATATCTTAGTACACGGAGCCAGAAATAAATAAGCGCTAATGAAAGTAATGAACGGGAAAAAAACTGCTGTCGTTTTTTGGCGTCGACTGGCACTATTTCACATTTCATCATGACTTACACTCTTATCTCTCCATTTGTTACTCGTCCGTGTTTTTATTGAATCTCTTGGAAGATCATTTACACACTGTCGTTCATGGCCCATTTTACAGGCAACGGTTGCACAATCTTACTAAATGTTGCTTAGCTTCCGATTTTAATATACCTACTAATGTCATGTAGCAATAAATGAAAACATGATCTAGGAAAATATAACAAATAACTTCGAAACTGTAATGTGATTCAAACGAAAGTTTTATCCAATTAATATTCAAAGAGCCTTCCTTGTATGGACCTTTTTAGCATATCAAAGGATTGTAGAGTATTATATTGTTAATTCATAAAAAATAAACATATCTAAGAGTACCTATATTTTGTTATATTATGTAATTATTATTGTTAATATTTGATAAATATACAATATTTTAACCAAAATGTGTTTTTTCCAAGAATTTTCCCGATAAACTTGTATAAAGCACGGTAAAACTGGTAAATGTGTGCTAAGTGCGAGTCGGACTCGCGCACGAAGGGTTCCGTACCATTATCTATAAAAACGGCAAAAAAAAACATGTCTGTTGTATGAGAGCCTTAAATATTTGTTTTATTTTAATTTAATTATTTACTTTTAAAGCGAATATATAACTAAATATTCTGTGAATATTTCAAGCTTCTACCTGTTGCCGTTATCAATAACGAGCAAAAGTGAGCAAAAAATTACGGTTTTTGTATGGGAGCCCCCATAAATATTGATTTTATTCTGTTTTTAGTATTTCTTGTTATAGCGGCAATAGAAATATATCATCTGTGAAAATTTCAACCGTCTAACTATCACGGATCATGAGATAGAGCCTGGTGACAGACGGACAGACAGACGGACGGACAGCGGAGTCTTAGTAATAGGGTCCCGTTTTACCCTTTGGGTACGGAACCCTAAAAACAAGCTGAAAGCATACCCGTCCTTATTAAAATAATGATCATCCAAACCCGCTTAGAAATTCGATAATAATGATACGCGAGGTCGCGTATTTCCAATCTAGCAAAGCCTGAACGCAGCCATAGGAAACTGCGTACGTATACATTGTAATGCTATTTTTAAATCTGTGATTACAATGCATACACGAATTTTGCGTACTGGCCGTGTATAGTTAGTAACGTGGACGCGCGCGTCCTGATTCCTAACTATGCTACAACACTTACCCCTGAAAAGATTTTTAAAGATTTATAGTAGTATGTAAATTCATTGTAAGTGATGGGAAAAGAGAGCAGTGGAATCGGCCCCGACTTACAAGATGTAGGTCGTGAGTTCGAACCCAGGCAGGCGCTTCACTTTGTGTAAATAATGTCATCACCACTGCTCTCAAAACGGTGAAGGAAAACATCGTGAGGAAACCGGCATGTCCTAGAACAAAAAAATCGAAGACATGTGACGTCCACCAATCCGCACTGGGCCCGCGTGGTAGATTACAGCCCATTCCCTCTCAAAGAGAGGAGGCCTGAGTCCCAGCAGTGGGAACATTTATAGGCTGATATGTGATGGGAAAAACCTATTAGGGCCTCCTATTTCTGAATGGCAATAATAATAAGGCGTAGTCAAGGAGCCCACTTCTGAGTGATTTAAAAAAAATATCCACGAAGGGGATGGCAGGGTCTCTAACCTAACCTGTCCGAGTCGGGGTGCCCCAAGTCCCGACTGCTCGCGTGTAGATTGGAATCGCGTGCTTATTTCGATCTTTAGGTACCTACATGATTTGTCCGTATGTGTACTGGCACTATATATTATGGAATAAAGTACCTAGGTAATACGTTCACTACAAAGTATACGCGAGTATATGCTTACTAGTCTTGTATAGATTGGAAGACCTTATTATAAAAGTGATTTCCAATGTATACGCGAGCAGTTTCCTATGGCTGAGTTCTGGTCTTGTATAGATTGGAAAACGCCGCGAGGTCCGTTGAGGTTTACAGTCTGTTCACAATGTATTAAGTAGGTACCTACTTACCTGACATTAACATTGCCTTGCCGATAGGTACATATTAGGGTGTCTTTGATATGGTCGAAAAAAAAAGGTTATTGCAACGCATACCCCGTTATTGTGTTACCCAAATACAGAATTTCAACTTCCTACGTTAATTTTAACCCGTGCACGACGGGGCTTCAGTTTTAGAAAATACCTGCTTAGAGTGTCTGTCAAATGTAGTTGTAGATATACAATACTCAATACATACTACATACATACATACAGATAAATAAAATTGGAGTGTCTGTTTGTAATATTAATATAATCGCTTTTTACTAAATGCATAAGAATGTGGCCACGGTACATATACCAAAAAAAATAACTTTTGAAAAACAAGCTTTTGTAACTTGTTAATAAAAAGAACTAAAAAGTTAAAATTATTTAAACCTGACAAGAAAAATACCGTTGTATAGGTACCTACATTGCAACCTTTAACGATAATTAACCTTCTTCGTCTACGTCACAATAATCCCATATCGTACATACCTACTTAATTATATATTTTCACCCTAACTTATCCCTAAAACTTTACACCTTGTATTAAATCTTTTCGTTTTTATCACAGATTGTTTTATAAATAAAAGCTTGTTACATTGTGATGGGTAATTAAAGAACATTTAGCATATTACACCTTCATTATTTTTCTTTTGCAATCACAATGTAACAAAAATATTGATGGAGAACATTTTTATACAATGGTTTTCTTGTAACTATCGAAAAAGATACAATTTATATGGATATTTCCCCTTCAAAGCCTCTCTTTTACATTCTGGATATTTTTTTCTATGTTCTTGCACACAACGTAATAAGAACTGCTTATTTCTTCATCTGCGGTATAATCAAACTATTGAAGTCTGTCATTAGTCTAACAGCTCTTTCAGCTGTGTCAGTCACTGCTTTTAAACTAGAAACTTTCTTTTTAGCTTCTTCAAACGCCGCGTTTTCGTTCACTGAACCTGAACATCCAATTTTTTGAAGGAAACCACTGTCATATTTTGAAAGAGTAAATAGCTCTTGTCATCCATTGTGCTTGATGCATTGCGCCAAGTCTGATTTTTATTTTATTTGTCTCCACCCGAAAAAACAATAGCGATCTCAATGAGTTCGCGGTAATCATCTCGTGAAATCGATAATGCCAGTTCATTGTTAAAAAACGTCATCAATTCGTTAATATTTGGCTCACAGAGATGTTGTTGGACAAAATCAGTGCATGGTTCGATGGCACTAGGATGCTTCCAGTTGTCTCTTAAACTCTTTGAACGGTGGAATATCAGGACAGCTAGTGACTTTTTGGAACTTTGATTTATACGCACTTTCGAGCACCAGTTCGTAAACATGATGGCGGCAAGCAAAGACTAGTGCAGTAACTCTCTTTCTAGTTTTTGCTCTATAAGCAAACAAGCTTCGTCTAAGCGTCCTGTGTGAGATGCTGTCGTGTCACAGCACATTATTTGTACTTTATCATTCAGGTTCCAATCATGACGCACGTTTGATACTGCTTTCGCTTGATCTTTGCCGGAAGACCTGTCTAACTTCGGCACTGCAAGAAGTTGTTCTTTCTCGTCATATGAAATAATAATTGACAGGCGTTGTTCTTTAGAACTTCTTACTGTAAAATTGTTACCTGGTCTGGAACCAGGTACCAATTTTCCATCTTAATTAACAGTAACTACTACGGGCACGTTAGTCTGAAAATCGGATTAAATGGATTCCGGTCTATCTTTTCTGATTTGTTTTTTGGGAATAGAAGATTTGTTGATCGGGTAATTGTCACAACTAAGACCAAGTGCTTCTACTACAGACTGAATTAAATAAACATAATCTCTGATGCTTTGTTGACATCTGTCTAAAGTTGTAACTAATTTAGATGTGATAAAATCTTTTCTTCCTCTTCTTGTCGACGTAGTTATAGAACTTACAGATTGAGGTGTGGATGACAGGTTCTTCCAGGCTATCTTCAGAGCTTGTAGACTCTTCTTCTCTGTCTTCATGTGTATCAAAGCTCTGTAATGATTCCAATGAGTTCTCGGAAGGCATTTGCTTTAGTCTCTTTTTATCTTCTGCTAGTTTTCTCAGCCTTGCCCTGTCTTCTATTTCAGCCACTTTTGGTAAACCCCTGCTAAGCATCCCGGACGCCCTGGCTCTCTTTGCTTTTGCAAGAATATTTTATCTTCTTTGATTTTTATTCTTTCGAGAGCATCAGCGTATGCGATATTGGATAAATTATCTAATTCAAGTTGAAAGTTCTCGTGGCGCCTATGAAAATCCTGAATCTTCTTGCTATTTTTTTGCAGCTCTCGCCTGACCTGATAAAGATCCACTAACTTCTTAACACATTAGGAACAGCTCTGGTATTCTGCCTTGTCCCAGAATATATTGCACTCCCGAATTACAAGATTTGCGCTTTCACAAACAGGCAACTTAACTACACGTACCTATGTTGAAAAAAAGAACTGCGAGAACTTCAAAATCAGACGGTAATTTTGCACTTGTTATTTGGTGATTTACTTCATTTTTAACCGACTTCACAAAAAGGAGGAGGTTCTCAATTCGTCGTTTTCTTTCTTTCTTTTTTTTGTGTTAGCTCATAACTTTTTTCTGGGTGAACCGATTTGGATGATTCTTTTTTTATTTGATAGGTGGTGCTTCACATGTGGTCCCATTTGATCAAGGTCTGACCAGTAGTTTTTGAGTTATAGTCCAGTCATTATAGTAAGTTCACCTCGGAATTCGAGATACCCAGCTGTAAGTCTGTAAATACTTGTATATTGACACCCTAAAAGTTGTCTCAAAACCTACATATGGTAGGGTGTACGCAAATATTAAACTTCAAGGTCAACGGTCTCAAAAATCGGTTTTTTGCGCTTTTTTTTGTAAATATCTCATTTCCTATGGGTTTTTGCTATTTGTATTTGTTGAATATCTGTGTATAAAGGCGTAAGCCAATGGTCATTTAATTTAGTCGCATTAAAGGTGTCGCCAAGTAAGAACGTATTTCATTCTCACAAAATCCAACCAAACAATTTGCAACCTTACTACCATCACAACATGGTCCTTCGAGCCGGATTATAGTGTACCACAGTGATTGTGTTCGAGCGTCGAGAACAAAAGACATCGCATTCCTTAGATAAGAAACGAGCCAGCCCGGACCGTCATTAGCGGAGTTTGAAGATTTTTGTGCAAATTATTTACAATATTAATATAAACGAATCTACGCATCGTAACATAACGTTGTTTTGAAGAATATTAAGTTATTTGTGTTTATAAAAGATGTCGCAGTCAGAACAATTACTTGGAGTATTAGAAGAAACTGCTAAGTTATTACAAAAAACACAAATAAACTTAAAGAAATGTCCTAAGCAGAGATTGACGCGAGGATACATTGAAACCAGGTTGAAATGTTTAGAAGAATATTGGAATAATTTTACTACCACCCACCAAGAATTAATAAAATGTACAACACGTGAAATTCGAAATACTATGAGCTATTTTGTGAACGAAGATTACTATTTATGCGAAGATCTTTACTTATCTATGCAAGCGGACCTGAAAGACTTATGTTTACAAGTTTCGTCCGGCAGCCCGTTACATAGTTCAGGTGTATATGAATCGCCAGGGACATTTACGTCACAACTTAGGTTGCCGAATATTGAACTACCAAAATTTACGGGACGGTATGAAGAATGGTCCTCTTTTCACGATTTGTTTACGTCGTTAGTTCACAAAAATACTTCAATTAGTGATGTACAAAAACTACATTACTTGAAATCTAGCATTGGTGGTGAAGCAGAGGTGTTACTGAAACACATTCAGATAACGGAAAGCAATTACTCGCAAGCCTGGACTGCACTGAAACAAAGGTATGGAAACAAACGACTCATAGTGAACGCGGTTATTAAACGTTTGTTTAATCAAAGAAAAATTAATACACAGAGTGCCAGTCAATTAAAATCATTGTTAGATACAACTCACGAGTGCATTAATAACCTCAACAATATGACAGTTTCCACGGAGTCTTGGGATCCTATGATAATATTTCTTGTTGTACAGAAATTGGACCAAGAAACTCACAAAGACTGGGAGGAGTATTCCTATCGAGAAAATTTAGAGGAGTTACCTTCATGGGAGAGCCTGAAGAAGTTTCTTGAGTCAAAGTTCCGCACTCTTGAGCTTGTGTCACCAGCTGCACCTGCACGGGAAAAACCTAAAGAAAAAACATTTGCTGCCACTGCTACTACGTCAACTGAAAAAACATGTGTTAAGTGCGAAGAACAACATACATTGTGTCATTGTAAGCAGTTTACGGACATGAATGTAAAAGACAGGAATGAATACGTGAAGCAAAATAGATTGTGCTTTAATTGTTTGTTACCAGGCCATGCAGTGTTCAGATGCCGAGTCCCTATTAACTGCCGCATCTGCAAGAAGCGACATCATTCTCTTCTTCACGAGAAAAAAGAAGACGTTTCAAAGACACAAAATGAGACAGCTACTACAGCTGCTACGACGCCAAGTGTGTCTGTGAACCATACCATAGAAGCAAAAACAACAATAACAATGGCGGCACAATACAACAACACAAAGGTGACGGCGCTGCTAGCAACTGCAATGGTGAAATGTAAGAATAAAGAAGGACACACCATTGTACTGAGAGCGCTTATCGACCAAGGATCGCAAGCATGTTTCATTAGCGAGAAAGCGACTCAGCTTCTGAAACTCAAAAGGCAGTCAGCGAGAGGCCGTGTGATCGGAGTGGGATCTACTAGAACAGATGTCAAGCAAGTGGTTCAGCTACAGGTTATATCAAGAGTAGAAGACAATTTCTGTCTTAACATACAAGCCTATGTGATGAATAAACAGTTGACCACTAAATTACCAAAACTCGCTGTATACAATGATGTTAAGCACATACAATGTCTAAACCTGGCAGATCCGACTTACCATTTACCAGGGTCGATCGATCTTCTGCTAGGAGTGAGAGAATATGCAGACATTCTACAACCGGAGCTAATCAAAGGTCCACCGGGCACACCATGCGCACAACGAACCAGCCTGGGTTGGATTTTATTTGGAGAGATAAAAAACAAAGACGAAGATAACTCGTTCCTTGTCATGCACCATCAGGTAGATATGGATAATATGTTAAAAACACTCTGGGAAATAGATACTGAAACGAAAAGAAAATACACACAAGAAGAGCAGTTATGTGAAGATATTTACAAAAGAACATATACTAGGAATGAAGAAGGTAGATATGTAGTCACTTTACCTTTCAAAACTGAAAACCCTAAATCACCAGACGGTAATACACGAGAAATAGCAATGCGAAGATTGCTACAATTAGAAAGAAAATTTACAAAACAACCAGACTTAAAGGAGGCATATGAGAAAGTTATAGAAGACTACGTAATGCTAAATCACCTGGAAGAAGTACCTGCAGAAGAATTAAACACAAAGAAAGCTGTATACTTACCTCACCACGCAGTTGTGCGCAGTGATAAAGAGACTACCAAAACTAGAGTTGTCTACGATGCTTCCTGCAAAGGTTCCAATAACATCTCACTTAATGACGAATTACTAGTTGGACCTATAATTCAAGACGACCTTCGCAGCATTATAATGAGATGGAGGATGCACGCCGTTTGCTTTGTAGCCGACATTGAAAAAATGTATAGAATGGTAGGGCTGTCCAAAACCCAAACGGATTTCCAACGCATCCTGTGGAGAAGAGACGCGTCCGAATCTGTCAAAGATTACCGTTTACTTACCGTTACGTTTGGCACAGCTCCAGCACCCTACTTAGCATGCAGAACACTACTCCAGCTGGCAAATGATGAGGGCCAAAATTATCCTATCGCTGCGCAAATGATATCAGACTTTTACGTCGACGATCTGTTATCTGGAACGGACACGCTAGAAACGGCTATTGAAGCCAGTCACCAACTGAAAGAGTTGATGAAAAGAGGCGGTTTCATATTGAAGAAATGGTCGTCAAACAATGTGGACTTCATGAAATCCATACCACCAGACGAGCGATCTCAAAATGCACTCCTTGATTTGAGTATCGCTGGAAAGGTGAAAGCGCTAGGAATCCTTTGGAACCTGAAAACAAACAAATTTGAATACAAATTTACCTTGAAACCTGTTGAAGGAGATACAACCAAACGAAGCATTTTCTCAGATGTGCAAAAATTGTATGATCCTCTGGGATGGTTGTCCCCAAGCATAATTACAGCTAAGTTACTAATGCAAAAACTCTGGCTGGAACGAATCAGCTGGGATGACAAAATTAGTCAGGACTTAGAAAATGAATGGCTACACATAAGATCTGACTTTGAGCATATTAACGACATTTGTATTGATAGATGGATACACACAACAGCCAAAAACAAAGAATGTATTCAGTTGCATGGATTCAGCGATGCATCAACACGTGCTTACGCAGCGGTTGTGTACGTGAGAGTAAATTGCCCCAACGGTGAAATCCATACCAATCTGATGGCAGCTAGAACACGAGTTGCTCCATTAAAAACCGTTTCGATTCCCCGACTCGAATTGTGTGGAGCACTGCTGTTGTCACAATTATTAAATCATGTGAGCAGAGCTATGCAAATACCTAAATCGCAGATCTTCGCCTGGACAGATTCGTCAATCGTCTTAGCGTGGTTGTCTGGAGAACCCTCCAGGTGGAAGACATTCGTGGCGAACCGGGTGGTGGAGATATTGGACAATATAAACTGCAATCAATGGTATCACGTGTCATCCAATGAAAATCCCGCCGATATTGCTTCTCGAGGGTTACCAGTAGAACAATTAAAAGAATGTAATTTCTGGTAGAAGGGGCCAAGCTGGCTGAGCACAGAAGAAATCAAATTCAGTCGGTTGGACAGCACACAAACTGATGAAGAAAGGAAAACAATCAAAGAGTTACAAATAAACTTAAAACTTGATAACATGGACAAGGATTACACAAAACTAACAGAACAGTTTAAAAATTTCAATAATTTGAAGGAATTGCTTACAGTCATCTGCTACGGTCGAAGATTCCTACATTATAAAAGCAACATAGTTATTTCTGAATCCGAGAAACATATCACGACAAAAGAACTAGAAGAGTCACTACATAGATGTATAAAAATGGCACAAGAAAACGATTTTGAAGAGGAAATTCAGTCACTAAAGCACGGAAATGAAGTCAAGAAAAGAAGCCCTTTGAAATCGTTGAACCCTTATTTAGATACCAATGAAGTCATAAGAGTAGGAGGAAGATTGAGAAATGCCGACATTGCATTTGAAGGTAAACACCCAATCGTACTTGGAAACAAAAACGAATTGACTCGATTGATTGTGAAGAATGCACACGCAGAGACACTTCATGGAGGGGCGCAATTGATGTTGGCCTATCTTAGATCTAGATACTGGATACTACCAGCAAAAGACGTAGTGAAGGCATGCATACGACAATGTCTGGTGTGTGCTAAACATAGTGCCACAGCAAAAAGGCAACTAATGGGTGATCTACCGAAAGAGCGCGTTACTCCAGCTAGACCATTCCTTCATAGTGGAGTCGATTTTGCAGGGCCATTTCCAGTATTGATATCAAAAGGGAGAGGAGCTAGAACCAACAAAGCATATATCGCCATTTTTATCTGTATGGCAGTCAAAGCAATACACCTTGAATTGGTTGGCAATTTAACGGCAGAAGCGTTTATTGGTGCATTTAAAAGATTTACATCTAGACGAGGCAAATGCGCCCACTTATGGAGCGATCAAGGCAGGAACTTTGTTGGCAGTAGTAAGGATCTCATAACTGCATTACAAGACGCGCAATGTGAGCTCCCAAGAGACGTAGCAGACTCACTAGCAAAGGATGGAACTCAATGGCATTTCATACCTGCGTACAGTCCGAACTTCGGCGGACTCTGGGAGGCAGGAGTTAAATCCGTTAAACACCACTTGAAGAGAATCCTTACGACTAACTTAACCTTCGAAGAAATGACAACCTTATTATGTCAGATTGAAGCCTGCTTAAATTCCCGCCCTCTCACACCTACAGATGAGTCAGATATCGATGCAATGGAAATGCTAACCCCAGGTCACTTTCTCATTGGAGAATCTCCAATTGTAGTGCCACGTTCAAACCTAGAAAATATAAAATTCACTTACCTTTCACGTTGGCAGCACACGCAGAAACTTCTGGGAGATTTCTGGAAAAAATGGCAAATGGAATATTTAACACGTCTGCAGCAAAGACCTAAATGGATAAAACGAGAGACAGAATTAGAAAAAGGACAAATAGTACTTATAAAAACAGACAACTTACCGCCTGGAAAATGGCATTTAGGAAGGATAATGGAAAAACATCCTGGACCAGATGGTCTGACCAGAGTCTACAGTGTAAAAAGTGGAGACAGTGTCATCAAAAGATGCATTAGTAAATTGTGTCACTTACCTGTGGACTGTAATGATGATTCTTAACTATTAATAATACGATTTTGCATGTTAGTTTCTGTTATTAAATCTTTAAAAGGACATGTTAGTCCTTTGGGGGCCGGTATGTTGAATATCTGTGTATAAAGGCGTAAGCCAATGGTCATTTAATTTAGTCGCATTAAAGGTGTCGCCAAGTAAGAACGTATTTCATTCTCACAAAATCCAACCAAACAATTTGCAACCTTACTACCATCACAACAGTATTTATTATCAATATTGTAGAATACAAAATTCTCTACAATTTTTTTTTTTTTTTTACGGTTAACCCTTTTCGAGATAGAGGGCGGAGAGCGCGCGGTCACAGCATCACTTCAGGTCAACCGGTGCCTGCAGTCGAAAACGCGCCATATATAGTTGATGAACTATCGATAAATCAATGATTATAAATATTTGTCAATTTTTATTAACTATTATATTATATTTTATCATTTTTTTCCTAACCTATCCACTTTTTATTCAGTATTAATTTATTTAACAACACTTACCTGCCCATGTAATTGCAGAATTGCTAATGAAAATATAGGAATTATATTTGAATTTTAACCTAATTAATATTAATAACTTATTACATGATGAAAAAAAAAACAAATAAATTATGAATTAATCTTTTTATTAAAAAATATCATTCAATACATTTATTATTATTAAAAGTAAAAAAATGGAATAAAGGGTACAAAAACTACAATTTATAATTTTAATCATCTTCTTCCTCTTCATCGTCGTCTTCCGGCTGCTGGTAAATTTCAAACTGGTCTTCATTATCGTCTTCAACGACATTTGTCTCAAGTTCTTCCATGATTTCGGGGTCAAAGGTTCCATCTTCGTTAATGTCGCTCTGATATGGTAGAGCATTGAGACAAGCTTGCCCATTACATTGGCCACAAGCTAAAGAGCATTGCAAGCCCGTTTTCCTGCATCCGCATCGCGAACCACAACCACTCTTGCAGTTGCAGAAAATTGTATTTAGCAAATCTTCTGGAGCAGGTGGTAAAATTGTCATGATAGGCTCCAGAAAATCGTTTCGCATTGTCCAACCCCATACCTGGGGTTCCAAATCATGCCCTAACCTAGTTTGAACTTGATAATATACACGTTTGAAATGTTGATGAGCAGCTGCACTTGTTGGTGGAATATTTGAAAGCTGCACAGGTTTATTAAGTTTTGTAGACTTGACGTAATGCATATAACGAAGATGATCGAGACTTTTCACAGATTTCGGAGCATTATAGACTGCCAATAAGGTTTGAGTTCCATTCTCTAATAATCTCTGGGCCAAACAAATGAACTTCCTCAAATGAAACGGTTATCAGTATTATTGAATAGATATAGATTTAATGCAACAAGAAAATGATAAAATATAATATAATAGTTAATAAAAATTGACAAATATTTATAATCACTGATTTATCGATAGTTCATCAACTATATATGGCGCGTTTTCGACCGGAGGCACCGGTTGACCTGAAGTGATGCTGTGACCGCGCGCTCTCCGCCCTCTATCTCGAAAACGGTTCACCGTATGAAAGAAATTTTAAACAAAATTTGTAGAGAATTTTGTATTCTACAATATTGATAATAAATACAAATAGCAAAAAACCCATAGGAAATGAAATATTTACAAAAAAAGCGCAAAAAACCGATTTTTGTGACCTTTGATCTTGAAATTTAATAGTTGTGTACACCCTACCGTAAGTAGGTTTTGAGACAACTTTTAGGGTGTCAATATACAAGTATTTACAGACTTACAGCTGGGTATCTCGAATTCCGAGATTCTTACTTAATTTAAGCTTAATTGACTGGACTATTATCCTTAATACTGTATATTTTTTCCACTTAGTTTATATGGATGATGTGTAAATAATTTCCTTTCACTGTTATTTACACACAAAGTAGTGGTATAAGAATTTGTGTGGGGTAGGTACCGCCACTAAAAAGTGAAAAATAAAACTTTTTTACAAAAAAACAACCGACTTCCAAAAAAAACACTAAAAGACGTGAAAAATAACTTTAATTTCGGAAGTCGGTGGCCAAAAACGAAAATACAAAACCAAAGACACCGACTACCGAAATTAAAGTTATTTTTCACGTCTTTTAGTGTTTTTTTTGGAAGTTGGTTGTTTTTTTGTAAAAAGGTTTTTATAATCCAAATATTCATTTAAAGTTTTAAAATGTAATACAATAAACATATTAAGAATTTATGGTTAACTACTCAAACATATCCAAAATATCAAATAAAAGTTCTGACAGGACCTTACTCGCCAACTGGTGAGCACAAAAACGATAGCCCCCATTTTGTTCACGCGCAAAAATAACCTTGTAGCGCTATAGGAACCAGAGTTGTCAGCAATAAAATAAGCAAGATGAAGTAGCAATGGACCGGCTATTATATTGGTCACAAGGAAACAAGAACCAGTGTGACTGTTAGGGTAACTAGTCCCAAGCCTAACTAAAACTTCGAGCCAGGTATATTATTTCGACCAAGATTAAGTTCTTAATACAAAGTTGTCAACTTTAGCCTCGGTTCTAAAGTTAGTTTTTCTAATAGTTTACCTTAGCTGGAATAAAGCTTAAAATACAATAACTGGCAACAGTGATGTGTTTTAAGATTTGGCGCCGCCGCCGCCGCCGCCACGTAATTTAACAAAAAAAGTTATTTTAGCGATGGTTTACAAAATAACGAATAAGTACTAAGCGAAAGCGAGTTGGAAAATTTTAGCACCCCGCCTCAGATAGGTTAGATTTGTTTTTTGACTTATTCATCCACATAATATGGTTTAAGAACTTTATTTCTCAAAAAGAATTACATTCGCTTATATGCGAAAAAACTTATTTCTGATGAGAATATATTAGGCGACGCGACGATTACACAAGAAAAATAGGTTAGATTAAAACTCCAAGATAACTTAAAATTTTAAATCCACTGAAATGTGTTTCTTTATAGATATTTTGTTTTTAATAAATTTACTTTGTCGACTTACTCATGAAGGCATCAAAATAAGAGTACCTACCTATGTAATTAGGGGCAAGAGCAAGCAAAACAAGCTTGAAAATTTTAACACCTCTGCAGGCTAAGCATGACGCTTTCTATTTCTACGAAGAATAGACACAGATTTTTCTAGAAGTACAAAGTGACATTTCGTTTCTCCATTTTTGACATCGCACCGTAAAAATCCTTCTACAATTTGTCATTCGTTTCTACCGTTCGTTGTCTAGGTCGTTTTTTATGTAGACTATTTCAGAAGAGTTTTCTATCCCAAACTGTCAAAATCACACTGTCAACTAACCGTTTTCTAAGGTAGTGCAGACAATTTAATTTTGTAATCGCCATGCTAAAGCAGTAGAAAACTTTTTACTCGACGGCCACAAAGTATAAAAATGGAATGGAAAAATGGAATTTTTCACTGTTTGTATGGAAAATAATTACCTACATTTTGAGTTTGTGGTTTAAAGGAAATTTTCATTATTTTTGCCATAGGACACACCATTTTAGAGATATAAGCAAAATAAAAGAAAAACGTGAACAAACTACTGAATTTCGTAGAAAATGCAGTTGACTCTTTCTACTTTGCTGCCGTCGTACTGTCTGACACGGAACGTCATTTTTGTCTACTCTTCCGTCGACAAAACGGTGCTCGTACTAAGCCTACAGCTCGGACAGGTTAGGTTTTCTTTTTACAATTCGTACAGATTAATAAAGTTACTTTGTCAACATATGCATATAAGCTTCAGAATAATCAAGTGATATGAAGATGCAAGAGCGAGCTCGAAAATTTTTGCTACGGGGCGGCAGGTTAGTAGAATATAGTGCTCATAACAATAAAAAACTTTTTACAAAAAAAACAACCGACTTCCATAAAAAACACTACAAAGTGCAAAATAACTTTTAATTTCGGAAGTCGGTGTCTTTGGATCTGTATTTTAATTTTTTGCCACCGACTTCCGAAATTAAAGTTATTTTTCACTTTGTAGTGTTTTTTTTGGAAGTCGGTTGTTTTTTTTGTAAAAAAGGTTTTATTTTTCACTTTTTAGTGGGTTAGATAATAATTTACTTATCTAAGTTACAATAGCCTAATATCAACTGCTCATCACTTTTTACAAAATATTTATTTTCGCGATGCAAGGAATTGAGGAGTTTATTCTTGAGGAGATCTCTTGGTAAAAACCAGAAGAACTGGAGCTGACGGTGAAGCTACCATCAGCTCCATTTCGCCATATGCATTGTGTCAAGCATAAGTTGCTTAGCAACCAACGAAAGAGTATTGCTAGAGATGACGCCATTACGCAACTTAAATTCAGTCAAAAATTGACGCATCAGCATGACTAGTAGGTAGTGGTTGTCCTATGTAAAACTTCAATCTTAATTAGGTATCTATTATTTTTGTACGTTTGAATATTTTGGCATATTGAACCGTATGAAGTAAGCCCAACAAAAGGTAACTGCTGTAAATCGTTGAGGAATTCCCTCGACTGTCTATGGTCTCCATCATCAGACCTGTAATGACAGTCACAACCCATCAAGGTGTAAAGTCCTCATCAATACAAATGAATCAAGCCCAAACACAAGGTAACTGCTGTAAATCGTTGAGGAATTCCCTCGACTGTCTTTCGGCTCTATCATCAGATCGACTCCAGACCTTCATTAAATTGTAGTGCTTTAAAATACTTAAAGAAAAAATTAACAAACGCACTAGTCGCCCCTACGATTTTCGAAGGTTCCCCTGGATTTCTCTGGTATTGCATCATCAGATCCTGGTTTCCTTATCATGGGACCACCCTTGAGATATCTCCTTTCCAAAAAAAAAGAATCATACAAATAGATTCAACCAGAAAAAAAAAAAAAAAAAGACAGGCGCATTGAGAACCTCCTCCATTTTTTGAAGTCGGTTAAAAATAAAGCTAAATACGCCACTGACCGGCTCTATGTTGTATGGCTAAAGGTAAAAGTTAAAACTCTTTTCTATTGAGACAGAACGTGTTTTTGAACATAGACGGCAGCAAGACGCAGACTTGGTAATGACATATGATTCTACAGGGTGGCTGTTAGCTTTTGTATTTAAAGTGTACTAACTATGCTGTTAGCAGCTAGCTGATTATTGGTGGCCGCCATAACCACTAGGCTATAACAAAATTTTACAATAATTGTATGAAAACATATACCTAGAATACATACTATACTACGTACTTATCACGTACATAATTCCCTATTAGTTTACGGGCTGCTTTCAACAATAAAGTGACGTCGTTCGTGAATTGGAACAACTATTTGTGATGGTTACGCATTCCTGCCTACCTAACTAATCACGAGATGACGAGACGATACCTTACAAAAGATGATCTAAGTAAATAAAATTATGTAATTGTTTACAATTTGTTCCGTAAGTACTAGAACAAGCGATTGTGCAATTCATCCCATCATTATTAAATATTGTTTACAAACATATACTATTGTGACTTTCGTATTCGAGTAATTACGACTGCATAATTTTACTTCTAAGCGCTTTAGTGTTTGAGCAGACTCCTACTGAGATGGTGTGTTGTGAAGTGTTCGTACTGGTAGCGTGGCTCTGCGCAGCCGCCGCAGAACTCGCGCAAGACCTCGCGCACATCGAGGACTTCATACAGCAAAAGAGATACCTACTGAAGAAGAAGTACCGGCCTATGTACCATATCTCCGCACCAGTGGGCTGGCTCAACGATCCAAATGGATTCATATTCTTCAAGCGCCAATACCATATATTCTACCAGTACCATCCGTACAACGGCGCGTGGGGCCCGATCCACTGGGGCCACGTGATCAGCGACAACCTCGTCGACTGGGCCTTCTACCCGCCCGCGCTCGTGCCCAAGGACCACTACGATAAGCACGGCTGCCTCTCCGGCTCCGCAGTCATTCACAACAGCTATCTAACACTCTTTTACTCGGGACACGTTTTATCTAACAACAAGACGTTCCAAACTCAAAACGTCGCCATAAGTGCCGATGGCATCATCTTCCAGAAGTATTTGTATAACCCCATAATACGAGATGGACCATTTGGCAACGCAGACTTCAGAAATCCTAAAGTGTGGAGGTTTAGAAACTCGTGGTACATGCTGATTGGAAGCTCGAGCATGCAAGAAGCATATTTATTGCTATACACGTCGCCCGACTTATTCAACTGGAAATTGAACGGGACAATAGCAAAATCGTACGGAGACATGGGATACATGTGGGAGAGCCCCGACTTTTTTGAGATTGATGGATTTAACGTCCTCATTTTGTCAGTTCAAGGTATACAAGGTGACGGCCATCGATTCAGAAATCTATACCAGACGGGATACGTCATTGGAAATTTCAACTATCTGAATGGACAATTTGAAGACTTGGAAATTTCAACGGCAACTTTCAACGAACTGGACTACGGGCACGACTTTTACGCAGCAAAAACGATGCAATCCCTCGACGGACGGAGACTGTTGGTCGCCTGGTTGGGAATGTGGGAGAGCGAGTTCGAGGAATCGAACGATGGCTGGGCGAGCATGCTGACTCTAGTGCGAGAACTAAGGCTCACGTATCAGGGCAGGCTGCTGATGGTACCGGTGAGAGAAATAGTTGAGTTGCGAGCCGAGGTACTGGAGGACGCCTGGTACAGTCCCGGGGAGGCGTTCTTCGCGGGCTCCAGAGCGTTCGAGATGCTCGTGAACTCGAGCACGGTGATGTACGACGCTGCGATCATCCTGGAGTGGAGTGGGGAGCGGCAGTACACCGTTGCGTTCTCGTCGGAGCGTGGCTACGTGAGCGTGGACCGCGGCGGCGTGGACGGCGTCCGGCGAGCCGACTGGCTACCCGTCTCGCATATTCACTGGCGCATCTTCGTTGACTACAGTTCCATAGAAGTTTTCTGTGGTTTGGGAGAGGTTGTATTCTCGAGTCGCATATACCCGCGGAAATCAATGCGCATAAGGATAGCAGGTGAAACTCAACTCCATGTGACGCAATATCGGCTCAGGCGCAGCGTCGGTTATGACAGCAAACTCCGCAAGCAAATGAAAAATCAAGTTATCAAAAGATATCATTAGTGTTAGTATGGAAACTACGTGGCTTAATAATAGATGTAGGAAGTAATAAAAGAAACAATATTGAAGAATACTATGGACGGAACTTATACATACGTAAAAAGACGTGTATCTACAATTTATACAGGAACTGACTCGAAGGACTCAAGTTTTTCAGTAGGAGTTCAGAAGTCCTAAATGATTGCAGTTCCTTAGCACGGAATAGCGTCGAATGGATCATCATCATATGCCTAACCTTTTCCACCTAATGGGTCATAAATGGGCAAATATAATTATTGGTCTGAATGGATCATCATCATATGCCTAACCTTTTCCAACTAATGGTTCATAAATGGGCAAATATAATTATTGGTCTGAATGGATCATCATCATATGCCTAACCTTTTCCAACTAATGGGTCATAAATGGGCAAATATAATTATTGGTCTGAATGGATCATCATCATATGCCTAACCTTTTCCCAACTATGTTGGGGTCAGCTTCCAGTCTAACCGAATGCAGCTGAATACCAGTATTTTACCTGGAGCAACTGCCTATCTGACCTGAGGGCTTAGACAAATGGCATTCGCTTCGGAGCGATTCTATTTCTACAATCGCTATCGCTTTCGCTAGTGATTCCAAAAACTAGCGATAACGCTCGTCAAACAGTGTCCCTTGGCTATGCATCTCTGTGGAAGTACCTAATCTTTCGACGCTGTCGATTCATTTCATAATCGAATGTTGTTAACATTGTTTACCTAATTTTTATTCGTTGACCTATGATCACGTGACATTTCGATAGCCTATGTCAACCCCATACATTTTAACTTTTCTACTAGCGTCATCGCTAATCGAATGTTACTTTGTCTAGGCCCTCAGGGGGCCTAGAAAAAATCCCTTTTCTGTAAGCGTTAACGCCAGCCGCTAACGTCAAAATTAATGGCAATGACATTACGTGTGGAAAGGACACGTAATGTCACGTGTTAAGCAAATGTCAACTCCATACAATTTGATTTTCCGTTGGCGTTTACGCTTACAGAAAAGGGATTTTGTCTAGGCCCCCTGCACAACCCAGTTACTGGGTAATACGATAGGTCTGAAAGGATCACTACAGCAATTCAGTTACACACTCGAAAACTGTATTTTTTTTTGGTGTATTTGAGCGAGAGCATGAGTAATCAATAGATGAAATCATAAAAGTGATACAAGTAGTGCGTGATGCTTTTAACAATTGTTGTAGCCCAAACAATAGGTATTGTTTTTCTGACTTAGGTATAAGCGTATTAATAAAGAAATTAAGGCTATTGTTATTTTTTTTGTTGAAGTAAAAGCTTCTTTATGCGCGTTGAGCACTTTTTGGGTGAAAAAAAATCATGGAACTCGCGTCATCGTCACCGTACGCTTTCCATGAGCTATATGTATACTGTGTTTATATGTGTAGGTACTTTTTGGGCGAACAAAAAGCGTGAAACTCGCGTCATCGTCACCGCACGCTTCGATGATACAATTCACAAGTTACTTAGTTTTCACTTGTATCGGCAGTTTCCAAAGACTGCCCCGCATTTTTTTTTTAATTCCTTTTTACGTAGGCCCTACGATTTCTGTTTGTGATTATTAATTATAAAAGTATTCACCAATATTCAACTTCATTATTCACAGCCCGACTTCACCTATTAGGTACTGTGCATGGTTCTGTCTTTGCTTGTGCTGATCTCCACGCTCCTGTGCCAGCTCTCATGCAGGTTCTACCATATTCAAGGTACCTACCCAGGTTTAGAAACCTGCGGGGTAATTGCGTAACACACATCTTTCTTGTATCTATGGTAATACACTAACGGTAGGTAGAAATAGCTTTCATTCTGACAGTTACTTTCAACAACGTTCAATGCGTTATTTACGTTGTTGAGCAGACAATTTTTTTCGAACATAGGAACGAAGCAATCAATGGATTAGCCATATCCTTCAAAATAATTCAGATTGTGACTGATAGTCTGTTACACAATTAGGGTGCTGGAAGAATACGTAAACAAGACCATCGAAGCTGACATTCACTTATGTAAGTATTGAACATTGGTGATTGATAAATGATAAGTAAGTATTTATATTTCCGTAGGTAAGTAGGTTTATACAAACACTTTTATTCATCAAAAATAAAAGTGTAAAGTAAAGTAAGTGTAAAGTAGGGTTTCCCAATTGACGAGCTCACTGCGCTTGCTTTTGCATTCTTTTAGTAAAATCACAAAGAAAGGACCTCCCTTGGGCCTTCGCCCCCAACGTATTTTGGTATAGGGTTCTTTTAGGACTAGGTACGCTACTGTCTTCCTACCTAAAATAAGACGGCATGTTCGAGAAGTCTTAAGTACTTATGCGCGCGTAACTCTACTGATAAACGAATGATAATGTAGCTATAATAATTTATTTTCATTTATTTATTTAACCATTTATGTACACACATATATAAACAGACAAGAAGAAAGGAAGAGAAAAAAAGAGGTACAAAGGTGATGCTTATTTCTAAAGAAATCTTTTCCAGCATACCTGCGATAGGAGAGTATATTAAAGAGATGAAGACAACGTGTGTAAGAGTAGAAGGGAAACAAAATACATAAAATCTAAAATAATTTTCTAATTTAAATATAAACATACAATAAGAGAATATACTAACATACATACTTCTAAAATAAATATCACTGAATTATATAAAAATATAATGTAATTTAAATAATAAATACATAAGCAACTATGACAAAGTGGAAAGATAGTGTTCTTTTACTCTACTTTTAACAGTTTGGCAGTTCCTAATGCTAGGTGGCAGTGAATTCCACAACCGTAACGTGTGCGCAGTGAAAGAGTAGGAGTAGAAGTCGGTTGAGTGGGGAGGGGATTTGAGGAGATTTCTAAGATGCGACCAGCAGGGCGCATCAAAAGGACGGGCGTAGGAGAAGCGTTACCGCAGATAGGATAAGGATAGGATAGGGTATGTACCAAGAAAGGAAAGTAGATATTTCGTCAATCGTCAAAGCATGTAACGTGACGACATGAAAAGGTTGAACCTATAGAACATACTTCCTACTTCCAGTATAGTATAAAGTACTCTGTGGTATGGCATATAATATAACATTGGTCTTAGCAACAATTCTCTCGTTATACAAAAATATCACAAAATGTCTCTGGGGTAAAAAGGTCATTTACCGCCTACGGATACATGTCCTTTGATGAAAATAATAAAAAGGAGAGGACGCCCACTGCAAAAATATCGACGATAAGAACGCTGTCGGGTCACCTTCTATAAAAAATAGCGCGGTTCGACGTGGCTACTGGTTTTACGTTTTCAAGATGTTTCGTAACGACTTCATGACTGATGTATGACTATGTAATAATAGTGATGATGGATACTTGCTCACATAATTAGATAATAAGTATACTAACACCTGGTTTCTGGAACGAAAATCAACACCAAAACCCAGCTTACACACTGTCAACTGCTGTGATTGGTTGACTGAATGATCCAGCAGGCTCAACAGCCAATTAGATCACTTGACATGAGATTAGATTAGATTTCACTTTAATTTTGACACATCGTTGTTTTTCGTTTTTTTTTTACTGAACAGACAGTTACCTATAAAGTTAACAACAAAATTATGAATTAAGTTTTTCATTTTGACGGTGGACACCTACCGTCAAAAAATCAGCTGTTCCCTACATTTTGACGAGTTAGGCGAACATAAATGTAGGGAACAGCTGTTTTTTTTTTCGCGATTTCAGGTTTGGTCCTATAGTAAAAGTTGTTCATAATGATGATTACAATGATGCCTTAAGGCGGTACCCCGACCAAAACCTTGCCATAGTGCGTTATTCAGAGGTTATTAACTTTCACATTCACAACATTCACTATGGGTAATAAACTACATCTAAAAGCACATTATTAATGTTCGATATCCTATCACAACATTGCACGTTCTTATTTGTTTTAATGTGTTATAAATACTACATTTAAAATCTCCTTGTAAAAAAGTGACTAAAATTATTGATTGCATGCTTCTTTTGCTAAAGATGACGTTCTATTAATTTGAGGATTACACTAATGGGTAGATAATTTAAAAATCTAAATATTTCACGTTTTATTTTATTTCAAAACATCGCTAGTCTTTTTTTTTTTTAAATAATTTCAATTTTTTTGTGTATTTTATGATAAATTAGAGTGCGCAGGGAGTGAGACAGAGCGAGACTCAGCGACGGGACAGAGAAGGACCGAACGCTTAAGGTTGTTTAGTCGAGAAAGCGCCTTAAGAGGTTGTGCGTTATTTAAGTTACACATTGTAACGTGTAATACCTACACCGGATGTCTTATGAACCAGTAGCTGGACCATCAGACATGGAGAAAGATTCTAGTGATTTCTTGGTCGAAACCATAAAGGCTCGTGCACACTGGCGCGACGCGACAGCGTAAACAAAGGCACCGCGTGCAGCGCGACGGGCGGCGCCTTTGTGTCGGGCTGTCGCGTCGCGCCAGTGTGCACGAGCCTTAAGGCGACGACGATATGATCGATAGACGAGCCTCGGCTTAGGGCGTCGCTTGGAGAGGGCAGCGAGAGACAGACTGGATCGGAATTATTATTATTAGGGGAAGAATTTAAAGCTACGGGCTCAGCGTCGCGGGCTGGCTCGAGCAAGGGCCCGGCGCGGCGGCGCGGCGGCGGGCCTCGGCGGCGAGGACGGAAGGACGGCGGTCTGTGTTTATGTCTCTTCAAGGTACTGGTGGCCTTACTACTCTACTGGAGGAGGGTAGTGGCATCGTCAGGGTCGACTAAGGTGTGCCTCGGGCGGCGAATCTTACTAATGCGGGAGAGAGTGTAGCAGGCGGCTGCTTTAATCAGGGGGGTTGGGGTGGTTTATGCCGCAGTCGAAGAAACGCTTTGAAAGGCGTTTCATGAATTGTTGCATGGTGGGCATTCGGAGGACTATGTGAAGATTCACATTTCGGACATAGAAGGGGGCTCCCGTAACCTTTGTGAGGAAACAGTCCTGTTGAGAGCGAAGGCGGCGCGCGAGCGAGCCATCCATATGTGCTCACTGAAGGTAAGGTGGGGGTCGAGGGTCACACCTAGGTACTTAGCTCGCTTCTCTCAAGGGATCGGCTTGCCATACATAGTGATCGGACTGAGGAGGGTCTTATTTTTATCCGAAAAGTTGGGTTGTCTTATAATTACCCCGCCTCACCCTAACAAAACAAAATGGCTGCGTTAGTTCCGATTTTGGCAACGCATCTATAAAACTTGCAGCGTTGTACATACTTATTATCTGGCCTTTGGGGGCACGAGCGGCCACCTGGAGCGTCACGTCAGGGGGTACCCGCCGCACGCCAGCTTAGCAACCATTTTCTTTTGTTAATACTTAATCTGGCACTAAGTAGGTAGGTAAGTACTGATCCGGTAATAAACTACCTACACACACAATTATAAACCTATAACCTACCTACCCACCTTAACTATTTTAGGTACTTAAATAGGTACAGTAGGCCGCACATCACTGGTAATACTATGTCATTGAGCTGGCCTAACGTTAAGGCTCCCGCAGACAGGCGCAACGCGACATCGCTCGTCGCTAGACGAGCGGTGGCTTTGAGCAGCGCACAATTTGTTGCGCGTGTCGCGTCTGCTGGTAGGACCTTATAAGGGGGATGCGCCAAGGTAGCTCGCGAAATTCAAATTTTCTTATGTTTTTTGCTATTTGCAGGTCAGTATCAGGTTGTATGGTGATCTAAATTATGATTCGCAGCCGTATCAAATATGGCTTTAAGGCTCCTGCACACTGGCGCGACGCGACAGCGTACACAAAGGCACCGCGTGCAGCGCGGCGCCTTTGTGTACGCTGTCGCGTCGCGCCAGTGTGCACGAGCTTTTACAGAATTATAATCATTCGAATCAGCAATACAACTCCTTAGGTAGAATTGCCGTCAAATGTCATGATTTTATGAAATAGTCATTCAATATGGTAATATGAACTTAAAGAGATGTATTAAGTAAAAAAAAAAAAAAAAAAATTTATGATAATAATTCATTAAAAATAAATGTTTGATACGGTCGCGAATCATAATTATGTATTTAGATCAACATACAACCTGATACTGACCTGCAAATTGCAAAAAACGTAAGAAAATTTTAATTTCGCGGGCTACCTTGGCGCATCCCCCTTAACGAATACGGACATACGCACAATAAATCGAAACCAAGAGCACAGATTAGGACAGATAGTTCACTCCGTAGGAAAAGATAGATACCTAACGCTATAATTACCTACAAAAATATTACAGGCGGTCGTGCGTGCTAAAATATACCTTACGCGGACGCTAGAGAGTATCTACTACGTCGTCTGCCGTGATGTCGGGCGATCACGTGCGTCATTGAACGCAACGCTAGGGCTGTTTACGATAAGAGTACTCTAAAGGATGGGTGACTAAAAACTGTTTTTTTTTTACTTTGTATTTACATCCTAATCTGTGCCATGAGACTCATCAATATTTGGCAATCATTGTCATTTGCATAGCGCTAAACGAAGTTATTCTTGATTTTCCCTCGATCATTATCGATCATGAAACAGTAAACAAATAGGTATTCAGATGTAAATTAATTTGAACATCCTGTTTATTCAATTACAATAATTACCTATAACTTCGCCTACGCTATAGCGCATCAATATTATTCTAGTAAATCACATTGTTCCTTTTAGGATTGAATTGCCACCGAATCGCTGACGTCACGAGGGATGCGGGTGACGTCACTAGTTTACGGTCAAAGATTTGAAATAAACAGATAGGAAATTAAAACCAGCGCGTACATTTAAAAACCGGCTAAGTGCTTGCTGGACCACGGACAGTGAAGGGTTCTGTAGTTTGGTTTTGTATATTTACGCAGGCACTGTATTGTTTTAGCAACCGCAAAATAAGTTTGTATTTCATAGTATTTTTCTTAAAACTATGAAAAACAAAGATGCTTCTGCGGTTGTAACCGAAAATATATCCACAGGCTATTAACTTAAGTAGCAAAGTCACTTACCTAACTAACGACGTCTCATCCGACGAAAAAGGAAAAAAAAAACATCCCCGCTTTACATGTAAAGGAAGTCAATCTGCCTAGCCATTTACCAATTATGTTGGGATGGCTATCAGCCTAACCGGATGCAGCTGAAAACCAGTATTTTACATGGAGCAACTGCCTATCCGACCTCCACAATCCAGTTACACGACACCCCTTGGTAAAACTGGTTGTCAGACTTTCGGGCTTCTGACAACCCGTAACAACTATCAAAGCCTATCCACGAGTGACAGCCGGGACCAGCGGCTTAACGTGCTTTCCAAGGCACGGTACATGTGAAGGAAGTACCAATACCTATATTTTTGGAACGAAGTTCCTTATCGCGCGTTGCGAAAGGGGGCTAGACGGAAAAAATTAAGACCAAAAGTTGTAACGACACTTTTTGCTATAGTTGTAAGCCGTGCGGCGTGCGCGTGTTTCTCTGTCTGTCTGTCTCTCTCTCTCTCTCTCTCTCTCATAGAAAACAAGCCAGTTTTTTTTTTTATGGAACTTCGTTCCATCCCGATGTCCCTTGACACCTCTCAAGTTTTTTTTTCAAGATTGTATTTCATATCTTTGTAGACGTGATTACTATGTATAAACATGCCAAGTTTCAGCTTTTTAGTACCAATACTACCAAGGGTCTCTGAGTTAAACCGCAGACCGATAGACTTGGTAAAACTCTAGGCCTCCTTGTTCTACTAGGGAACCCTAAAAATGGACTAATATTTTGTCAAAAAGAAGTCTTTACCTTATAATAATATAGACATCGTCATCAAGAAGCTAAATAGCGTAGGTACCTACCTAAGAGGCTAGGATTACTAGCAGATGTATGAACGAAACAAAAGGAGTATAATAATATGTAAGGATCGTAGGTAGGTGGCATTCTGTAGTTTCTGCTTACGGCCATGGGAAGAAGGAGTGTGTTTACGAATATTAAGTAAGTATACAAGAAAAACGGTTGCCTGCCGCCCTTCTCGGTACATTCCACTACTGTAACCCTATATCAGGCTATATAGATTGAAAAATATTCCAAGATTTCATTCCTTTTTCAGTACCTAATTTATACAGTTACAAAATGCTAACACTGGTCGTACGTACAAGTGTACAACACAGCGAATAAAGTAGGCAATAATGAAGTCCTTTCTACAGCTAATTTTATTATTCAGACTCCAGTAGCTAATCTTTGTATTTTCGGGATACTCTGTCAATCGTTTTCCCATAAAATGTGGTCTTTGTTTGAATTAGATTTTAGTTTTTATATTTTATTCAATATTATGAGCTATTATAAAATAAAAACATTACAAAATATGGATTGTGTGAATTTCTTCAATTGAATTGGTGTTCAAATTATTTCACACAATAAAATAATACAATCAGTCATCGTCTTTTAAACTTATATGGTGGAAATATAGTTTTTTACATTGTAACCCTGAAATGAACTGTCATAATCAGTTGTGGTCGAGAGGTGAAAGGTTGTCGAAACTCGAAACAAGTTTCGTAAACCTAGTTTTATCAGTGATACTGTGTGAAGTGGCCGAGACCACGTAACAGTATTAAAGTGAATACGTACATATGCTTCAAAAGTAACAAAATATCTGCCTGTGAATTTATTAACGTGAATAAACATGTCTAAATCAATGCTATATTTGGCCGTTGCGATACTTTGTTTTGCATCTGTAAACACTAAAAAACGGATAAAATTTTACGAGGAAAAGGTCAGTAGTAATATTAGAGTATAATTTTGACTTTATAAAATATTCAAAAAGTTTTTTCCCATGTCAACAACTTTGCTTCAACTTTATGATCCCGAAGTTTATTTCGTCAACTGAACTGATTCATTCACATACTGTCTCATTGATAGTGTGTATGATGTTTTGTATTGTTATCAGCTTACTTTTATTTTAATCACGATCTTGAAAACCATGATTTGATTTTAGCATTGTTTAGGATATAATTACACATAACATTACACATTAAATGTAAGTCTCCTTAGTGATTTTGTTTTTTTTATTAAAGGTCTTTAGACTTCCGCTAAGAGAGATTTTTTATAAGGTATGGTTATAGAGATTACATTGTTTTGTATGTAGTTTCAATTTAAAATATACATGCTATTGTTAAAAAAAAACGTCAATTTTCTATTTCTTTTTTAAATAATATTTATTTCGTACACATTCAATTCTCACTGTGAACACTTGTGGTTTTGCTTCATGGGTTGTAAGCCTTTTGACCAACATTAAAAAAATAAAGAAATATTGTGTTACATTGCCCAGCATGCCACAATCAGCCCGTCTATATTCCGTAAGCTGTATTCTGTAAGTCTCACCGTGAAAACTTTGGTGAAATGAACTGTCATTCCACCTGGTGCATTCCACATTGACACTTGACACTATTGACAGCTCACTTCACCAAAATTTTTACAGTTAGATTTTTACAGAATAGATTGTCTGAACTAAAAGTCAAAAACTGTGGCATATTGGTCCTAATTAGGCATGTATTCTATTTTTAAATATATAAATAAACTGTTTTTTTTTGCGGATATGGATAATTTCTTCCAATGTATTTACTTTGAATCTTATCTTTCGGATTAGATAATTTGAAGAGCCACTTAGTACACAATTAAATGGTAGTTTAGATCAGACATCATTCTATGAGTGTTCTGATTGAGTGGTTAGTTCGCTTCAGTAAACATATAATTATGAGATAAAATGTTTTGGATTTTCTAAGAAAAAGTGTCCAATTTATGAAAGTTTAAAGTATTTGCCATTGACAATAGTTAAATATTCATAAGTCTGTGGAATTTTCATATTATTACTAACATCTTTTTATTGTAGTAAATTAGAGTTTGTTCTTGTTATCATTTTTTTTTGTAAAATATAGGAAACACAAATTTTTTCATCTTATTTAACGCCCTATTACAGGATTTACCAAACTTTGACTTACTGTTACTTTGTGTCAAGAATTAATTATACTTGAATACAACATCTTGGATACATTAGTGTTTTGTAATGTAAATTGACCTGAGATTCTGAATTACAATATAAACAATTGGACCATGTTGTGCAGAAATGATCCAATCCATACAAATATTTTTGTGGATTGCATCATTTCTGCACAACACGGACCAATTGAGCTCTGCAAAAATAATTAAAGTAATAATATGATTAACAAATTGACAATAATTCTATACAAAATTATAAATTATTCACAGATTGGCACAAATTCTATACAAAATTACAAATTATTGACAGATTGTCACAAATTCTATACAAAATTACAAATTGTCACAAATTCTATACAAATAAGTGACAAATTGACACAAAATCAATACTTAAACTTAGGTGACAACTTGACATTATTACAATACAAATAGGTAAGTGGCAAATTGGCACTAACACAATAGAAATAAGGGCCTATGCACACGCCTTCATCAAGCAACACGCGCGGCGACTGACGGCGACTACGGCTCGTATAAAAAGCCATGTGCATACTGCTCTAAAGTAGGAAATACAAAGATCAAATTTGAATGACGTAAAACCACATTTAAAGCCGTAAAACTACCTTTCAGTGCCGTAAAACCAACTCTTAATTTATTGTAATAAAGTTTAAATTAGAATGATTGCTCTGTGTTTGATAAAACTCTAGGCAAACATTCTAATTTATACTGAGATAAGAGCTACATTGCAATGACTAACACTTCACCGCCCGTCACTAAACACGTTCAGCGCTAAACGAGTTTTAAACATCATTCTGTCTCTGTCATCTTTAAACATTTGACAGTTATGGTTTAAACTCGTTTAGCTCTAAACGTGTTTAGTTATTGGCGGTGCAAGTGGGCCTTACTATTTTGCGTGATGCTAGTGGAATAAAACCGTATGTGGATTCCAAATTTGACATCTTCCCATTGGTTTTAGGCACTTGATTTTACGTCATTCGTGAATGTTCTACTTAAGGCCCGATCACATGTACTACAACCACACCACATCGTACGTTGTGGTAACTACAAAATCAAAGCAAATGGTCGCTAGTACGCGATCTCGCTGGTGTTTGCGTTGTAGCTGCGACGTGGCCTTGATGTGGTCGGTTGATTTTGACGGCCAAATGTGGTCTATGTGAATAAACTAATCATTTTCATACAAATTGGCGCCCGTCAAACTGTTTTCGTTATGGTGTGGTTGTGATTCGTATGATTGGGCCTTTTAATAATAATAATAATCATAAATCTAAATAAATCATACAAAAAAGTCCATAGGCAAGGCAAGGTTGTTAGTAACAAGAATTTTGCAATATAGAGACGGGAACATGTCTCAGCCAAAGCAGGTTCTTTAAGTTACGTTTATAAATCTCGGCCTCAGTGACATTTAATCCAATTCTTGAGTGCGTTGTTGATATTTTGTCAGTGGTGTTTATGGTATAATCAGTGGCATAATCGTAATCTAAGATGCGTGCTCTCTGAAAGTCTGAACCTCAGAAGAGATTGGGGACAAAAACAAGAATCCGCGCAGCATTACGATATTTACGATACCGTACTAGCCAATTGTGTCAATTCGTACTCATTCGCCGCCGTCTACACCGGGCATCGTCTCTACAAAGCTCTGCAATACTAAAACCAATCTTAAAACTAGTGCAATCTTTTGAGAGAATCAGCTTTATTCCTCAATACTCCAAACGCCTAACTATTCTTTTTTTTTCAGAATTTACACGAAGCTCAAGAGCTATCCGACCAAGATGTGAAAGACATAGCAGCATTGAGCGACATGACTCATTTCAAATCTGTTCTGAACGAGATCCTGATCCCAAGAGTTGTGGGTACTCCGAATCACGATAAAGTCAGCGGCTACATTTCTCAACAGATGAAGGACCTAGGCTGGGATGTTACTGAGAACGTATTCTCAGACGACACACCTATCTTTGGCGCATTAAACTTTAAGAATATTATAGCCAAACTTAACCCTGATGCTGAAAGGTTCTTGGTGTTAGCCTGTCATTATGACAGCAAATATATGAGGGAACATGTGTTTGTTGGTAAGTATTTACCTGTTGTTTTTAGTATGGGTTGTTGAATTTGGTGCTTGAGACCAGTTTGCAGAGTAAAGGCAAAAAAAATAAAAACTTATGAAAACTTCATGGAAATTGTTCTACAATAGTCGCGTCGCGCCTGTCTGCAGAAGCCTTAAGGCGCTTACAGCCGCTTCGACGCATCAAATGAAATAAAAACGAGAAAACCTTTCCTAAGAAAATTTGGCATTCGGCGAGCGTTTAGGAACAACGAAAACCCAGAATAAATATTGCAGATAATATTGCGTGCTATCCATCCATTGTTCCAAATAAGTATGCTTTTGTCGGGGTTTAAACTATACCACACAAAATCTCTTCAAAATCTGTTAAACGGTTTAGTATTAAAATCTTACCGAACAGACATACTTGCACTTTCTAGTATAATATTAGTATGGATTCGAGTTAGCAAGTTCAGTTTGTAATATAATTTCATTAAATTGTGACCGTGTGTAATTGACCTGTGGCCCCAGGGATAGTGTGGGTATACTTGGGTTAGTGAACGAGAGTCATAGGGGAAATACTATCGCTGACTTATTATTAACTTTACACGATTGCTTACGTTTCGCGCTGTACCATTATTGTTATCGATAAAAAATACAGCGTATTCATATATGACAGAGAAGGCACGTGTATCTCGTTATCTTCAGCCATATTTTAACTACTGTGGGCGTACTATGGGTAGTTACTACGGTTATTGTGCAACAGAAATACCGTTTGCGGTTCAAATCAAATTATAATTTACGAACAAATTAATCACACTAGTGCATCACACACTGTAGGTACACGACACAACTATACGGAACGGGTGACAGTTCCTATGGTGGAGGTACTGATCTCCTCGAAGGCAGATTGTTAATTGTCCACTCGACCCATCAGCGCTCCTCCATCAGCCAGGCTCTGTCATAGCACGAAGTTAGCTGAGTATGCACGTCATCGCGACGGTGCTGCTACCTCACGGAACTCGTGCTGCGTTTCGTTTAGTGTTCATACTAATGACCGTCTCCGACATAATATAATATAATTAGGTACTCGAACAAATCAATTTGAACTCGCCAAAATAAAAAGGCAATTTGGATATGGATGGACGCCCAATATTAAAATAATCAACAGATCCGTCCCAACTTTTCGATTATGCAGTCTCCATCTTACTTTGATGACCTTTCTGTTACGTTCAAACTATCAAATCGATGGTCCTACTGAATTGAAATCATGCGCGTCACACAATGAAGGCTGCCGAATCTACGGTCTCTATGCGGTATACTATACAGCGTGTATCAGAAACAGGTGTGGTACAGATCATCAAATTGAACAACTTTCTCCATGAGACCAATATCGTAATCGCAAAAAAATAATCAGCTGTCCCATACATTTGAGTCGAGTAAATATAAAAGTTTTGAATGGGACGGCTAATTATTTGTTCGCGATTACGATGTTGGTCCCAGGGACAAAGTTGTTCAGTTTGATAGTCTGTAGGTACCACACACTTAAATAGTCCCCTAAAACTCCATATCGGTAACGGCATGTAAAGTTACACCCTGTTCTAGGTGCGACGGACTCGGCAGTGCCCTGTGCGATGATGATAAACCTGGCTAAAGTCATGTCAGCGCAGCTCGAGCAACTAAAGAACAACCGGCTCAGCATCATGTTCATATTCTTCGATGGTGAAGAGGCTTTTAGACAATGGGGCCCCAACGACTCCATATACGGCGCTAGACATTTAGCTAAGAAATGGCATGGCACAGAGTATAAGGATGGTGCTAACGAGCTACAGAGAATGGTATGTTTGTCTTTTTCTTAACATTAGCTATCATGTGTGACTATTTTCTAGGTATTCCGGGGCTATACTGGTAGCTGGTCTAACCTAATGCGAATTTTACACGCTGCTATTATTTTTTTGAAGTGAAAACTTCTTTAGGCGCGTTGAGCACTTTTTGGGTGAACAAAAATCATGGAACGGGCGTCATCGTCACCGAACGCTTTCCATGAGCTATATAGATACTGTGTATACGTATGTAGGTACTTTTTGGATGAACAAAAAGCGTGAAACTCGCGTCATCGTCACCGCACGCTTCAACGATACAATTCACAAGTTACTTAGTTTTCACTTCTATCGGCAGTCCCCAAAGACTCCCCCGTATTTTTTTTTGCACTGTGATTGAGCATTGGTAGCCCAGTGGTAACGGCCCCGACTTACCGAGTTGTTGGTCGTCGGTTCGAACCCAGGCAGGCGCTTTACTTTGTGTAAATAATTTCATCACCACTGCTCTCAAAACGGTGAAGGAAAACATCGTGAGGAAACCGGAACCAAAAATTCAAAGACATGTGACATCTACCAATCCACATTGGGCCCGCGTGGTAGATTACAGCCCGTTCCCTCTAGGAGAGAGGAGGCTTGTGTCCCAGCAGTGGGAAAAAGGCTGATTATGCTGTGAATGGAAAAGTAACGAACAAGTCGATCTCGAGTCGAAAATCTATATCTATCTATTTTTATGTGGCGGATGGATTGTCGAATCTGCTGTTTTACAAAACCGCTAGTTGTTTTACAAAACAGCTCCGTTATGTAAAACAGCTGAACAACGTTCAGGTGGATTGCCATTGCGCTATGTTTAACAAAACTGCTACTGACGTTTAGACGTAATACAGAATTGCGTATCTGCACTCACAATAAGCATTTGGTGTTGCTTCTAATGCCGAATTGGTCGCAGTAACTAAGCTAGGGCACCCTGACCAATTGGTTTAGGTTAGGTTAGGTTAGAACTGTGACCAATAGCGCACGAGCCGAGCGAGCGCTACTTCCATATTGGTTGCAGTTATTTGACTATTTAGTATTTTTAGGACTGACTTTCATAAACATCTGTTAACTTTCAATTAATATTGTTCTTAAAATCAGTGTTTTCACTTGAGTTAGGGTAATTTTTACTCATATTAATCGTTTTATTTATTTCCGTTTTGGACGCTATTATTGTTGTTATGACACACAAGAGCCACGAGCGACAAATTTTAGAACTAAAATCTACAATCTGACGTTTCATTTCACGATGTTTTACATAACCCTCTTATCGTTAACCAATTCTGCGTGACAAAGTTCAGTATTTATGAAAAACCGCTAAACGTCGTTCAGCTGTTTTGCATAACAGAGCTGTTTTGTAAAACAGCGGACTCGACCATCCATCTGCGACATAATACATATACTATAATAAAGCTGCAGAGATTACTTTTTGTTAGAACGCGGTAATCTCTGGAACTAAAAATCAGGTTTGAAAAATTGTTTTTACATTGGATAGCCCAATTCTTGAGGAAAGTTATACGTAGGCTATTTAACATCACGTTACGACCCTTACGATCCGAGGAAAAAGAAAAAGAAAATAAAGAATGCTAAGCGAAAACGAAGCATGTTAAAGCGCGGGCGGGAAATGTGGCTGTTATTTAATTTATAGTGGTGTCTAAAGGCTTCCACGCGAACGACGTCGCGGGCAGAAACTAGTTTATAAAACGAGGGCATAGAATAGATAAAATTAATAGTAGTTACCTACAAAGAGGGTAGGTAGTATCTAAACTAATAGTAGAAAGAAACGATTACATTTTTTGTGTTTGTTTGTTACGCTTTCACGTTAAAACGGCTGAACGCATGGGTAGACCATGACCTGAAGAAGGACATAGGCTACTTTTAATCCTGGATCGCCGATGAAGTCAGCAACAGCTAGTAATTTGTAACAGCGTGTTTTATTAAATAAAATTACTACTTATAGATTTAGTTTTGAAATGCACGCGCCTTTTATCAGTAATTGTGTCATTAAAGACTTACAATTCATGACCTATCAATTTTAATGTTTCGAAATAAAATAAACATTGATAGCCTTCTGACCCCCGCTGTCGCCGCTGGGGCGACGCGGCCATTCCCAGACCCTATAGAAACGGGAACGGGTTTAATAAACCTTATGTTGGAAATCAACAATTATTGCACGGCTACGGCAGAGAGGATGGCAGATTCTCGATTTAAGCTTCATCGTCTAACAAAACACATTTCACACCACTGTATCAAGATCTTTTGGCGCGTGGTAAAAATCGGAATTAACGACGCCATCTTGTATTTCCAATGGGATTTTACAAAAAAAAAAAAAACACAAATATCTAACAATAACGTCAGTCTGTCAATGTCATTCAAGCAAAAAGATCGTTGAAGCGCTCTAAGTTAAAACTTTACTAAGGTCAAACTTAGTAAAGTTTTAATTTATAGTGCTGCCCTTAACCTCAAAGTTAAGGTTAAAGTTGGTTCTGTATGAGAAAAGGCCTTTGTCCTGCAGTAGGACAATAATAAGCTGGTATTGTTAAGGTTGAAAACACTTATCTGACACATAGACAAATATAGACCTTGTAACACCTTTTAAAATAGTACCTAAATAAAATACTTTGAAGTCTTGCGAGTTTTTCGGGTCGGCGGCACTTGGTCGGCGTACCTACTTGCGAGTAAAAACCTGATATAAAAATCGAAAACCTAGTCGCGTAAATACGCACCTTCCCTATTAAATAAACAACATTTATTTGTTTACCTTTGATCCGTGCGCAGAAATTGATTAAATCGCAGTTCTTTATTAATGTAAGATGACGACTTGCAATTACGTCGTATGCACCATTTTAATTATTATACATAAATTAAAACAATAATAAATTCATCACGATAGCCCTGAAAGTTATCTCCCAACCTACTCCCACAGTAGCGTAAGCAGTTTTGGGGGCGCGCTTTCCCCGTCTCACCGCTCACGCCCCGCACGATTGCCCCGTCTAGGCGTCTTCGTCGGACGACTGTATGATGTATAGACTGTGGTATTGTCTAGTTGTGTACCATTTACATATACATACATGCATACAGACATATACAAAACATACTTATACTTATCTACATATACATATCTACAGATCTATAGAAATAAAATCATTTATCATTGTCGGAAATACGTTAAATCATTCGTTTGACTTTGACTAATCGGGACGCCAGCCGCGCCACCAAGTGGCGCTGGACAGAGTCTATAACGCTAACGCTTGACCAGAGTAAATCAAAGTTTCTTGTTGGCGGTTAAGCAGTGAATACGTTTAGAAACTGTCGCGCGTTCAATATAGTTGTGGCGTGTACCTACAGTGTGTGATTCGATAGTGTGATTAATTTGATTGTAATAATAATTTGATTTGAATTGCAAACAGTTTTTCTATTGCGCAAAAACCAACACTACCCATAGTGCGCCCACAGTAGTTAAATATGGCCGATGATAACGAGAAACACGTACCTTCTCCGTCATACACAATAATAAAAATGAAACAAGAGCAAGGAAACCAAATGTAATGATGATATTTAAGGAGAGAGAGGAAGTTTTTTTTAAACAGAATTTTAAAAGTGGCTATCCATTGAGCATTACGCAGCATTAAGCATTTACGAGATCGACTAAACATTCTGGCCTAGTATTTTTATCTCACGGAGTGACTTTACTTGTGGTAACCAAGTGTACAAATACGCTGTGAATGTGTGCGTGAAGACGAGTAGCGTCAGCACGAAACTCACACGCTTCTAATCTGTGCCTTGGCTCAGACGGTACCGGTAGCTCCAGCGCTTATACACACAAACTCAGAGTATTTGTACACTTTGTAACCATAAGTAGAGGCTCGTGCACACAGGCGCGACACGACAGCGTGACACAAAGGAACCGCGTGCCGCGCGACGGGCGGCGCCTTTGTGTCGGGCTGTCGCATCGCGCCAGTGTGCACGAGCCTTAAAGCGCGCGTCCCTTCGTGAGTACAAAAATACTATACAAGAGTTGCAATAGTATCTACCTAGCGAATAGTCTGTCAGGGAAGTCCATAAAAAAATGATAATTATAATACACGACCGACCCGCACCTGCTTGACACGGTTTTTTTATATTAATGTATTAAACTCATAAACCTTCCGGACTAAATTCTCTAAATGATGATAGCGCATCAAAATCCGTTGCGTAGTTTAGAAGAACAATGCGGGCACAAAGACAGACACAAAAAGTGACTTTATTATGTACTAGCTGTTGCCCGCGACTTCGTCTGCGATCCAGGATGAAAAGTAGCCATGACCTCCTCCAGGTCATGGTCTACCCATGTGCCAAACTTCATCCAAATCCGTTCAGCAATTTTAGCGTGAACGCGTTACAAACAAAGAAACTCACTTTCGTATTTATAATATTAGTTATTACATTTATACAATTTGTTCCACCCTTTTTTTTTTTTTTTTGGTGTGGGATATCATCAATTGACCTCTCCCGCTCAGGGCGGACCGGAAGGGCGTGTCAGACTCTTACTGACTAAAAGCCACCCGTGTTCCTTCAGTTGCCCGTGAGCCAGGGCCACGGTAACTCTTTCGAACAATCCGCGACCCCGGCAGGAATTGGTTCCACCTAAGAATATTTCATATGAAAATTCTTAGGTGGAGCGAGCGAGCCCGTATTACAAGAAAAGCGACTTTAGCGAGCCTACTCTAATTACGAGCCAACGAAGCGAGCACACTTTTGCGAAACTACAGAGCGCCCCCTGCTGCGTTCCTCACACTCACTCGTGGCGAAGGTGGGCTCGCTTCGTTTGGTCGGTTCAAGAGTAGTCTTCCTCTACTCGCTTGTTGCGTGGCGAATGTTCACTCCGCTCGCTTTTGTGGTGTGAAAGCTGACTCGTGACGTAGGTGGGTTTGCTTCGCTCGCTCGACTTAAGAATGTGCTTGTGTGTTGCGCTCGTTTGTCTTTCGGGGGGGGGGGGGGGGGTCGCTTTGCTCGCTCATTGCTTGAATAGGGGCGCTCTGCTCAGTCGCGTCGTCTTTGGGCTCGCTTCACTCGCTCGTCATGCTCGCTACACTGGGCTGAGTTAGAGAATCCCATCATTAAGCCGTGAATATGACCACTTTTCATTCGTTGGGATAGAGCATGGCGCGATAAAGGCTGGCAAAGTGCTAGCACTGACTATGAACAAAATTATTTAAGTAACTCCGCTCAGAAGGTTAGGTCAGGTTGTAGTTGTTACGTGGGGATCGTGCGATCGATGGCCCTTTACGGGGCCCCTAACTGAGCGGCTGACCTGACGGCCGACGGCATCTATGTTCTGCGAAAGCCGCAGAGAGCGATAGCCTTCAGAGTCATGAGGGGTTGCCGCACGATCTCCGAAACAGTAATCTCGCAGAAGGAGGCTGCGAAAAGGGAGCAAGAGATCTCATCCTCTCACCCGGCCCGCAGCAGGCGCACCGGGCGTCGGCGGAGGGCGGACAACGCCCCCATATATCAGGAGCTGAGGTGGCGGCGCGCAATGTTCCACGCGCGCCCCTCTTAGACGTCGCGGGGGGAGTCAACCACGTCACTCCCCCCACTCGACCAGACGGGGCCCACAGAGGTGGGCCGGCACGGCAGACGGAGTTTGCGGAAAATTCGTACGTTCCTGCGACCCCCAGAGTAGGTGTGAGACGGAACACCGGGGTGGTTTTTAGTCAGTAAGAGTCTGACAGACCCCTCCACCCCCCAAGGGCGGAGGACATTCATAAGGATATTCCACCACGGATATAAAACAAAAAGTTACAGTTGTGACCAAACGTTTTCACGAAATCAAACGGCACGAATCGAACTGCGCCTACATGACTTACATCCTATAACTGTGCCCTGTTACTTCGTTTTTACTTAGCGTTCTTTCAGTTTTTTTTTCATTTGCTGGGCTCCTAAGGGTCGCAGCGTGATGTTAAATAGTTCCGACTGGTAGTTAAAGAGATTAAGCGCATTAAAAAGAAACAAAACAAACTCTTCAGCTTTATTATATTAGTATAGATTAGTATAAACTAAAAATGAAACTGACTGAAGTTGGAGGCTTCGTTAGTTTTGTCGTCGTAAGGGCGACTATCGAGCGTGGGTTTATGCTAGGGGGCGGACATATTATTGTGTTTTTCCATTAGGGAACAGTAACAGCTCGGACTGGATTTGTACCCGGTTAATGGCAATTGAATCGCCTATTACATGACTGGCGAAATGTGGGTGTAGTTATGCTTTCGGGAAATGTGAATACAGGACGTAATGTTGTTTAGCAAGAAAACGCAACCTGTTGCGAACCATGGATTCGGTTCAAGATTCTGAAACCCATGTGTTGAAATTTTACGTCGGGTATTAAAAAAAACTGCTTTTCTATTCATTTTGACCGCGTAGTTATTACACTTTACTATGAAACAGCATTTTATTGACGTGATAACGTCTAACGCTGTATCGCTGTACGCACGAAAAAGCATGACTCATTGTCACATTCCGCCTGAGCGTGCAAGTGAGAGCGCGGAACAAGCGATAGAGAGGCACGATCGGCCTAAGCGTTCGGTTTGCAACGCATCTTTCTCTCTTCCACTCCTTATGACGTTATCACGTAAAATTATCGTCCGTAAACCGACGAATTTATAACCGACAAAAATTTCAACGTGGTCTTGAATCATGTGCTTTATTCATGGTTACAGTTTGCGCGTCGTTGTCCCTGCCATCCTTTAAGTATTGTATATACATATTTTAGATGAGTGTCGCTTTTCGTGTCGTGTCTGTGTGACTGCGTTGTAATTCTAAACTACGATCGACGTGGTTTTCACCATCAATTAGAGAATTTATTCCGGAAGGTTTGTGTGTTTAATACACTAGGTTTTGCCCGCGACTTCGTCTGCGTGAAATATCTGGTTCCCTCGACCTATAGAGGTATGAGGATGCTTCAGTGCGTCGGATGTGGTACAGCGCCGGGTTGAGGGTGACTGCTGGCGTCGAACAGGAGAGGCTCTGCTTGTGGACCGGCCGAGAGTGCAGTGTGCTGTGCCAAGGTTGCTGATAAGGCTGAGGGTGATGACCAGGTATGCGCGGTCGCTGCATGCTGGTGGTCAGGATACCCGTTGAAGCCGTGGGTGCTAGCTGGCTGTGTGACTCGCCGCTCTAAAGCTTGCGGAAGTGATGATGACGTCATGCTGAAGTAATTGCGTTGCACGAAGGCTGCGCTGACGTTCAAGTTCGGGGTCACCAGTATAGAGGTATGAGGAACAGGTTGTTGAGCTCACTCATACTCTATGGAAAAGGGAGGATCCTCCGACCAGACGGGTGTCGTGTCTGGTGGGCAACTGCCCGACGGTTGATGTCGGGACGTTTTACATATATATGCTAGTCGCGCGATAAACTCTGCTTGCACGATGCAGGATTTGCGTGACGTCAGTATGACGTGTAGCTCGCATGTGGCGATGTTGATACCGCTGCAGACCCACCCCGTCGCATCACATCGTCTGCCCGCGCTTTTACTTTGTTTTCACTAAGCATTCTTTCTGACTTTTTTTTTCTTTTTGCTCGGCGCCTAAGGGTCTTAGCGTGATGTTAAATAGCCTATAACCTTCCTCAACAAAAAGACTATCCAATGCAAAAAAAATATATTTTGAAATCCGAAAAATTTGACCTCTTCATAGTATTAGTATAGATTAATATTTAACTTAGATGAGGTTCTTCTAAACTACACAATGGGTATTGATGCGGTTTTCATCATAATTTAGAGAATTTATTCCGGAAGGTTTATGTGTATTGATACAATAATATTTAACTTACATTAAATAAAGAAATCTAGACGTTTTATCAAGTGGTAAACACCGTGCGAAGCAGGGCCGAGTCGCTAGTCAGTAATATTTCACAATATGTAATTTCATCTACATCTTCAATTGTATTTTAATAGCCAATCATCTTATATCTCTTGATGTAGGTACATTCGTCACGTTGTGTGAAATTCATCGCACGGTCCGTTTCACCGTAGGTACAGTCACCAGCAGGTCAAGCTACACGAAACTGTCAAATTTCTCCAAACGATTTTAAACCTTAAAATGTTGAGGGTTAAGTTCAAAATCAAATGAGAAAATCTTACAGTTTATGGTAACTTGATGTGCTGGCGACTGTACATAGCTACCCAATTAACTTGAATTCAAAAAGATGAAAACACGTGTAGTGCAACTACTATCCAACTTTTTGAATTCATGTTTACCAAGCAGGTAGTACGCAACGAATTTTACTGAGTTGCAGGTACGGTAGGACGGGTCGAATTACTCTAGAGACGAGCGAGACCACGTAAAATTGAAAATTTAGTTGGTATTTACTGCACTTGAAGGTTTAAGCACTGTGATATAAAAGGTTTCCAGGCTGACATGAGGGTTGCTACGTTATTACGTTACTGATACATCGCAGACGGCAGCAAGTTTGAAAATGCACGCACGAAAAAATACACGTGATTATCACATTATCCCCTCCACCCTTGTTCGGAAAACACGTGATTAAAACTTTTTTACAAAAAAAAACAATCGACTTAAAAAAAAACACTACAATGTGAAAAATAACTTTAATTTCGGAAGTCGGTGTCTTTGTATCTGTATTTTGTTTTTTGCCACCGACTACCGAAATTAAAGTTATTTTTCACTTTGTAGTGATTTTTTTTGACGTCGGTTGTTTTCTTTTATGGAAAAAAAATATATTTTTCACTTTTTAGTGAGTCAGTTATTACTTAATAAATCTAAGTTACGCCTAAGTTACTTAAGCCTTATGTGAACTGCTCATCACCTTTTTACAAAATATTCCTTTTCCCGACACAGGGACGTTAATTGTTGAGGAGTTCTCCTGTTAAGAACCAAAACCACTGGAGCCGATGGTGAAGCCACCATCAGCTCCATTTCACCATATGCATTGTGACGAGCATAAATTGTTTAGCAACCATATTAAAATCGCATCGCAACCCGTGAAATACTTATTATGGCTACCTCTGTCTTCATCATCAGTTCCACTTCACCGAATGGTGCTTTCCAAGGGCAAATGCACGAGTTACTATAAAAAATACCCAAATTGCTATAAGTGTGCCTATAAAATTTGAGGATTTCCCTCGATTTCCATGGGATCCCCTCATCAGATTCTGACTTGGTGACAATGGGACCACCTCGAGAACATATCCTTAAAAAAAAAAGGTTATTCAAAATCGGTCCACAATTGACGGAGTAATCGGTGAACATAATTTAAAAAAATATAAAAAAAAACATACATACAGTCGAACATACAACCTCCTCCTTTTTGGAAGTCGGTTAAAAAGACGGCGCCCTACGGATATCAATACAAAATTATTTTATTTCTTTTCTTTTAGATGCATTCATTCCCAGAAGGGCTTGTGGCTAAATGATAACAGTCGCACGGATCGATCGATCAAGTTAAGCTACGCTTGCCGTGTTTGGTCCGTGGATGGGTGACCATCTTTACTTACCAAGACCCCTCCGTGCCTCCAAAGCACGTGATGGTCCCGGCTGCCATTCGTGGATCTTTGACAGTCGTTACGGGTCGTCAGAAGCCCGAAAGTCTGGCAACCAGTCTTACCAAGGGGTATACCCACCCCTTAGGGGGGCTGTGTTGTGAAGGTCAGATAGGCAGTGGCTCCATGTAAAATACTATTACTATTCAGGGAAAAGCAGGTGATGACTCTTAGATGCCTTCCCAAAGATTCGCACTTCAATCCTTTAACCTTATAATATTTATCAGTGACACAGCTCACTCAGCCTTGCCAAGTAAAGTGATGTAAGAAATAGGTCGAAGTTAAAAATAACGTACCTACCTACCATCACGATCACGTCTCGACTCTTGATATTTAAGGCGCAGTAAGAAGCAAATTTTTAGGTAATTGCCAATAGCTCACTGCGGCAATAAAATAGATCAAAACAGCGATGTGTTTGATGTTAGTTGAATCGAATGACCACCAAAGGTAGTTTTAATTAAATTAAACAATAAATGCACGGCACAGTGTTTTTAACCGACTTCACAAAAAGGAGGAGGTTCTCAATTCGCCTGTATGTTTTTTTTTTTTTTTTTTTTTTAATGTGTGTTAGCTCATAACTTTTTCTGGGTGAACCGATTTGGATGATTCTTTTTTTATTTGATAGGTGGTACTTCACATGTGGTCCCATTTAAATTTCATCAAGGTCTGACCAGTAGTTTTTGAGTTATCCTTAATACTGCATATTTTTTACACTTAGTTTATATGGATGATGTGTTAATAATTTCCTGTCACTGTTATTTACACACCAAATAGTGGTATACGAATTTGTGTGGGGTAGGTACCGCAACTAAAAAGTGAAAAATAAAAACTTTTTTACAAAAAAACAACAACCGACTTCCAAAAAAAACACTAAAAGACGTGAAAAATAACTTTAATTTCGGAAGTCGGTGTCTTTGGTTTTGTATTTTCGTTTTTGGCCACCGACTTCCGAAATTAAAGTTATTTTTCACGTCTTTTAGTGTTTTTTTTGGAAGTCGGTTGTTTATTTGTAAAAATGTTTTTTTTTTTGGTATTTCTTTAGTTGATCGAATTCCCATTATTATCATTACATAAAATAATGTTTACTCTCAAATTTTTGAGAATTATGCGCCGAAAAATATTTTTTTAAGCTCTAGTTTACGATTTTTTTGTCATGATAAGTACTTACCTACCTATTTTATTTTTATGAAATATTTTTTAAGTTTTTAAGTGTTTTCTTTGAACATTTGACAATACACTAAAAACAAGAATCGGGGCAGTCTTTATGGACTGCCGATAGAAGTGAAAACTATGTAACTTGTAAACCCGCTCATGGGAAGCGTGCGGTGACAATGACGCGAGTTTCACGCTTTTTGTTCACCCAAAAAGTTCACATACATATACACAGTATAGCTCATTAATTAAAAGCGTTCGGTGACGATGACGCGAGTTCCATGATTTTTGTTCACCCAAGAAGTGCTCAACGCGCCTAAAGAAGTTTTCACTTCAAATATCTGGCTGTTTATGTACCGATACGCTTAACTGTGCGATAAAAACAGCGTTTTACGGTGTCTTACGTTTGAGCAGCGCCTTAACGCACGTTCTTTCCCAGAACTAATGATGGAGGAAAACGATCTGTTAAATAGGGACTTTCCGATAATCACACTTTTTTTTTCTAGAGGGTATTTCTCGGCCGAATGAGGTCGTTATAGAATTCTTGTTAAGTAAAATGCTGTAGGTACCTTTTTTTTTCTTTTATTCCTTAGTAGTCGATTTTTTTAACCTAGAAATATTACTTAGGTATTGCTGGGGCATAGGCCTATGATCAGCAGTGGCTTTAAGCTGAATTGATAGGCTTGATTTATACGTCTATTTTTAGGCCAGTCACATACACAAAAATCGCCTTAGGTCGAAAAAGTAAAGAAGTCCGAAAACGTTGAGGTGTTTCGGGTACAATGCAGTTAGCAGTGTTAACTGCAACTGCCAACCAAGTTTACAACTTCGCCTTCGAGAGACCTGTGCTAACTTAGCACAGGTATTTCGTAGCTGCAAACTTGGTTTTTCGCTATTGATATCAATTCTAACAAAATCCCAAAAAAAATGTGCAATTTTTTGCGACCTACGATGTTTTATAATGACTGGCTGGTTAATAAAAATCATAAGTTCTCTGACTGACAAGGCATAGCCTAAGCTGCTGGGTCTAGAAGCTTGGAATCCTGCACTAAGTTCATTTTCTAACGAATGTGACCACCAAGGACGGATTCTTGGCAATTCATCCCCTAAACGTGTTAAATAGGGTATGAAGGTTTATATGGTAGTTTGTCATTTAATTTAATTTTTGCCGATTGGACATCTCATCGGGGGCACGGCTTGTTTTGAATAATACTCAAAATTATTAAACTAAAAAATAATTGAGACTTTGTTCACAGGATGTACTAGTCCTTCTAGATCTACTGGGCGCTCCTGACCCAGTGTTCTTCAGCTACTTCCAGTCCACTGAGAAGTGGTACGTCCGCCTAGCCGTGGCTGAGCAGAGGCTGGCAGAACTCGACCAGTTCCAAGCCTACTCCAAGGGAAAGGTGGAGCAGACGTACTTCAGGCTCAGGAGTTCCGGCGCTGTCATTGAAGACGACCACATCCCGTTCATGAGGAGAAGTACGTTTCTTTTGTTTTTTGAATGCAATAAGCATGGCTCGCCCGATGGTACAGTATTTTTATCTCACGAAGCGACGCGCGCTTTACTTGAGGTAACCAATTGTACAAACACCGAGGTCCGAGGGACCACTCTCACTCAACTGTACCATGCGCGGTTTCGTTCTCGGGCCTACGTTCAGAGGGCTCATAAAGTTTTGCGAGAACTATAACTGCCATTCAAAAATATTGCTCTTAGAGCTTCAGGTACACTACCTACTATAAACAAATTTATTGTTGGCTCGAGAAATCTTGTCGGGGAAAACCTCATCCCGTCGTTTTACCAAGTCGGGGGTGGGGGGTACCGGAGAAACCTGAACTGACTAAGGGTTGTATGGGTATGTACTGTGGGAGTGCTACGTGTATTTAATAATTAACGCAGTACTCCTTAGAACGTAAATATATTTTATCAAGGAATTGTACATCGGCAGGCCCTAGCTCTGCCTGTCTACCTATTAAACAATCTACCATCACTTTTTCTATAAATCTTATTTTTTACTCGCTTGACTGTTCGAGGCAAACCAACGATAATATATGTCCAGCCAGTCAACATCAGGTTGACACATGCAGACAACCTCTACATGAGCTACGCCCACCCTTAAATAAAAGGATCGACGCAGTCGTGTTTTCAAACAAGACTTTTATTTACCACCTCGAACAATCAGACACTTCCTGCCTATACCTATAAGAATAATTACCTAACGCCAGAAATATATTATACAATATGAAGTCCAACTCTTACAAGAGAAGGCTTAAGGACAGGACGAACGATTTGCGTATCTGACTAAGATATGTGTCAGGTAAGAAAAACATTACTTTATGTTACCACATACATGAATAAATTAACATTCGCCATGCTTAAACCTCGTCGCGCCAAAACTGGCAAAAAGATGCGACGTGGCTTCCTAAAAACAAATAAATTGAAGTGACAAATTCACAACAACTCTGAAGGAGTTTAATGAAAAGAATGAAACTTAACATCGTAAACTTCGACCCCATCGGACGGTATGAGTCGGAGGGAGAAAAGGCTAAGAAGTCGGAGCTCATCAACAAACCTTTTTCAAGCACATACTCCAGAGGAAAAATCTCAAGACCCTATTCGATCTCACCATTTCGAACTCTATTAAGCATCAGCCAGTACTGATTGAACTGTGGGTTCTCAACAACATTAAGTTTAACCATTGATGTTCACTCAACATCCTTTGCAAGAGCTACGCTCCTTTAGCAAAGTTGGTTACAACTCAGAGAGTATTCAATCCAAATTCGAACTGATGGTGTCAACACAACACCCTTTGCAAGAGCTATGCTCCGTAAGCAAAGTTGGTTCGAGTTTAGACTGCGTATTGTGGTGTTGCTACGTGTATTTAATAATTAACGCAGTACTCCTTAGAACGTAAATATATTTTATCAAGGAATTATACACTGGCGGGCCCTAGCTCTGCCTGTCTACCTATTAAACAATCTACCATCACTTTTTCTATAAATCTTATTTTTTACTCGCTTGACTGTTCGAGGCAAACCAACGATAATATATGTCCAGCCAGTCAACATCAGGTTGACACATGCAGACAACCTCTACAGTACTGACTAAGGGTTTATGTTGAATTTTTCTGTTTGATTTATAATTTATACATTAGTTACCCTACTCTACAAGGCAAACTAAAAAAAAGAAGTTTTTTTTCTTGAAACTCAGTTTACAAGCAAGTATTTAAGTAGGTAGTATTTAGGTTTAACTAGACTTGACTGTTACTAGTCAGTAACTTCCAATTTCATTTAATTTAGCGTTAGTTTATTTATTTATTAAAACTTCTCGCACACAATAGTATACAAAGGCGGACTTAATGCCTTAGGCTTAGGTAGTTCACGTTTCGTAGTATGGAGGTGATGGCGAGACTATGTGTTTGCCCTGCAGTGGGTTTTATAATAACTAATAAGGTTGATAATCGCATCACACCACGCGAAAACGCCTAATTCTCAAAAGGCACTAAACTTGAAAAAATATAAAACGATATCTCATAAAATGCCTGCACATTTTTTTCCCATTGTATTAATACTCTTAATTATCAGATGTTTATCCAATTAGACAAAATCGAAAATGCCTGAAAATTAGAGATAACTTCGTGGTGTTTTTCTATCGAGAAAATGTTATTATTTTAGGTTTCTGTTCCACAAAACGTTTGGAAATATCATTTATTTAATAATCATATTATTTTTATTATATCTTTCTAAGCCTTGTCGATTTCATGAAAAACAACATTACGATTGGCAATTTTACAGTAGTCCGCGCTCCTTACGGTCCTTCAAAGTCTAACGCTGCACCTGTAATAAGTACACCATAATATTTATTATATAGGTACCTGTTGTGTTAATGCGGAACCTTCAGGGTACCCCGCGAAATTCAAATTTTCTTACGTTTTTTGCAATTTGCAGGTCACTGTCAGTTTGTATTTTGATTAAAATATGATTCGCGACCGTAACAAATATGTCTTTACAGAATTATAATCATTAGAATCAATATAAGCAGCAATATATCTCTATAAGTTCATATTACCCTGTTGAATGACTATTTCATGAAATCATGACATTTGAGGGCAATTCTAACTTAAGGAGTTGCATTGCTGATTCTTATGATTATAATTCTGTAAAGCCATATTTGATACGGTCCCGAATCATATTTTAATAGATCACCATACAACCTGATACTGACCTGCAAATTGCAAAAAACTTAAGAAAATTTGTATTTCGCGGGCTACCTTGGCGCATCCCCCTTAAGCGGGACTAGAAAATTCGGCGGGTAGTTTGACATAGTAATATATTTTGAAATTTATCATATCTACAACATCGAACATATTATCCATCAAATTCTCAAAAGTGATATCTTAAATAAAATTTCTAGCTATCTTTCTGATAAGTGATAAGCGCCAATGCTGATAAAGTAGTGTCCAAATTAAATATTTGTTATGTGGGGTTTTCCTGAATCTTTTTTCTTCATAGGCATTTTATTCTGCGAACCACTTTGGTGTATTCCATGGTCTAAAAAAACAAGGTCTGGCATTCCGGGAGTGACACATGCTTACGTCCCTATCCAGTTGCCACTTTCTTGCAACAAAACACGAATTATGGAAACATTATCAGTCACCATTCTGTTAAAAATATATATGAACCATTTAAATTGTCGTTTCATTTTTCTAATCAAACTAAACAATTCAATTTAAACAATGCCAACGTAATTGTTAGTTAAAACCTCTTTGTTTTAACGGATTCGCACAGGTAATAAAGGCGATTGGGGAGTTATTATTACACACTACTGGTAACACAGCGGTGATGACGTAGCCATGTGTCACCGCCGTGACCGGAATGCTATACCTGGCGAAATATATTATTATACCATGGTGTATTCCAGTGTATACCTACTGAAAGTTATTATTTAAAAACTAGCGACTCGCCCCTGCATCGCTCGGTTTTTACGACTTGATAAAACATCAAGATTTCATGAATATAACTATGTTAGTTTAAAATTGACGTAGGTGAACATGAACCTTCCGTAGTAGATTCTCTAAATGACGCTGAAAACCAGAACAAATTCAAAATCCGTTGCGTAGTTTATAAGAACAACACGGTCAGACAGACATGAAAAGCGACTTTAATTTATGTATATGTATAGAATTAAGGCGTAAAACTAAATAAAGCATTAACGACATATGTTTACAAGGCACGTAAGTATCTAATTTTACGGTTAATTCGTATTTTTAAAAGCCTGGAGGCTTAAAATGGTTACCATTGCTAAGAAAACAATTAGTTTTTCGCTTTAATTTACCAAACAGCTCATTTGTATGGGTACTGTGTAGTTTCTATATTAGGTAGTTCGAACAGCGATACATTCATGGTCAAAAATAAATAGGTACTGCAGGCTTCCTTATTTAAATTATATTTAACTAATTAGTACGCTTAGTTCGTAACAGTAACCTCAAATAAAGTAAGAAACGATATTCTGTGTGTATAAACTATAATTGTAATAATTATAATATAATAGGAGCCTTTTTAACTAAATTAAACAAAAAGGAGGAGGTTCTCAATTCGGTTGTAGTTCAAGAGTCACGCTGAACCACGGGACATTTTATAGGGAAAACAAAACGCACACAGTATCTGCATTTAACCATTTGTCCAGAATAAATACATTATAACACTGCTCTCAAAACGGTGAAGGAAAACATCGCGAAGAAACTGGTAAAAATTCGAAGACATGTGACATCTACCAACTGGGCCCGCGTGGTGGATTACGGTCCACTCTCTCTCTCTCTCTCACCAAGAGGAGCCTTGTCCCAGGAGTGGGAACACTTTAGGCTGACTATTCCTGTAAGATTATGCTAAGCGACCAAAACTGAAAGTAATTATATAATAGCAAATTGATAATTTTTGCTCAACTACAACATTTGAGTCATTAAAAAGTTCTTGACCCTGTCTGAGTTCGTGAACTTTAATCACACAAGTTGAAAAGTTATCATGTTTAACGAAAATTTGTGTCGTACTGTTGCATTTTGGGGTTTTCATTTTTTTTTTTTTTTGGGCATTTTTTTATATCTAAATGATTCTGAGTTCTATGTTTCCTCACCGTGAATGTTTTATACAATAAGTAGGTACTAAATAAGTTGTTGTATTAAGGTATTAGATTGTGTTATTGGCATTGAAACTTACTCTGAGATGTAAAAGTAAACGGCGCGGTTTAAACATCAGTAACATTGACGAGGCAAGGTCAGAGGTGGGCAGGTAGGTACTTGTTATCCCTAAATACCAATGGATGAATGCATATTAGATAACTGCCGGGTTCTGGAACACCTAACCACCACCACTTTATAAATATTATATTTATAAACATTTAGAACTAGGTATAGTGTATTTATTTTATTTCTTATTTTTTGTTTTCGTATGCTGCAATGGTTATGACGTCATCACGTCAACGCCGGCTATCGCTGAAAACCAGCGCTGGGGCTCTGTCTCGCATAGGGTCGTAGCATTATGCTGAACGATTGCTGTTTTGCGTGGATGTGACGCATATTTTCCCCCAACTCGTTTTTTTATTTTAATTTGTGTGTTTTTTCTTTGCGTCATGTTTACCGCAAATAAACGTATTTTCTTTCTTTCTAATCTACACAATTGCGAACAATCTTGTCAAACTCGTGTTAACTTCTTTGATTGGCTGCTCTGAATAGGTAACTCGGACTCAAAGCTTTTATTGCAACCAAACCATTTAGGTACAGGCACTTTTGATTTGTCTTAGAGTCGGTCGGTTAGTCAGAATGTACACTTGAGAGGAATAAAATCGAACACCTTGACTTTTTTTTGTTAAGGCAGTTTTTTTTCATGAATCTGAATACATATTTAAAAAAACACACACACTAATTGGAAGTCTACCTCATTACCTTTCTAATGATATCAAATACAGTGTAAAAAATACCCATAAGAGGTTTTACGGCACAAAACCCAACAAACGGGTAAAATTACCCAATTTCGCTTAAGAAATAATGAAAATCAAACTCAAAATTCTTGATCAAATTGTTTATTAATAAGGTGTATTCCCTCCCCTAGCCTTAAATACAGCTCTTAATCGGTTTTTCATGGACCGTATTAATTTTACCATGAAATCTTGTGGTATAGCGTTCCACTCGTCTTCAATGGCAAGTTGAAGCTCTCGGAGGCGCGTAGGAGCAGAGCTTCTTGCTCGAACTCTTCTTTTCTCTCTGTCTGGCGTTGTCGTGTATTAGGAGAAAATCTTTTCCCATAAGCCACGCAAGCGGCCTCACATGTCCTTCGAGCACTTCTTCGACGTATCGTGCAGCCGTCAAACCTCTCGATCTCGGGCCGGTATTCGCCCAAGTGATGAATACAATGTCAGTTTTAGTGTCTTATGCGACCCCAAAACATACACGATCCACCGCCAAAAGCCACACGTTCGCTTATGCAGCATTGTGAAAATCGCTCTGATGACCTTCTGTAGACCCTAGAGCGTCCATCGTGACCATGTAATGTCATTCTGCACTCATCAGAGAACATAACAGACCGTCATTGGTCATACGTCCAATTTAAATGTTCCCTGGCAAATTGTAGTCGGGCTTGTCGGTGAGTTGTGGTCAATTTGGGACCATTTGCTGGGCGATGTGAAGTCAGTCCTGCTTCACCAAGTCTTCTTCTGACTGTCCACCGACTTATACTGACATTGCGAACTTCTCGAAGCTGTTGTCCCAGTTGAACCGCATTCAATTGCCGATTTCTTAAAGACCTCGACACAAGAAAGCGGTCATCACGCTCTGATGTTATGCGTCGCCGGCCAGATCCGGGTCGCTGAATGTAGCCACCGGTCTCTTGAAACCTCTGGTACTCACGACGAACAGAGTAGCGGCTCAAATTTAGTCGTCGAGCAACTTCACTTTGATTATGGCCTGCTTCGAGCAAGGCAATAACTTGAGCGGCTTCTGCGGGCGTGGTATCCATATTTTTCCGTATGCTTTCAGTAGAGATGTTATCACGTTGACCTTCGGTATGCAACTGATTAAAAATCCTTTATTTTTTATATTTTTTTCCTAATTGGCAACTCGTAGTTGTGACCTCTGAGGTCCTGGCTACTTAACCGGTCTGTCCTGTGGTGCCTTAAGCTACTAACTTAAAGCCTCCAGCCAGGGACGAATTACTTAATTTCTAGGTGACCGCACGCTAAGGGCACCCCCTGTGGGGTACGGGCCTCGGCTTAGGCCGTCACTGAGGGGAGGGCAGCAAGGTGGGACAGGCTGGATCGAATTTATAATATTATTATTAATCGGGGAAATTAAAGCTACAGGCTCAGCTACGGCGCGGGCTGGCGCTTCGTCGAGCAAGGGTCGGGGGAGGGGGGGGGGGGGCAATTACGGCGGGGGCGTCGCGTTGGACCTCGGCGGCGAGGTCGAACCGATGGCGGTCTGTGTTTGTGCACTGTATTAGTGGCCCTACTGCTCTCCTGGATGAGGGTTATGGGGTTATCGGGGTATTAAAAATCCAAAAACCGACCCTTTTATACCTGCGGGTAAGGGGTGCAAGTAGTGAGAATGCTAACGGGTGAATTTGGCTAATTTGGTGTACGGCTGGTTTCTGTAAGTTATGTGAAGGTCAATGATTTTAATTTTGTTTTTTTTAAAGCTAAGCTTGTATTGTTTAATTTTGCCTAATGATCTGTACTCAATGTCTTTAGATTTGAGAAAAAAATCAGTAATAAACCAAATTACAAGGGGTGTGCGATTTTATTGCTCTCAAGTGTAGATAAAAGAAACTCCAAGGATACTCTTTTAAATCAAGATATTACAAAATCCTTGGTATATTATTCTTGTTGCTTCTATACAGGACAATGTAAAAAAAAAAACAGAAAAAAATACAGATTAACGATAAGCCCTGGCTGTTACGAGATAACCAGTCTCAACTGACAGCGCTCGTTGACGAACATGATGCACTGTGACAACAGCCTATCAAATCTCTTGAAGAGATTAACTTTCAAACTCCGGCGTTACACTCTTGTTGCTCTAAGGCTGGATTTAGTGCTCGACCGACGATCAGCGTTGACATCGGTCGAACGTTGCTATATCAATGAAAGTTATGGACAACTACTACCTACGCGCGAACGGCTAGGTCGAGTTCGTCGGTCGACTGACGCGCTATATCGGTATATGCGGGCATTGAGTGCGACGCTGACAGAGCGACCGACCGGACGCGCGTACGCAATATCGCGAACAAAAACGAACATCGATACCGACCGTATTATTTCTGAGATCGTCTTCGTCTGCCGTTGTGCGAGTTCTCAGTTTGCTGTCAGCTGAACACTAAACGCACCGTAACGACCTATGAATAAATATTCAGCGCGCACGGTCAGCGAGTACCATACGCGCGGACCGTCTGCGTCAGTCGAGCGCTAAATCCAGCCTAAAGGTCGCAAGCGTGACAGCTGATCATTCTTAGGCTCAATCCCCGAATCAGACAAAGCGTTAGGTTATCTTATCTTGGAAAGAGCTGAAAATAGAGGCATTGTTTTTCTAAGGAACAAAGTCGTCCATTTTAAAGTGAAGAATTCTCTTTGCCGCGGCCGTGGCCATAACGAAGTAATTTAAGTATTCAAACAAATTCAAAATATTTTGGCCCAACATGTTCTTACTGATTGACTTTTCACTTGTTTCAGACGTGGATATCTTGCACCTGATCCCTTCGCCATTCCCGACCGTATGGCACACTCCAGCCGACGACATGTCAGCTCTAGACTTCAAAACAATTGAGAACCTCAACAAAATCATGCGGGTCTTTGTCGCCGAGTACCTCCACGTAAAACCTAAGTAGGGGGCGACAAATGAAAAGACAGGCAAGATGGTTACTTAATATTTGTAAATGCGAAATCATGTACCTAAAATGAAATTATTATATAGATTTTATTTCTCGAGTTCACGTACATCTCACGTAATATCAAACCTTAGTGTAATACCAGAGTGTTCACGTACGTACTTACGTACGTTATTAAAGACTGCCGCGCCTGCTCTCGTGAGGTGTTCGTGAACAGCTAAGGCTGTGTCATATCGATGCGATTTGGCGCAGGAGCCTGCGACTCGCGATCTAGGAAAGTAGCAGTGTAATATGTTTGCTTTTGTGTGACTTTATCAGGGTGGCACCCCATCGACGCGCAAATTGTAGCCATGAATTCAGGACATGATTCTAGAATCCCAAGCGCAGTTTTTTTTTTCGTACGTTATTAAAAAAAAAATGCTGTTTTAGTGAAACGGTGAAAATGTATGGAGCAGCTATTTTTTTTTTTAATAACCGAAGAAGGTTTTCAATACAAAGGGGTTCAGAATCACGTATTGAATCCATGGTAACAGGTTGCGTATGTATCAATAATTGCAAAGTCGTGTCGCAATGTCGAATCACACCTATTTGACAAAGCCTTAAAACTATAAACTAACTTCTCTATGGAGTTATTACTTTCTTATTTATAATATATGTATACTTTTTGCTTTAAGATAGTTTGTTTAGTTAAAATTTCGCCATACTGTATCCAAACAAGTAAAGCTATGTTAAATTGTCATTTTATTAGATTTCATACAATTATTTTTGCAAAGCTTATGGAAAATTGTAAGTAGGTACCTAATTTTCTATTTAAGCGAATTTAATTAACAATTTAACAGATCATTTATTTTATACATTTTGTTACCGTTAGAAATAATGTAAGGGTCAACGCAGACAGCAGCAAGATGCTCGAGCAATTTTCATTGACTAATTGGTAATGAACTTTAAGTCATTGAAATAGAGTTAAAAATTGCGTGTAAGATGTAGCTCCTCGCGGCAACGCAAGTTGTAAATACCCCGCATGACAAAGGTTCTTACGACGTTTTTCAAAATAATAACTATAATTAGGTAAGTACTAGTAATAGGCAACGTCGTATTTAAAAGCGATTGTCGCGTGCTTAAATCACCTTTTGCTCGGAAAATCGGAAAGCGCTGTCTGTCGGCGCGACAACGCGTTCAGGTTCATCGAACAAAAAGTGACATGCTCGCGACGGTCGCTTTTATAAACGATGCGGGGATAGTTGATGTTATTTTTAATAATTGACTATTCTCTATTGTTATTATTTGGTGACGATAGCGCACGCGAGCTAAACGTCGACCATCCGGTGAGTCGGCCGAGTTTACGCGGCAGATTTTGCTCGAGCATGTTCGCGCAGTTGCCGCTCTGTCTGCGCTTATCCTAACTCATAGTTTCTTAAAAGATTACTCAACTCAAAAAAGTCATATTAACGCACCTGCCCCACCGCCTGCGATTGCCGAGAAGCGAGTAGAGCTCGCTACTAACAACAAGTTGGCGACAATCGAGTGCGATTACTCGCTAGTATGCGTATTGTACACACGGCTACATATCAAGCTATACATTTCCAGAATAAGCCGAGCTCTCATTGTACGGAAGCCCTATACAATGCGAGATCAGATTATATTGGAAGTGTATAGCTTGATATGTAGCCGTATGTACCAAGCGTAGTCTCTCAGCGAGTGTTCTGCCCGCTGTGCGAGTGTCGCTCAGCGAGTACCTAGTCTCTTTGATAGCGCATGTCGCTGCGACAAACGAGTACTCGCCGACGGTATGAACAGTCAGCAGTCATCTTTATATATATCTCTCTCTCTTAGATGGGATCTACAATCTTTTGTACTATTCTTGAGCGAGAAAATCGGTGATAGCTAGTCGCTTCCTCGTCCGCGGTGGGACATGTGCCTATTAGGTTGGCTAAATAACAACAGCCAATCAAATCACTTAAAACGAGGCTTTTAGAAACCAGCGGGATACTTGCGTAACACACTAACACTAGGAATGACTTGTATTTTGACAGTTCAACAACATTCATTGCGTTATTTACGTTGTTGAGCAGACAATTTTTTCGAACATATTAAGTAATTGATTAGCAATATCTTTCAAAATGATTTAGATTCTGATTGATAGTGTGTTGCGCTATTAGGGTGCAGCTATGCAAAGCATTAGAAATTACTATTGTGTGAAATGTAATTTAATTGAAGTAAGTTCTCAAGTATAGAAAATATTTTCATTTTACATTTTAATTACTGCAGAAAATATTTCGGTCTCTTCAATGTATTACTGTTTCCAGCTGTAGGTATTCATACACACATTATGTAGGTACCAACATAAACTCTTTAAGGCCCGTGCACAGTGGCGCGACGAACAGTGCGACTCAAAGGCACCGCGTGTCGCGGGACGAGCGGTGCCTTTGGGTTGTGATGTCGCGTCGCGCTTGTTTTTGGGAGCCTTTAAGCCCCCGTTCGCACCACGGGCGGTTGTCTCGAGCGGCGTTAGAAAAACACGCACTGGGTTTTCTTTGCGAAGTCAACTGAGCGCATACCTACCGCACTAAAAGCGCACGATTAGATTTTCAACTTTCGGCGCTACGCCGAGCTTTGCAACTCATGTGCGCGGTAGAAAAGAGCCCGTGCTACGTGGGCGTAACTCGCCTTTTTCCAACGTTATTATACTCGTGCAGGAGTCAGAGAATTCTTTACTCCAATCAAGTTACTTTTTAATATATTTTACGTAGTAACGTCTATTTTCAACATTTGATATTATGTTCCGGCCGTTAATTACAAGTTCCAGTTTTGAATCTTGTAATTGAAACTTGTTACGGATAAGAAATATTGTTGAAATTATAAAAAAATATCGGCGTCTATAAGGGCTGGCGCGGACAATCAATTTAGCTGGTATTTTGATAGCGAAACATAATATGAATGGCAACGGTTAAAAGGCTACTTCACGCAAGCGCCATTTTAACTTTCAATAAATCAATTTGCACCTTTACATGGAGCGACTGCCTACCTGACCTCCACAACTCAGTTACTGGGTAACATACCCCTTGGTAAGACTGTTGTCTGACTTTGTCTTCTGACTACCGGTAACGACTGTCAAAGATCTAGGAATGACAGCCGGAACCAACGGCTTAACGTGCTTCCCGCCATTTTAACTAAGCTATTCCAAAATGTATTTAATCAATTGAATAATGGCGCTTATGGCTTTCTAAGAGTAAACATTTTATCTTTGATTAATCCCCTTCTTTATAGTATTCAATTGGTCAAAAACTGTATTACTATATTTTTGGGCTCAATGATTTAATCTTTTAAAAATTCCAAATCTTTTTCATCATGTTTTCCTATTTACCTACATTCTTTATACATTTGCCTAGAAATATTTTAGTTTATTTTTTATAAGTAATCTTTTATTGTACTTTTCATTTGATAATAAATCTTGAAATTATTTGGACGCTCTATTTCCTAGTAAGTACTTATTTATATTAATGGAATCATTTTTTATTAGTCTAAATACATTTCTACAATATTTAGGGTATTTCATGATTCGATGTCTCGATTTAAATGATGTTTTTTTTAAATTAATTTAAACGTTAGAAAAGCAACTTCTTTTATCGGATTGGTTATTAATGTTGAGAATTCAGCAGGTTGATTTAAAACTGAAACAATATGTACAGCTGCCAATAAAACAGGTAATTTTGTAAAAATATTACGTTCCTAAAAAGGTTGTGGAAAACTATAATTATTTACACAAAAATCGGATCATATTTTCATATATTGACTGTATCTATGTAATAAGAATCAATATAAAATAGACTTTAATACTTTTGTATAAAGACGACATTTCTGTAAACGTTCTTAATCTAAGTATGTGTTTGTGAATAGAATCAATTTTACAGCTGGCTTGTCCGTAATTTCCCAATTGTAATATTGTATAGTGTCGGTAGCTGTTGGAACAGTTGCTTGTATGTTTGTTTATCTTATTTAACAGCTAACTTGTACTCGCTGGTCAAGCGTTGATGCTTATACAAACTTGCAAAATAATAATTATTATATCTATGAGGATAATGAGGTAACCGCTTTGAAACTTTGTATTTAGCAACGTTTAAATCTTACAATGATATTTTTGATGTGTGTAAAATACTCGCTGTATTATGAAAACAAGCTATTTTAATGGTTAAACGTGTATACCAAGCGGTACAAAAATAATGTATAATATAAGGCCGTGCGCAGACCGAGTCAAGACTGTTTAGTCAGACTATCTAACGGTATAACTACCGAAACAATGATGACAAATATGATTTGACTTTCTGCACACATCCTAAATGGTATGATAACTACGCCTGCACCGTTGATTTTAAGTTATCTCCAATAGTATTTAATTTTCTGTCTCTACTTCCAAAATTCCTATAAATTATACATTGGTGCAAAATAAAACAATTTATGAATTGATGTGATACAGTTGTATACAAATTTTATTGCAAATGATATTATCTAAGCATAGAAAAATAAATACGTTGATGTTTTTATAATTGTTTTCTCTTATTACATTCCTGGTGATTTCCCTTTTTCCTGTGAGTGAATACAAAGCAAAAGCTGATAAACTAAGCGCAGACTCAAACGAAAAATTCATTGGCTTTTGTAAATGGCTGAAATTGGAGTAATAAAATAAAATCGTGCTTAGTTATCCAGTATGATTCAGATATCTGTTCGTTAAACCAATTTCAGCTGTATACTACAATACGGCCGATGAATTGCGCAGAAGGCTGCAATAACACTTTTTAGGGACCAAATGCTGACAATTAGGCGAGAGAACATGTCGCTCATTTGGAGAAACAATGACGTAAATGTAATTTTACCCAAAAGTGAGTTGTTGATATTTGTGCTCGAACAAATTTTCAGAGGAGCAGACGAGTGAAATATTTTATATGTATTGTGATATATCAACATTTCAGAACTAGACTTTACCGTCTCGTTCTGAAATGTTGAACCCCATTACAAAAAAAATATCCAATTTAAATCACTCTCCTGTTATATTTGAAAAGCACCAGTTACGTCGTTGTTTCTCCAAATGTGCGACGTGCGAAAGTTCGAAGAGCCTATGTTCAGACCGCGCATGATTCATCGGCCTTATTGTACAGCAGATAGAGTTCATATTGCACACTCCTTTCTCCAGAAATAAATGTAGCTATTTACATGCCATTTACTAATGAAATAAAAAGCTGTGAATGCATTTAGTTACAATATTTACATGAAAGAGGCCACAAAGAGTAAAATATTACTATTACATCCATGACATGAGAGATTCATATTTTATTAGAAAATATACTATTATAAAATCATTTCTTATAATGTATATGCTGCTTATAGCTTTCACACATCAGATTAGATCCACAGATATCTCCTTTGTCTATGATGACTAGATACTTTTAACACTACTTCTACGAAAGTAGATATTTTAAAAACTAGAAAATTGTTTACTTAGCGACAATGCTAGAAACAATCAATATTTACGTAAGTAAGGAAGAATGCATTGATAAAATAAACCCCAGACCAAAAAAAATACATTGTAAAATGCAAGAAGATTTTGCAAGTCTGAAATGGGATCAGAGGAATAAGACACGGAAACGGTTACATAAAGGCTCTTAAACGTTTATTGTTACATCCTAACAAACTTATCCTACACTCACGCACACATTTAAAACAGGCTATCTAACAAAGACCCCTTGAATTTCTTCACCAGAGTCTTCTGACATTCTTTCATTTGAACGTCTACGTTATTACGTTTAAGCCTATTTGCGACTTGTTCTGTGTTTACCTTTGTACACGAAACACTGGTTTGCTTATTTTGTTCACTAAACATCTTTATAATTTCATCGTAGCATGTTGCAGTATCACTGTCGTGTGTGGTCTTTTGTCTTTTGAATAATTGTTCACTTTTATCCCCTGTGCCCAAATCTCTCATTTCCTTATTTAGTTCATCCAGATGAATCTTAGTGATATCTACGTCTGGTTTATCAGTACTTACTTTTGATTTACTTTTTAACATTTTTCTATCATTCTTTTTATCTCTCTCTGTATTATCTGAACATCTTGAAAATGTTTCTGAAGTCATGGTGCTTGTACTTCTTTTGTTATCTGTAAATAATTTATTACGAGTATTATGTTCGCCTACTGGTTTACATGTTAAGATTGTGTGGGGTTCGGTTTCCTTTCTGTCTGAAGATGTATTGCACCCTTTCGCACATATATCAATAGCTGAAACTTTGCTAATTAATGTGTCGTGTCCAAAAACTATGGTATCCAATTCTTCTAGCTTGTCGCCTAAGGTTTGAGCCACGGCATCAGATTTTTCATCTATCTCGATTATTTCGATTTGTTTATCTGTCTTAGTTTTGCTACTCTCCGTGCTTTGCTGTCCATTATTTTGACCATTTTTTCTTTTATAGTTTTCAATGCTGAAGTCAATGGTGGTACAGAATGTTCCATCGTCATCATCAGGTTTAGGTGATTCTTGTAGAAGCTTGGATAGTACGGCGCTCGGTGGTGCAAATGATTTGTTTTTGGTTTCTGATTCTATTATTCTAGTTTTTGAACGTTTTATTTTGGTGCCGGTTGCATCCTTGTTTTTTTTGGTTATAGTTACAGTAGGTACAGAACTAGTTGAAGGAGCTACAGTTGTAGAAGCTACAGATGTAGGAGCTACAGTTGTAGGGACTACATTTGTAGGAGCTACATTTGTAGGAACTACATTTGTAGGGGTTATAGTTGTATCTCCGTATATACGTGTGTTCTGTGAAATGATAGAATCCCCGTTTGTAGGAACTACAGTTGTAGGAGTTACAGTAGCAGGAGGAGCGGTTGTACGCCTTACTGGATGTATACTTGTGTTACCTACCATCCTGTAAGGAGGTAGTGTTGCAGGAGCCACGACAGTTATAGTAGTTACACATTTCTGACGAGTTTTTTCACAAGCTCTATGAAGACTCTGAAAAAAAAAAGCAATGTGTTTTAAAAATTTCAAGATATTTTATATTGTTCACTCATTATCTCTGTTGAATCTTTTTTTTTATGTTAGCCTACATTGTCCCACGGCTGAGCAAAGGACTCCCCAAATCCTTCCAAGCATTATTTTCCAGGGCCACCTTGATCCCCTTTGTACAGTCACCAAAAGAGATAAGTAACCAGGGTCGTCGATATAGTTGAATTTTAGCAAGAAACCTATGATTTTTTTCGAATAAAATTTAATTTAATTAATAGAAAACAAACAGGTCATTTATCAAATAAAATTTAAGTCGAAAACATCCATCGGTTTCTTACTAAACTTCAACTATATCCGACGACCCTGGTTACTTGATCACATTTGGTGACCGTACTTATAGACAACCCCTGCGGTAGGCGTCTGGGTCGGCTCGCCACCTCTTCGAGAGTCTACCTCATGAGATGGTAAAAAAAATACGGGAAGGATTTATGACAAAACATCATTGATAGTAGCTTCCTGATCTTGGTAATATTTTTTATTATTTTTTTTGATCCAGGTTGGAAAATCCTCATGGATGTCCCCCGCCCTGGGGGGGCGGAGGGGTATGTCAGACTCTTACTGACTAAAATGCACCCCGGTGTTCCATCTCACACCTGCGCCGGGGGTCACAGGAACGTACGAATCTTCCGCATTCCCCGCCCCTGCGGGCCCCGACCTTTTGAGCGGGGCGAGTGAGGTGTTTGACTCCCCACGCGACGTCTAAGAGGGGCGCGCGTGCAAAAACTTATTTTGATTCAAACTGTTGGTGAACTAACCTCAAAAGAAAACCCATCCTCTCGCCTTAGAACTATATCTTCACAGAGGGTATCTATCAGAATAGCCTTTTCTATGGCGTCGACACCATTTTTAGAGTCAGCTATAAAATATTTTTTATCGAACGGCGCGCGAGGGTATAGCCATTTGTAAACTTCTTCAAATCTATCCAGGTTTTTCTGTAATCAGAACATAAATTATGATTACTGGCTTATTGTAAACTAGCTGTTGCCCGGGACTTCTGCGGTCCAGGATGAAAAGTAGCCAATGTTCTTCTCCAGGTCATGGACCCTGGTGCCAAATTTCATCTAAATCCGTTCAGCCGTTTTAGCGTGAAAGCGTAACAAACAAACTTACTTTCACATTTATAATAGTTAGTTTAAAGGTACGGTCAGTATTGACCGCCCCAGTAGAATTAATAAGACAAAATACATACGACTGAGAACCTATGTTATTTATTTTATTATCTAAGTACACTCAATAAAATACATAGGGTTAGCTTTTGAGTTCCGTACCAAAATTGTGTCAAATGCCAACGGAAGCCTCCGCTGTCCGTCCGTCTGTCTGTCAGCGGGCTGTATCACATGAACCGTAATAGGTAGACACTTGAAATTTTCACAGTGTGTATTTTTATTGCTGCTATAACTATAACAACAAATATTAAAATTAAATTAAAGTTAAAAATTAAAGAGGCTCCCCATACAAGAAACGTGTTTTTTTTTAAAAATATGTAGTGTTAAATATTGTGCGGTGGTACGGAACCTTTCGTGTGCAAGTCCGGCTCGCACTTGGCCGGTTTTTTGTTTTTTATTTCTTTGCAACGACCCTATTCGTCGTATATATTTATTTATCGATTTACGAGCTGGGCGCTGGAAGCACGGCAGTTGATATAAAACCAAACGGTCAATATGTTAACAGTGTTACGGCCTGGAGACATCACCATGGCGCGGCGCCGTCACCGTAAACGGCACGGCCCCTTCGGCAGTTGACGTTTCGCTGTTGCAAAGGTCTTACGTGTTAGTGCAGAAAAAAGATGGCTGATAATACCCAGAGAATTCAAGGTTACAAGGACAACAAAGTCTTGCAGTAACAAGTACGAACTTTGCGACAGCAAAACATCTACTGCCTCACGGGTACGCCGTGAGCCGGCACGGCGCACCGTAAACGACGCCATGGCGCGGTACGACGTCGTGCCGTCTGACGGCGGCGGCGCCGCGCCGGGACGATGTATCCAGGCCCTTACTTTTACATACCATTCAAATTAACCCAAACCTATTTGATATAATTATTTTGAATTGTAAGATATTTATTGTCAATATTATTATAATTAGGTAATTTTACACCTGAGGCCGTACTATGACGTGTTAAAGCCATCATTGTTCCAGCGTGAAAGAGAGACGGAGCTATATATGACCGATAGCACTATCCCTTTTTCTCAATGGAACCATGATGGTATTAGCACGTCATAGTAAGGCAGCTGTACTCTTCATAAGACCCATGTAATAGTGGACGAGCCTATTGACATTGGCCGGGCAGAAATCCAGGCTCAGGGCTGTTACTAGAAAATTCCTTTTCCCAATAGAACTTTTCTCAAGCTGGGAAAAGAACTCAGGACCCCTACACTCAGTAGTAGTGCTTGCGACCCCAAGATATACCTATAGACACAATAAATAAATAAAATATAATATTCACTAACTTTCACATCAACTGAAGTGTTCCATATCTTGAAACAGGCTTTAAAAGGTAGCTTCAGTATTGGATTGGGAGCGGTGACTTGATCCCCGTCCACTATGATGATGCTCCATTCGCGAGCACAGAACAGGTGCAGGTTCACCATAGTGTTGATCATCACCATTTTGTTGGTGAAAGGTTTTACTGACTCTATTGCCACTTCTGAAAAAAAAAAACAAATGCTTGCTAAGGACATGGCCCACACCATTAATAAAGTTTTTTTTATAGGTCGTCACTGATCTAAGGGGGCAGACAGACCGAGCTCGATAGCTGTCTACCGTTGCGTGCGTCTTTTTGTCACCTCATAAAATTATCATCGGTCTCCTAATAATTATGTCACGATGTCTTTGATCAACCGCGGTCTGGTTGCACCTTAAAGGTTTCGTCCAGAGTGCATGCGTGGTGGCGGGCGCGATTTGGTGTCCACCACAGAGAGTTCCAGTGTGAAATGGTAAAACAATAGACAGTCGCCCGTCTTTTTCCCATGGAGGTATGCTGAAACTACAGAATACCCCTTTCTGCGATCCTTACAAAATTTTAGTTTACGTTCATAGATCTGGTCATGCACGCACGCCGGTGGCGATTACTACGAGCCTGACCTTTCTGAAGAACATCACCAATAATGGTCGCTTTACTAAATGCCGGGAGAAGTCGCCCTAGAGGATTAGGGCGTCCTCTCCCGGTGTTTGCATTCAATTTGCTATAGTCACACATAATATGGAACCGCAACGCCGGACGCAAACGGGGGTTTCCATCGCGCCTGCGCAAGCTACTCGCCCTGAACGAACCCAAAGCCAAGTGCTTGCGCAAACGTAACCGTACTGCAAAAATCCTCCAACATCACTTTAATACCTGATAATATTAAATGTATGCCTCTAAACAAATTTAAAAAGTTACTTCAGGGGTTACTACTAGAGAAGTGCTATTACAGCGTAGATGAATTCTTAAACGATATTTCTCTTGTATAGAATTCATAACTTAGATTTTAATTTAGAAATTAATTTAAATTTTGACTATGCAATTCTTAATCAAATTTAGACATTATAATTTAATTTAAATTTTGACATTGTAATTTCTTTCCTTTTTTATTTGTTTGTCTTTTGGTGTAATGTTTGTCTAGTGCGACTAATTTTGTACGCCATAAATGGCAAAACATGTAGCTACCTCATACTAATTATAAGACCTATAAACTGTACTCATGTTTTACAAAATAAATATATCTTGTATCTTCTACGTTTTTTTTATGAACCATCGCACATATAAGCGGGTTGCACCGGGCTTTTATATTGGAATGCGATGCGCTGCGGTCTGATGCGGCTCTAATATGCGCTAGCCTTAAATAAACGCGGCGAAATAGAGAGCTACCATGAACATACACGGTTGTATTGAATTTGACATTGTCATCCAAGTTTATTTTGCTAGTTAAATATTACAAGAATGTATACCTTAAAACATATTTATGGTATCTCTAGCTTTGGGGTGTGTGTGTAACTGTGTAACCAGGCAAAATATGGATTGTACATAAACCACCAATTTTTACAACTGGTAACACCTGTACTTTTTATAAATAAATAATTCTTTATTTGTGATCCATTTCCCACTGCAGTATCTCATTACTATCATTTATCACAAAACATTTTTTTTTTTTTAACCGCTTATCAGTGGTAACAATTTAATATTGTCAACGCCTTTATATCGTAGCGGTAAGGGTGGTTTTCGTAGGGCAAGTGTTACCACTGATGTAAGATGAAAAATTCAAATCAGAAGGATACTTTTGTAGCACTTTTTTACATCTATTTCGTAACTTTCGCGAGAAAGCAAGCCTTGCATAGTGAAATCACCAAAAAGTCCCACAGACCCGTGAGCTGTAGTTATTCCAAGCATGAAAAGAGTAGAAGATAGCCAAAATATTGTCTCACCATTGAACAGGCTTTCATTAGTCCAGGTGTCGAACCAATCAACCCAGTCCTTCTCACTCCCCTCTTGGCACAAGATTAATATAGGCCTATGGAGCAGTGGGCGAACTGCTTTCACAAATAGACATATTTGAATATTCCTGCCAAAGCTGAATGGATCATTTAATATCACTCCATTTTTTCTCTGTAAAATAAAATAGTACATTTTATTGAATAATTAGCCCCTTTTTATACAAATATCTAGGATTAAAAGTAGCCTATGTCCTTCTTCTGGTCCCAAGCTAACCTTTCCTTCAAATTTCATAACAAATGGTTCTGTGGTTTAAGTGTGTAAAGGTAACAGACAGACAAGAGTTACTTTTCCATTTATAATATTAAGTTTGGATGTCAAAATCTGGCAAAGTATGAGCTTTCCCTGATCTCTTCCCCCTCTCCCTCCCCCCTCCCTCTCTTCTTCTTCTTCTTCTTTTCTTATTGTTTTAGAATCAATTCAATTTTTTTGTAAAATTTGATGTTCAAAAGTGCTTTTTATGTGCCTATTTGAAATAAATGATTTGACTTTTGACTTTGACTCTTGGAGGAACAGAAGATTGCTATCTTCAATTAACCCAATCAAAATATTATACCTACAAAATCAAAATGATAAGTTATTTTTCAAACTAGGCTGAGAATCAGCACTTTTAGAAAGTCATAATTACATAAGACAGTCCCCAAAACGCGCGCCCTGCACCACTTCCCAGTGCTATAGCTGGGGAAGAAAAAGTGACGCAACAAACTGTCCAGCAGCACAGCTCTCTGTTCAGTTAGAACAGTGGTTCCGAACCTTTTCGATCTTGTCACCCCTATGACTTACCTAGGGAAACTGATTTACCCCCCCACCCCCCCCCCCTACCCCTCATGTTACCAAGGAATATAGTCCATATAAATACAATTTGACTTTATTAGACATGTATAAAAATTGCACAAAAAATATTGAGTAAGTTCTTACAGTCACATTACACAGCTGCGGCATGAAATGCACTGGCGAGCTTGATTTGGTCTTATTGGTCTAATCTTTGTGATATGTTACCAGCTTATTACCCCCGCGGAATACCAGTTTTACCCACACAGGGGTAATTACCCCCAAGATAGGGACCATTGAGTTAGAAGAACTTGATTGTGTTTTGTCTTTTAATATTTTTGTTGGATATTTACCCTTCTAAACTGCTTGTAGAGAAAGCGTATGCCATCAATGGTCTGCTGTGGTATTTTATCATTGTCAATGTAAATTGTATCCTCTTTGCCCTGCGCGAGGTACAGCCGATCAATAACATTTGGGTTGCGGATCATTTTGAATTATTGTAAATGAATGTAACTGAAATCAATGTTAGGACACTGTATTATTAAACTGATTTTTCATGTAAGTTTAGTTTGTAGGTAACAAAGTAATTTTTTGTCTGAACCAGCACTTTATTTAAAGAATGCAAGAATATACACTATTTATTTATTATGTTAGACAACTTCAGTTTGCAGTATTTACTAAAGCAAGTACAAAACACAACTGAACTAACTCTATGTAAATGTAGATATCTACTGAGGTTCAAATCTGTGGGCGGCTACTAAGAATATACTTATTGATCTTTATTCCTATTAAAAGGCATAAAATGTGGGATTGATAAGCCTTATGAAATAAATCATAAATTCTGTTGACTTCAACATGGCATACCACAACATAAATAAAGCAGGAACTTAGAGGTTTGGAAATTTAAGTTAAATTCTTTTAGCGTAATAGAATTGCTCTTTTGATGCTGTTGGTAATGCCAGTGCTAGGCTAGGCTGTAGTATGCTTTTTGTCCAATTAAAATTATAGAACAGTCAGGGATTAATTGCAAGTAAAAAATAACTTTGTATGTTAACAAATAAAGTACTTACTGCGAAAGTAGATTTACGACGGTAAGTTTTGATTCAATCTATTTAAAATAGACAGCGTCATGATTAAAATGTAAAGCATTTCTAAATAAAATAGGGCCACAAACACTGATACACTTGTTTTGTGTACCTCTAAGTCTTCAAACTCTTGCATGATGTGCCTGCTACGATAAACATGATCCCAAAACATGGAAACAGATTGTTAAAATAAAAACGTTTAACACTTGTTTACACACCGAAACGACACGTATGACTAGTTTAGTTCTCTTTGCATTATATAGAAATATGCAAATTAATTCATAAACACAGACAAATACACAACAAACCACAGTAATATTTAAACTCTTGAATCACAGCAACAGACTCGATAACAGAATCGTAGTCGTAGTCACAGAGCATGTAATTAAGAGACGGAACTTAGAACATTCAGTTTGTGAGAAGTTCATAACCTTCTTTAGCCAACCACATAAAAAAAACATAGCTACCAACATGAAAATTCTAAGTAGCACTGACAGTTGTCGGTACTACTCAGAATGTCAATGTCATGATTGTCAGTGTCAGTGACAATGACAATCATGACCTTGAAGGGCAGAACTGTCATAGGATAGGGATGCGCAACGTATACAAATCAATAAACTTATCGATATTGAGAGTTTATCGATATCGATGAAATGCATTCTATGCAGATAATAACGGGGCTCCAAAACTGATTAGTTTTGTAAATTGGGTAAAATAAAACACTGATTTATATGATTTCAGCATTTATTATCAAACAAGATTGGTATTTTTTGGTTTTATTTTGTGTTTATTTACTGCGGTACCTATCAATGTAGAAAATAGATGCTAATTAAGCATCATATGAAAAAAAACTTAACTTTTGCTGTTTTTTTGATAATTAAAACCATATGTATCTAACATCTATTTTACATTGGGTAAGGGTAGGATGATGATGATCTGTATTTAACATTGGTACAATATGTTTTTGTGTATAAAAACTCAACAACAAGGATTTGCAACAAATACGTGGTTGACTGCCTCGTTGGTCTAGTGGTCGCAAGCGCTACTGCTGAGCATGAGGTCCTGGGTTCGATTCCCGGGTCGGGCAATGTTACTGGGTTTTTCCATTTGTAATTTCTCGGTAGCAGCCCGGAGTCTGGATTTGTGCCCGGTTGATGGCAATAGGCTCGCCCCCTATTACATGGGACTTAAACATAACTGGCGAAATGTAGGTGTACTATAGGTGCACCTCTGCCTAACCCTTCGGGGAATACAGGCGTGATGTTATGTTATGTGTATGTGTGTAATGTGGTTGACTCTAGGTTCTGTCAGTAACCTTGTTCCTAGAAACTCTAAAAATATGCTCAATATAGTAGTAGGAAGTATCTATATTCTCTTGGTGACCTCTTAAATATAGCCAAGACCAATATTTTGTTATTTGTTGTCCAAGGTCGACCCTTAGGCTTCCTTTTTTGATTTTCTTGCGCCGACGCGACGTCACAATTTCTTTAAGCACGCCTGACTCCAATTTTTTCCAAGAGATTGGCGCTGCGTCTTAGTGATGCCAAGCTGTATTTCGTTTTTTTTTTTTATTTCTCCATCAACTGCTATTCCCTTGTTGTTAAATCTGTAAAGTTAATTAAATATAAGCAAAATATTTGATGAGACAAGATAGAGCATATATTAACTCTAAACAATTTTGAGAATTTCTTTCTGTTTGTCTATTTGTTTGTAACATCATCACATGAGAAAAGTTTAATGGATTATAATGAAACTACTTCATTTGTGAAGGTATTAGTCTAAGCTATGTAGCATATCAGTTGCATTCATTTTTGCGAATTCCAATTGTTGAGAAGTGGAATGGTGACTGAAGATATATGATTAAAGATAGCAATACAATACCTATAGATAGAGACAAACATTAAACACACTGACATACTTTAAATTGGGTATGGGTGGTGTGGGTTTCTAAAGATATTGTTACTAGATATGGTGCAGTGATTCAGTACTAGAAGGCAAGGTGATGCTGTTGCTCATTTTCTTTAATGACGTCTTTAGATGGAGAAGGGTTGGCTTGTTCTTTGCCGGGAACTACATGCAACAGTTTCTATTTACATTTAAGAAATAAAATAACATGAATTTTATGAGTCTTAAGACAACCCCTGAGGCGGTGTAACAGACTATTGTACTTTGTATGGTAAAGTCGTCGCGTAGGAGGTCGTGGACGTATAGTATGTATAGTGTATCATAATGATAAAGTACTTACTGGGTTTTGCCTCTGATACGTTTTCCAAACGTAGCTTTATTTTCAGATCTCTTTTGAATCTGGGTATGTATTCCTTCTGAAAAGTAAATGGAAAGAGGTATTAGTAAAGTAATAGCAACATTTTCCTTTGTCATGAATTATCATAACACTGGCAGTCAAAAAAATCGAACATATGCCTTAGTGACAAATACCCTCAATCTCAACGCATAGTGTTATTAACACATTTCTTTAGGATATTGAGACAATACGTAATTCAAATAATTTGATAATTTTATTTAAAATACTTACCATTTTGAGACCACTCCATATGGATTTGTCTCGATTGCTGGCTCGTGGTATCGCTTCAGGCAAAAGATCTGAAATGATAGATATGATTTGAAACTAGTTTGGGAACCACCAGATATTCTAGGTTCACTAATTGTTTTATTTTAAATAATAGAATTTATTTTTCTTTACTACTACTACTTTTATTCTTTCAAATAAAATTTGAAAAATATTTTAAACGAAAGGCTTCGCTTGTGTGGGGGTTGGAAATTACCCCACATTCCATGTATCCCAGTATAATTTTCCGACTTCAGACCCCCTCACCAGCTCACCCTGTATTTGTCTTATACAATATATATTATATATAATATGTATTGATACACTAATATGTATTGATTCACATACCAGATTGCTCTTGCTGGATATTTGCATTCTATTCACTAGCTGGTGGACAAGGTTCTAGATTCTAGAATAAGAAAAAAAAAAGAAAAAAAAAGTTGGTGTCTTGAACACTCGATCATCACAACAAATGTTTTGAGGGTGCGTCACAAATTATTTGCTGCAGGGAAAACAAGAATTAAACTATGCTTAACCTTTTTAAAGTGAAAATTTCTTTAGGCATGTTGGGCACTTTTGGGATGGGAATAAAGCATTGAACTAGCTTGACCGTCATGCTGAGATACACATTCATACAGATAATGTGCAGTCCTACAACTGACTTTTTTTTTCTAATTAACTTTGATTGTCAGTTAAGTGGATGTTACAAGTACCTTATAGTATTTAATATGAAACTTAAACAAAAGGTTGCATCTTTTTTTTTAATAGTTTGATGGATGACATAAAAGGACTACTATAGGTATATTATCATCAATAGAGATCAATAATGGTGTTTATTCTAGTTACCTTTTCACTCTGAATGCCGATAAATATGTTGTGGAAATTCTGCCAAATTCAAAGTTGGGATTGCATGTCTTTTCAGACGATTTCCTTTTTTGTTGAAATCCTTTTTGCCTAAGTGGTTAGCACAAACATTTCGCCGCTCATGCAGTTTTTCTATTGTTAGATGCACCAGTTCTTCATTCCTACCAACTGCTTTAGCCACTCTCGACAGCTGGAAGATAAAAAATATAAAAGGTTACTTATAACTGACTGCAAATTGATTAAGTGTGGTTTAAAGTTAAGAAAACATCCCATCTTACTGTCAGTGAAACTAAATGGAATAGAAAACTTGGAATATGAAATTATAGATTTATTCCATATTCCCAGTATTTATCACATTTAGATAATATAATGTCTTAAGACTCTCTGACCCATGTATTTAGCAGTCAACCTATTTAGACTGAATTAGATTACAATTTAAATTAGACAAATATTACTGTATGTAGGTACAATTGTTATAGACCATTTTTCCAAATTTCAGCTAATCTTGATTAATGCCCCGAGGGTCGTATTACAGAATTTGAATTATGCTATTAGATTACAATTAGATAGTGCTATGTGAGCACAAGATCACATTCGCAATAGGTAGCGGTACTCACCGGTTTGGATCCAGTGGAAACTTGGAAAAAAGTAACTTATTTCCAGTATGCTCGGCCTCCTTGGTACCGCAAATTTCACATCTGCTGTGTCCCTTACCCATGATGGTTCACAAACTTAAGAGTCACTGCCTCGTTATTAAATAGTAATAACAATCTATGAGTCGATTATCTCGTAAGCGTCAATATTTCATCAAGAGTCAATATGTTGATAAAACTATGTCTGTGATGAAACTGAGGAACAGGTGCTCGAATCAACGTTATACATACAATCACAGAAATGATTCTGATAAGTTATATACCGAAACCTTACAGAAAAAGGAAAACAAGAAACAGAAAAATCGCAACTCGAACTTAATCACGCGAAGGCAGACATGTTTGTGTGGTGTGACCATAAATATTTACAGATTCCTTCCATATTTCGAGAAATAGTTGAGTAGAATTTTACAAACGTGTCTTAAAATGAAATATCCTAGATTAGAACACATAGTTTGTTTAAATATTTGGAGGGTAATATAAAAAAAAATAGTTTTGACGAAATCTAAAGACAAAAGACTGGAAATAGTTTCTACTACACTTAAAATAGATGTTAAGTGGCAGCACTTCGTAGTGTAATGTTGGTCATGCTGGCGTGTGTTTCTGAATGTTGGCTGAAGAAGGTTAGGAATTCCATACAAAAATTATTTGTTCGGAGTTTCACAGGACTGGTCGTAGTACCATAATATACTGCTGACAATTTAAAATGTTGACTAGACGACACGTTGTTTACGTGTCTACGCCACCAAACTCGGTGTCATTTCGAAGGGTATTCAATTTAGTTGTGATATATTTTGGCAGTCCCACAAAATTCATTCCTGTTGACGCCATTGTAGGCAAGCAAAAGTATAAAACTGTACAGCCAAGTAATTTATAATTTATTTGTATATATACAGGGTGTTTGGCAGAACGTTGAACATACGAAAATGGTGGATAGGTGGGGTCATCTGCTACTTACTCAGCCCTAATTTATTTAGCTCTTGAGCCTGGATATTTAAAAAAAAAAATTTTTTTGCTTTCTTCTAGTTCCACCACTTTCTAAACATTAAAGTGTATTTTTTATTAAAAATGGGTAAAACAAGCAATTTTTTTTTTTTTTTTAAATCTTTATCTTTCTGTAAGTTTGTGGACTCATAACTTTTTTTCTAGCTAACATTTGAATAAATCAATAATTTTATAAGAATCTGCCAACATTAAAGATTAAAAAAAGAAATGCCTGTTTTACCCATTTTTACAAAAAATTACACTTTAAAGTTTAGAAAGTGGTGAATCTAGAAGAAAGCAAAACATTTTTTTTTAAATATCCAGGGGACCAGGGCCAAATAAATTAGGGCTGAGTAAGTAGCAGATGACCCCACCTATCCACCATTTTCGTATGTTCATCGTTCTGCCAAACACCCTGTATACAGATTGGTCCAAAAGGAGGATTGAGAGGAATGTTAGGTACATCAAATTATCTTAGTAAACTTAAATTCTTAAAAATAAAAGGATACAAATATCAACCGACAACGCCCGTCCCAGGTAACTCATGGTATCATAGTTATCTGGTTTTTCGACTTATCACTCGAACGTAAATTCCTCCTTGTCGTTTTTTTTTGTATCTTAGTAATGATAGAAAGATTTTATGTATAAAAGAATATTCCAGAACAATGAAAATTGCAAAACAAAATGTAAAAAAGCCATGTAAAGACAAAGATAGAATTTTTTGAAAGCGAATCACTTATAATAATTTCAACTTGTAAACTATCAAGAAACGCGGAACATAGATAGGGTATTTTCGGATACCTCTGGGCATGAGAATCTATTTTTTTTTATGACCTCAATAAACTGGACCAACCTGTGTCTTTACATAGTATAAAACAAAGTCGCTTTCGCCGTTTGTACGCTTAGATCTTTGAAACTCGCAAAGTATTTAAATGCGGTTTTCATCAATAGACAGTGATTCAAGAGGAAGGTTTTTATCAATAAATACATGCATAATATGGTAGAGAAAAGCCGAGAATTTCAAAGATTTGTAATGTGATGTCGGAAAAAAAATATTTTGAATTGCATTTCATGCATTTTCAAGTCGATGTGCTTTGACTTTGACGTCACCATCTGATTGTGGCTTAGTTTGATGGCTGCTTGGTTATCATTTAAGATAACTATGCGCTCGTAGTTAGTTCATAAATCTTTATAGAGGTTCTTCAAGTGGATAGCTTCTTTTGTAGCTTCGGTTAGTGCCACATACTCTGACTCGGCTGTCGAAAGTGCGATGCTCTTTTGTTTCTTCGACATCCAACTTAAAGTCGTTCCAGCATATTTAAAACAATAGCCTGAAAATGACTTTCTGTCAAGCTTGCAAGCGCCCCAGTCTGCATCTGCCATTCCATACAGGTCTTGTCCTGTTTTAGTGAATGTCAAGCCGACATTTTTGGTGGCTTTGAGGTACCGGAGTACTCTTTTGGCGCATATGAAGTGTTCTTCATTGTAGCAATCGTTACCTAAACTGTGATTGGTAGCTAATCGCGAACATGATATAAGGGCGAGTTGCTAAAGCCCAAGTTACCTAATAGGGTTTACCTAATAACTGTTATTGTTTTTTAGTAAGAAATTGTTATATAGCTGGTTACGTGTAAATTATTTGTAAACCAAATCAATTCCAATCGATATCTTCTAAAATAAACCAAAATCAAAAGATAAAATTTTACAACAATTCACAGTCAAAGCTACGAAAATGGCGGATAGCAAGTGAACTGTTTTAATATTAATTTAATGGTAAGGTCTGTACGGGTGTTATCATGTGGCCTATAATTCAGCAAATAGTAAATTAGTTAAGCACTTGTGAGAAATAAATCAGCCATGGATCGATGTGAAGAGTAGTAGTGGTTCACATTTTGCGCTAGACTAACCAGAAAACTATATTTATGGATCCAAGCTTTTAGGGACCCGCTGTGGTTCTGCTAAAACCATTTTATTCCCTTTTTAGTAATTACTCTACGACAAGTAGGTAGATACTTAATTTCAATTGTAGTTTAAATAGGTAGCTTTTATTCTAATTTAATTAAATAGATAATAGGTACATTATAATCTATTTAATTATTCGATACGCGATAATAAATAAATAATTAAATAAAGTTGTAGGTTGTTTGTATTTTCCCGCATTAGCTGTATTTCCATTTTTTTTTTAAGTATTCTACTTTAATTTTACGGCGTATTCCACCAGTTCTTTTTTTGGCTTTCCACATTTCGTAAAACAACTAAAGACGTCAAGACGCTGTCAAAATATAGCCTGGTGTGTAAATATTCGTTTCATCCCAAGCAGCACACATAGCTGTATAGTCACTGGACAACAGAATTTTTGGCAACTCGAGGCTGTTATGCATTCTGTACAAGGGCTGTATATCTGGTTACACAGCTCTTATAATTCTAAATTTGGCCCCAAATTTCCAGCCTTGAGCATTAAAGTAGCTTGTTAACAGCTGTCCAGAGCATTGTAAGAACTGTACATGGGCTGTACAATGGCTTAGATAGTTGTCAATAGGCCACTATCCAGCTCCTTTAATTCTCCTAGACAGCCAAAAGATATATGTAAGAGAGAGAGAGAAATAGCAACAAAAACTATTTGTGGAGTGCAAGTGTTAAGTCAAGGCGGTCTAACAATTTCTGTGGACAAATAATAATTTCTAATTTAAGGTAAGTAATGTTTCACGTTAGTTTTGTATCCTTATTGATAAATTGTATTGCGGGTGCCACTTTACTGTTAATATATATAGGTGATATTATCAAATACTATCAGCGCCATCGAAAAAAAAAAATAATAATAATAATATTATACAAAATAAATACGGTATAAGATTTATCCATGGATTTTTCTATTTTTTACCATTTAATGAGAATTAATATCTATTTTTAACAACGCGACAATGTATTTTTACTGTAATATGACTCAAATATAATGAAAATTTAACAGATATCAGTGGATTTTTCATATGTAATCGGCTTGTTTACATTAAAATGGCGTTAAGTTGTTATCCAGCAAGAATTCTAACTAAATTCCCTTGACCCTCTCTTTTCTGTTCAATGGCCATATTTAAGTCTATTAATGAGCTGAAAACTGTGCGCTAGCTGTACAATGGTTTTCAGTTATTCTAACGACTGGTTAAAGGAGTAAAGTGATAGTATACAACAGCGTCCTAGGGATCTCTAATCTTGATAGAAAACCATTTCGTACTCAAGTAGCTTAGGTACTAACTTCACTTGATTTTGTGATCCTACTTATTCTCGCCTGTTATGCCAAACTAGCGAGCCATTAATTGTCATCTTGCTTAGATATGCATAATGCAAAGTAAAAAGGTATTCCAATATTGGAAATCTAAAACATCAGCCAACCTAGCTAAATATTTATCTCCGCTCTGTTCAACTTTACGTTATCCCGGGCTGTGTAAACACCCTATGTGTAATAAAGAGTATTTATCTTATCTTATTTAGCCTAGCTCTACTGTTATGCGATGAGCTTCCCTACCTGTTTAACAAAATTGAGATTTATTTTTAAGGTTTTCTAATGTTATATCAAAAGTTTATTCACACTACGTAATTTTGTGATTGCAGATACTTTGTCAAGATAGTATACAGGAGAGTGCAACGACATCAATACCACATACAAATTTAAGATTAGTTGGTTATCAAAACAGCATGCTGTTTAAATAACCAACCAATGGCTTAGCAAATATAATTACCAAAGCCAAATCTGGAGTCTGTGATTAATAAAATAAAACGCAGAAAATATATATAATTACTTTTATTTTAATTGACTATTCGTTACCCAGCAGTATTAATAATCTCTTACCAGTATAATATTACCACTTAAAGTGTTGACAATATCTGTCTTTAGCAGACCTTTTTGTGATATATTTGAAGTTGCCATCCCTCCATCCTATTAGTACCTAATCTCTTCATGACACGTAAAGATGTAAGAAATCGGCCACTGGGAAATCATTCACCATATCTATTGGCAAAAATTGAATTGGATCTGTGATGCTGTCCATACAGCTTCCTGCGAAACCCATCATCTGTCCTTTCAGAGCATTTCAGTCCCGGAAACATCACAGTGTGAGATTTATGGATGGCTGGTTGATAGGAGGATTCCGTCATTCAATAACTGTTTCATTTCTACTGCAAAATCTTCTCGATAAATATCAAGATTCTTCGATTTTCCGACACCATAATAAACACCAATGATAAATGGTTGGGCACTAGGTATTTCAAACCATTACATAAAATCGGCCAAAACTCATATTTCGAACTTTTATATATGTACTGGCAACCCATCAATGTTTGTGTGCAAACTAATGCTCTTAATATTTTCTAAAACGTCTAGCGAGTTGTCCAAAATTCTAGTTAGCGGATTGATTACTCCATTGTGCCAGAATTACCCACCAGATTCTATTAATTTTATAATATTTTTTCTAGCTGTATGTAGAATCGTTCTTGGATCTTTTGATAAAATATCTGGAAATCTATTATTCACAATTGTTACTAATTCCTTCAGTGCATCTTGAGCAATATATCTCTTTATTGTCCGTTCTTTTATATTTTATTTAAATAAAATGTTTTTCATATAAATATTTTCTGCCTCATCTTCATATGTCTTATTTGATTCAAAACTTTCACTATTTCTACTTTCAATCATTTCTTTAGAAAGGTCACTGAACGAATCCATTAATTTTACGGAACTATGATAATTGGTAACAAAATCTATGTGCCCGGAACCCTCTTTTTTAATCAACACTGGCACTTGGCTGCAGCTACTTACTTATATGAAGGAGATTTTCACTATCCTTGCTCCTTTGCTTATTGTTTTCTTGAGAAAGTGTATTTTTAACTGCACCAGTTCTTTTTCTTTTTTCCATGGTTTAACCGTATTCATTTAAATTGTATTTTTTCTAGCACGATTATTAATTAACTCACGTTGCGAGGTTATGACAAAATTGACGTTATCATAGCACTACTAACCTATGTTTACTCTTCAATAATTCTAGAGACTGTAAAATAGCTAATATTTACACTTTATGCTTTGGCATTAAAGTGGAGTAAGGCTACACTAATTTACAGCTCATGCCGTCTTAAATGCTTTTAACCAGCTACTATTAACCTCATTGAGGTAGCATTATAATAGAATTAGTGTACACTACAAAAAAGCCAATGCCAAAATTTGATTCTCTAATACAGCTCACAGCTTAGAAGAGGTGTGACTTTATCGCGTTAAACAGCCATTTACAAGGTTTGGTATTCTTCACCAGCTAGTAGCATTATACGAGTATGTAACCAAAGGCTGGACAATAGTTCTTTCAAAATTCTACTAAAATGCATTTTGTTATTTTTTTCTCCCTTATACTGCCATTATTCAGCTGTGCTGTTTAACAGTGTAGAGATCACCCCTCATACAGTCTCAAGAATCGTCTTATCCGTTAGTACAGCAACATAAGAGCCTTTGACTGTAATATAGCTTGTTTATGTATGTAATTTCCGCTAATGTGCTGCTTGGGATGTTACATTATAATTCAATCAGTAGATTAAATGCCTACACAAGTTCAATTATTCAGCCCAAGACAGAATGACTGCCCAGTTTGCTGCTATGTAATTGCACAAAAGTCCACTTTAAGTTCTGATTCGGCCTAGATAAATGCTATTATTCGAGTGTATAGTAACACCTGAGTAATAGGGTAAAAGTTTATCAGTATACAGCATAAAGCATTAATTCTTTGTTAAATAACTTCACAAAGTAACTGCTGACTTTATAGTAATTCATATGTTGTCTCTTTAGATGCAACGGTTTTATAGTACACGCTTTTTTTTTTTTTTTTGGTTGGGAAATCATCACATGGCCTCTCCCCCTCTGGGCGGAGCGGAAGGGCGTGTCAGACTCTTACTGACTAAAACCCACCCGTGTTCCTTCAGTTGCCTGTGCGCCAGGGCCACGGTAACTCTTTCGAACAATCCGCGACCTCGGCAGGCATCGGCCCTATCGGCCCCTTCAATGATGCTGACATCTCTTTGAGGCGCGCGTGGAACATGACGCGCCGTCGACCCGTGCCTGGTCCTTACCGGACGGCGAGCTGCCCATTGCTCGCCGTCCGCAAGCCCGCGCCTACGGTGGCCGGGAGTCGGCAATTGACTCCCGACGCCCAGGGTGTCTCCTCCTGCGGCGACTAGGGGCGTGAGGGCGCAACGACTGCCACACCCTCACGCGCTCCGCCTCCTCCTGCGCGAGCATTACTGCTTCACAGAAGGAGGTGACGGCTTCCCATTCCCTCTCGCTCCGTACCATGGCCTGTACCAGGGCCGGACGCAAGAGATCGCCGCCGCCGATCGCCGCCACGAGGACACGGCGATAGTACACGCTTGGGTTTTTATTCAGAAAACGGCATTATTTGTGTTCACAAACATGCGCTCTTGCAGCTGATAAGGTACTGCACTACTAAACGCTGAATAACAGTGATATCTGTGGTGTGTTTGTGGTGTTTAATAAGAAAGCGTTAAAGTGAGCCTCGTTTTTTTCTAAACAGCTGTTGCAGCCCGGGTGAACTCTGATAAGTCGATATAAATGCTAAGATTAACGCTGTGGGCCTTAGGTGAAAGTTTATAATGCAGTTCAGTGCTACTTGGGTAACTATCTTTTCTTCCAGTTCACCGTTTAAGTACGCGGTTGTTATATCCATTAATCCATTTGGTTCAATTTTAACCCTTCTTCTACAGCTATACCGATGGCAGATCTAATGGAGCTTAACTTCGCAACGGGTGCGTATCATGTTTAATTAAAGTTGATGCCTGAAACCACTTAGGAATCTGAATTTTTGGTCACTACAACTTGTCTAAGAGTACTAATTTTTGTTTATATGTGGGAATAAATCACAGAGATTTTAATAGGGAAATCTTGAAATGAGAATTTAACACCGTGACTACCGCCACCCCACCAATGGCATGGTATATCTCGTACACTACTGGAGTACTAATTTTGAGTTTTGGGTACTAATTTTATCTTGTAAGGTACTAATTTTCTATGTAGGTTTGAAGAAAGCGACACGCTCCTGAAATCTGGAATCAACATTCAAAGTCCTTCAAAGTCCTTCTGAACGAGCGCGCGAAAGTTATCATCGTTGATTTCTCGGTAAATAGAAATGTTTCAGTTCTGTTTTTTTTACGAAATGAATCATATTTATGGGTACTAATTATTTGTATACTTAAAATAGCTGTAGCATGCCCCCTGTTTCGGCGCTCGTGGTGTTCCTGCTGAAGGGAGCGTGACTACCGCAGGACCACCTTCAAAGACGATTTTCTCGTAAACTACTAAGGTAGGTACCAAATTTTTTTGTTCGAGTACTAATTAGTACCAATTGAGTACTAATTATTTACCAAATATGGAAGCGATTGGCGTTGGTGGTCCTTTGGTAGTCACGGACATCCGAGTGGCAGCGGTCGGCGGGCACGGCGCGTGCATATAATAATATATCAATCCACTAAGTTACTACATATTTATATAAAGGTAGCGATCAAGCCAGTTTCAGCATACACATGGTGATTGTATGCTGAAAGTGGCTCGATCACTACCTTTATTTATATACTTAGTAAGTACCTAACACAATAATTATTAGATATTAATCACTCCTCACTGACACAACATTAATATCTACATTGCATGCGTGCGAAGCCGGGGCGGGTCGCTAGTATAATACTTATTTAAAGAACACAGAGCCATTTACAAGTTCTCATACATACATACCTACATAAACTCCCGCTTTCTTCCCATGAGGGTAGGCAGAAATTACGGAACGCCACCTGCTACGATCCTTACATACTCCTTTTGCCTCGTTTACGTTTATATAGTCATCAGGTCACACACGCACTCCGGTTGCGAGTACTACGCACCTGACTTTTCTGAAGAACATCACCAATAAGGTCCCTATAGGTATGCCTTCCTAGGGCGACCCCTCCCGGCGTTTTCACTCACATATCACGGGTAATATCCAAAAAAGTAATGGAAATCTTAGTAAGTATAACTAACAAACATGATACTGAACTCGCTCAGTCTTAAGGACTTTAGAGAGGCACTCGAGCGCCTAAAACCCAAGCGTTCAGCAGGCCCGGATGGTATACCAGCCTTCCTATTCAGGGATTGTGGTAGGGTATTAGCGGAAACTTTGCACTATATATTTAATACATGTCTCCAATCTACGACGTTTCCGACTCGATGGAAGATAACGCGTGTCATCCCAGTCCCCAAAGGTAAGGCAGGATCGGACATCAGTGGATATAGACTGGTGGCCGTGTTGTCGACGCCGGCCAAGGTTTTCGAGTGCGCCATCCAGCGCAGCATGCAGAAGCAGGTCAGCGCTCAGCTATCGGATGCGCAGCACGGGTTCCGACCGGGGCGCAGCACTGCCACCAACCTCCTTAACTTCATGTCACAGGTGGTGCCAGCGGTGGATGCTGGTGTGCAGGTTGATGCTGCTTATTTGGACTTCAAAAAAGCGTTCGACATCCCGTCGATAATGACATATTATTACGTAAGTTAGCAGAAATCGGTAGCACACCACATCTATTGCAGTTCTTAGCCAGCTATATGCAAGACAGACAGCAGTATGTTGACTGCAACGGCTGCGAGTCCGATCCATATTACACCTGGTCTAGGGTGAATCAAGGCAGCAACATGGGGCCTCTGGAATTTAAAATAATGATAAACAATTTACCAGAAGTCGTCAAGAATGGATTTTGTTTGTTATTCGCAGATGACCTCAAGTTGCTGTTGGAGGTCAGGACAGAGTCTGATTGCAGACGTTTGCATGATGACATTGATAGGATAGTGGAATGGAGTCATGAAAACAATTGCTCTACTTCAACGTATCCAAGTGCTCGGTGATAAGTTTCACCCGCGCACGTGCACCTCTTACTCTACGAGTACGTAGTGGATGCAGTACCGATGCAACGAGTCACGCAGGTAAGGGATTTAGGGGTTGTTCTCACTCCTGAGCTGTCGTTTCGCGATCATATTACTAAGATCTGCAAAAAGGCATTTAGAAACTTGGGGTTTGTTCTGAGGCAGACGCGAGACTTTACCAGCATCACAGCCATCAGAGTCCTGTATGACGCATTAGTCAGGAGTCACCTGGAACATTGTGCTGTCATGTGGGCTCCACATGAGGCTAAGTACTCAGTGATGTTGAAGCGAGTCCAGAACAAGTTCACGCGCCACCTGTATAAGAAACTTTATGGGGTATACCCATTTTACCCTTTGATGTACCCCACTCTATTCGTACTGGGTATGGTGGGCTACAATCAACTTGGAGTGCGACGGGAATTTGCGCTGGTGTCGTACATGGTGAAACTGCTCCGAGGCATAGAGCACAACCCGAGAGTGCTGCAGCAGTTGCACTTGAGCGTACCCGATTGTACGTGTGGAGGCGACGGCCCCCGCCACTGCTGGTCGTACCATCAGCCAGGACCAACTTGCTGGCCAAAACCCCTCTGACTCAAGCAATTCGCACCATCAATTATATTCAGCTCGAAATTGATATATTTACATGTCACTGGGGTGAATTCGCAAAAGTACTATTGTTTACATTGTGTTACAAACAATGATCTTTGTGATTTAGTTATGTATTTTGTGCTTGAATTTTAATTTTGTGTATATGACTTGGCTATCGCATTAGGTTAAGACCTGTAGTGATAGTTTTATGGCATTTAAATAAATAAAATATTCAACATGTCCCGGAATTAACGCACACTACCAAACAACCCCGAATATTATGTTATAATCATAATACAAAACAAAAAAAAATACTACTACTACTATCTACTCCTCCCCTCCTCGCGCTCTCTCTCTCTCTTTTTAACCGACTTTAAAAAAAAGGAGGAGGTTCTCAATTCGCCTGTATGTTTTTTTTAATTTTTTTTTATGTATGTTAGCTCAGAACTCTTTCCTGGGTGAACCGATTTGGATGATTCTTTTTTTGTTAGAAAGGACATACCTCAAGGGTGGTCCCATGATAAGGAAACCAGGATCTGATGATGGAATCCTGGAGAAATCGAGGGGAACCTTCGAAAATCGTAGGAGCGCCTAGTGCGTTTGTTAATTTTTTCATTAAGTATTTTAAAGAACTACAATTTAATGAAGGTCTGGAATCGATCTGATGATGGAGCCGAAAGACAGTCGAGGGAATTCCTCAATGATTTACAGCAGGTACCTTGTGTTTGGGCTTGATTAATTTGTATTTATGAGAACTTTACACCTGAAGGGTTGTGACAGTCATTAGGGGTCTGATGATGAAGACGAAGGACAGTTAAGGGAACTCCTCAACGGTTTACAGTAGCTACCTTGTGATTCGTTTTAATTCATTTATATTGATGAGAACTTTGCACTCATATGGGTTATAAGTGCCATTACAGGTCTGATGATGGAGACCATAGACAGTTGAAGGAATTCCTTAACGATTTACAGCAGTTACCTTGTGTTTGGCCTTGATTAATTTTTATTGATGAGAATACTATACCCAGATGTGTTATGACTGTCATTAGGGGTCTGATGATGAAGATGAAAGACAGTTAAGGGAACTCCTCAACGATTTACAGCAGTTACCTTTTGTTGGGCTTACTTCATACGGTTCAATATTCCAAAATATTCAGGTCGTACAAAAATAATACCCAATTAAGATTGAAGTTTTTCATAGGGCAACCACTACCTACTAGTCATGCTGATGCGTCAATTTGAGACTGAATTTAAGTTGCGTAATCGCGTCATCTCTAGCAATGCTCTTTCGTTGGTTGCTAAGCAATTTATGCTTGTCACAATGCATATGGTGAAATGGAGCTGACGGTGGCTCACCGTCAGCTCCAGTTCTTCTGGTTTTTACCAAGAGAAATCCTCAACAATAAACTCCTCAATTCCTTGCATCGGGAAACGAAATATTTTGTAAAAGGTGATGAGCAGTTGACATTAGGCTATTGTAACTTCGATAAATTATGATCTAACCCACTAAAAAGTGAAAAATAAAAACTTTTTGACAAAAAAAACAACCGACTTCCAAAAAATACACTACAAAGTGAAAAATAAATTTAATTTCGGAAGTCGGTGGCAAAAAACTAAAATAAAGATCCAAAAAGACACCGACTTCCGAAATTAAAGTTATTTTTCACTTTGTAGTGTATTTTTTGGAAGTCGGTTGTTTTTTTTGTCAAAGAGTTTTCTACTCTACTATTACTTAGGTATAAAACATTGTTTATATGTTATACTGTACAAACGGGGTGAATAGGGATGCAGGGGTGAATCGGGACGAAACTTTAAAAGGGATTAAGTATAACATTGAAATAATATAGTTTGTTGCCAACAAAGGCACTTAATCGTTAATTATAATACAGTAAACATATAGTCAACATTACAGTCCTTTTTGGCAACAAACTACCTATATTATTTCAATGTTAAAATCCCTTAGTTTCGTCCCTTATTCACCCCGTTTGACTTTACAGATTGTGGGAGAAAATTGTGATCCCATTAAAAATCTACACACGCACACAGTCGCACACACATAATTGCTAACATTGTTATCCTACTACGCTAGACCCTTATACGGTATAAGCACAGTATAAAAAGATAAGACTGTGGTATAAGGGTCTAGCGTATTAGGTACTTCGTCCATTTTGGTTTGTTTTGACTGCACACCGGAAGTGTGACTGTAAATTACGTAATTTTAGTTATTTTTGAGATAAAAAATTCCCTATAGTGGATAAAGTCGGTTTACGGTCGATAATTTTACGTGTTAACGTAATTGGCTTAGGCGGAACGTGACAATGAGTCATGATTTTTCGTGCGTGCAACCGGCGTTCATCGATTTTTAAGACGTCAACACGTCAATTTGACAGAAATAGATTCAATAAAAGAGTCTGAACAAACTGCTTGCATGATGTGCATTAATTCCATTGTATATACTATGGTACAATAAGCACAATGCACTATTAAATAATTCATTGTTAGACCGACTGCGTGCAGAAAAGGTTTTGGGTGATTCTTAGAAAGGGAGGATAAAACATGTCCAGTCCCAATACTTCTTTGAAATTAAACCTTAATTAATAGCAATAGGGTTTTAATATACTTTAATAACCGGCACAACTATTTACACAACAAAAAATAATATTAAACATAGTTTAATTTGTAATTTAAACCAAAATCTTCCTCAAACGTCATTATCTCGCATGTCCCACAAGACTGCGCTTGGTTATTTCGTCTGATAAAAAAGTCAAACTAACTCGTACGTCTTATTTTTATATGCCAAATCGTCTTCAAATGATCAAAGTTCCTAATAACCGAGCATTATATACATTTCATTCATTTTATTTAAGAAACCAATACGACTTAAATTTTGTCATAAAAAAAAAACATTATACGCAGCAAGGATTGCTTCAAATATTTCTCTATGGTTTTCCAATTTACGTTGAGTTTGAAGCACGCGGTATGCTCCCCGCACCTCCCTCAGTCGATCTTCACGCTTTGAACGGAGTGAACGTGTCGTGTTTGTCGACCAGGTAAGTTTACATTTCGTTCTTAATGGTTTGTTATCAAAGTCGTCATTATACTTTTGCTGACTGTTGTTGCAAATAATTGTCACATTAATCACATTGTTTGCTATTATTTTGTATCGAAAGTGAGCTTATTCATATCAATGTGTTTTAAAGCAGAATTTGGTCGGTTTCGACAGGTTGCAACTTGTTTTCTCGATTTCGTCATTTTCACCAACATCATTAGCTTCAAAATGTGTGTTGCGTATAATGACAGATAAAGAATATAATGATTTGTTCTGTTTCAACTAATGATAGCTTTTTGGGATAATAATTTGTGATAATTATATGTATGGTTAAATTGTAAGTTAGAATATAGTAAACGAATAAATAAACATTTTAAACGATGTCCTTTTGCTTTAAGGTCAGAATGCTACCAAAGAACATAAAGGCAGTAGAAGAACGCCGTCGGGCACAGCAACGACTTTGTAAAAAGAGAAAATATTTAGAAATGAAAAACGATCCAGAGTTATTAGCCATAGAACAAAAGAAAAGACGTAACAAGTATAAGAAAAGAAAAGAAGAAGGTAAAATCAAATCTATAAAGGAACGAACTCCTCGCGCTCAACGTGAGCAAAGAAAGAAATGGAAGGAAAATTCCAAAAGGTACTGAAATTTTACTGATAGCTATATTTTGAATTGCATATTTGAATAGTTATGATTTTTTTATTTAAAATAGATACAGACTAATAAAAAAGCAAAAAGAAACGATGCCTACATTTGATTCAGTGGTAATAGAAGCTTCAGAGGAGGCTATAGACAAGACAGAGGGGCAGATCAAGACTGAGATGTCACGTGATCCATTGCATCAAATTTCTCCTGCAATGAAAGTGGCAGTAAGGAAAATACGCTATAATAAGTATAAGAAGAGATTTGTGTTGATAAATACTATTAATAAATATAAAAAGACAATTGAAAGCCAAAGAAAAACAATACAAAGATTAAATAAGAAACTTCAAGTGGAAGAAAATAAGGATAAAGATAGCCAAACAAACATCTCCAAGTTCGTAAAACAAAGTAAAACTAGATTATCATCTGTAAGCATAATATCAGGTCATAAGTAAATCATACGTAGAAGAAGTTCATAAATTTTATAACGATGATGCTAATAGTTCTATAAGTGCTAGTAAAAAAGAGCTTGTGACGAAAAATAAACTTAAGATGCAGAAACGGTATCTGAATGCCCCACTGAAGATACTTTATCAAAAAATTATATCTCAAAGCGGTATAAAAATAAGTTACTCGACTTTTTGTAAACTTCGACCCTTTTGGACAGTTTTCCCTAAACCTACCAATAGGGATACTTGTCTCTGTTCCCGACATCTTAATATGGAGTTATTACTTCAAGGTTTGCATAGAGCTTGTATAGTAAATGTATGAACTTGTGAGCAATTACTATTAAAACTGTGTTGTGACTCGAGAAATTTAGCTTGTTTAAATAGAAGTTGTAATACTTATTCGTCAAATCATCTTGAATATTTAAATGTTTCCGATAACAATGTATCATTTTACGAATGGCGAAAAACAATAAAAGAAATAACTCTGAACAATGAAACTAAGAAAAAACAACAGTTGACTGAAAAAACAAAGACTTCAATTAATATTAAAACAGCAATAACCTTGAAGCAGATTTGAAAACATTCTTGAATCATGTCCACAAAAATAATTTTCAATATAATTTCATTAAAACTCTTAAAAATAACCTAACGGTTCCGGAAGCATGTCTACATGTAGATTTTTCTGAAAATTATGCCCTGAAATTTGTCGAAGAAGTCCAGGCTTTCCATTTCGGTGGTAGCCGCCAACAAGTGTCTTTACATACTCCTGTGGCGTACACCCACAATTTTTCCCTCTATATTATATACCTATTTATCCATGGCTATGATTTAGGAAGTGTACCAAATTATAACCATAGAAACATTGAAAACATTGATCCTAATTATGTTGCTCCATTGTCCAAATTCGTAAATCGTAACCAAGGAACCCGTACGCAAAATCCAAATAAACGAATATTTGTTCTTTCCGACATTATAATAGGATAAAGCAACTTTCTTTATAATGGTGATTAAGGAGAACCAAAATCCAAATTTTAATTTAAATACTATGTTTCAATTAATATTTCCTATTATTAACATTAGGGTTTATCTCATAATGAGCATTTGTCTCGATTGAACAGATTAGTGGACGCGTTTATTGTTGATCGAGTTTCATATTTGATAAGTTAATTAAAAATCATCTTCATTTAGATAATGAAAACCATAACGTTAATTAGCCTGGATCAGAATCAGAAGTATTGTCGGCCATGCTTATACCTATAGACCGTCATATTGATAGTGCTTCAGATTCTGATATTTTTTAAAGGTTTTGTGTATCTACATCCAAAAACACTGTATAATGTTCCTTTAATTAGGTTTATGATTACCAAATAAATATAATTACTGCAAAAGTGTGAATCAAACTATTGAAATTAGAAAAATAAGTATTTGAATAATGTATGTTGTTTTTTTTATTTAGCATTTAATAGTTTATTTAATACAAGTTTTTGAGGCCCCGCCCGCATGGATATCAGAAAAAAGTAGTTTATATCCGTCTCTAAGTCACAGGCTATCTTTGTACCAAATTTCACAACAATCGGTTTAATCCTTCAGCCGTGAAAAGGTAACAGAGTTACTTTCGCATTTAGTATAATTATCAGTAAGGATAAATCATATAAAAATTATATTATTTACACATAAATATACTTTCTATCTGTGATTTAATGATTAAAATATTGTGTTGATTTTTAATTGAGTTGTTTTATTTCATTCTTTTTGTAACTTTAAACATTAGGATTTAACACAAAATCATTTTCGTAACAGTCGTCATTTATCCTCACCATGAAATCATTTACTTCCACAAGTTCTGCCGCGCTTATGATAATTACAGTAAGTCACATTTTTGACGATATTGAGTTGTATATATATTTGGAATGTAGAGATTGAGATCTACATTTCTGTATATTTAAAATTTGAAAATGTGGCATAGAACATCAAATAAGCTTAAGCATAATTACAGTAAGATACGTTTTGCGTCAATGCATACTTATTATGATTGCAGTATGGGCACATACGGTTGATTTTTTCATAAAGTTAAACCCATTTCCTAGGTAATGCTACAGTAAGTAATCTTGCTATTATCATTTTAAAGTTATGAGTATTTTTTACCAAGTACCACTGAAACATATTAACAGTAAGTGACACTTGTTGTTATTATATTAAGTGTTGGAAATAAATCATTATCATACTAAACCTTAACATATTTACAGTAACAGCATATATTATATTAATGCTTAAGAGTTTCGCAACATATTAATGTATTATCTTAGCATAAGTACAGTAAGTGGAACTTACTGTGTATATGATAAGTCAGCGAATTAAAATATATATTTGTACGCATAGACGTAATAACAGCAAGATTCACTACTGTAATTATGTTTAGGAATGCTTAAATTTATGCGTAGACTTGCCTGGAACAAATTAGGTAAATACGTTACTTACTGCAAATATTCTAAGGCGTTTAGGATCCAGCCGGGTAGTGCGGGGTGGGTCAAGTACCCAAATTTGCAGTCGCGGACCACGCAACAACAGAGGCTGACGTGTATCGGAGAATCAAATTGGCGCCAAAATCACTCGTGAGTATACGTACTTTCCTAGCTATTGTATTGGGGCCTATAATATTTGAGCAGTTAATAACTGGTGCAATAATTAGATATTATTAACAGCTTAATATAATAAGTTTGGCACTAGTTTTAAATTATTTTAAAGACAATTTACTGACTTGATCTTATCACGTCAGTAAATTGTTGTTGTAACCGTTTTAAGATACCTACCATTAATATTCTCGTAAGGCCCAACCTAAATTTAGGTCAATATAAATTTCAACACAATGTACTAAAAATGGGTGCAAGTAGTAGCGGCCCAGAATTTGACTTAATAAACCATATTTAAATAAAATGCTTTTGACTTAATTACTTTAAGAGCTATTTCTTATACCTAATGCTTACTATTTTATGCAAAAAATATGTTGAAATAACTTCTCTTCAGTTTCCGGGTCATCAGATTTTAATAAAATAGGTTTAAATATCATATCTTAGTTTTAGGTCGCTGGGCCGTAATTTAATGATTTTAAAATCTTTCTTGGGCCGGAATGTCTATTTTTTCTGTCTTTACGTCTTTGGGTCTTACGAGGATATACTAATTATAATTACATAACAACAAATTATGTGTTTATTATTTTTATTAATTATGTTACCCAAAAATATAACGAAAAATACACAAATGCTTGAAAGTGTGTAAAATAACTGATAAGTATTTAAGCTGGTTTTACAAAATCGTTGATAGCTTTTCGAACTTGTGTTGTATTTTAAACATCGCCACTAAGCTTGTTTCCTTAGCTTGTTTGTGTGAATGTGTTGCTTGTAGGTATATATTCTTTATTTTTACAGATAAGATGACGTCCAGAAGTGATCGAATTATGGCTTTGGCTAGAAAAACAGCAGCACCAAATGCGTCAAGTGCACATCATTTATATTTACAAGCAACTGATTGTGCCAGCAGCAGCAGCAGCACCAGTGATTCTTCCATACCTAAATCCTCAAAAGACACTGACATGAATGAACAACGTGTAGTTACCGACATTAACAAAATGTGGCAGCGGTACGTAAATTTTAATGATCATCCAAAAATATTTGATTTTGATAATGAGTACCAAAATTCACGTAGTGCTGTTTTGGCAAATAATATGACTGACTTTGATAATTTGCTTATTGAAAAAGCGCCTTTAAATGTAAATTTTCTCGAATGTAATGAAACTTTAACTAGTTCGGATGAAGAAAACGAAAATTCACATATTAATAATAAACTAAGCTTATTTGAAGATTCTGATGACAGTGTTAAGGATAAAGATTATATACCTGTCTCTGACACAACCGACACTGATTGTGAAGATTCACTGATTTCTCGTGTTACGACATTTAATCCAGAAGAAGATACTACAGCAATTGAAACCGATAACCTCCACATTAATATTAACGGATCATTTCTAGAACAAAATTCAATTCAAGTTAATTGTGCCAGTATAGTTAGTTTGAATAATACGGAACAATTAAATCTAATTAATAATCCCGTACAAGAAGGAAAAGGATTGACTAAGTCTGGTTTACCACGGAAAAGACAAGTGTTTGTAGAGTCATTAACAGAAAGAAAAAAGATTAAAAAACGATTACTTATTGAAAAGCTAACACTTAAAAGGGCATGCATAGAAAATCGTAGACGAAAATGTTCGACGAATATTAATGAAGACCAAAGAAAGGTAATAAATAATTATTACAGTAAACTGAGCAAAGAATCCCAGGGTATATTTATTAAAGGCATGGTTGAAATGAAAGCTGTTGAGAGAAGAAAACAAACAAGCAGGGAAATACCAAAGAGGAAAGTGACATATGCTTATTTTCTAACAAAAGCAGATGATACTAGAATAGAAGTTTGCAAACAATTCTTTCTAACAACTTTGGGGTATCACCCAAAAAATGATCAGAGAGTTCTCGCTGCCCTAAAGAGACCCATCGATCAGCAAAAGGATCGCAGGGGAGTCTATGAAAGAGCCAATAAAATAGACAGAAGTATAATAAAGGATCATGTTTTGGGCTACAATCCTGCAATATCCCACTATCGAAGAGAGCATGCTCCTAATAAACTATATCTGCCCAGTGATATTAATGTGCCAATTATGTACAAAAACTTTTGTGAAAAGTTTCCTGATTTGAAAGTATCTCTAGAAACTTACCGCACAGTAGTAAAAAATGAATTAAACATATCTTTTACCCATCTAGGAAATGAAGAATGTGAATTATGTGCAATATTTAAACTACATAACCCAGAACATAATAAAAATCCTGATACTACCTGTGATGTTTGTAACAAGTATAATGCTCATAAAGTAAGATATACAGAAAGCCGAATAAAATATAAAGAAGATGTAGATAATGCACTTGTTGATAAAACTACTATTCGTTATTCTGTAGATTTACAAAAAGTGATCATGTTGCCAAGATTAGACCAATATAAAGCCTCAATTTTTTGCCCCAGAATAATTGCCTTTAATGAAAGTTTTGTGCCATTGGGAAAAACATCAAAAGAAGAAATGCCTTTCGCGGTTGTTTGGAATGAGTCCATATCAGGTCGCCATCAAAATGACATAATTTCGACATTTAGGGCTTTTTTGCTTCACAAACGAGATGCCGAACATGTTATTTTCTGGGCTGATAACTGTGCATCCCAAAATAAAAATTGGGCATTGATGTCGTTTTTAGTACAAATTATTAATAGTTCCTTAATATCTGCAAAAACAATCGAGATACGATATTTCGAGCCAGGACATACCTTCATGTCAGCTGACCATTTTCATCATCAGGTCGAGAAAATGTTAGGTAAAAACAAAGTGTATGATTTCGATGATTATGTCCAAAGGGTGAAAATGGCAAATAATCGCAAATGTTTTGTCAAATCAATGGATGTTTCGGACTTTTATTTTTATGAAGACTTATCGTCACAATATAAACTGAGAAACATGGAACACAGGATTTACCTTAAAAATATAATGGTAGTTAAAGTTGAGAGGGGTAAATTCGTAATTATGTATAAAACGGGTCATAATGAGATGTTTCAATCATTGGACTTCTTACAAGCTAAAATTGTAAAGGCTCAAAAAATCCCTGAGGTGAAGCCTAAAAATATTCCAAGAGGAATCACTGCAGATCGAAAAGCAGAGATCATACAGAAGCTTGTACCTCTGATGCCTGAGAATAGAAGGGAATTTTGGTCTAACATTCCGGTTTCTAATTCTGCTACAAATCTGCTTACTGACGAGTTTTAGGTTGACAATTTTTTTAATATTATTTATAGACTTAAGTAATTATATAGCAACGTAGCTACTTTTAATTGTTAAATGGATAAAGTATTATTGTTGATTAAATATAGGACTGATGTTGTTATCCTAAAATATTTTCTTATTGTAATGATAATATTTTTGTAAGCCTACATTTTACTAGTCACATAAAGGACATTTTACTATTTTACCATAAATTGCTACATAGGTACTAATTAATTTGTAAGGCTGATTCGAGTAAGTTCGTATAACGAAAATCTCATAATTTATACATATAGTAAAGTGTTAATAATTATAATTGTTCTAAGAGGATAAAAGTCTTATTGAAGAATTTAAAGTGCCTTGAAAGATCAGAGTTGTGCTGCGTTCTGTCAATCTGCGTATTATTATTTTTATTATGAAGAATTCCAAAGAAAAAACTGTGCTTTTTTTTTAAGAAACTAAGTGTTTATTTAAATTTTTTTTTTGTTTTGTATGAAGAAGTACAAACACGAATTTATAAAAAGTTTTAGGGGAAAAACTGTAAAGGTGTTATTTTAGAAACAGTGCTTATTTTATTTGGTTTACGATTGTTTCATGTACGGAGCAGGTTGTACAAACACGAATTGTTTTTTTTAGTTAGTTTATAATCAGATTTTAAAATGCTTAAAAAATTAAAAAAAAACGGAACTGATTATACAACTTTGTACTATTAATAAAACTGTGTACTTTCTACATTAAACTGTGATTTCATAAGATTTTTTTTGTTTCATTATCTACAAATAATATTAAGGAATAGTAATTAATTATGGTTCCGGTGCTTTGTGGCAGATAATTAATTGTACATATTGCTCCTAGCTATAATTACAGTAAGTGATTAAGTTACATTAGGCAAATTGTGTAATTTTTGTTATTCTATTTAAACATTTATCTCATTTTGTAATCATTGTTGCAGTATGTACTTCAAATTAAAGATTGTTACAGTAAGTCACACACTTACTGTACCAATACTAAAAATACATAATTTTTTTAATTGTTCGTTCCTTAACATAAATATTTTTTTAAACTTTACAATTAAAATATTATTCCTAATTAAAAATTAAAATATAAAAATTGTTAAACAAACCTATACTTATCTTAAATATTTTAGAAAACTTAGGTTTAATTTATAGTTTAGGAAGAATGTCAAAATTAAAAAAAAAAACTTTTACCGCCTTTTTCTCGAAAGTGTCTCCAACGCACTTACTGTATATATCACAAGCACGGCAGAGTTGTCATTATCATCAACAAGTGTTTTTTTTTAATTTGATTTATTTCCGAAAATGTTAACTTTACAATGATGCCTCCTTTATCAATTTCACTTAAATTAATCAAGAAATGATTCTAGTACAAAATAATTGTTGTGCCACAAGGTTTTATCTTTTTCAATAAAATCGTCGAAAATATATTCCGGACTAAGATTCACCCTTTTGGTGGTAAATGGGTCAAATGAGAACTCAAAGTAGGTAAGTATATTATAGTCCTTACTCGCTCGCACTATGCTTGAGATTTGCCTGTAGTGCGGAGAAGAAAAATGAATGGAGATAATATGGGGATCACATTGTTGCCATTGTTAATAAAATATGTCAAGATCCAAAAATAAATTCATTTATTAATTATAAACAAAATACAAACTGGATAACAGGCATTCTGAATCTACTGTGTATATAGCACCTTCTCTTACAATATACGGGGAACATGATCGAGTATACAGTATATAAAAAATTATAACAAAATTATTCATTCTTGAAGTTTGGTGGCCTTTTCTCAACGAAAGCTGTCATGCCCTCTTTGCGGTCCTCCTGTAACAGAACAGAAACACAAAAATTAATATTACCGTATGTGTTTATTATCTACTTCCATAAAACACGTATCGAGTGTCTTATCTTGTTATGCATAAATCGACCACACGGCGCATACAAAAACACAAAAATGGATGCTGGTATACATATACAGGGTCGAATTAAATTAGCTAGCGAAACTCCGCAGACGTGATGGGTATCAATATCTCCAAAATCAGCTTTTTTTTGTGTAAACTTTACAAACGTGAATATTGATATCTAAACATACTTCGAGTATCTAAACATACAGCGATCATAGACCCCTAAAAAAATTCAAATACTTTTTATATTTTATTATAGATATATCGGTAGTCAACAGGTCTGCAGAGTTTCGCTAGCTAATTTAATTTGACCCTGTATATGAAATTGAAAAACTCAAATGCCGCTGCCGCGCCGTTTGACTAATCACCATGAAAGTTGGCACATAATTATAAGTATTTTTTCATGGAAAAGGTTTTGATAGGGTTTTTTCGAACATGCGGACGACGCCGCGTGCAAAAGCTATCCTAGCTAGCTATCATATAAAGTCCCGCTCCAAACACATACAAAGAACAACCCTTTAGTTTTAGGGCATATGATACGCCCATAATACTTACAGTAGCGAAAGTTCCATAGAAGTAAGCCTTTTCGAAGAGCAGTCCTGACTTCAGGGTGGTCTCATAGGCCTGGTTTACTGCTGCCTTGGCCATCTTCACGATTAGGGGGGAGTGGGTACCGATCCTCTCGGCCAGTTTGATAGTCTCCTCCAGGAGTTTGTCAACGGGGAAGACGCGGCTGACCAGACCTGGGGAAGAAAAGGTATAATTAAAAAAACATACTCGACTGCGCGACGGCAAAGATTGGGTTACGTTTTTTAATTACGCGTAATATATTTCTAAGTGGGATTCTTTATACACTCGAAACATAACGGCGCGATCGATTTTAATAGGTACATGAAGTGCATGCAAAGGTACAGGAATCGTGGGGTTATTCAAAGTTGTGTTATATCATTAAAAACGGGTCTTCATAAAAAAAAAAGTCAGTAAAAGTTGGAATTTTGACCTTTAATATCTCCGTAACCAGAAGGTTCCCAGGAATGGTCCAGTACAAATATTACAATGACGTGGAGTACAAGTGACTCTCGGCTACGTTAAGTGTCTTTTTACACCCCCCGTTATACGAGTATACCCCTCAAGGATTTTTTGGCGTTCGAATGACGTTGACAGAGAAGCACTGTTGGTAGACATGTGCAATTGTTTTGTGAAATGTATTGAGAAAATAAAAGCTTGTGAAAACCTTGCAGTGCTATGTATCGAGTAGGTCTAGGTTAGGGTTGCAAGTTGCATCATAAGTATAATGACCGCATCCTTGTGGATATTTTTCCGGGCTCCCGGCGGTGGGCGCTTTCTGCCTGGATCTAGTTATTGGGGAATTTAAACTAAATATTTTTCCGTAACATTTTACTGTCTTGGATATCCGACTTACCCATTCTTTCAGCTTCAGCGGCATCAATGAAGTTGCCAGTCAGGACGATTTCCATCGCCTTAGACTTGCCGACGTATCTGGGCAAGCGCTGGGTGCCGCCAGCCCCGGGAATGGTGCCGATGTTGATCTCTGGCTGCCCGAACCTAGCCTTCTCGCCTGCGTAGATGATGTCGCACAGCATAGCTAGCTCGCAGCCGCCACCGAGCTGTTAAAAATAGAAAATGCAGACTTTTGTAAACGGGATTGCAGAGATTTATGCGAATGCAGAGTTTCTTAATGGAAACGCTAAGTTTGTCAATGGGGCAACAGGTGCGACGCGACTCTTGCAGAACAATTTCCATGAAGTTTTCATAGACCTTGTTCTACTAGAGTCGCGTCGCGCCTGTTTGCGGGAGTCTTTAGGTCCTTTATGCTGATAGAACTATACCTATATAAACTAGAGTTTCTTCATCACTCCATGTAGAACCCTGGCTGGGGGACTTAATTTATTAGGACAATCACAGGCATGTCCTGTTAAGCAGCCGACAACCTCCTAGGTTGACCTGCGAGAAGCCATTAAAAATAATAACCCTCCAAGATGTGTTAGTGTCTAGAAGTTAATTTTATTATTATTACGACTGGGCCAGTCTGCACATACAAGCTTTCATTAATTAATTTATTTATAGAATAAAGGTATGTTATGGCTAGGTTATTCGACGTCATCAGCTGCATATCTATTTTACTCCTTGTACTTTTTCAATATTTGAAAACCAGCGGGGTACTTACGTTACACACTAACAGCACGAATGGGTTTCATTTTGACAGTTCAGCAGCATTCATTGCGTTATTTACGTTGTTGAGCAGATAATTTTTTCGAACATAAGAAGCAATGGACTAGCAATAGGCTTCAAAATGATTCAAATTGTGGCAAATAGTGTGTTACGTAATTAGGGTGTTGGTTGAAATTACTTACAGCGAATCCATTGACGGCAGCTATGATAGGTTTGCCGCAGTTGGAGACATCTTCCCAGTCCTTGAGGAACCCTTTCTTTATATTCTCACTGTACGTGTTGTTCTGCATCTCCTTGATGTCAGCACCAGCGGCGAAGGCCTTCTCGTTACCTAGGAGAGAAACAGCTCTTATTTACTTATCCTTAAGGCACCTAATTGCACAGCAACGTTACTTAGGCCTTTGGATTTTACTGCCCGACGAACTTATAATTATGTGAGTTGTGGTGTTTTTCTTTAGGGGTTTTAAAAAAAAATACTGTCTAACTTTGTCAGTGACATTTTCAGCCATGAATTTGATACTGGCCACAGTAATGTGAATATTTATCAGATACATGGCACTAAAGCGGGGACGTCTAAACTCTTCAGTGGCTGGAACAAGGCTGCCGGTGCTGATGGTCAGAAATGTGAATATCTGAAGTCATTCTACTGGGTTCTAAGGACTATTGCAGCCCATTTTTATCAAGCAACATTATTAATGTTGACATCCTATATTTTTAAGTATGTTATTGGAAGTATTATCTAAGCTATCTGATATATCATATATTTTATTGATAATGATATTTGTACGGTTTAGCCACACTGGGTGTGTTTTTTTACGTAATACGGAGATAGTAAGAATGACACAGATAATAATATAAAAAAAATACTTGCTAAAATGACTATAAAATCGGTAGGTATTTGATCAAGGTCAATTCATTTTTTCAAAGTTCAACTTCTTATCGTATTCTTTAGGTATATTAAATTATGCTGTATTATATTATATTATGCTGTATCATACATACACTTACGACCATATAACATACTTAGCATGAGGGTGGTTTTGTTGTTTTTATGTTAATTTTGTTAGTTTTAAATGCTCCTTTTTAATTTTTTATGTTTGGATTTCCTGAGCGTGTCCCAAATTAAATATTTTTCTTTCTTTCTTTTGCCCCAATTACAGCAGTCGCCTATGCGCTCATGCGACTGCTAGACCAATGGATAATCTAGTAATTTCAAACCAATCACCTAAGCCAAGCGCACATAACAGACGCAACGGACAGAAGCGCAACGCATCGTCATACAAAAAAAAAAAAAAACTGCGGTGCCGCCCGCCTGTTGTGTGCGTTGGTCCATAGAAAATGTACGATAGTGATGAAAGAGGACTTTTGTCACTTTTGCAATGCGTTGCGTTGCGGCTCGGCCCGCTCGAATGTGCAGTAGCCTTAACTCTGCATTCTCAATTTAAATTAATTTACCAGTGATGACAATAGCAGCAATCTTTTCGTCAGCATCGAAATCCCTGACGGCCTGGCCTAGCTCGACAAAGAGCGGCCCACACAGAGCATTTAAGGCCTTAGGCCTGTTCAACTGGATAAGGCCTACATTCTTCTTGGAGCCAACAACATCTATTTTAATGTTTTCATAGGCTGGGCCTGTGGAACAAATGAAAAAGTTTAGCATGTCATTGATACTGGTAAGTACAAGTTGAAAAAGGATATGCAGGTAGCCAGACTACAAGCTTAGCTTTTTAACTTGTGTCATATGTTTTTAAGTAATTCATGTTAATTTTTTGCCTGCAGGCCAAACTGTTTTGTTGGCTGTACTTAATATTTTAAAGTATGTCACCAGAGATATAGCAAATCATCATATATTAACATTAAATTAATCTTCCACCAAAACAACTTTATTGTGATAAGAATAAAGATAACAGTCAAGACATTGTCAAGGCCAAAATAAGGAAGGTACTAACTACATTACTTGCATAGTTACATAGATTTAATTTTGATTAGAAAGCCAATAGAATTTCATGATGGCCCAGTAGTTAAGGCACTGAATCTCATGCATGTGGTTGTGGGATCAAATCCCGGCAAGTACCATTGCTTTTACAATTCATATGTACTTTATGAGTTTATCTTGGACATAACAGACATAAGTAAAGGAAAAAAAAATTGAGAAAACATGCGACTTATAGTCACTAAAAGTTTGAAATTGCCAGCCTCTGCGCAAGCATGGTGACCACTGCTTGTGCCTTCTCTGTATGAGAAGAGGCTTTTACCCTGCAGTGGGACAATAATAAGCTGGTATTATTAATAATAGAATTTGCTACTGCCATAATTACAGATAGATTACTAAAATAAAAGTAATTAAAAAAAAAACAACATAACTGTAACTCTCTCTTTAACTTAAACTCTTGGGATTTCACAAATAAAACTCTTCTGAGCATGGGTTCAGAAGTGATTTACTTATTAGTGAAATCACAAGAGGCAATTAGTCAAAATCTAATATTGTCTTAACTGTGCTTATAACTAAATTAGCATCTCAAAATCTAATCTCAACATTGGTACCAAACAGAGTGTACATAATAGAATGATCTTCAGACAAGGATAGGTACCTAGTGTAGGATCCTAGTGTAGGATGACCTAAACATGTAATTGAAGGCTAAATGGAGGAAAATTATATTTCAAAGATATATAAAACAATAAGTGATCTGTATACACTGGCTATTGTGTATACAGAACACTCATTGCTTTATAAGGTCTGAAAATATTTCTACTAAAGTCAACTCCTTAATAAGATTACTGATAACAGTTATTTAATTCTGCTATCGCTTACATCACACCATCTAAGCCCAATAAGACACAATATGCGTCGAGTAAATTATTTGTCAAAAAGGTGTTGCTCACCAGTGCTGTAGAATTTAACAAAACCGGTATTTGTGGCCGCTACTCTGTTCACCACATTCTTTCCCAGCAAAACACGGGTTACTGCACCGACAGAGGCCATTTTCTGTGATTGGTATTATTTAACGACTACAACGTCGCCTTTCTTATACAATACTGGAACGACTTATCAGTTGATAAAAGTAAAACACCGGCGAAAATAACTTCGGAAGAATGAACTTTGGTACTGTGTGTTATGTAAATGATAAGAATTTAAATGAGGACTGAGAAAGAAACAGATATATACGTTGCTGTAATGTGTGAAAGAGAACTAAATTAGGTACATTCTTTCGAGATGCATAATACGACTGGGTAAAGGAGTACGCCATCTATGTGTTAACATTAGGACATGTAACACATTGCTATTTGGCTGCTTTTTTATTTTATTCATTGGGTTGAAATGTCAATTGCGTTTAGTTAGGTGAGACTCTCGTTGTTATTTGCACATACTATTTGTTATTGTTTATTTGTTACTAGCTTCTGCTCACGTGGTTGTCGTAAAATTTAAATTATCCCACGGGAATGCTTCCGGGATAAAAAGTATCCTATAATCCAAATCCATTCACCGATTAAAACGTGAAAAGGTAACATATAGACAGATTACTTTCGAATTTATAATATTAAATAGGGATACAAGTCTAACTGGCGATACTTCGGGGAGGGCGGGGAGGCCTTGGTCTAGAAGTGGACGTGTTTCGGCTGAAATGATGATGATCATGATTTGATAAAGTGACTAAGCTCCTAACTTTCTGATAAGTAACTTCTGACTTTTTAAATGCATGCTCCCTAATAATTTCAAAGAAAGAAATTAATGAGTAAAGAATAACATTTTTAAAACAATGTGATTGTTGTAAGATCAGTAACTAAACGCAACAAACATGTTGACAATGACGTTTGAACAAAAATAAACAAATCTAAAACCTCAATTAGTTGCAGTTTTAGTTTTGCAAAGATCATTAAATCGTTTATTTGCATTATTAATTAAATTAGACGCGTATTAACTAGTTGATACTCATCGAAAATGGCGGCTAAAAAATATAAATTTTTCATTCTGACCGGCGAACCTGGTTAGGTGAACACTAAAAATTAACCTTCATGTATTTATCGCCTTAAAAAACTTATTTTATTTTCAGGAGTTGGTAAGACTACGCTGACAAAGAAGTTAACAACGGAAATTGCAGGAAAGGGTATCAAGACTACGGGATTTTATACTGAAGAAGTTAGAAAAAGTCGAACAAGGGAGGGATTCGATGTAGTAACTCTGGATGGTACTAGGGGCCGTCTAGCAAGAGATCAGAGCCTGTTGGATGGGCCAGTCAAACATAAAGTTGGAAAATACGGCGTTTTAATACACGAGTTCGAGAATGTTGCATTGCCCTCTTTAGTAAAGGTGAAAACAGTTGAAATGTACATCCTTAACTTGGGAAGTTATTTTTATTGATAAGTTTGATATAGACGATTATTAAAGGATGGTGGAGGTAGACAGTCCTTGATACGATTTAGGAAGGGCCAACAACTGGTTAAGTACTACAATAGACCCGAGTTAAAATCAGACTTCCTCTTACCTAGGATTACTTTCCAGCAGATTTGTCCAGATGTGTATGGCTCTTTGGCCCCCCATCCGGAATTTGTCAGTTGTCCGGACATTTCAACCAAGGAGATTTTTGTAGAAAAAGCTAAATAACTACCGTCAAACGGGGTGAATCGGAACAAAACTTTAAAAGGAATTTTAACATTATAATAATATAGTTTGTTGCCAAACAGGACTCTAATGTGTTTACTGTATTATAATTAACAAATAAGTGGCCTTGTTGGCTACAATTTATATTATTTCAATGTTCAAATCCCTTTTAAAGTTTTGTTCTGATTCAACACTGCGTCCCTATTCACCCCATTTGACGGTACTGAAAAAAAAGCATTAAAAACTAAAATGTCCAGACTTTTTGCAATGTCTGGCTTTTTAACAGGACTTTTCAAATTTTGAAATGGTTACCGTACTCCTATCTCATTCACAATAAAAAAATAAGTAATAGAATATTTTCAGCCAGATAACACACAAGCCCATTTACTGGTCATAGATGAAATAGGCAAAATGGAGTTCTTCAGTGAGCCGTTCAAGACTGCAATAAGAACAATATTTAATCCTTCTTCTAACTGCACCGTGCTGGCCACCATTCCTGTCAGGAGGGGTGATCAGTTGATTGAGTCTATAAGAAATAATAGTCAGGCCAAAGTTTGGATGGTAAGCAATATGATGGCCTTGAGTTTATATTTTAAAAGGACAGATTTTTAGTCCATAATTAAATTATTTTCATCCCTTTCTATTTCATACATCATAGACCCATTATCATACTCCTGCCGCTATCTCAGTTATGAGCAGTGATCGGAGTAGGTAGATTGAACTGGGTTCATTGATCCGAAACGTATATATTACTATGGACATTCCTCCGGAATTGGTGGATTATTAAAAAAAAAACGGAACTTATGTAGGAATTGTATTCTGCCAGAGTGGAAGGAGTCATTTGATGATTTGCCATCCTCAAAAAAAAGGTAGGAATTGTAATAAAATGAGCAATTTTATTCTTTATTATTCTTCCTATTTTTTTTTTTGTCACGATTTGACAAAACCCAACGACCAATCAGAACAAAGCTTTAATTAAGCTTTAAATTTTGAATTGAGTAGGTAATAATATCACTACCAACATTAACAATATTTAATTGAATCCGGAAATACCGGAATTACTTTCCGGAAAAATGGCTTATCCATGTTATTCTTTCTGTGTGCATTTATGATACAAGTACTAAAAATCAATCTACCTACTCCGATCACTGGTTATGAGTCTATTCAATCCTTGTTTCCAATTGATGTTATTTCCTCAACTTTATGCTAGTGTTAGTTAAGTTTATTTCAGAATTACTAGTACTATAAATTAAAAAGCCATTAAAATTAATGTTTGCACAACAACTCAACTTTTAATAATTAAAATTAATATTTACTGTAAAAAGTATTATATTATTTTCATTATTGAGAATATGAGGACTATGTGGGTCATTGTTTCAGTTATATTCTTGATCTGGCAGTTTAAGTAGTTTATGCGGCCTACCCAAATGTCCTTTCTTTGGTATTGTTCGTCGAATCGTTGAGCTCCTTAAGTTCTGAGTTGAGCTGCACGGTTACTGACAAATGCGTGCACTGACTGGACAGGTCCACTTAATCTGTGTGGTTCTTTCCTCAAAAGACCATTTCAGACACCAATCTACATGGTTCTAAAACATTATGTCCGATTTTTTTATATACACATTGACATTGTTGAATTTTATATACACAATGACATGAGTATTTACTTGTAAAGTAGTATGTTATTTTAATTATTGTGAATGTGAGGATTATGTGGGTCATTGCTTTTTTTTTCGCAGTTAATATTGATCATGATCTGGCAGATTGAGTAATTTATGTGCCTACCCAAATGTCCTTTCTTTGGTATTGTTCGTCGAATCGTTGAGCTCCTTAAGTTCTGACTTCCTGAGTTGAGCTGCACGATTACTGACAAATGCGTGCACTGACTGGACAGGTCCACTCAATCTGTGTGGTTCTTTCCTCAAAAGACCATTTCAGATACCAATCTACATGGTCTTCACATGATCTGACCAAGATTATGTCTGGACTTTAAAAGAGACTGTGACCTCTGAGTTTGTTTCGGCCTTTCTTCTCAGAGTAGTCAGATAGGAAACGCCGACCTCATCTAGTTTAAAAATATGATTGACGTGTAAAAGTGTTTGTACAAACCTACTTACAGAAATAAAATCATTTATCATTTAATAAAAAGTGCAAACTGAACTTTATGTGTAGGCATTAAAGCCAAAAAATCATATTTGTTTACATGTTTGGAAATTAAATCGCAAATGCAGTATAAATATTGCAATTCACGAACGCGCTTCATGTGATTCTTATATCATTGTTATAAGGTATAAATTGGAATGATCGACCCACATTCGTGAAATACAACATCTGTACTACAAACTTGTTTTTAAATACTCACATTATATTATTTTCAGGTAACCAGAGAGAATAGAAACAGCATTCATGAAGAAATACTGAAGGAAATAAACACAGCAATAAACTTTATACTATGAACTATTTATTCAAATATAATATAGGTACATACAAGGCCATAACACTTTTTGTTTTATTAGTAACCTTTGCACCATAAGCACCATTATATTATTACTATGGTAGCAACCAGATTTCGCGAGATGCCATCACGGACTACAAAAAAAAAGGGCTCCGCGCCACGCATATCGAAAGTGAAGCACTGTAAGTATGCCGCCGGACCGTTTGTACAAGCATGCCTCACGCACACATTTATATCATAAGGTGCCGACCGGCTACCATTACGCGGCACTACGGCGTCATTGTAGGTACTGTTTACGTCAAGTAAATGATGTGTAAAAGTGTTTGTACAAACCTATTTACAGAAATAAAATCATTTATCATTTATGTAAAAATAATTCTACATCCCAGAAAGTGTCAAGGAATAACATATCACAAGTAAGACACTTATTTACACACACACACACACATAGATCGGTACGGTGCTTCACTTTCGATATGCGTGGGGCGGAGTCCTTTTTTTTCTAGTCCGTGGATGCCATTGTAGTTAGCATTTAACAGCTTGTATAGGTTACACGATGACCTTAAGGCGGAACCTTCAGGGTAGCCCGCTATATTCAAATTTTCTTACAATTTTCACAAATCTTACAGTTTTTTTGCAATTTGCAGGTCACTGTCAGGTTGTATTTTGAATAAAATATGATTCGCGACCGTAACAAATATGGCTTTACAGAATTATAATCATTAGAATCAGCAATACGTCTCTATAAGTTCATATTACCCTATTGAATGACTATTTCATGTAATCATGACATTTGAAGGCAATTCTAACTTAAGGAGTTGTATTGCTGATTCTAATGATTATAATTCTGTAAAGCCATATTTGATAGTCGCGAATCATATTTAGATCACCATACAACCTGATACCCAAAACCCTGCCCTGCCCTGCCTGCAAATTGCAAAAAACGTAAGAAAATTTGAATTTCGTGGGCTACCTTGGCGCATGCCCCTTAAAAGCTATCTATGGTCAGTTTCTACCTTTAAATTCGCTTGTCCTCACCAAAACCCACAGGTACCGTGTTTATACAAGGTGGCAGGGTCATCGCCGCGCATCCTGTTACCATGGATTCAGTACCTACATGATTCTGGAGCCCTTGGGTCGAAATTTACCGTCATAGATGTAAAAAAAAAACTGCTGTTTTCTACAAGTGCAATACCTACGCGATCAAAATGTATGGAACAGCATTTTTTTTTTATAAGCGGCGAAACGTTTTATCCCAGGGGGTTTAGAATAATGTACCTATTGAATCCATGGTAAAAGTCTCTGCCACTTTGTGCCAAAAGAAGGGGAATGCAGTAGTAAGAAAGGAACTCAATTTAACAGTATTATTGGTAGTAACACGGGCAAAAATGGAAAAAAAACGCCGAATGCATAAAATCCTCCTTTTTTTGATGTCGGTTAAAATGTGGTGCCGACTCGGCAGGACCTCTCGACTTGGAAACGCGCCACTGCACTGTCTGCACTCCAAAAGTTCCTCAAACTACATATCGCTTTTCACGCAAGAAAAACGATAATACGGTAAGCATAAGGCACGTGTCGCAGTGCCGACGAGGAAACGACTAGCTATCAACGACTTTCCCGCTCAAGAAACGTACAAAAGATTGTAGGTCCCGTGTAAGTAAAAGAGATACATATATTTATAATTGATCGCTGACTGTTCACACCGCCGCCGTCGGTGAGTACTCGTTTGTCGCAGCGACAAGCGCTATCAAAGAGAGCTTTTACTCGCTCAGCGACGCTGGCTCGGCGGGCAGAACGCTCACAGATTGACTCAAGCTTGGTACATACGCATACTTGCGAGTAATCGCTCGTCGCCGTCGCGCACTCGCCAACTCGTTTTCAGTAGCTAGTTCTACTCGCTTCTCGTTAATCGCTGGCGGTGGAGCAGATGCCTAAGTTATTTGCCGGCTATTATACCTGTTACGCGATACCTCTATCATCTAGACGCCTATGAAGGCTGTGGCGATTACTTCGTGAAGCAAATGAAACTAAACAGTCTCATAATTTCGGTGCATGCATCCAGTCGAAACTGAATCGAACTGGCGCTGGTTCGTCAGTTCAAATTAATCTGGTAGCCTTAACAGCAAAATATAATACTAACTGGATTGTAAATATGTATGAGTTGGATTTAGTAGAAACTGTAAGATAAATTGATAACCCAAGATCCTTAGGCCTGTATTATAATAACATAACATCACGCTGCTTCCCCAGAGGGTGGGCAGAGTTGTATATAACACATTTCAACAGTTAACATTTAAATAGTTATTTGTGAGATTCTTATCTCGTTTCATAATTAATACAGGCCCTTGGACTTACTCTAAATAAAGAAAATATTATAAAGATACTTCTGAAAGGGCTTTTTGGGTCCCATAATACATGCAACAATAATAATTAACATAACATAACATCACGCCTGTATTCCCCGAAGGGTTAGGCAGCGGTGTACCTATAGTACACCCACATGTCGCCAGTAATGTTTAAGTCCCATGTAATAGGGGGCGAGCCTATTGCCATCAACCGGGCACAAATCCAGACTCCGGGCTGCTACCGAGAAATTCCAGATGGAAAGACCCGATAACACTTTGCCCGACCCGGGAATCGAACCCAGGACCTCATGCTCAGCAGTAGCGCTTGCGACCACTAGACCAACGAGGCAGTCTAAATCACAATAATAATAATTAAATGAACAAAAATTGTAACAACAAAATTGAACAATGTAAATTATAGATCAATATAGTAGTAAAGTATTAATATGCACTTATGGGCCTAAAGTCAGATTCTTTTAATATAAAGTATAATAATGAGATCTCTAACAACGAAATCTCCTCTTAATAACTAATTTTCCTTTCAATTGGAGGATGTTACACACAACACTGATTATTAATGTGGATTAGATTAGTCAATAGTCTATTTTGTTAATTTTGAATCGATATTAACATAATAGCATAGGAATCAAGTTAAAGGCCACAGTTCTGAATCAGGGGACAGGTGGCCACATAAGTTTCACTCGTTTACCGGAACGAAAATAGGGAATATGCATGTATGTTTTCGATAGCTTTCATCGCCATATAATAGTAAAAAAAAAAAACATCGCTAAAAAAGCAATTGAATTGAAGTACTTACCTACATAAAATAATAAACAAAAAAAACCCAATAAGCGAACCTCCTCCTTTTTTGAAGTCGGTTAATAAAAAAAAAATAGCCAACCAACACGGGCACCTTATACGCCCTCCATTTTGGCGCTCTTGGTGTGACGTCATAGTCTATGACATTGACAACGGACTGAATCGCAAATATTTCTTTATTGTTGTCATAGACTTTTACGTCGCTTTTGCTCTGACCAATGGCGTCGCTTTTCAAATATTAGAATTTCCTATAGTTTTATTGCACTTGAAAAAATATTATTTGAATCACATGCATATTCCCAATTATCGACGTGTCAAAATTAAACGCAAGTCAAGTGATCCGATTGGCTGTTGATAATACAGTCAACCAACCAAAGCACGGTTACGCGTGCTTGACAATTTGTTAGCTAATTTTTGTGTTGGTTGTCGTTCCAAAAACTGGGCGTACTAAAAAAATACCGCGAAACAACCACCCCGCCTCACGTGAAATTGCCAATCAGCTATCATCATCAGTATAATCGTCGTACTGTCCATTTGTCTCGTATACTACGGGAGGGTTGCAAAACTTTTCGTATTTCACTTTATCCGCGATCGACACCGGATGCGCGTCCATTGGACAAAAATTGCCTTCTTCCATTTTCTTTTTGACAAAGAAGAGCCAGGGCGAACGTGGCGGTGTCATCGGCTTGTAGTATTGGGGAATCCAGTAGTCATCAGAGTCCCAATCCTCAGGAGAACTGCACCGGGTATCCAGCACACCTGGAAGAGATCATAATTGTCTGTGTGAGCCATTGTACTGAATTGATTTATGAGATGTGTTCTATAACTGTAGGCTAAATAGGAGTCACATAGGGTAGGCATATCAAAATAGAGGTGGCATCGCACAGGTTATGTGGTTGAGTTAGAAAGGTGTGTCACAACGACATGGGAGTATCAGGAATGGAATCAAAATATCAAAAAAATGAGGTACACAGATTACACACATCAAAAGTGTCTACGGATCAAGCAAGGTTTTGCTAGTTACTAAAAATCTTGTTTTTTTTTTAATTAGGTATATTTTTTGTAACTCCTATGGATACTTTTTACTAAACATCGTCATTTGAAAAGGGAATAAATAGTTTTTGAATTTCGGTCAAAACAAAGATATTTATGATAGATCAAGTAATAATTTAATGTATTTGGGTCAAAAGATGAGAATCTTCCGTCAAGTCGTATTCCTATATAATCCTGCAACGGGTTAAGGCCAAATCAGGAATATTTTTGCCATACTTCTGAGTGGAATCAATACAAAAGAACGTTATTATGGAGGGAAGACGTCATTTGAGCCGAGAAGAAATGATCAGAGCCGTGGGAATGTTGGAAGCTGGTTCTCGGCAACTTACTGTGGCAATCGCAATGGGCACTACGCAGTGTTATAAGTCGACTTTTAGAGACATTACCGCATCACTGGCAGTGTGGCAGAGCGTTATGGAAAACCAGCTCGCATCACAGACAAGGTCGTTACATAAAAATTACTGCTACATGAAATCGTACAATGACCGCGATGATGTTGGTTACGAGGCTTAATAGCTCTTCAGGGATCTTAATAAGCGATCAAACCATAAGAAATCGCTTGCATGAAGTCAATCTCCGTTCCCGAAGGCCGCTACGTGTACCACCTATTGAGCCCCGCAATTGCAGAGCCCGTTTACAATGGCCTCGTGAACACAGCAATTGGGCAGAAGAAGAGTGGCATTTTGTGTTTTTCTGACGAATCTCGCTTTGGTATGAGGTCAGATACCTACTAGACGTACACGGTATTGGCGGATCCCTGGACGCCAAGAACGTTTAAAATCATGCCAGGAAGTCGATGAATACAGTGTGGTGGAGCAATCATGATATGGGCGAGTATTTGGATCGGCGGAAAGAACCGGACTGATTTGGATCAGAGGCTATCTCAGTGGACAGATTTACGCTGAAACAATTGTATCAGATATTGTCATTCCTTTGCGGACACAATTTGGTGCTTCATTTCTGGTTATGTATGATAATGCACGTCCACACACTGCCAGAGTTGTTGCAAACAAACTTGCCGCAGCTAATATCGACGTCCTACCATGGCCTGCTCAATCGCCAGACTTGTTTCGCCCGTTACAACGGATGTGGGCGGCCATTCTTCAACGTGATTTGGATGATCTCATATTGCGTACGCGGCAATCGCTGCGATTGTGTTATACGCGTTAACGGTGGAAATACAGACTACTTATTGTTTATTTTACGCAATAAAAACCTTATTGTTATCTTTTTATCACATTTACATGTCAGAATTAACTAAGGCTTGACTACCTCGTTGGTCTAGTGATCGCAAGCGCTACTGCTGAGCATGAGGTCTCGGGTTCGATTCCCGGGTCGGGCAGTGTTATTGGGATTTTCCATCTGGAATTTCTCAGTAGCAGCCCGGAGTTTGGATTTGTGCCCGGTTGATGGCAATAGGCTCGCCCCCTATTACATGGGACTAAAACATTACTGGCGACATGTGGGTGTGCTATAGGTACACCGCTGCCTAACCCTTCGGGGAATACAGGCGTGATGTTATGTTATGTTAATTAACTAAGGTGTAAAAGCAAAAATCGCGAAGTCTTTATTAATGCAAAAGCAGAGAGTACTTCGTCGATCTAAACATATGAAAACATTTTATTTATCACTCTAAAAAGACATTTTAATTTAATTTCAATCGGGCAATTTTTGTTTTAATCCCTTGATTCCTAGACACTTTTGATGTGTGTACTAAAGCGGTATTAGACCAGTTATATTTTAGAGTGAACCCACCTTGATCTTCAACATCCACACACTCTTTTGATGTCAAAGCATAAAGCTCTTCATCATCACTGCTGTAAGGACTGCGCTCGCTATCTTCACTAAGGAATGCTTCAATCTGCCTGAAATTTTATATTTTATTAAGTCTATTTAGTATTGTCAGCCACAATGGGGTTTATTTATAAACATTGCTTAAAGTTAAGGGGATGCGCTCGTTTTTTGCAATTTGCAGGTCACTGTCAGGTTGTATTTTGATTAAAATATGATTCGCGACCGTAACAAATATGGCTTTACAAGATATAATCATTAGAATTCGGGTCATGTTTACTGCAAATAAACGTATTTTCTTTCTGTTTTTTTTTTTAGAATCAGCAATACAACTCCCTAAGAATTGGCGTCAAATGTCATGATTTCATGAAACAGTCATTTAATACAGTAATATGAACGTAAGAGAGATGTATTGCTGATTCCAATGATTATTCTGTAAGGCCATATTTGTTAGGGTCGCGAATCATATTTTAATCAAAATACAACCTGACAGTGACCTGCAAATTGCAAAAAACGTAAGAAAGTTTGAATTTCGCGGGCTACCCTAAAGGTTCCGCCATACGAGATGTTTAAACATCAAAAATTATGGTTGTATGGTTAAACAGTTGCTAATCATTACTTAACATTACTTAAATTAAGCAATGTTTTTAAGGAAACCCCTATATTTACTAACAGTCATGTATAATGCTTTAGTTATTATTTATCGTTATCAGGCTACAGCAGTCCACTGCTAGACATGGGCCTCTCCAATGAACACAATTTAGCTTGATTCTCGGCCACTCTCATCCATTATTTTTTTTATTGACACATTTGTATGATAATGGATTAAAGTATAGCATATGTATATCATAATCAGCCTATAATGTTCCCACTGCTGGGACACAGGCCTCTCTGCGAGGTGGAGTGGGCTTTAATCTACCACACGGGCCAAGTGCGGGTTGGTAGATGTCACATGTCTTTGAATTTTTGGTTCTGGTTCTAGGTTGGTTTTTGGCTGGTGGGTTTTTGGTTTGGTGGTGGTTTTTGGGTTTTTGGTTGGTTCCTCTCAATGTTTTCCTTCACCGTTTTGATGAAATTATTTACAAAAAGTAAAGCGCCTGCCTGGGTTCGAACCCACAACCTACAACTTGTAAGTCAGGGCTAATACCATTGGGCCATCACTACTCATTTAAAGTATGCTGCTGCTGCTTAAAGTATGGTTATTAATATTGTTTTCCTACCAACTAATTTGACAAAACAAAAAGTTTTTTTATCTAACATACCTTCCATCCTGTCTTCCATGGCGATTTAATCTTAACTTTGCTTTCTTCAACAAATATTCTTCATCATTGGGTTCTTCAAAGTAATTTAGAGCCAAATCAACTTCTTCCAAGTTATCTATCTTATCTGAGCCTTCACATAAATTGTTGTTGTACAGATCCAGAACTTTTAAACTAGTTATTTCATACAACGTAGGTGGAAGCATGCATAGTTTGTTGTCATCTAAATATAGTTGCACCAATTTGGTTAATTTACCCATATCATCAGGCAGGTATAGAAGCTTATTGCATGACATTATACAAGTCTCTAAGTTCTTCAAATTACAGAATTCATTTGGCAAACTGTTAAGATTATTTTGTGCCAAATTAATTTCTATTATATTTTGATAAATATCTATATTAAAATTGATGTGGTACAGCTGTGTGTTGCTCAGATTCATTCTCTCCACCTGGCAGCACTCCTCCAGCCCGGCACATGGCAACTGATCTAAATTGTTCACATTGAAGTAATTATAGTCTTCACATCCTAAGCTCACAACTTTTGCATGGCAAAATGTGGCCATAAGCTTTACATATTTGCCTAGTTTACAATTATGTACATCTATTTCATTGACTAGAGTTTTGTATTGTAGTAGTTCATCAAAATAACTATTAGTTAACAATCCGCATATATTCTTGTTATTACTTAAATTCAAATATGTCAATTTTTTAGGTTTCTCTGCCCAAATCCAGAATGGTGGTCCTTCTAGGCTATTATTTGATAAATTAAGCCATTCTACAGTATCGCAGAAACTGGGAGTATCGTCAAAAAACACAATTGAGTTGAAGGAAAGGTCCAGACTTTTTATCTTGTCCAATTTTAATACTTTAAGAGGCACTTCAGTCAACTTGTTGTTGGATAACATAAGATCAGTTAGGTTCGGTGGTAGCTCAAGATTTTCATCAAAACATGTTATTTTTCCATTACTCAAGTCCAGGTTCGTGATATTATCCTTAAATTCTATTGTATTTATGACAATATTTTTGACGAAACCGTTTTTTATTCCATTTTTGTTATTAATCTTGTCTTCGTTTCCCACCATTTTCCACTTTTGTAAGACCTAATTATCTTTTTATATATAATTATTTATGATTATGGAACTGTTTATTAATAAAAGACCCACTGAAAATTGTTTGTAAAGATTTTTAACCTCTGAAAATTGAAAATTCAGTGGCGAAATGGCAAATAATATGTGTAGCAACGATTCAACGAAAACAACAAATAAACTATCAGTGTCACTGTCAAATTGACAAATGACAATATTCAACGCCAGTCGCCAGCCTTTTGGGCACTTTTCACTATAAATAGTGTATTATCTATGCTTTTCACAACAATGAGCTCTTTGAAATAAGTACATTGAGAATAAAAAAACACACTAAAAAAAATCCAATAATAACTTAGAGCATTTAACCTATGGAGACGGCATAGCTGAGCGAACCCCTCTGCCAAAGTCAATTGGCCATATGACCATGCACGTTATATAAAACTAGTTCATTCGCCGACCGCCGCCATTGTGTATCGTGTTGTGTCGTAAGTAAGTGTTCCCAAAAAATGGTAAACTGTGCAGTTTCCTCTTGCAAAAAGCGATCTGCTAATTCAAATTTGCGAAACCATGGTGTTTCCTATCACATGTAAGTATAAATTATACATCAACATGGTTACATTTAAGTACAATGTCGAAATAATTTTTATGCTGTTATGATGGAAAAATACAGTGGTACGTTGGTAGCGCTAACGCAGTACAGGGGCCAACAGGAGTAGGGATTTGCCTAGTGCTGGGACAACGTTATTGAATGATTGTTAGAATGAATGATTTTTTCAGTCATTATGTTCAGTAGTTTTGTTGTGTACGTATATTGAAAAGTCATGTTGAAATAAAATAACAATATTATGAATAAATTTCAGTTATTTGTGAGTCAATTTAAATTATTTTCTTTAAAAAGTTTAGGCTAATAAAAAATAACAGTTTGTTCGTTTTGTTTTTCAATTATTATTTGTTATCTTTTATTATTAATAATTAGTCTAGATTACAAGACTACTATAAAAAAATCTAACAAATTTTATGAGTGATAATTATTTTTAAACTTAGTAGTGTCGATTTGTTGCAATTTAAATAAGTCCGTTCGACATACCACATGAATAATGAATGAATAGTGTTTTATTATACTTATTATGAGACTTACTGATATAATAAAACTGATGATAGATAATGCTTTAATTCCTCTCTTTTTTAACAGATTTCCAAAAGATCCTGTATTAAGAGAAAAATGGAGAATGTTTTGCGGCAAACCAGAAACTTGGGGACCCACGCGTACTAGTGCAATCTGTTCAGAACATTTTACTTCGTCTAGTTTTAAAGAACTTGCAAATAATAGACGGAAATTAGTTGAGGGTGCGATACCAACTTTAACAAACATAATTGGCACGGAAGAACCACCTGTAAAACTAAATAAGAGTGCAAAGATCATGAGGGTTGCAAAAACCACACCTGCCATAGCAACGGAAGTAGTTTCTTTTTCCTCATCCAGTCAATCCACCCCGTGGTCAGTACAGTCACACAGCCAGTCCATGCCTCAATTATTACATTCTCACAGCCTATCCAACTCTCAACCATCAACTGCACACAGCCAAAGCGTCCCAACAGCGACATCATCTGTCAGTGAACTGCTCGAGACTCCAAGAAAAAGAAAACTACGCAAGCAATTGGAATTAAAAAATAAAAAGATTTGTAGACTGCAAGCAAAAACGCGATTCCTTAAGAAAAAGATCAATACCCTACAAGAACTTCTTAACAATTTAGAAGAAAAATCACTGATAGACAAAGAAAATAAACTTGTCTTAAGTAAAATTGGTGTTACGGAGAAGGAACTTCTTAAACGACAGATGAGAAAAAGTGATAAGCTCCCTAGGACAAAATATTCATCAGAGTTGAGATCTTTTGCACTCACTCTGCATTACTACTCGGCGAAGGCGAATAAATATGTACGCAAGGTATTTCAGACTTGTCTTCCTCATCCAAGGACATTATCCAAGTGGTATAGCAACATCGATGGACAGCCCGGTTTCACGAAAGAGAGCTTGTTTGCATTAAAACTTAGAGCTGAACAGGAAAAGGGCAAAATTTACTGCGCTCTTGTTTTTGACGAGATGAAAATTAAGCTGTATCCAGAGTGGGATCCGCGAACAAAAAGATATTTTGGCTATGTTAATCACGGATTTGAGTCGATTTCTGACAGCTCCGATAAAGCAACTGACGCTCTTGTTCTTTTACTTGTGGGCATAAATAAAATATTTAGAGTGCCCATCGGATATTTTTTGGTAAAAGGCACAACAGCTGCACAAAAGTCACGTCTAGTCTCAGAAGCTTTGTCACTTGTCCACGAAACTGGGGTTGAAATCAAATCACTGACATGTGACGGTGTAAAAGCTAACTTCGCCATGGCAGAAGAGTTGGGATGTTGTTTTCAAGACCCGAATAATTTGCAGACGTGTTTTTTGGATCCTTCCTCAGGTCAAAAGGTTTCATTTTTTGCCGATCCCTGTCATATGCTGAAACTTATTAGAAATACATTTTCAGATTATGAATATTTCATAAACGAATCAAAGGACCAAATAAAATTTGAATATATTAAAAGATTGCATGGTCTGCAAGAAGAAGAATTATTCTATTTAGCAAACAAACTCCGAGCGAATCATGTATATTATAAAACTAAAATAATGAATGTTAAGCTGGCGACTCAATTATTTAGCGCAAGCGTTGCAGATTCGCTATTATTTTGCAAAAATATTTTAAAAATTTCGGAATTTGCCGATGTTGAAGCTACAGCAAACTTCATTAAGTTATTGAATGATGTATTCGATATCTTGGATTCACGAACAAAAAGTTATGGGTATAAAAGGGCACTTAGCAAAGACAACTACCAAGCAGCTTTCGACCGACTTCAAGAGGCTCGTCAAATACTTTTGCAATTAGATGTTGACCTTGAAGAAAAAGGCAAACCATTAATGTTACGAAAAAACATATTAAAATCTCCACGATATACTGGCTTTCTAGGCATGTTGATATGTATAGAAAGTACTCAGACTTTGTTTCAGGACCTAGTACTGAATGACAAATTAAAATATATCCCTTTGCATAAAATTAGCCAGGACCATATTGAAATATTCTTTTCCGTTATTCGCAGCCACGGTGGTTATAATGACAACCCCACTGCACGTCAATTCGAAGCCATATATAAAAAATTATTAATACATACAGAACTCCAAACAACATCAACAGGCACAAATTGTATTCCGCTAGAAAAAATTACTATATTGAACTGTACCTCAGCTATTGAAAAAATTAACAAGACTGTCATAACACTCGGCGAAGATAAGTTGCAACCGCAGATAAACATAACCCAAAGTAATGAAGACATTTTAGAGGATATTGAGAGTCAAATATTTATTTCACCCTTTGGAGAGAAAGTAATTGAATACATTGCAGGATTCACAGCATTTAGTGTATTAAAAACTTTGCAATGTGCAACTTGCATTAGAGGGCTGTTGGGACCTGTCAATAAGAAAAGCCTCATATACCAAAAAAGCCGAGGGTATCTGCTTTATGCTTCACGACCTGTAATCGATTTATGCCGAATATGCGAAAAAGAGATTCGTAAGAACTTGAACGATAAAAATCAACTTAGTTCAAAAATAACCACTCAATTTATCGTTTCAAATTCTCTGAAACATTTTGTGGGAAAAGAACTTTTTCCTAATATTGTGCACCATGCGTATGATAATGGGTTAGTTAACCATACTTTAGAATTAGGAAATGTGATTATGGAAAAGTACACAAATGTTCGTATATCCTTTTTAACCAAAAAAGTAGATCCGCAGAAATGTGTTCGACATGTATATAATAAACTGGTACATTTTAAAAATCAGTGATTTCCTCTAGTAGTCATCATTATGAGTATGAACTAGTTAGACTATGGTTATGAGGGCATACTACATAAAAATAATTTTGTTTGTTTCATCATTTAGCTAGGAAACACCGAACTCAAATAGTTTAAAAAAAACAAAAAAACTGACGTGGTAAAGTGTTTTTTATAGCCAATAAAAGTTTATCCGATTGATTGTGTTATTTTTATTCTACACAAAAAGACAGTTAGTTTTGAATTATTTAAATCTAAAGGTATGAGTAGTTTTAGAATAATAATTTTTGTGAATCATACTCAATAAACATACATGTGAATAAACTAAATATTATAACGGCTTTACTCATGGGTTGATTTCGGGAAGTCACAGTGAAGTCCACGACGCCGCCGCGTGATCACACTCATTCTTGAAAATGGACTCCGTTTGAGTTCGAAACTAGTCGAGCACTCCCGAAATCAACCCGTGAGTAAAGCCGTTATAATATTTAGTTTATATGAGTAGTGTAATGGTGCTCCCACACTGCTGTTAAAAAATGTTTACAAACATTTTCTAACACTAAAACATTTAGTTACATATGTTAGGAATTGTTAGATGTTTTTACTAACTGTACTGCACTATGTACTGTTTTTGTTACTAACATTACATAACATGAAAACATTTTCTTAACATTTGCGATAAAATGTTTACTAATGTTTGTAAACATTTTTACCAGCAGTGGTGGGAGCACCATAAGATAAACATTATTGTAAGACGTACGCTATCATTTTATATTTATCACCAGTTTCTCTACCATGCATGAATTTGTAGCGTCATCGTTCCTATAGGAAAGGCACAGGCCCAGGGATAGGGCATATAATAATATTATAAAGTAATGTTTGACTATAAGAATAAATACTTACAATAGTTATTTTTCCATAGTGTACTATAAATTCTTTTGTCATTACTGGCTATCTACGTAGTTTCGCAGGCCACTAATCATATTGAGTTTTTTTATTTATGAAATTAGGTAAGTTTAAAATAAATCAAACGATTGAACATTCTGTTCATTCATTCATGCGTTCATAATAACTCATTGTTTGTGTCACAACACTAGAACTTTGTGTTTGTTGTCATAAGACAATTGCATAAATACACACAAGTTTGTCAATGTGTGTGTGTTTTATTTATTAGTGGTTATTATTTCTTTGTGTGCGTTTATAGCAATATGAAGCATGTATCTGAGTACTCGTAGTAGGAGTTGCAATAAACGCTTAGGGGATGAGCAGCAAAGAAAAGCAGGAATAAAAGAATGTTGAAAATATATTTTTGGGACAAAAAAAAACTGAAAAATTAATTCTTTCGAAAATCTACTAATTTTATTGCAGTATTGGGTTAACCTTGACCATGGAAACCACTTAGGTTCTGAGATGCATTGCCCTCCGACGCAAGTAGGCGTAGTCGACGGAGCTCCGCTATGCGGGGCTCCTACTTCTGCATGGTTTAAAAAAAATAATCACGAAGGGGATGGCGGGGTCGTTGTTCGCAAACAAACAAGGAAGCGTTTTGGGCCTCTTGCTTGCTTTTCTTACTTTAATTAAAGATTTACCACATTAAATAAACTACGATAACTCGCTGATGATATTTCTGTTATAGTGCATAAAAAAAACACAAAAAAGTTCAACTCATGAAAATAAAATACACGAAGTCTGATAACCAGTATACTTCCCAAAGGGTATCGTGTTACCCAGAAACTGGGTTGTGGAGGTCAGATAGGCAGTCGCTCCATGTAAAATACTGGTGTTCAGCTGCATCCGTTTAGCCTGGAAGCCGACCCCAACATAGTTGGGAAAAGGTTAGGCAGATTGATTGAAGTAATAACGTTGTAGTTATCACCTCAGGTCAAGCTACACGAAACTGTCAAATTTCTCCAAACAATTTTAAGCCTTAAAATATTCTCGGTTAAGTTCAAAATCGAATGAGAAAATCTGACAGTTTGTGGTAACTTGATGTGCTGGCCACTGTACCTACGGTAAACTAGAGTAACACAATGGTATTTGTGCTTCATACGTTTTTCGTAATTTACAAACACTGTTTGATGTAACAATTTATATTGTTGCATAGGCTAAGCATAAACGTGTAAAATTTCCCCCATGGGAGCAATGTTTTGTAAATACGTTTCCATCAAAAATTACATGTTTAAACTTACTTTACAAAAGTCGTAGGCGCAAGTGGTCGCGTTTAGAACATAGAATGATTTCAAAAAAGTATTTTTCAGCTAAAGTGCTTTTTACTTTGTTACTCGTCACATTTGTTCACAGTGCTAAAAATTCTGATGAATATAACAGCGGTAGTAATAACCAGAATAAGCCAGAAATAGCCCGGCAGGGGAAAACAAAAAAAGCTCTAATGAGTAAGTACCTAACATAAAAATATTAAATTAAAAAAAACCTCTAAAAACGGCTGAACAGATTATGTACTTACTTTTTTTTTAATCTTTTCAACTCAACTCAACTCAAAGCATTTATTTCAAATAAACCAATTACAGGCACTTTTGAATTGTCAAGGGGTCGGTCAGTCAGTTTTTGTAGCTTATTAGCTAAAAAAAAGAAACCGAAAAGAGAAAACTTGGTCGAGTGTTATTTTATTACACTCGACCAAGTCACCTTTCAAATAAAACAAAAAAAAAAAGAGCTACGATGCGATGCCGCCGCAGACAGACGTACAGATTCACACGTTAAACTTATGAAAATCCCGTTGTTCCGTCCGCGTCGGGGGTTAAAAATAACATTTAATAAAACTAGCTACGACTGTCCGCGCGACATGCTGGATTGCTTATCCTGGACAAATTCTACCTCAGTACTAGACTGTAATCTGTTAAGCCTTTAATTATAGAATACTATAAAATTGCGTAATTTTGGTATTGTAGTATTAGTAGTATTTTTTAATTTTTAGCTCAGAAAACGGCAACAGGCACGTTCTCAAATGTAATCACTCAGATACAGAACTTACCGACTATGGACCTCGGCAGAAAGTTCCGGACACCTTGTAAGACTGGTAATCGATGTGGAAAGGTATATTATAATTATTATCACCATAGAATCCTCCCATGTATTTAAATGCTTTCTTTTCTTTTCAGTCGCAACAATCTTTAATGTAGTCTTTCTATGACTTCTGGCTTTTCATCTCTAAATATTTCCCGCGTCAGTCCTATATAGAACGACTAACTGGCAGGTGGACACTGGTCAGCAGCTTCTGTTTTTGCCAACTCTGTTAACACTTTTGGCAAAGCATCTTTCACTCTTTAGGCTATTTATCCAGGGGTTTTAAGACCCCAAAGCCCACCACAGGGCTTACTAAGAAAAACATAAACCTATGCTTATGTCTTGGGAAGCTTCGGTGGTAAACTCAATACTCAATTCTTTATTGCAGGTTAACAGGTTAAGTCAGTCGAAGAAAGATCATAATCTAACCTGATTTTAACCAAGATAAAGGAATAGAACTGAGAAACTGCATTATTTTCTCCAGGTCATCAAAAGGCTGATGGTGCCGAAACTGGCGCAGTTGGAGAACACTATAATGGGCATCATGAAAGAACTGACGAAAATGCCACCAGGTTCTCGTCTCCCCGACAAGTTCACGAAGACGGAACCTATTAAACTACTGCTGGATCAAAATTATAAGTGAGCGAGTTTTTCAATTTAGCAAATTACCACAATATTGTTTTAGAGGGTAAAGGATAGGTATACGCGTTATACGTTGAATGATTAAAGTAATCTAAAACTTGAGGGTCTAATAAATCATTAGTAAGATGGACAAGGCATGGTCGTTAGTAGCGTTACTTACCTAAATCTCAATAACAAGAACGCTCGTTCTTTCGTAGACCTTATCAATCGCTTTCCATATATTGGTAGGTATAGATAGATGTCAAGAGCAGGTCCATTTGACAAAAAAAAAACGGTTTCAGCTCAAGGTTCGGTAAACTCCTCTCAATTACAGTCTTGTAATAGTACACTAGACAGTATTTCAGTTATGGCGGCCAATCTCAACGGAGACTAGCCTTCGGCGCGGGAGATATTATAGTGTACAAGTGTGTGCGCAGACAGACACGTGCACTCTGTCATTCCTCACTGTCATAGTGCGATGGGATGGCAATCCGACACGACCGGAGAGAGATCAGGCGCAGGACCAACGGCTTAACGTGCTATCCGAGACACAGGGGTATCACACTACTAACTTCCAAACTCCGGGCTGTTTCTAAGAAATTCCTGATGGAAAAACCCAATAACACTTTGCTGAACGTGGGAATCGAACTCAGGACCCCAGCCGTCGCGATAGCAACCACGAGATCAACGGGGCAGTTAACAGTTTGCAGTCTAATATTCCGTACGCAAAATACGCGCTTGGACGTGGACTTGCGGACAGGGGCGGATCCAGGATTTCATTTTGGGGGGGGCCATTCTGACAAGGGTCGGAGCTAGGGTTAAAATAACAAGTTAACATTTTTTTTAGTTTTTATTAGCTTGAATTTTTACAAAATAAAGTTAACGCGCCTTGTGCCGCTTATGGCAAACCTATCTATAATTTGATTGACATCAACTGGGACATCCCTGTGGATGTGTAGGAGTGCAAGTCCGTAAAGCCGCTCCTGCCCTGTCTGCGTACGCTGCCATGTTTTTATGCGGCGCGGGGGGGGGGGGGGGGGGGGTCATGGCCCCTATAGCCCCCCTCCCCCTGTATCCGTCAATGGTTACGGACACCAACCCGACTTACAATTTGTTTCTGTTTCAGGGAGGAAGTGTGCATGGACAAGCTCGAATCGTGTCTCAAGGAGGACAAACGTCGGAAGCGGATCCTGAAGAAGCTGTTCTTCAAAAAGTACAATTCTATCCGACAAGACTTGATCGGCTACGGCGGAAGACGACTTTGGGGCGGGGAGGGCAATCTATTCTATAGGAAATAAATATCAATTGTAAAATTATATGACTAGTTGTAATGAATTTGGACGTTTTATTTCACTACAAATCGATTTTAGAATCGATATCCCTTCAAATAAACAATCAAATTATGAATGAATGAATTATTATGAATTATGTCAGAGAAGGTACTGAAGAGTTCAGTTGAAGATGGTGTAGTAGTCTAGAGTTAATTTATACTTTCTCCTGCTAATAGGTCGCTCCTCCATTTTACTACTAAACTAAAGGGCTGCCTCCGCTGTATCAAACAGTTTGTAGCGTCTAAGATATAAAAAAAATACCTCAATCTGCGTAGCCTTTTACCAACTATGTTGGTTCGGCTTCCAGACTCACCAGATGCAGCTGACTTATGGGTGTCTGTCTGACTACCCGTAACGACTGTCAAAGATCTACAAGGAGAGGTTTTCCGGGCCTTTGAAACGCTACCCTCAAATGTAGCGCGACGGATTTATTTACGATTAATTACGATGTGCCGGCGACCATTTCGCGGAAAAAACATGCCAGAGTATGAAATATTTGCAGTTAATCAACTGAATTAGTTTTTCTTAGGTTCGTTTTTTTTCCGTAAGTTTACATTTTATGGTACCTACAGTGTAATGAATTAAATTAAATTAAATTTTAATTTAATAAATTTTCCTGTGTACTTAATGGGCGCTTTCACATTATCAAATAACGACACTAACCCGATACCGAAATGTTCGCAGAGTTACTTTCATATATCATTCATTCGCATACTAGCTTTTGCCCGCAGCTTCGGCCGCGTGGTTGTCGGAAAATATCCCACAGGAACGTACTACCGGGATTAAAAGTACCCTATGTATCCAGGTTTTAAACTATCTGTGTGCCAAATTAAATCCAGATCCGTGAAACCGTGTTTTTGGCCAATCCGGAACATACATCCAAACAAACAGACAAACGGACAAAAAATCTAAAAACTATATTTCCAGCATCAGACTTGTTCCCACACCGTACCAATTACTTTTTTTCAAAAATATTCAATGTACAGTTTTAACTTGACTTTGACTATTTTTAACCGACTTCACAAAAAGGAGGAGGTTCTCAATTCGTCTGTATGTTTTTTTTTTTTTATTTTTTTTTATTTTTTTTTTATGTGTGTTAGCTCATAACTTTTTTCTGGGTAAACCGATTTGGATGATTCTTTTTTTATTTGATAGGTGGTGCTTCACATGTGGTCCCATTTAAATTTGATCAAGGTCTGACCAGTAGTTTTTGAGTTATCTTTAATATTGCATATTTTTTCCACTTAGTTTATATGGATGATGTGTTAATAATTTCCTGTCACTGTTATTTACACACCAAGTAGTGGTATACGAATTTGTGTGGGGTAGGTACCGCAACTAAAAAGTGAAAAATAAAAACTTTTTTACAAAAAAACAACCGACTTCCAAAAAAAACACTAAAAGACGTGAAAAATAACTTTAATTTCGGAAGTCGGTGGCCAAACACGAAAATACAAAACCAAAGGCACCGACTTCCGAAATTAAAGTTATTTTTCACGTCTTTTAGTGTTTTTTTTGGAAGTCGGTTGTTTTTTTGTAAAAAAGTTTTTATTTTTCACTTTTTTATCTATACAGATAAATAAAATTAGAGTGTCTGTAATATTAAAATAACCGCTTTTTACTAAATGCATATGGATGTATACACGGTACATATACCAAAATAACTTTTTTTTACAATTTTTGTCTATCTGTCTGTCTGTTTGTTCCGGCTAATCTCCGAAACGGCTGGACCGATTTTGACGAGACATTCAGTGGCAGATAGCTGATGTTATAAGAAGTAACATAGGCTACTCTTTATATCCCGGTAGCACATTCCTGTAGGATAATTTGCGACGTCCACGCGGGCGATGCCGCGGGCAGCAGCTAGTTATAAATATAGATGTTTAGTGTATTGCTGCTGCGGGTTTAGACCTCAGGACGAGCTGCTTCTCACACGGACAACTGTATTTCGCTTGCTCTCGCGTCACCAGTCCTAACTCTCGGTACACACGGCTACACACCAAGCTAAACATTTCCAGTATAAGCTGATCTCGCATTGTATAGGATTTCCGTCCAGTGTGAGATCAGCGTAAACTGGAATTAATGCTTGATGTGTAGCCGTCTGTATGTATATTTTGGCTGCTGAGACCAAAACTACAAACGTAGTGTACAGGGAAATTTTATAAAATGTGGCCGTTATTTTAGTATATTGTGGTGTCTTACGACTTCTACGCGAACGAAGTCGCGGGCAGAAGCAGATCAGATAAACATGGTTTTGCGGTAGGTGAAAGTTTATGTCTCGCTGGTGGTGGCGTGTGTGTTGATTCATTCAGTTCCCTTCAAAATGGTTGAGCTGAATGGTGCTGATCCATGCGCCATGTTCGTGAACGGGCGCCGTCAGTAGGGACTGGTCATCTCTTAGCTGCCACGGCTTATTTTAATTTTTGAATTGTTTAGATTTTGTACTATCTTTTTTATTACGGACGTTTTTAACGTGGACTTCTTTTTACATCGTTCTCACATGTATATAATTTCAACATGAATGATGTAACCAATTTTTTGTAACAATATTTTGTTTTAAAGAGTGTCCGTGGAGTTCCTTGCCCATTCTTCTCCATAGGTACGCTTTGGAGTGGGCAACTAGCTTCATCTTTCTGACTGACCGACCGCGATCCCTTGACAATTCAAAAGTGCCTGTAATTGGTTTATTTTAAATAAATGCTTTGAGTTTGAGTTTTTTTTATTGCAATAGCTCTACTGGGTATTCCAAAAGTCACGCAAAATATAATTGTAACGTTGTAAATTCATTCGTTATAAATGGAACTCTTGAACAAAATTGTAAAGTTGTAAATTTATTCGTTATAAATGGAACTCTTGAACAAAATTGTAAAGTCGTAAATTCATTCGTTATAAATGGAACTCTTGAACAAAATTGTAAAGTTGTAAATTCGTTCGTTATAAATGGAACTTTTGAACACAATTTCATGCTTCCGGACACAGCGGTTTAGGCTGTGCGTTGTCTGTCAGTAAATTTTATCAAGTAGACAAGCCAATATATGCTCAATGGTATTTCCCATCGATAAAATGGCGAATTTCCATACAAAGTTTCATGCATTATAAATAAATAAATTATGTGTGATCGTAAAAGCTTTTAGTACTCGTATTTGCTATGCTACTTTATGGTAGGTAATGAATAATTTCCACCTTGTATGTAATTACCTGAATGAGTTTTAGGTATCAGTTACCAGCAGTTATTTGTCCAGCAAGAATGTAAAAAGTAGCAATAATTATTTTATGAATTTTAACGGTCAATCATGATACGAGTAAACTCTACTTGAAGAAATGGTTCTGAAGATATTCGTGTCTATTTTTTTTTTGGGTGGGGAACCATAAAGTAACTTCGCTCTGTGCGGAGCGGGACGGCGTGTCAGACTCTTACTGACTAAAACCCACCCGTGTTTCTTCAGTTGCCTGTGCGCCAGGGCCACGGTAACTCTTTCGAACAATCCGCGACCCCAGCAGGCATCGGCCCTATAGGACCCCGTCAATGGTGCTGACATCTGTTTGAGGCGCGCGTGGAACACAACGCGTCGTTGAATCGGGCCTGTGCCTTACCGGACGGAATTTGTGACTAGGTGGGCATATAGCTCGTAGTTCGTAGACAGTTATGTACTTACACACACATAAACATAACATAACATCACGCCTGTATTCCCCGAAGGGTTAGGCAGAGGTGTACCTATAGCACCCCCACATTTCGCCAGTTATGTTTAAGTCCAGCCAGCCAGCCAGCCAGCCAGCCAGCCAGCCAGCCAGTTGCCAGCCAGCCAACCAGCCAGTCAGCTGCCAGTTGTGTGTGTGTGTAGTTGTGTTGTGTGTGTGTGGTACTAACCTACGGTTTTATTGCGAATAGACTGGAAAGTAGCGATACCTAAAATAAATGTTGAACATGAACCAATGACCGCGGAATCCAAAAAGTTGAGATGAGGGATGATGATGATGTCTATGTAAACTATTGCCGAGTTCATTTAAGCATCTGCAAATCATGCAAAAATAATTAATGGTGCAGTCGCATTTTATGACACCAGCACGCTACGGAATACACTATCTATCACAATCTGAATCTGAAGCCTATTGCTAATCTATTGCTTTATATTTTGGAGGCAGGTGGAAGGTAGTCTACCTGTCTCCTCTTACGCGTAATGGAGGTGAAGTTGTGGTCGAAGAACGGAAGTGAAACTCCAACTTGCAGTTAATAACATCTATAATTGGTTACACATAATTGCACACACTACTTAACACAGTCATATAATTAATTAAACTAGTAGGGACAAAATAAACTAATGACTTAAAATCTAGTCTGTGTCCCATGACGGTAGACAAGCATAATAGACGCCACTTGAGGAACGCTATGAGTCGCGCCCCGGATTGTGGCTTAGTGTTGCCACTTAACAAGGGTGCGTTCCTGATTAACTTAGAACTACTTAAGTAAACATAATACAGGCGACGCCACGTATTCTAAGGTTGCACAAATGCAAAATACGTGACGCCACAATATGTCCGAAAAATTTGTCTGCTCAACAACTTAAATAACGCAATGAATGTTGTTGAACTGTCAAAATGAAACCAATTGCTACTGATAATGTGTTACGTAATTACCCCGCTGCACCCAAATTGCGTAACACACTATCAATTGGGTTTGGGGAGGGGCCGCTAAAACCAAGTTCATCGAAGTGGAGAGGGCACAGAGAGCTGTGCTCAAAGTTATGCTTGGTAAACCATATAGATTCCCCACTATTGAGTTGTATGCGAACTGTAAGTTACTTACTGTGAGACAGCTCTTTGTCCTACGAGCCACACTTAGGAAGCATAAACAAATTCCCCCACCAGATGACACTAAGCGGAAAGCTAAAATGATATTCCATACAATAAGCCACAAGACCGCATTCGCCAGGCGCCAGTTTTACGTTGTGAGCTCCTTCATTTACAGAAACATTGCTAAAATTATTCAATTAACTGGGCTAAATCAACATGAAGTCAGGGTTAAGGTACAAGACTGGCTTCAGGATCAGGACTACGTTCGAACAGAAGAACTACTCCACCTCCGGCAGTAGCCGTACGAACTTCGTCTACCCATTCTTATCAATCGCAATCTCAACAATTTCACCAAGATACATAAATACAAATACTACAACACACATATATGCGAAATACACAAACTGAATCACACATACACACCCCCACGTCCACACACACCCTTACGCACACTTACACTCCCTCATACACACGCTCACTCTCACATACTCACCCCCACGTCCACACAAACAATAACACATGCACACTCACTAATGTGAGTGTGTAATTCGTTTAATAAATTCCTGTAATCCTAGTTTAATTTTTCTTGAAATAATGTCATTGTATTTCCAAACCTATGTTTTTTTTCCATGATTTTGTCTACAGATATAACACACTGCTTAGTAAAAGGTTTTTTGGTATCATAGTGACAGCAGAACAATGACTCCTAAGTCACAGGATCTCCTAGTTTGGGAGTCAGGGTTTACTCTATCTGTATTACCTTTATTCACTGTAATTCATGCATCCTAGTTTTTAATCATTGTTGAAGGTTTTTGTATAAATAAAGATTTTTATTATTATTATTTCGTTTATTTATTTATATACTTATTTAGATACATTTTTAAATATTTTTATAAAAACATAGAAAAAACATTTAAAAATATAAAAAATAGTGGTCCGCCGGTATCGGGAGCAGGGTCCAAGCTACCGGTGGTTAGGGCTCCAGAGATAGGAACCTCCTCACGATGCGAGCCGTATCGAGGAGAACTGCCTTCTGGATCAGGCCCTTTACCCAACCGTCTAACGAGAGCCTCGAGAGATGTTGATCGAGGCTTTTGGCCATCAGGCCATTGGCCGATACGACAATCGGCACAATGACAGCCGAGCTCACATTCCACATCTCAACAACCTCGTGTGCTAAGTCGAGATATTTAATTTGTTTCTCTTTCTCAGCTTTCACGAGGTTCTCGTCATGTGGAATGGTAATATCGATAATCATTGTGCGGCGCGCTAATCGATCTATCACCACTATATCAGGTTTATTGACGACAATAGTCCTGTCAGTAATGATAGACCGATCCCAGTACAACGTAATATGGTCATTTTCGAGAACTGGGTCGGGCACATACTTGTAATACGGTACCTCAGAATCCACTAGTTTATATTTCAAAGCAAGTTGCTGGTGAATAATCCTGGCTACTTGATTATGCCTGTGCAAGTACTCGCCGTTAGCCAGACGAGAACAACCAGAGACAATATGTCTGATGGACTCACCCGGACGATGGCATGCCCGACACATGTCAACCGTCCCGTCTTTCATAATATGTCTCCGGTAGTTATTCGTCAAGATAACTTCGTCCATAATTGCACAGACGAAACCTTCAGTTTCCTCGAAAAGGTCACCAAAACGTAGCCAGGATACGGACGCTAAGAAATCTACACCGGGCTCGTGAAGAGCCCGATAAAAGCGTCCGTGTAGCTCCTTGCTTTGCCATACCTCCTTGCGGTCATCGGTAGTAAGTACCACAGGTTTGCGCCAGTTCTCTTTAGCCATGGAGAGCGGGGTGAAGCCCTTGTCCACTGCTACCACATCACGGTGCATACCCACTTCGGCTTTTAAAAAATATTCCCTGAGACTGCACACTTCGCGGTTGTGGAGGGTCTTTGCATTTAAAAAGCCTCGACCCCCGCACTTCTGCGGTATGTACAGTCTCATCACCGATGATCGTGGGTGATGCATCCGGTTTGCGGTTAGCAGTGTACGGACCCTCCTATCCAGGGCGTCGAGTTCGGTCTGAGTCCATTTGAGTATGCCGAAAGAGTACATCAATACTGGCATGACCCAACCGTTGAAGGCGCGCACCTTGTTTCCGCCTGAGAGAAGACTAATTAAAACCTTCTTCAGGCGACCAAAGAACCGCTCCCTCAGCGATTGCTTCATGTCAGCAACATTGATGCCTAACGCTTCCGACATACCCAAATACTTATAGCTTTCGGATGAAGAGAGGGATCGAAGGTGTATGGAATCCGAAAGTTGAATTCCCTCGGGTTCCATAACCTCACCTCGCTTTACATGCATGACTGCACATTTGTCCACTCCAAATTCCATCCTGATGGTGCTACTAAAAGTTTCAGTTACCTTCAGTAGCTCCATCAGTTGCAATTTGTTGGGGGCAAAGAGTTTCAAGTCATCCATGTAGAGGAGATGAGATATGACCTGACCATCTTTCCTCAACCGATAGCCTAGACCTGAATCCTCCAGTAGTGTGCTTAGAGGATTCAGGGCTAAGCAGAACCAAAGTGGACTCAAACTGTCGCCCTGAAATATTCCCCGTTTAATCCATACAGGCTCATCATTCGCCTGGATCTGTCGACACCCTGGATAGCGAAGAACCGTTCTCCATTGCCCCATACACGATCTAAGGAAGGTGCGTAGAGTTGTATCTATCTTGTACAACTCCAGCACCCTCATGAGCCATGTATGTGGCACCGAGTCGTAGGCCTTCTTATAATCTATCCAGCATGTCGACAGATCCCTGCGGGATCGACGAACTTGTTGGCTTATGGCCATATCGATGAGGAGTAGCTCCTTAGTACCACGGGACCCGTTCCTACATCCATTTTGAGAGGCCGACATAATCGAATTACTTTCAATGTGCGTATTAATTTTCGCTCTCAAAATGGATGTAAGAAGTTTATAGACCGTCGACAAACAAGTGATCGGTCTATAATTCTTGGGATCCGTGGGACTACCTGACTTATGGAGCAGGTGGGTAACGCCTGTTGTTAGAAACTGCGGAAGCGACCCAGACTCTAAAGATGACTGGTACTGAGACGCCAAGCAGGCGTGTGAACTAATTAGCCATTTCAACCAAAAGTTGTGCAATCCGTCCGGTCCCGGTGATTTCCAATTCGGTAACGGACGGACTGCTCTGGCGACGTCTAATGGCGTAATTAGGACTGCATCCATTTCTGGTACAGTTTCACACGCCCGCCCGACATCCCGCATCCAGTCAGCTTCAACGTGACAGACGGGCACTGACCAGATGCTGCGCCAGAATGTACTCGTGGTGGCGTCATCCGGGCGACACTCGTCCGTCACATTTTGTTCAGGTCGCTCCCAAGCTCTATACACCCATCTCTCATCGCTCTGGAACATGCGATTCTGCGTGTACCGATCAACCCGCCGCTTATACCGCCGAATACGGCTCGCCCATGTACAAACTTTCTGCTTCAGGAAGTCGATGCGCTCTGTGGCATGGGACATGTATTCTCGAGGGCTGATTCCAGTCCCCGAGAATGCCCGCCTTACAAAGCGCATCACTCGTGGTCGGTTATTCCCCTCCCTGAAGCAGTGTAGTTTGCCGATGAGTACCCTAGCCCCATCGATACGACGCTTGATCCTGCACTGCCAGGCTGGTACGGCTGGTTTTGGTCGAGTAGCTCCGTCACAGTTTGGAAACCTGACGTTAGCTAAACGACATGCCGCAACAGCCGCGCAATACAGGATCGAGTGTGTATCAATGAGATTCTCGCTGCTCTCGAACACATTCTTAAGCTGCGAGTCCAGGGCACACACTAGCGCCCTATTCTTTTTGTGCATAGGTAGGCGTGGTAATCGGGGTCTAAGTTCGGTCGGAGTGGATCTGTACTCACGGAATGCATCCTCCAGTGCGCTCCTCAATCGGGCATTGCACTGGCTACTTACTGAAGCAACCCTATCATCTTCCACTTCTACACCATGATTAGACCGCGGCTGTATTTCATCAATGCTTGATGCTTGTACCGCGGTTTGTGCCGGAGTCGAGATAATATGGTTGTTCAGTTCTGAGCGCAGCCTATCAAGTGCAGCATCGTCCAACCTATGGCTGCGTTGGATGACTCGCACCTTTTTTTTTTTTTTTTGATCTGGGGTGGAAAATCCTCATGGATGTCCCCCGCCCTGGGGGGGCGGAGGGGTCTGTCAGACTCTTACTGACTAAAAACCACCCCGGTGTTCCATCTCACACCTGCGTCGGGGGTCGCGGGAACATACGAATCTTCCGCAACCCCCGACTGGTGCCGGCCCGCCTCTGCGGGCCCCGTCCGGTCGAGCGGGGGGAGTGAGGTGTTTGACTCCCCCCGCGACGTCTAAGAGGGGCGCGCGTGGAACACTACGCGCCGCCGCCTCGGGTCCTGATGTATGGGGGGCGACGGACGTCCCCAAGTCCGTCGTCCCTGGACCCATTTAGGGGGGCTGGAAGAGGGCGTTGTCCGCCCTCCGCCGACGCCCGGTGCGCCTGCTGCGGGCCGGGTGAGAGGATGAGATCTCTCGCTCCCTTTCCGCAGCCTCCTTCTGCGAGATAACTGTTTCGCAGAAGGATACCACCGCGTCCCAGGACTCGTCGCCGCCGACCATAGCGTTCACTACGGCCGGCAGCGACAGGTCACTGCCTACTCCTGAGATGAGGGCACGGCGCGGCTCCTCCCAAGCGGCACACTCTGCCAGCGTATGCCGCGCCGTGGGATGACTCGCACCTGATCCGAAAGTCGTTGGGCCGAGACGTTGATGGTTGGTTCCAGTTCCTGAAACAGAGACAGCATCCTATCACGGTAAGCAGTGAGGTTAGTTCCCCCCTCTGTAGACCTGTAATATGCGCGCATGACGTTCTCGTTCATAGACTGAGTCCATTTCATGCGCTGCACACAACCACCGGCAGTGGGGACCCGGCTCGGGGCCGGATGGCCCCTAAGTCCCAAGCTCCTCGGTGGCCGGCCTCTCCCCTGCCGACGTACAGGTGTTGGCGACGTCGGCGGAGAAAAATACTCGTCGCTCGAGCTCGACGCAACTACCGCGACCGGTGTCGTCACAGCACTCACAATGGGGCTGGATACCGGCGGCGGCGAGGCGGAGCTGAGCGAAGAGTCCGGAGGTGGTGGGCGTGCTCGTGTTCTTGCTGATCTCGTCAACATGTTTTAATTTTCGTAGTCTTCTATTTAATTTTTATCGGAGATGGCATGACAGATGTCACGATTCGCTAGTTTTTGATAAAGTCTTTTATACTATGGTTTATTTTATTTTTCTTGAATTGTGTGGTGATTATTTGGATTTCGGGTTGTTGTAGCGTTTCTGATAAAATATAAAACTGCGTCTAGAATGATTAAAACTGAAAATTATTTGGTGACAATTAATTGGTGACATGTTGACGTTGGTGTTGCCAGCTTATTATTATTATTATTAATCACAATCAGAATCATTTTGAAGGATGTTGCTAATCCGCTGCTTGATATGTTCGAAAAAGAATCTGCTCAATAACGTAAATAACGCAATGGATGGTGTTGAACCGTCAAAATTAAAGCTATTGCTACTGTGTGTTACGTAATTACCCCGCAGGGCCACCACAAAACTCTACAAGTCTACAACATTGTTAAATTGTAACTGAAAAAAATGCGTAACACAGAAATTACAAATATGAATGAGTTACAAAATTGTAGACTTGCAAGGGCGGATCCAGGATTTATTTCTGGGAGGGGCACATGGGCCAGACAGTCAAGAAGTGTCTCCCACATCTAGTATGGCACTATGTTGTTTTTGGGATTTATCCTTTTTCAATAACATTTAAGAATAACTACAAATAAAAATGCAATTTTGGCACCCCGCCTCGGATAGGATTGATTTTTTTTTGACCATAGCTACAGAAATAAAGAGTAACTTTGTCGGCTAGTAGTAAAGTTTCAGAATTATGAGACCCTGGGCTGCAAGAGCGAGCGAAGCGAGCTCAATTATTATAGCACCCCACCTCGAATTGGTTTGGATAGTTTGTCTTTTCACCATTCACAGTATTAGCTAAATATACGAGTATTTCATGAGTTGAAGAAAGCTGTATAATCTTTGGCCGCGCGAGGCCCCTCAGACTGCGCATATTTTTAGCATTTTAAGTTATCCTAAAATCCTCTCGCCGACTATAGGCCGGTGCATCGTTGGCATAGCAGACCTCAGTGCCTGAGTAGGTACGAACTGACTGCAACACTTTGAACCATAGTACTTACGCCAAAGCTGCTGAAGATATAGTAGGTACTTCTTCAGCGTTTATCATTGAAGCAATGTCATGATGGATATGCATTCAGGCCATAGTCCATCCAAACGATTCGATTATATTTCACTTAAACCGTTGGGGGGGGGGGGGGGGGGCACGTGCCCCTGTGCCCCCCCCCCTAAATCCGCCCTTGTAGACTTGTCACTACAATTTACATATTGGTAAGGTTTTTTGTGTTATAATTGTTTTGTGGTACACTTGTAAGATTCACAAATTTGTAAATTGTAACAGTAAATGTAAAGTTTTGTGGTATTGCCGGGGTCGCGGATTGTTCGAAAGAGTTAAGTAGCTCTGGCGCACAGGCAACTGAAGGAACACGGGTGGGTTTTAGTCAGTAAGAGTCTGGACACGCCCTTCCGCTCCGCCCAGAGCGGGAGAATTGATCATTTCCCACCCAAAATAAAAAAAGGGGTATAGGGCCCAGGAAAGAGGCTCGCTTTTTTTTGCAAGGAACCATAACAGGAACTTATGCCATGCGATTAGTTAGTCACGTACAGGAAACATAGTTATGCAATCCATTGTTCGTAATGTCTACGAAAGAACCGCTTAAACACCAAAAACAATTTAATAAACACGCTTCATGTTTTCCAAACTTTCATGCTAACGGAAGTTGAAATCCGCGCAAATCGATTCAAAATCAGTTCGAAATTTTTTACTGATCGACCTGTTTGAAGCGATTGAAATTTAGTTTTTTTCTTATGATTTTCAAACTGCAGTGCTAGAAAAAGCGAACTTAATTAGTGGCCAGTAATTGCGTAGTTCAATACCAAAAAGACTTTATTCAATTTATTAAAATGTGTGAAACAAAATTAAGGTTACAAGTAGTGTTGATAGTTTTATGTGTGGCTTCTAAAGGGCTTCAAGCTGTTGATGATTGTAAGTACTTGCTTTAAGTTTCCCAACTGTTTTTCTTGTTAGACTCTTTTGTACTTACCTTTTGATGTTGAGAATTTTGGCATGATGAAAAAATTTAAAAAATAACACTGAATTGTTTTCATAGCATAGCAGTTAAAAAAATATTATAGGCAATGTGCCTAATTTTTAAGCCCCGACGCAAAAAGAGGGGTGTTATAAGTTTGACCGCTATGTGTGTGTGTCTGTCCTGTGGCACCGTAGTAGGTCTTAAACGGGTGAACCGATTTGAATGCGGTTTTTTTTTATTTGAAAGCAGGTTTACTAGCGATGGTTCTTAGACATGTTTTTATCAAAATCTGTTCAGCCGTTTGAAGGTAATCAGCTCTTTTGTTAGCTCTGTAAGGTTTGCTCGTTGAAATGGCGCTATAATGTCGCGGCGGGGTACCGATAAGCTTAAAGCAATAAAAATAGCTAAAATAGGAGATTGCATGCTCATTACTCAGAGCCCTCCCAGACATAACAATTTAACACCCAACTAGATTTTCTACAAGAAAATTATCGTATAGAAGCAAGTTGGTTGGAAATGCTAGTAAATTATTAGATAGTCAATCAAATGAAGGGTCTGACTTTCATAAGCGGCGGCGCCGCGACATTATAGCGCCATTTCAACGAGCAAACCTTATCGTGCCATCCATCAATTTCTATACCTACTTAAAATATATGGTGTTACTCAATCAAATTTGATGGCTCAACGATAGGCATTATTTTTGACTGTATAAATGCTCGCTTTTCTTTTTTGCGTTTCTTTATCCCGTACATTTGAATTGAAACATTCATTATATTCTTAAATTCCAGCTCTATTATTTACGGTAACGCGAGCACCGCGGTACTTCGGTATTCTCCAAGACCACAGAGGACAGCCGTTATCCGTGGAAGTTTCAGAAGAATACATGGATCAAGATTATATTGCTACGAATAGGTCAGGGTTTTTTTTATTAAGGGGGATGCGCCAAGGTAGCCCGCGAAATTCAAATTTTCTTACGTGTTTTGCAATTTGCAGGTCAGTATCAGGTTGTATGGTGATCTAAATGTGATTCGCGACCGTATCAAATATGGCTTTACAGAATTATAATCATTAGAATCAGCAATACAACTCCATAAGTTAGAATTGCCCTCAAATATCATGATTTCATGAAATAGTCATTCAATAGGGTAATATGAACTTATAGAGATGTATTCCTGATTCTAATGATTATAATTCTGTAAAGCCATTTTTGTTACGGTCGCGAATCATATTTTAATCAATATATATCCTGACAGTGACCTGCAAATTGCAAAAAACGTAAGAAAATTTGAATTTCGCGGGCCACCCTGAAGGTTCTGCCTTAAGGGGGATGCGCCAAGCTAGCCCGCGAAATTCAAATTTTCTTTTGTTTTTTGCAATTTACAGCTCAGTATCAGGTTGTATGTTGATCTAAATTTGATTCGCGGCCGTATCAAATATTTATTTATAGAATTATAATCATAAAAATCATCAATAAATCTCTCTAAGTTCATATTACGCTATTGAATGACTATTTCATGAAATCATGACATTTGAGGCCAATTCTAACTTAAGGAGTTGTATTGCTGATTCTATTGATTATAATTCTGTAAAGCCATATTTGTTACGGCCGCGAATCATATTTTAATCAACATACAACCTGACAGTGACTTGAAAATTGCGAAAATCGTAAGTATTTTTGAATTTTGCGGTCTAACTGAGTGCACCTCTCTTAAGTAGGTAACACTTATTGTATGGTTAAAAAAATTAAATGTTTTATTTAATATTTCAGGAAACGACACAAAATCGCCTGGAACAAGTAAGTGTGCCAAATAATTGCTATAAAAAAATTTGAGTCAACATAAGAGTCAGTCAACTAGTCAGCTTTGCAAATTGCATTCATTTTTTTTATCACAGTAACACTTTGGTCAAAAGTGTAACAAGTTACAAGTGAAAATACTTATAGGTACTTCTCTTGATATCTTTCTTACAGAAGTGAGAATAATTTTAGGTAGATAGATCGGAAGAAAATTTTCTTTATTGTATGGATACCCACCCTCACCAACGGTTTTTTGGAATGAAGTTTCTTATCGCACGTGTGTAGGTACTCTGTACACTAGGCGAATAAGAGCTATATTGAAAAAAGTGAACGTTTCTCCCCCCCGACCTTTGCTAGACGAAGAGCCAGCCCGCGCCGCAACTTAGCGTGTAGCTTTAAATTTCCCGAATAATAATAATAATGATTAAAATTCGATCCAGCCTGTCCCACCTTGCTGTCCTCCTCTCAGTGAAGCCCTAAGCCGAGGTTCGTACCCCACAGTGGGTGCCCTTAGCGTGCGGTCACTTAGTATTGTAAGAAATTCGCCCCTGGCTGAAGGCTTTGAGTTCCTTAAGGCACCCACAGGAAAGTCCGGTTAACTAGCCAAGACCTCTCAGGGTCACAACAACGAGTTGCCACCCAAAAAAAAAAAATGTGAACTTTTCGACGGTCACGACACTTTTGCTATAGTCTGTGTCTTTTCTTTTCATTTTATTATTCGCAATCGTTGTTAATTTATTTCATTGTGCCTGTTATTAAATACCTACATAGCATACAGCGAAAAAAAGTATTTTTTTGGAACGAACTTCTTTAACGCGGGTTGCGGTAGGAGTAAACTTGCACAAATCGTCACGTAACGAAAGCCCATGTACGCACGGACGTAAAAGAATCGCGGCGGATTTTTTTCGCGAACGGGATTGTCGACGCACTGCTTAGCGCCGAGAGTTGAAAATCCAACAGTGTGTTTTTTTGACGCGCTGGGATACACTCTGTTAGATTCTCAATGCTTGTTTCAACACCGAAAGTTGAAGTCTAGAGCGCGATAAAATTCCGCCGCGATATTTTGACATCCGTGCGAACGTAGTCTTAAGCCCGAAAAGGTAGTTAAAGTTTTTGTTTTATAATATAGAGCCATCTAGTATAGTTTTTAGCTTGCTAAAAACTGTACTAGATGGCTCTGTTTTCAAGTGTAGACCATATTATATGGCTCTGTTTTAATACTTATACAGCGACGGGAACTTCGTTCCAATCAGATGACCGTTGTCTTGTTCCCGAAAAGTTAGTTTCAATTGTCAAAAGTTTTTGTTTTTTAATAGAGAGCCATCTAGTATAGTTTTAAGCTTGCTAAAAATTGTACTAGGTGGCTCTGTTTTCAAGTTGAGATCATATTATATGACTCTGTTTTAATACCTAAACAGCGACAAAAACTCAACTCAAACTCAAAGCATTTATTTCAAATAAACCAAATATAGGCACTTTTGAATTGTCAAGGGGTCGGTCAGTCAAAAAGATGAAGCTAGATGCCCATTCCAAAGCGTAGTAGGTAGGTACCTATTGAGAAGAACAGGCAAGAAACTCCATGGACACTCTTTTAAATCAAAGTATGCTTACAAAATATTGGTTACATCATTCATGTTGCAATTATGCATGTGAGAAAGATGCAGAACGTTAAAAGCGTCCGTAATAAAAAGGCAAAAACAATTCAAATATTAAATTAAATTAAAATAAGCTGTGGCAGCTAAGAAATGACCAGTCCCTATTGACGGCGCCCGTTCATGAACATGACGGATGGATTAGCACAATTCAGTTCAACCATTTTGAAGGGAACTTAATGATCCAACAAACACGCCACCACCACCGAGACATTTGAGTGAGCATGACATACTCTCTGGACAGGAACTTCGTTCCAATCAGATGACATCCCCGACTTAATTTTTTTTATTAGTCTAGTTTGTATTTCCATTCTCAAGTAATAGCCCAGTGAACTAACAGCTGAATTATATTTAAGGCTTTTGAATTTTTCAAGGAACCCGCTGGACATGGAAGATTTTGACGACGACGATACGGATGAGATTCTAGATGAAAAGGATAAGGATGTTAAACTACCCAATAAATATAATTTACAAGCGGGTCCCGTGTAAAAACTTACTTAGGTACTTAGTTTTAGTGCTAGAATTAAGGTAATTAATAAGAAAGAATGTAATAAATAAGTCGTTTATGAACGTTGGTTTTTATTCACTGTTGGAAATTTCGCTTTTTTTTTTGCGTTAGCGCATCATCGGGTGAATGAAATGGTAGGCGTTTCTGTTAATGTGCAGATGACCTGATGGCCAATAGGTTGAATAATTATATATATCATAACTTTTAGTTCACAATGTTTCAAACTCAGTGCATCATGTATACTGAAACCACTGCAGTACAGGTTTGTTCACGATTACATAGTTAATACATGGAGCAAATCAGAAATTTCTTAAGCCGGGCTTGTTTTACCCTTCACACGAAAACACCTACACGAATCATTAGATGTACCTAAGTAGTGTGTAGGAGAAACACCCGCAGGAGATGCCAATTGAAAAACAAAAAAAAAAAACAGTAGCAGTTTAATTAGACATCTAAGTATTTTAAAAGTAATTTTCGAGGATCTTCAGCAAAACGGTTTATGACGTCTCCCGTGAAAGAATCGCCCATACTGTTTACAAGTTTCTTAAATATATACACTGAGCATACAAAGCCCATTTAACCTGTCTTCGATCATTGTTGATCTCAGCCGTGTTTTTACACGTCTGATTGTACTGAATGACCTTTCAACGGTAGCCCTGGAACAAGGCGTTGCCAGTAAATTGGGGCTGTTTTCACCTTTGGATAAAAACACTCTGCTTTTTGTATTAATTCTGCTATCTCACAAGTTTCAAAGTTCTCCTGCTTGTTTATCCAAAAACTGCGCCACAGTTCGGCTTCTGATGTCATCACCATCATCAGCCTATATTCATCCACTGCTGGAGTTAGGACTCTCCTAATGAACCCCACTGAGACCGATCTTCGGCTTTACTCATCCAGTCTCTGTTAGCCGCCTTTCGCAAGTCGTGACTCCACCTGGCCGGCGGGCGTCCCACGATACATTTGCCTACGTTTGGCTTCTGATGTGATTCTAATTCATAAAATTTTGATGTTTCCTCCATAATTTTTTTAAATTTTGGAACTGTAATTTTTATTATTTGAGCAGGGTGTAACAATGAAAGAGCAAACGCTGGTGATTGGTTTTTGCCAAAAATCGCCTCTAATGAGGATGGTAACGAATCCAAATGGGGCACGTATAGCGAGCGACGAAAATACTCGCTTAACGATCCAGCTGGATGATTTGGTCTAAGTATATTGTTGGCAGTTTGCTGTCCTTGGAAGACGCAGCACTACATTTAAAGCTTAAGCAATACACTAGCTGGTTTTAATAATACCTCACTCCCTTCTTCGGCAGAACACCTGTGGTGTTATGGTTTGGATATGGTCTGCACACTTAATTAAAGTCCAAGGTTTTGACTACAATGTGTTTGCGACCCTTATTGTCAGCTGTCCACACAAAAGTCAGTCAGCCAGGTTTTTGTGCGCCATACTTTTCAAAATTTTTGATCGAGCTATGCTGTCCACACAAAAGCCTGGCTGACTGGATTTTGTGTGGACACCATTGCACGATCAAAGATTTAGAAAAGTATCAATCGATTTTACGTATAGAAATTGACCCTTTTCGACGCGTTGTCGTTTAATTTTCTTCAGATATTTTTCAGATATTAGGTCATACCACCACTTGTAACTAACATTGATCTGAAACCACTGCTTCTTGATACTCTTTGTTAGTCCAATTATCTATCATATGATCACACTTGTAGTAAAACTAAGATTTAGATTAGATACTCCTATTCGAGTACACTAGTCAACAAAGTCTAAGGAACGAGCCAACTATATAAACTTATTTAATATAACTCTTTAGAAGAAGCACTAGCCACGAAAATTTGTTAAAGCAAAAGCATTTTGGATTAATGAGGGAAAACTTCGCTTGATCGCAGCGTACAGCGTTTTGAAATTTTCATAACTTTAGAGATGACTGTTCATAATTATCTTTGTTTTTCTTGTGAAAATCATTTTCGCTGCTTACATGTAACTTTTGTGACTCTGGGGCCTTATAACACGGCGTCATTTAACGTGGGAAGAGATCCTTAGGGCTGTGGGTATGCAGGGCACAGTCAATGTGAAACTGCCGACGCAGGCAACACGGAGCCACGCGTAATTTGCCGATTACGGGCGCGTTACAGGGCTACAGGAGATGTAGCTGAACGTCACCGAGGAAAACACAGGGTCACTACTCAGAGACAAGATCGCTTTCTGCAAAATGCCGCGAGGGGGCAGCCACAAATTATGGCTCACCAGCTGGTAGGAAGCCTCCAGTCTCAGCACCAAGTGCTCATCAGTGATCAAACCACCAGTAAAAGATTGCCTGATGTTAATGTTCACGCTCGCAGACCGCTTAGAGTTCCAGCTCTTCGACGCAGAAATCGAGGGCTTTGATTATTGTGGTTTAACGCACATTTGCACTAGACTGACACTCAGTGGGCTCGTGTTCTTTTTTCTGACTACGCGCGCTTTGGATTTCATTCCGATTCAAGAAGAATGTTTGGTCGTTTGGCGAGTTCCTTGTCGCCAGAATCCTTAGGAAATTTATCCGTTTCAGGGCGGAACGATTATGGTGTTTGGGGTGAAATTCGCCTGGTTGGAAGAACCAACCTCGTTTTGATGCGAGGCAACTTAAATGGGGAACAGTACTGTGACGAGATTGTGGAACCATTCCTCACCGACAGCAGTATGGCCAAGATTTCATGGTCATGAAAGATAATACGCATGCACACATAGCCGGGATGGTGATGTATGTGCTCTACGACAACAATATCACGTTATTAGGGTGGCCTACTCAGTCCCCTGATGTCAATACCAGCATGCATGGGATTTCCTCGGCAGGAAAGCGTTCAGTGACCTTCCCCAAAATTTGAACATGACGAAGAGCTTTTTGCATATCTTTACAGAGTATGGAGCGATATTCCACACAGGTGTCAATAGACAACCTGATACTCAGCATGCCACGCTGATGTAGAGCGGTCGCTAATGCCTTGGGAGGTCCAACAGATTATTAAAAAAGTTGATAGGAATGTTTTTTAATTTAATTTTATCTGGGCGTTAGTTTTTTTTAAATCTATAAAAAGTTTTTTTTGGTTTTTGGTTTTTGATTCTCATTTTTTTTCACAAATAATTATTTTATTTAATCAAACAATTAAAATCTGTGTTAAATTACGCTTTGTTAAGTGTTACAGCAATAATCAGACTATAATGTTCTCACTGCTGGGACAGGCCTACTCTCTGTGAGAGGGAGTGGGCCATAATCCACTACGCGTGCCCAGTGCAGATTGACGGCTGTCACATGTCTTCAAATTTTTGGTTCTAGGACATGCTGCTTTCTACACGATGTTTTCTTTTACCATTTTGAGAGCAGTGGTGATGAAATCATTTATACAAAATAAAGTGCGTGTTTGGGGTTTGAACCCACGATCTAACTCGTAAGCCGAGGCCGTTACCTCTGAACCACCACAAAAACAAGTGTTAAAATTAAAATAATTGCTATGAATACCCTTGTTCCCTAGACTTCGTAGAGTAGTGTTTTTTACCTAAGTCACAGACACAGCACGGAAGCGCCGCGCTCTGTGGTAGTTAAAAATCTATAGCAAATAAATTAAAACATACGGTTTTATCAACATTACAAGTCCGATAGCATTCCCATCAGCTAAAATGAAGAACTTCCACACAAGCTTTCGTCATCTATTTAACCCCTTTAGGGGATGAATTTAAAGAAAGCTTTCTTTAGTCCTCACCTTCCATAAATAAGGAATTCTTGTGCAAAATTTCACGCTTCTAGATGCAGTGGTTTGGGTGCTTTGTCCATCAGTGAGTTTAATTACGTAGGTACAGTCGCATGCACATCAAGTTACCACAAACTGTCAGATTTTCTCATTCGATTTTGAACTTAACCTACAACATTTTAAGGTTTAAAATCGTTTGGAGAAATTTGACAGTTTCGTGTAGCTTGACCTGCTGGCGACTGTACTTTAAAAAGAAAAACCAAAATAGTAAACACGAAAATAACAAAAATCTAAAAAAAAAAACTAAAAAATAACATTTAATCAACGCCGTATAAAAATATAAGAATAAAAACAACTAGATATTTATATCGTCGTACATGTCCGCAAACTGTGACTCTATGGACGACGGAATCGCAGCGGGGAACAGAGGCATGCGCGCCATCTCCAGGGATTCTCCAGTAGCGTCCCTAGACTCGTCAGAGTATTGGTCGTCTAAGTGATCCTGGTAAATCTTCTCACATTCGCTCGGGTGTTCGCTTTTCATTGTGCTGGGGTGGTACCCTATAGCTTCTATCTGACCTAGAGTCAGGTACGGTAAAGGTGTTGTTACTTGAAAGTGTTTGTCTGAAAAAGAAACGTATTTCAGCCGAAAAATCAGGGACTAATTCGAATATTAAGTAAAGTTGCGATTCAACCCAAAATTGTCTTGCATGTGTAATTCCTTAAACCGATGGCTACATTAAAATATTTACATTTGGTTTATGCAAGTGCCTTAATGCGAGTATATTATGAAGGCCACGTTCCAATCTTCCATTTAATTCTAAGTTCCGTATTACAGAATCTCACTCAAGATTCAAGCATTACTTAAAACTGGTTTCAAACAATCAAAAGGCTGAAAACTATATAGTTTTAAGTATTGAGTCTTAAGTGAGGTTTTGTAATACGGGCCTAAAACTATGAGAAGAAATAATGCTACGCTGCGCCCTCGCTGCCTATTAGGTAATGGCGTAACACAGCGTAGCAGGGAAATGCGGCGTAGTACTGAACAGCCGATGCCGGTAGAACATAGAGCTAATGAAGAGGCGAGCGTAAACGCAGAAAATATATGAAAATACGTAGTCGGCTCTTGGGTCCTTGCCCAATCATTTCAGAAACGACGTAGTCTCTCTTCTTTTTTAGATTGACTCAAGCTACTTTTACGAAAATAGCTTATGTCTAGCTGACTACCGCCAGCAGTTGTAGATGCTTGGAGGTACCGTTTTAACAGAAGAGGATGCCAATCACTCATCCTTTATGCAAATAATTAATTTATACTTACGGTCTATATGGTCGGGGAAGATGATGGTAGCTAGCGTTTTTCCCATTTTTTCATCGTAGTATTCCGCGAATATGTCCACATTTGGACCCTCGAACACGTCTTTGTTAGGAGGCTTCGGATTGCAGTCATCTTGTAAATGTCGTCGGCCTGATATCTGGTTTGGTGGGCCGTGAGGGGTGTGCATACCCCCCTTTGGTGGGGGTATTTCTGTGAGGGGGACAAAGCTCTTTGCGACTTGTGCGCCGACCGGCTGCACTTTTGCGAGTCTGGGGAATAATTATTAGGTAAGTCAAGGGTAATAAGAATACGTTTAGCGTAGAAATGAGAAAATACAACAATTGTTGTTGACAATTGTATTCCTAACTCCTCAAAATAAAGCGCAACAAGGTTATTTTGACGCGTGGCCAAAATAGGAACTAACGCTGCCATCTTATTTTGAAATTTCAAGTGACATTTCACAAAACGTTTACCAACAGCGCCCCCATTTCAAACGTCATTCGAGCGCCAAAACATCCTTGTACAATTCGATTCAAACTTAATGGCGGATCGGAACATGAGGCGAGTCCCTGCGCAGTAGCCATGCAGTAACAAATTCACGTGTCAGCGGGGGTGAGGGGTGAGGTACTGCGCAGAGAGTAGCGCACTTCACAGCCGCCATAAAGTTTGAATCCTTGTGTTATTTTATCTATGCCTTTTTTTACGATGCAGCCGCGAAGCAATGTGTACAAAGTTTTCGAACAATGAGTGTAAAAAGTAATGAACTTCGTAACGATGATAGTACAAAAATAGATTCTTGATTTAGAAGCTGGATTTAAATATATGTTTATTATTTAGGTAGTTTATATTGTACTAATAATGTACATACCTATACCGAGACCCTTCAGTGCCTCGGAAAGCACGTTAAGCCGTTGGTCCCGGCTGTCATTCGTAGATCTTTGACGGCCGTAACCGGTAGTCAGAAGACAAAAAAGTCTGACAAACAGTCTCACCAAGGGGTATCGTGTTGCTCAGTAACTGGGATTTGGAGGTCAAGCAGTCGCTCCATGTAAAATACTGGTATTCAGCTGCATCTGGTTAGACTAGAAGCCGACTCCAAAATAGATGGGAAAAGGTTAGGCAGATATATTTTCTTGAATATTGTACTCACTTGTTCACCAATATACTTGATCTGATTTCAGCCGCTGCATAATACACTTGCAACAAAACTATGAGGTACAAAAACTCCATTGCGTGGTTCAATGGTCACTATAGCATTTTAACAAGTTGACTGAACACCTGATATGGTCTTTTAAAGCCTTTTTCCAGAGTAAAAAAATGAATGAAAGTTGTATTGTTTCCGCACAATGCAACAGGTGTGTAAGAACCTTTTATTTTATTTTTTATTGGCAGGTTGACTCGAAATGGTTGAAGTTATATCAGTGAACCATGCTGGGTGGAAACTGTATTGTAGTTTAGTCCAGATTCGTAACTTCGTGTTTGTCTGTTTTTGTGCTTTTTGGAGGATGATATTGGCGTTTGGAATGCGTAAGAACACAGTCACTGCAAAATGTAATAGCTATGAATTCATGTTAAACTGCTTGTTGATGTTTGGTTACTAATTTGTGCTGTGTTAAAGTTAAACCTAAGTGTGGTGCTGGTCCTAATAAATAAATAGTTTTGAATTGTTTTTGTTTATTAGATATTTTTCACGTGAAATTAATGTTTTCTAGGATGAACACATGCTTTTCTGGGCTGTGAACAGATAAAAATTGTGGAAGTACCTAAAAGCGAATTTTACCAATTAAACCGAACGCGATCAGCACATCTTAACCGCGTTCAAAAGCTCTCAGTGGCAATACTCCTCAACAGAGATGACATTGACAGCTCTTGAATGCAGTGTAGATAATGGGGAAGGTCGGTCAAAGCTCCTCGCTCAAAGGTCTCGCTGTAGCAAAGTTCCTGTGGAGCCCGAAGTACCGGTGTACATCTCCCGCCTGCACTACACCACTAAGGAGGAGGACATTGTGCAGTACGTGCGCCAAAAGAATACACGTACACGCAAAGGGTTACGCAAGGGTCACGCAGTTACTGGAATCGCACCGGAACGTCAACTTCAAGGCGTTCGTTAGAAAAAACTGTAAGTACCATAATATTTATTGAACTTAAAGCTAAAAGAATCGTCCCTTTTTCTTTTTGTAGACGATGGGGTCCAGATGCCAGGACTGGTTGCCCCCACAGGAGACTAGGGTGAAGCAGCCTCCAAACACAATGGGTGGGTCGGTGTCCGGAACGCAGATGTTGTCTTGGCAGAACGTAGCAGTTCCTGAAGGAAAACAGACTTTGAGTTGGTACTCTTTGGATTGGATTAAGTAAAGTTAAAGCATAGCGCACATTTAGACAGGCCGCGCCGCATTACGAAAATCTTCTTATATCACTTTCGTACATTTTGTACCTACAGGTTTTTTGTACAGGTGGGACACACCGCATTTTATTTTATTTTTAAAAGTATTGCGCTCTGTGCCCCTCTGCTGCTGTAATGTGTGCCAGCCTTTATAGTTAATGTAAAGCAATGTTCACTGAGATGCAGCACATGGCCTTCGACAGATTTAGCAACGTTCCACAAATGCGACAGGCATTCGGATTAGTGGGTCACATCAATCTCGTTATTAAAAAAAAACTAAGAGCACGCGTATTCATATCTAAAGGGTGTCTCAGAAAGAGTGCAACTTTTAATTTTAAAATAAAAACAAGTATTTTTTGAGAGAGTTGTGATATTTATATTGGATTGTAAAGAAGACATGTTCCGATTAAGTATGGAATAAAATATCCGGCAAATGGCCCCCACAGCTCTGACAGGCCATTACTCTTTTCATGAAATTTTCTATGACTTTTTCACAGAGATGTGGCTGTATCTCACCGATGATGCGTGGCCAGTTGACATCAGAATTTCTTGAGATAATTTGTTCTGGAAATCGATGCTGATGTTTCGTGCGCAGTGTGGCATGTGGCGCCATCTTGCTGAAACCTCATGTCGTCCAGATCCATGCCGTCCAGTTGAGGCCACAAGAACTCCGTTATCATGTTCCTGTAACGCATGCCGTTCACACTCACTGCAATTTCGGCCTCATTTTCAAAAAAAGTAAGGCCCAATCACGCCGCCTGATCAAAATCCGCATCAGACAGTTGCTCGTTGTGGGTGCATTTGTTTTTCATGGACTGCATGAGGATTTTCTGAGCCCTAAATTCGACAATTTTGTGTATTCACGAAGCCATTCAGATGGAAATGCGCTTCATCGGAGAAGATGCTTTTTTCGAAAAATTGGCATTGACTTCACTTTGATCCATTACTAATTGAACGAATTGCCGGCGCTTTGCATGGTCTGCTAGTTTAAGCTCCTGAATAAGTTGAATTTTGTACGCATGAAGGTGGAGGTATTTTGTCAAAATTCGCTGCGTGGTGCTTCGTGAAATTTGAAGTTGTTGAGAACGATGCCTAATTGATGTTTTCGGGTTTGCGGCGACACTCTCGTTTATAGCAGCAATGTTTTCAAGAGACCGACTGGTACGTTGACGAACAGGAGTCTTACTGTCCATAATCGACCATGTTTCTTCAAATTTTTTGACCACTCTTCGAATGGTTGACACATTAGGTGCACTTTCTCGACTGAAAATTCGGCGAAGTTTGCGAGCGGTTTCAGCATAACTTTCCAAAGTTTTGTAATAAGTTTTCACAATCATAAAGCGTTGTTCTTTCGTAAAGTGCTCCATTTTTAATAATCGGAATAAACATAGGTGACAGCTGTCAAATTTCAGAGTTACCACTTGAACGAAAAAAAAATTACACTAAATTTAAAAAGTGCACTCTTATTGAGACAGCCTTTATAACCACATGCGGGGTTATTGCGTGACACACTAACAGTAGGAATGGCTTTCATTTTGACAGTTCAACAACATTCATTGCGTTATTTAAGTTGTTGAGCAGACACATTTTTCGAACATAATATGTAGCAATGGTAATCCATTGCTTCATATTATGTTCGAAAAATTTGCCTGTTGGTATTGCAATAGGCTTATTATTTTGTGAATGTGAGAACGTTGTAGGCCTAACTTGTAGACTGTAGATTTGTAGACCTGTTTATATTTTGTTGAGTACCTGTTACTTGTTGACAGGCCTACACTGTCCTCCCATATCTATCAACACTGTAATTTGAAACATTGTAAAAGCCCGTTATTTTTAAAAGAGCAACCGTGGCATTTCTTGCCGGCTCTTCTCCATAGGAAACAACCAATTGGAACCGTGCACCTAGCTTCTGATGTTTCATAAGTGCCCATGTTGGTTTATGTGAAATAAAATATTTTGAATTTGATTTGATTTTGCTTCAAAATGATTCTGATTGTGATTGTTAGTGTGTTACGCAATTAAGGAGCTGGTCCTTTAAGATAAAAAAAAAAAGGTTTATTGCAGAAACTTGTACAACTTTTACAGTATATCTTACGTAGGGACCTCCTTTTAAGTAAAAGATATACTAGTGCTAGTAGATCCCGCTCTCCAATGATAGAAATTATGGAATGGTAAAAGTGGTGTACAAAAATAAAATTGAAATTAAACAAAAAATTACAAGTAAAGAGATAAAGATAAAAAAAGTCTCCATGTAGAAATAAAGACTATATAAGTTGAAGGGACTGGTTAGACCATCTCGTAAATCAAACCATTCGAGTAGGTACATGAAGCAAGAGCTGATATGAAAAAAAAACATTATCCAATATTTATATTCATAACATAACAATCACGCCTGTAATCCCCGAAGGGTTAGGCAGAGGTGTACCTATAGTTGTAGTACCTAAACCCACATTTCACCATTTATGTTTAAGTCTCATGTAAGGTGGCGATCCTATTGCCATCTACCGGGCCAAATCCAGGCTCCGGGCAGCTACTGAGAAATTCCTGATGAAAAAACTCAATGACACCTTGGCCGCCCTGTGAATCGAACTGAGGACCTCATGCTCGGCAGTAGCGCTTGCGATCACAAGACCAACAAGACAGTACAAAAATATAACATAAAAAACATTAAATAATATAACACAACAATAATTAAAAACATAACACAACAAACATTAAAAATATAACACAACAAACATATTCCTTACCAACATATCCCGTAGGTCTGGCCTGCCGCTTATTCTTCACATAGTCGACGACAGCCTTCGACAGCGCATAGAAGTGCTTACTGGCCTTATACCTCATCTTGGCGAGAGCAGCATCGCAGTCACTCTTGTCAGCTCTGCAGTGGTACACCAGGTTCCTTGTGTTGGTCTTGATCATCTCCTCTCGTAACACTTGGTACTTACTGTCGGAGAACAGCATTTGACCGAAGCGGACGTTTACTGGGAATATGTTAATGCGATATGATCATAATGCTCATATGAGGAGGAAAAATCTATGTGAACGTTCCACATGGGTACTGCAAAAGTACATAATAGAAAAATCAATACATGCCATAAAATAAATATAAATAAAAATCATTTAATTCAGGCCATTAATCCATTAGGGTTAGTATACGAACAACTTATAAACTAATGTTAGTACTTAAATTCTACCAGAAGATAAATATAAGTTTAATAATACACACTACACTACATGTACTCAGTGGCGTGTAGGCGTATCCAATATCCATAGCCTTAGGGGGGATTCTGATTATCTGTACAGTCCTTTTACGTCTGACGGCAACAACCCAATAGCAACCTTATAGGAATGATAATAAAGATCACTGTTATTTTGACAGACTTATCAATGGCAGCAACCCAATAGCAACCTGATTGCAACGAGTTTAAAGATCATCAGATCACTGTGATTTTGACAGTGATGTAAAATCACACGTCAATTAACTGAGAAAGGATAAAAAACTGCTGATTAATCAAGATTTCAAGTAACACAAAAAACTTGATATACTTAATGCCTCAGTCTTAACAAAAGTTCTTAACTCACATCCAGCCCCAACAATATATCCGTCCAACACGCCAACATGGTTGGCCAAACACGTCAGGACGGTGGCCAACACGAGTCTCCTCATCTTTGTGGGTTACCAAACTGAGCCCTTTACCGTCCTAAAACAACCAATAGCCAAACAACCAAAGATTTCATGGGCCAATTTATACTAACGACTAGCAAATTGGCTACCAAAGATTAGAATTCTAATTGGAAAATATATTGGAATTCATGATAATGGGTCAGTTAGACGCAACCGTTACAATAGGGAAATAAATAAAACAATATTTCAAACGGTACAGTCAAAAAACCTACCAGTTTTAGTTTCGATGACGTCCAAGTTACGTCACATATTATTATTTTTAATTATGTTTCCTAACAGCAAACAAAGCACTATTCACCCACAAATGCTTCACATTCATTGCCATTCCAAATTCAAAATTCATTATTTTATTATTCTGTCTTTCCGCCAAAACACGAGTACCACAAACAAACAGAGTACAAAAGAGGTAAGACCAGAAACAATTAACAATAGTTTACACAATCGTGCGCTGGCCAGGAGTTAATTGCCCCTCCCCCTCCTGACAGCTGATAGCACCGAATTATACCAGCATTTCACGCTTCACTGTAATCTAGGCTCCATTTAAGGTGGCATGAACAAATTTGTGGAGTTAGGAGTCTCGTAGAGACGGGCTTGTAAATAATAATGCATAAACTTTAGAGATGAACGGTGAGATGACCGTATACAAAGTCGACAAATTACGTAAAGCTTCACATTTTATGAATGTCCATGAAATTGTGTTTCAATCTAATAAGTCTACTCACATCAAAAGTGTCTAGTGTGTAGTGTAGTGTGTGTGTGTGCACGTTTTTGCTAGTTACTAAAAATCTGGTTTTCTAATTATATTTTTTGTAACTCATATGGATACTTTTTAGTAAATTTCGTCATTTGAAACGGGAATAGTTTTTGAATTTCGGTGAAAAGATGAAAATCTTCTGTCAAGTCGTATTCCAGCAACTGGTTTGAGGCCAATCAGTAAAATTTTGCCATACTTCTGAATGGAATCTATACAAAAGAACGTTATTATGGAGAGAAGACGTCATTTAAGCCGAGAAGAAATGATCAGAGCCGTGGGAATGTTGGAAGCTGGTTCTCGGCAACTTGTTGTGGCAATGGCACTACGCAGAGTGTTATAAGACTACTTTGGACACGTTAACGCATCACTGGCAGCGTGGCGGAGCGACATGGAGGACGAGTTCGCATCACCACACGCAGACAAGATCGTTGCATATAAATTACTGCTCGACGATGTCGTACAATGGTCGCGATGGTGTTGGTTAGGAGGCTTCATAGCTGTTCAGGGATGTTAATAAGCGATCAAACCATAAGAAATCGCTTGCATGAAGTCAATCTCAATTCCCGAAGGCCACCACGTGTACCACCTATTGATCCCCGCAATCGCAGAGCCCGTTTACAATGGGCTCGTGAACACAGAAATTGGGCAGAAGAAGAGTGGTGTTTTGTATGTTAGAAAATGAATCTCGCTTTGGTATGAGGCCAAATACTAGACGTACGTGATAATGGAGGACCTCTGGACGCCAAGAACATTTAAAATCATGTCAGGAAGTCCATACATACAGTATGGTGGAACAATCATGATATGGGCGGGTATTTGGATCGGTGGAAGAACCGAACTGATTTGGATGAGAGAATCTCAATTCACAGATTTACGCTGAACCGATGGTATCAGATGTTGTCATTCCTTTGCGGAATACAATTTGGTGTTTCATTTCTGGTTATGCTTGATAATGCATGTCCACACACTGACAGAGTCGTTGCAAATACACTTGCAGCAGCTAATATCAGCGTCCTACCATGGCTTGCTCAATAGCCAGACTTGAAACCCATTGAGCACGCATGGGATATGCTTCAAATCAAATCAAATCAAATCAAAATATTTTATTTCACATAAACCAACATGGGCACTTATGAAACTTCAGAAGCTGGGTGCATGGTTCCAATTGCTTGTTTCCTATGGAGAAGAGCCGGCAAGAAACTCCACGGTTCCTCTTTTAAAAATTAAGGGCTTTTACAATGTTTCCAATTACAGTGTTGATAGAAATGGGAGGACAGTGTAGGCCTGTCAACAAGTAACAGGTACTCAACAAAATATAAACAGGTCTACAAATCTACAGTCTACAAGTTAGGCCTACAACGTTCTCACATTCACAAAATATAAAAGAATCTATATAAAAATAAAGCCTATTTAGACTAAATGACATGATTGCCATTACTACAGTAACAAATCGGAATCAAAATCCTATCCACAAAAGCCATAAATAAGGAGTTGAAATAAGAATCCGTGGTATATAATGTCAAATAATGAGATTATGTCAAAGAAGTAAGTAAAAAGAAACAAAAAACTTTGTAATTTGGGAACAGTTAATATACATTTACTTAGTGTTGCCGTTAATGCAGGGAAGCCACATGTGCAGAAGGAACTATTGCCAAACTTCCTTGTCTTCAACGTAGTCTTTAATGTTATAATATGCATTTTTGATAAGTATACGTTTGATGTGGGTTTTGAACTTTCCATCGCTAAGTTCTGTAACTGACTTTGGCAACTTGTTATAAAAGCGGATACTGTTTATGAGAAATGACTTGCTTGTTTTAGTTAATCTAAATTTGGGTATTACGATTTCATTTTTGCTACGTGTATTTATATTATGGAAATCGCTTCTTATTTTGAAAAGTCCTAAGTTTTTGCGAACATACAAAGTACTTTCTGAGATACTCGTATAAAGAGACTTAGCAGGTTAAGTTACTCAATTAAATAGGTACTAGTTTATTTACACAAGTAAATCGCGCGACAAGCTTTTATGATCGTATAAATTGTGTATAATGAGGTTATAAGTTGATAGGTAAAATTTTAAAGGAACATTTTATTTTCTTCTTTTTAGAGCATTTAAGTAAAAGCTTCTTTTTTTTTTAAAGGATTTTTACCTCTAAATTTTTTAAATATATTTTTTGATCCCTAGACACTTTTGATGTGTGTATTTATTTATTTATTTTATTGTTTATGTACACACAGTAAAATACATACAGATCCGGCATATTAATAATGTTAACTACAAAGGTACTGCTTATTTCTTAAGAAATTTCTTCCAGCAGACCTGCGAAAGGAGAAATGAAAAAGAAATGTAGACAATAGTGTGTGAGAACAAGAAGGGAAGAATTTGATTTGTGACGACTTAAACTAGAATATTAAATATACTTACATATATACATAATGCTAAAATAAATAAACTTATATATATAAACTCTCACAGTTAAAAGGAAAGGTAATGCTCTTTTACTCGATATTTGAAATGAGAAATAGATTTTAAATCTCGAATGCTAGGCGGAAGTGAGTTCCACAATCTTGCAGCAGGAACAGAGAAGGAATAAGAATAGTAACTTGTTATAAGAGGATGGGATTTAAGACGGGATCTTAGATGTGATCTACACTGTGTATTTGCATAACTCAAAAGTATCTTGGCACTGAACGCATGTCCTACGTAGGTGTTGACGTCGCATAGACACTAAGCGAAGAAAATACATACGCTGCGCAAGCGTCGCTTAGACGTGATTATGTATATGTCGGGACAGGAGGCCGTTTGGAGTAGGATTCTTCACCGTTGAACATTTTATTGGGCGTAGATGTGTATTGCGAGTGAAAAGAAAAAGAAACCCTGAAGATAATTATTGATTTTTAGGTTATATTTAAACATGACAAAAAAAATAAAACGATACGTACGGTTTCTAGGCACTTGTTGTCCGTACGATGTCCGATAGTCAAGAGAGCTGCACCCACAGAGTACATTTTATATATAACAAGCTGACCCGACAGCCGTTGTCCTGTCTTAACTATGAATGTCATATGTAGTTTAGTTTTAGTTTTGACTATTGACTAAAACTAAAACTAAAACTATCGACTCATTTATCAGCCGATGCATCTGTGTTAAACGATATTTGCAGCGCGCATTCTGTCAATCGCTGACAGTTATTTCAAACAACTGACAGTTATGTAAAATTAATATAGGCGTTCAGTTTTCTTAAATTTTGTAACGTTCCGATCAACTTCCTTGTTTTTTTATTTCATAAGTTCCTTCTCCTGACAAAGACGAACACAACAATTTTTTTTTTTGTAAAATCGGTCCAGCCTTTCACGCGTGATGGCGTGACCAAGGGAAATAGGGATTCATTTTTATATATATACATAGATATATATAGATATGTACTGCGCCACGTGGCTGTAGAGCTCTCGTCGTCTCTTCACACTTGCGTTTCGTTGTCAATTGACATCCTGTACTCATGACTCTTTCGTTAAATAAGTATTGAAACTACGTCTAGGTGGTACGCTGATAAGCCGTTGGCGACACATGTCATTCACGCAGCACTTACGCTTCGTCATCATAATTTATCTGAGTGACAGTCTCTTTCTGAAGATCGATGTGCCGATGATTGATCATATTTTCTAACCTAACCAAAAGCGACCGTCGCGTGAGTCCGCGATAACCGCGATCGTTTATATAAATTACTAGCTGCGTCCTGCGGTTTCACCCGCATAAGTCTCGATCCAGAGAGAATATCGGGATAAAAAGTATCCTATGTCCTAATCCAAGTCATGGTCTACCTATGTGCCAAATTCTATCCTAAACCGTTAAGCCGTTTTAGCGTGAAAGCGTAACAAACAAACATACAAGAGATGAGTTTAGATATTATTAGTTTAGATGACGTACAAACGCGACTTGATTGAACGCGCGAATACGTCATATTCATATAAAACAGCGCGACCACGCGACAGTAGTTTTCGGTTAAGACACTGCCTCAAGTGGTAAATATTCTCCCAAACTTCACTTATGTGTAAGTCTAAAGAGACGTAACTCTGGGTTAGCACCAAGTAAGGACAGTAAGAATAGTATGGCACGCGTGCTATCGCGGCTGTCCATCGTCTATAATATTGTATGGCCTCTTGGACTGTTCGATCGTTTCTCCCTGCTACACTTTTCAATACACTTCTGCGGTTAGAATCAGAACGAGGTAATTCATTATGGTGTCAGTGATATTAGGTACCTATTGATTTTGTTGATTGATTGATGTAAATATTTGGCAATAAAATATTAGGTATATATTACAGTTATATTTTCTTTATTTTCTTTCTATATGAAATAACTTGGCAACTATGCCATAATTGCTGCTTTTATATTGAAAATTGTTTGAAATATTTAGTGCAAATGATTTATCAATACAAAGAATTTGACTTGAAACGGCTTCTAATATATATTAATAATATCCTTCTTTTTCTTGTTGCACGCGCCTATTAACTCTAGCTGGGTAGATTAATTCAGTCAGCCATAGAACAGTTTCTATTTAAAATGATACATTGCTGTTTACACTAGATACCGTGACATCATGCCTGAATTTCGCCGTAGGGGTAGGCAGATTCGTTAAGGAACACTTGTATTTTACCAGTTATTTTCCCATGTACGAGTAGCCGCGATCGAGGGAGCCTATTAGTCGAGCTTGCCAACGAGGCAGTGGAACTGATTCTATACCAAGATAATAACAATAATAAACAGGATTCGAAGCTTCCTCTACCCAGCAATGTATTTGTCCTAACAAATACAACCAGCGATCGGTTTCCACAACAAATTGCGTTCGTAACAGACGCACTAATTGTCTAACAAAATAATGCATCAAGTTTATCTGTGCTCGATACAGCGGCGCCGGCACAATATAATTAGACGATTGTATCCATTGTCTATGGTCTCCGTGATATATTGGCGCGGAACTCTATGGTTTACGCGTTTGGTGATATTTCAAAACTTGTTGGTTTGTGCCTCTTTGGTGGAGTGGTCGCAACGTTGTAAAGTATAAAGAATGGGGTCCTGGGTTGGAGGATCCTTAATAGTAGGATGAAGGGTAATGGCATTCTTTAATGTTGAAATGTATCACATTTTGTTGCTGATTTTGGGTTTTTTATATGGAGTGAAGAACAAAACGCCTACTGGCTGGTAACCTAAAGAAGACAACTGAGTCGGATTGGATGCGAAAATGATGGTCCTATATTCTTCAGAAACTTAGGGGAGGCTTAGGGCGGTTGCGCAGGGCGACTTTTTGCAGCGATTCAGTAGCGATACAATGAAACACGCACGATCCTGTCGCTGGCTGGACTCATACCTTCGCCCACGTAACCACGATTCAGCATTCTTCAACTTTCGCGATACAGCTGCGATTCAGCATCGATACAGTCGCGATGCAGAATTCATAGAGACGCGATGCAGTATCGATACAGTCGTATGTTGTACTAGGGTCAAGTCAACATTGGTAGTCCCGCGTTACTAGTGATGCTGAATCAAAGCAGTCGCACGTTTGCATCATGCAGAAGCGATGCTGAATAGACACTATGTGACTGTATGGCCTCTGAATCGCTTGTATTGCGCGCTGCAAATGTGAGAAACAGCCAAAACTAGCGATATTGACGCGCGCGAACGAAACGCGCTACTGTATCGCTGCAGAAAGTCGCCGTGGGCGACCGCCCATACACCAGCGAAATCATCGACGCTGTAGAAATTGCTGACCAGAACCTCATAATAAAAGAAAGATGATTAATAAATAAATCGATTAGTTTCCATTAACAATAAATAATTCAGTTTCTATGAGCGTTGATATCTTGTTCTCCAAGAAAACCTGAAGGAAAAATCTAGTTATATCAGTAATTGCAGGTGACACGACATACAATTATAGATTGTGAACCAATTTCAATACAGGTATCCTGGTGGGTGTCTCGCAAAGAGTTATGATGGACAACCTGACAGTCTGTGGTTGTATAACGGAATTTATACCCCTGATACCTATTAACCATGTAGTAAATATGAATTATCGGCAAACTTAACTTTGTTGCTGCGGAAGTTGTTAACACTACAAATATAAATCTTATGACGTTTAAATTAAGGATTGTTACGGAGCTGCTTGGTGGTAAATTTATCATTGTAATTGTAACATCTATGCGGGGTGGTCAAGTCGATAAAATGATTTTACTGGCGGATATTATTATGGAGGGGGCATGGGTTCTAGGCAGGTGAATATGATTCGGATATAAATTAGGTGTGATTATTTTAACAGTAAACTAATAGATCTTTAGGTAATTCTAACCAATGTTTTAATTGAAATAGAAATTCCATTTTACATGAAACTCAATTTTGGAAATTGTTTATTCTCGGCTTCGCGTGGACACGATGTTCGAACAGAAACAAATTAATCAAAAATCATGTTTAGTTTTTAAACTCTTATTTCTTCTATACTTTTGTATCAACTTGCACCCACGAATAGTGTATTTAATAAGTATTGAAATTGTTTTATTTTTCGACATAATGACAGTACGGCCTTCATTAATTCATAGTGTTGCCCAGAATTAATCGACTACTTTAAAATAATTATTTACCAATCGAATATAATTGTTATTTTTGAAGTTCAACTACGTCCTCCACATTAATATAACAGTCTAGAGTTCTAGAGTTTACCGTCAATTAAAGTAAGGCTGTTTTTATAATCACTTACATTATTTGAACATGTTTTATTAACAAAAGTACTTAAAAGTATCGAAGTTGGTCAATGAATCTATTTTTTGTCAATTATTAAATCGATTATTTAAAAAAAGTTTATATTGCTATGTCAGTTGTTTGTCGCTTCAAGTCACTTGTCATAGTTGTCATTCACTTTGTTTCTTATCATTGTGAATATTGTTTTCCTCGTTTTACGGTGATTATTTTTCAAGTATTGTTTTGATTTTGAATATGGACACTGATACCCCGTCTCACGTTGATCCCGGCATGCCTATGAACTCCGAAACCAATCTCAACATCGACCCCAGCTTGAATATGGATCATAAAAATGTGTTATAATTAAAAAAAAACAAGTAAGCAAAACAAGTCATACAAGCATCACGATACAACCACAATAAGATATACACTTTCCTACTGGTATGAGCTATTAAACCTGTATTATATTTATACTTAAAGCGCCTGTTCATACCAAGCCAAATTCCAATACAACGTGGACAATGCCCTTTAGGACGTAAACATAATTATTTTAACGGTTCTCGTACATCTAGGGAGTCTCACTTTTCTTTGCAGTTGTAAGACATCAATTCGGTATCACATATTGCAGTTACCTAAATAACCAATTCGCGCGTCAATTGTGGTAGGTATTTTCTCGTACCCAAGAATTCAACGATTTTCCACGTGAAAACTCGCCATCAGTATCTACCTGGTGGGCATCCAGGTATACAGAGTATCCAGTGACAGGAACACATTTGAACCCCTGCGTTAAAATAATTCCAAGGACAAAAAAAACTGCTCTGCCATAAATTTTGACGGCGCATGTACTGCACTTTTCTATAAAACAGCATTTTTTTTTTTGATAACCGACTTTCTGTTTCTGCGCTAGGGAATCTAGAATTATGTGAATTCGTGGTTTCAGTTTGCACGTCGATGTCCTTAGCTGCCATCTTGTATAATTGAATGCTTTGCAACAGGTGCATCTACCCTATTTTCCGTGAATTATGACATGTTAAGAGGTATTGGTGCAGGTATGATGACTTAGACAGGATATTTTTCTAACCAGTGCGCAAACTGTAACCTTGAAGTCAGCATATGATTTTAGACCCTCTAGCGCAGAAATTTCTCGTCGATAACATAATGAAATATTTCTACGCTAGGGGTATAGAATAGAATAGAATAGAATACTCTTTATTATGTACACCATAAAAATTACAGATATAAAAGTAGAAATTTTACATAGGGTGACACAATGGGCGGTCTTATCGCTAAAAGCGATCTTTTACAGACAACCATCATATCATATTTATGATTCTATACCCCCGAGCGTAGACATACTTCGTTATTTTTATAATAAAAAAAAAAAATGTTCCATATATTTTGACAGCCTATGTATTGCACTTTTCTATGAAACAGCAAATTTTTTTTTTGTTATCCGACGAGAAATTTCTGCGCTAGAGGGTCTAGAATCATTTATGCTGAATTTATGGTTACAAGTTGCGCACTGGTTAAAAAAATATCCTGTATTTGACCGACCACACAGAACCTAATAGGTATTATGATTCACAACCATTCCAGTATTTCTTGTTCTTATTCCTATCCAAATTCTAATCCAATTAGACCTGACTGACAACGAAGGTTTAATTAAAAGTAATTTTGTTGTATCGATAAACACCTTCTTCCACACCACATCTACTCCTTCTTGTTTTCGTTACACCCCTGTAACGAAGACGCAGCATTTCCTGCCGCAGCCTACTCCCTAAGTGCGAAGTTAGTAGTTTTGGGCGAAGTTCCGGGCGTTTCTTCCTTATTACTTACGGACATAAGATTAGCCCGGGGCTCCAACTACAAATTTTGTCAACAGGCTTTGACAGTGGTGTATTTTTGCCGATGTGTTTTTGCCCGTCCGATGAAGTTAATTAATCGGGAGTAGGGTTAACTTTTAAGTATCAAACTACCTTCGGACGGGCCCGTATCATCGCTGACGGACTTAGAGACTAAGCCGCTTGACGGCGGATTTTCATCATTAAATGTTAAAAATGTAGTACAAGATAACCTTCCTATTCCATTCACTACTTGGTCAATGGTGACATAACATCATGCCTGTAATCCCCGAAAGGTTAGGCAGAGGTGCACCCCTAGTACACCCACATATTTCCAGATATGTTTAAGTCCCATGTAACAGGTAGAGCGAGCTTATTGCCATCAACCTGCTGGCTGTTTCTGCAAGGCTGCTTCTGAGGCAGCTCGCTGTCCGGTAAGGACCAGGCCCGGGTCGACGGAGCTTCGTGTTCCACGCGCGCCTCAAAGAGCTGTCAGCACCATTGACGGGGTCCGATAGGGCCGATGCCGGCTGGGGTCGCGGATTGTTCGAAAGAGTTACCGTGGCCCTGGCGCACAAGCAACTGAAGGAATACGGGTGTGTTTTAGTCAGTAAAAGTCTGACACACCCTCCGCTCCACCCAGAGCGCGAGACGTAATTTGATGGTTGCCAAACCCAAAAAAAAAAAACAGGCTGCATCTGGGAAATTCCTGATGGAAAAACCAATTAACACTTTGCCCGACCTGGGAATCGAACCCAGGACTTCATGCTCAGGAGTAGCGCTTGCGGCCACTAGACTCACGAGGCTGTCAATAGTGTCATTACATTATTCTCCAACCAGTTATCTGTTCCACGGGGTAAATGCGTAACACACTAACAGTAGGAATGGCTTACATTTTGACAGTTCAACAACATTCATTGCGTTATTTACGTTGTTGAGCAGACAAATTTTTCGAACATATTAAGCAATGGATAGCAATATCCTTCAAAATCATTCAGATTGGGATTGAAAGTGTGTTACGTAATTAGGGTGCTGGACGGGCATAGATAAAATATCCTAGCGAATACCATTTGCCACTTGCGAAGTTGCGTACCGTGACTTTTCGTACACCAAAGTGAAGGATTCGCTTTTATTAAGACTTGGATATGCAATGTCGTAACGTAAGGGTGAGAATTATATACAGTTAGTCAAATAAATCAAGCAGAAACAAGCAAAACAACGACTCATAATAGATTACAACCGCATTACAGTTTTGTAACACCCATAATTCGTATTTAACGGTGTATCAAGCTGAAGCGGCCTGATTCCACAATACTAAAACTAACTAGACTAATAATAAATCTCAAGTTGAATAATAACAATCTAAATGCTCTCAAAACTAGTCCATTATTCAGAATCCGTGCAGAATAATGGAGGTAGACGGTTATCTCGCCTATTGTTGCCATTAGCAGCCATCTTATAACAGCATTGTTTCCACCAATCCAAGGTGCACGAGCGGCGTAGATTGCCGGAGATGCACGAAGTTCAAATTTAAATGTAGAATTGTTCTTTCTTTTGATTTTATTTTGAGAGAGTCCGTTGTTAAAATTGAGTGGAGGTGACATTAGACTCCTACTCGCTTTTCCTATGACTCCCTTTTCCAATTTAGATAAATCTATGCCATGGACAGCGGAAGGCTACGTACCTATTTCAAGAAAAAACTTGGTAAATATTACGTTGACCAAGGGGTCAACATAATATTTACCAAGTTTTTTCTCAGCCATCCTACTTCGTATTAATTCATATTTTACAATGTGAAATTACTAAGAATCTATTCGATGAATCAGTATCCTACTAACTACGCCATTGGGTCGTCGAAAGCGAAGTCCATAAACAATATGATTTATAGCCAATAAAGGGCAAAATATTAATTTTATAAAATTGTTTCCTGATCACTAAAACTATTTAACAGACTTATAAATTATGTTTACATGCAGTAATAACTTTTAGTTACTGCAATATAAATCAATTTTTTAAATAGTTTAAGGAAAAATAAAATCGCTTTCTTTATCAGGGACTGTCTCTTGCGCACTCGAGTAAAAAAATAGTATTTGAAGCGAGGTTTCCAAAAGCACTCAGGATTTTAGTACAAGTTTCCCTTCCTGTCTAGCAATGATGAAACGTGCACGTTTCAAAAATGTATGCAAATAAAGCTTATAATGGTGTACAGTAAAGCATATTTAATAAATTTATTGCAAAAATGACTAAATGATCGTTCTTTTTAGAAAAGGAAGCGAAATTAATCTTGCGAAACCATTCACCACTGCTTTTGCTAAATCAGCATTCAGTCTGTATTTATTACACGCTATTTGCAAAAAAAAATACTGTTTGAATTTGTAGTAAAAATAATTTCTACTTAATGTAAAACATGGAGAGATTTCAAACACAGGACACTGCTGGACTTGACACACGGATGAGTTATCGAAGTAAGTTTTTCCCGCCCTTAAGATATAACCACTTCAATATTTGAGACGATTTCCTCGCCAATTCCTTTCTTTCGTAGTTCCTTACGTTTCGGCACAGCAAAGCGATTCGTGTTGTACAAGTGCATTGTTTACTCGACATCGCGCCCTAAGTCTTTGTTTAGCGTTTATGGACAATAAATATCGTGTATTGAACAGTGGGCCCAAATTAATTAGTATTATGTACCGATGTAATCAGTAACGATTGTTTCCAGCGATTTGTTATTGTTTCAGACCTTTTGGTTGCGAGTTTGATGGTGGGCTGTGGGTTTGTATCGGTATAGTGCCGGTTGAGAATGTTATGATATGTATTCAATGGTGGTGTGTTTGTGAAATATAAATCATTTATTAAATAATGAATTTCATAGAATACGGAACGCAACTGTCAGGATGACATTGACGTTTATGACAGGTGATTTGTTACCGCGCTCTTTCTGGAAGCGTCGTAGAAAAATGTCTCCTGTAATATTTATCATGCTTGCCTGTAACTCAAGTTAATAAACATTGATTTCACTGATGTACGGTGTTTTAACGGTTGCGATAAGACAACAAAACCTATGCTGCATACGTCTGATTGGTAGTGTTCGTCAACATGGCTCGAGATCAACCCTGTACGGCTAGCGGCCACGTGCCTTCTTCTACATTCAATCAGCTGATTTAGACTATAATTGGATATAGGTTAAGAATTTGACACATACACACATACATATCGCAGTTATGCTGGAAGAGATTTCTTTAGAAATAAGCATCACCTTTGTACCTATTTTTCTGTCCCTTCTTGTCTGTTTATATATGTGTGTACATAAATGGTTAAATAAATAAATACATAAACTCACGCCTTCTGTAGTTTCTGCCTACCCCCATGGGAAGATCCCATGAGGGTAGGCAGAAACTACAGAACGCCTCCTGCTACGATCTTCACATACTCCTGAAGAATTTGAATATCATATAAGTTAGTCTACTAAGTAGACTAACTTAATACTTACTTACTTTATACTTATTTTTAAAAATTACTAGATTTGGGCATACATTGCAATCTATTTGCATTAAATTTTGGTCCTAAATACCTGGACATCGGGGCCTTATCCCTTTCTATAATAGGGGTTAACCCATTTCACACAAGTCAGTCATTTCCCAGCGCCATTCGGTCATATCACAGTTAAAGCCCCTATAGATCATTCATACATATCAGAGCATCAGCTTGACCTGCTGTAGGTACTTTAATATACGGTCTTGATCCTGAATACTCAGACACCGCAACCTTCGGCTTCCCACAAGCCGGGCTAACACATTTCACGCTACTGACAGCGTCGTTCCTCATCGTGCCACTCGGTCATCTCACAGTTTGAGTCTCAAGTCTCAGCAAAGCAGATCATTCATAGATATCAGAGCATGCGCCTGACCTGCCTTACTTTAAATATATGTATTTCAGCCACTGTTATCGGCAGTGGATCTACGCAGTAGTATCGGGGGCGTCTGCGGCGTGTCGTGTACAAATGGAGGCACGCGCGTAAACACTTGAGATATTTTACGTTCGTGCTCCATGTGAGGTACTGGGTGAGTTAGAAGATGTGGCGGTTTGAGGTGTCTAGAGTATAAACTAACTCACCAATGTATTCGGTTTTGTAACTTGCAAAATGCACTCTCGTCACTGATGGTGCTAGATAACATGTAAGATGTAGGACTGAGCTACGTCTATGCCTATAATAAGTTGTAACCAAAATTCGCAATGTGAACGCATAGGCAGTTACAGGAATGAGATAGATAGGTATAACCATTTCTGTAACTTTTATGCATGTTTTTAAAAACACCTTAGTTTTTTTTTATCCAATAGATATCAAAGCTTATTTTCAACTCTGATTTAAATCAACTCCTACTTAGTGATTGTATTTAATTTGCCACTTCTTGAGAGTCTGTTGAAGAAGCGTTAACGCACTTTATAAAGTTTAAAATATCGTTAATGACCATCCATCGCCCGACTTCGTTCAGCCCCAGGAGCATCTGCCTCCTGGACATGACTTTCACTGCAGTGATCCATATGGAAAGCAATCAATTGGCTGTGGCCCCAAGTAGACCACTGCAAGCAAAATCTTGCAAAATGGGGGATTATAGATCCCACCGTTTACCAGTGCGAATATGGTGCTCCTCACTAAACCATGTCCCATGTGTTGGAGTATACAAAGTGTCCATACACTTGCGCTTCTGAGGACCTTAACGACAATGATGCCGTGATTGATGGCGATTGTTGTTCAATTTACCATAATACATGTGTTTACCAAAGACCCGAAAGAAGAAGATTGAAACAGGATAATAAGAGAGGAATATTTAAGAACACGCGTGAAAAGGGACCTCAAAAAGTATAGTGTTACAAACGCTATATCTCATCTCTTCGGCCACACATAGCCGATCAAAAGCTAACTATAATACCTAACATCTGGGTGTTCTGACGAAACGACTCTCCAACTCTTAATGCCTTCAATAACTTTGCTTTTCCTTTTAACATTAGGAGCTCATTCCTAAGAACAGTGATTGCGATACCTGGCTAAAGTTTAACTTCGTGATCGCTACCTGCGGTGTTTTATTTATCTTTTATCTTGAATGCAATAAAGCGGTAGTAGGGTTTAGTTGAAATATGTATCACTTGTGAAGTGGTTAATAAGGCCTTGAATTAAGTTCAAGATCTCGCGATGTTTATAAATTATTTTTATTTCATCTCCTAGGTGTGAGTTGGGCAGCTCGGCGTCCGGTAAGGACCAGGCCCGGGTCGACGGCACTTTGTGTTTCACGCGCGCCTCAAAGAGATGTCAGCACTAATTGACGGGGTCCGCTAGAGGTCCGATTGTTCGAAAGAGTTGCCGTGGTCCCTGTCACAGGCAACTGAAGGAACATGGGTGGGTTTTAGTCGGTGAAAGTCTGACACGCCCTCCTGCTCCGCCCAGAGCGTGAGAAGTTATTTGATGATATCCCACAAAAAAAAAAGGTTTGAATTAGGAATGGCCTTGGACCCAAGGGCTGATACAAGTAGCATTTCGCTGAAATTGTGAACGTTTTTAGTCTGAAGTATTTTCCAAGCCTAATGAAGCTAAACGTTCAAAAGTTAAGTGAGCATAGCATACACGGACTCAAAAATAATATTCCGCTATAGTATTTCTACTGAGACGGTTTGGGCGAGTTTCTTTTATCTAACCTTGCACTAGGGATTGGCGGTCCCCCTCATAGAAAAAAACCGTGAGTAGCCTTCTACGCTATCCAAAGTATAATATTGACTGGGTTGCTTAATGGCACACAGGCCCTTCTACTAAAAAACGACGTTACTATACCGGCCATGTTAAAACAAACCCCTAATAACCTACATTACTCAAAATAGGACATTAACTGTGTATGTCCTTGCTGAAACAAGCAGGTTATCAGCCCCATGTCCATCTTGCCCATTTGCGTCCTTCCCTGATCAGGATATCATAATGATCCTTATCCGAGTGATCAGATTGTAAACAGCAATGTTTGTGTCGGTCTCAGATGGTAGTTAAGATGTATGGCGAAGCCCGGGACTGACCTTTGTTTCTTGGCTTATTATTTGACTAGCTGTGTCCGCTGGTTCGCTCGAAAACGCCTTTACGCAGATCAAAAATAGGCACTGTTCTATTGTAGGTATCGGGCTACTTCACTGTCAAAGTTTAACTGTCAAAATGGACCAAACAGACCAGCACCCTAATAACGTAACACACTATCTGTCACAATCTGAATAATTTTGAAGCCTTTTGCTAATCCATTGTTTCATATGTTCGAAAAATTTGTCTGCTCAACAACGTAAATAACGCAATGAATGTTGTTGAACTGTCAAAATGAAACCCTTTCCTACAGTTAGTGTGTTACGTAATTACCCCGCTGGCGCAGATCTAGGGTTTAGCTCAAGGACGGGAAATGTTTCTAACTGAGGAAGAGAGGGGGGGTGGGGGGTTTCTTAAATCGTGAAAACCTTTATAAAAAATCTTTGGCACCTATTTTCCGTAAACTCAAGAATGGGCCCCAATTTCGAGGATGACTACTCTGCGGATACTATACAGGTTGTAAAACTATGCTTATGTCTAATTTAGAGTTTTAGACTCAGTTTTGACGAAGCCGTTGCCCCCGCTCTGTATCCGCACGTGAAACAGACAGACCGAGGGACTAATGGAATGTTTCTTTCATACTATGTAAGTATATTTGTGATGGATGATAGAAAAATACAGTAATGACTAAAGTGTCTACCATGCGTTGATATCGAAACGAAACTGTTGCTAAAGATCTTGTTAATTTCTCTTGATAAATAAAGATATATCATGGAGGCTCTATTATTTTTCATGGGGTTTATTTATAATGATTAGCGACTATTAACCATACATTCTTGACGTTTAAACGTCTCTTAACCTACAGCAATGTTTATAAATGAAAGGGATAATATTATGATTTATTGTCGCTCAAATAATTTTATTTGATTTGACATTTTATTTTATTAAGCAACTAGCTGTTGCCTGGCTTCTTACAGGGAGCACTAAGTATCTAAAACCTACCCTACCTACCTACCTACCTACCTGCACTACCTACCTACCCTACCTACCCCTACCTACCTGCCCTACCAACCTACCCTACCCTACCTACCTTATCTACCTACCTACATACCCTACCTACCTACCTACCCTACCTACCTACCTACCCAACCCTACCTACCTACCCTACCCTAACACCCTACCTACCTACCTACCCTACCTACCTACCCTACCTACCTACCCACCTACCTTACCTACCTATCTACCTCTTCTGTCTCATTCACTTACTTTCTTTAAAATTTTCTTATAAACAAACCCTGTCCTGACAATAACAAACACAAAATAAAAATAATTATCCAATTTAGTGCAGTCGTTCGGAAGTTATGCGCGTACATACATTTCAGCGATTCATTTTTATTTATATAGATTAGGAGGTTGGTTGACAAAAACCAGTTATGCTAATAGCATTCTAAAAGCATAAAAAAAATCTATAAAATCAAAATCTCTTAATCCTACTTCGTTATCGGGAATCCTCGGCCGCTATCGGCAATCTTCGGGTCAGCCAGCAGGTTGAACCGAGACAACATCGGTACATTTAAATATCCCAGGGGCTGAATGTAAACAGCTGGTATCAGATTAAAGGCTCGTGGCCAGATATCGGTATCGTTGTCGTACTACTGATTCTCGATATAAAAGGAAATAGAACGATAAAGCTGTTATTTTTTAAGCGAAACTTTTTGGTGAGGTTAGAGGAAGTATGATACGCTGGCTGACGAAATGTCTCCGGTTGTTTATTATCAGCACACTTGGTGACCCCCTAGACGTTTTCCTGTCAAAACTTCAATTTCGCTTTTTTCGGCTGTTTCCGAGTAAATCTTTCCATTTTCAGGGTTCCGTACTCAAAGAGTAAAAACGGGACCCTATTACTAAGACTTCGCTGTCTGTCCGTCCGTCTGTCACCTGGCTGTATCCCATGAACCGTGATAGTTAGACAGTTGAATTTTTCACAGACGATGTATTTCTGTTGTCGCTATAACAACAAATACTAAAAAACAGAATAAAATAAATATTTAAGGGGGCTCCCATACAACAAACGTGTTTTTTACCGTTTTTATAGATAGTGGTACGGAACCCTTCGTGCGCGAGTCCGACTCGCACTTGGCCGGTTTTTTTTAAACCACCCCTGTAATAGAGCGAGCATAACAAAAAAGAAATACAAATCGATTAAGCCGATTTTGAGTTTTAGTGAGACTAACGAACAGCAATTGATTTTTATATACAGGGATACAATAATTATAGGTAGCTAAAGAAATTCCAGATAACACTTCAAAATATCAAAATCATACTTCGATCGCCAATATCTTTCTCTATCTTTCTTCTTATACACGGTGGCACGGATATCGACGCACTACCTGGGGGCCAAGTCTACTAATTTACAAACGTCACAATGGTCTCTGCATTGTTAGTTTTTGACAGATTTTGTATGGCAAATCTGTCAAAAACTCACAATGCAGAGACCATTGTGACGTTTGTAAATTAGTAGACTTGGCACCCTGATACCATGAATTCAGTACATGATTCTGAACATTGAAATTTTTGGTCGGTTAATAAAAGTAAATTTGCTCTGCCATACATTTTTGCCATACACTTGTGTATTTTTTTTTTCTAAACTATTTTTGCTTTATTTTTTTACTATTTGTTATTAATAAAATAAAAAATCCCCTAGTGAGATTTATGGATGTCCGTAGGTGAGTCCATGGCATCACAGCGGGCCCGATCAGAATACTAACGCTGTGTTTTTTTTTAAATATCGCAGCGTTATGCTGAGATAGGAGCCTTTTTGGCCTCGTCTTTTTGGTCTTTTATTTTTACTTATTGATTGTTGTTTTTATGTTAGTTTTAAATGCTCCTTTTTTATATTTTATTTACTTTATTTTTGTTTGGATTTCCTCTGCGTGTCTCAAATAAAATAATATTTTTCCTTCTTTCTATTTTGACCACTTTTCTATGAAACAGCTGTTTTTTTTTAATAACTGATGTAATATTTCTGCACTTGAGGGTCTAGAATCATGTACTTAATCCATGGTATCAGGTTTGCGTCGATATCCCTGCCACCGTGAATAAGAAGATATATAGAGAAAGATATTGGCGCTCAAAGTTATGTTTATGATTTTGATATTTTGAAGTGTTATCTGGAATTTCTGTACGTTTCTTGGAAAACTTAAGCCTCCTATTTGCCCATAAAAGACTGTTAAGGCTGTAGCCGTACTATGACGCGTTAATACCATCATGGTTCCATTGCGAAAAAGGGATAGCGCTATCGGTCATAAATAGCTCCGTCTCTCTTTCACGCTGGAACAACGATGGCTTTAACACATCATAGTATGGCCGCTGATGTCAGTAGGATAGTAAGCAGCATCTTCCTGAATGTTTATAACACCAAAAATGACGAATGATTTAGGTAACATTAGGAACAAATGTTTGTACTTGTAGTCAGCGAGGTAATTGCGTAACACACTAACAATAGAAATGGCTTTCATTTTGACAGTTCAAAAATATTCATTGCTTTATTTAAGTTGTTGAGCAGACATTTTTTCCGACCATATGAAGCAATGGATTAGCAATAGGCTTCAAAATGATTCAGATTGTGATTCATAGTGTGATACGCAATTAGAGTGCAGATAGTTGTTCCGGGTCTGGCTGTTTTTGAAGGGCAACGTTTTTATTTTAAAATAATTATAATAAAGAAGGAACAAAAAGGGTCAAGTGATAGAACGACATAGCGACTTCCAGAAGTAAATCCTAGCACCTTTTATTGAGGTAAGCAGAAGAAGCGTGATTTACTTCTGTTTGGCTACTTTGACCGCCTCTGTGGTGTAGTGGTCGCTAGCGCTACTGTTGAGCATGAGGGCGTGGGTTCGATTCCCAGGTTAGGCAAAGTGTTATTGGGCTTTTCCACCTGGAATTTGTCAGTAACAGCCCAGAGTCTGGATTTTGTGCCCGATGGTGGCAATAGGTTCGCCCCCTATTACATGGGACTTAAACATAACTGGCGAAATGTGGGTGTACCTCTGCCTAACCCTTCAGGGAAAGAGGGCGTGATGTTATGTGATATGTGGCTACTTTGGTGTAGGTACCTCCCTGATTTGCTAACGTTACTGACTAAACTAACCGAGGATGCCTAGATCAAGTTGGCAGTCTTCATAAAAATGGAAATATTTTAACCCTCTTTCATATTCTGTTATAATATCATAATATTGATTAAGATAGTGAGTTATATGACATTTACTGATAGTGTTACAAATGATACTGACAGTTTGTCTTTTTATGTAGATACCTGTTTTCACGCTCAGAAAATTCGATGGTTAGGAACTATGTAAGAGATGCGGTTTCGTGCATACACATTGTCACTGAAAAATTAAGTAGGGTATTATTCTTAGTGAAAATACCGGGATCCTGCCGTATTGCCGAAAAGATTTTGCCAAAATTTCACTACCCAAACAAATTTTACCAACTTTTTTCATACCAATGCAATGTTTGGAATAATTTTAGTTCGCAATATTTTCATTTGGTCACTTTTAGTCACATTTGGTTACTTGGTAGACCAAGGATAATGTCATTAAGGCATTTGGTCTTTAATCAAATGATTTATTACAGAAAAAAATCTTTAGATAATAAACGTGTAGTCAAATGATTTGTTATGACAAAAAATATAAAGGCAACAATAAGATTTATTGGGAATTATTAAAAAAATGCAATTTTCTTTTAATATTATCATTTATTCTAGGGTATAAAATGCAAGGGTAGGATGCAAGAGCAAGCGAAGCGAGCTTGGGACTTAGGGCACCCCGACTCGAACAGGTTAGGTTAGAAGGGGATGGCGGGGTCTTTCAGACCCCGCCATCCCTTTCGTGGTTATTTTTTTTTTAAACCACCCAGAAGTAGGAGCCCCGCTTGGCGGGGCTCCGTCGTCTAAGTCTTATAATAGAAATGGTAAGTTTGAAATTGACAACACCAAATATTTGGCTAATTTAATTTTGCGTAAAATATGTTATACCAACTGAAATATTTGACTAGATAAAAAATGGTAAAAGTACTAGTTGGTGAACAAGTTATTGTTCAAACGTTCACTTGCCAAACATAGGTTTTCGTAACAATTATTTGTAAAGAGATTTTTTGGTAAGTAATAATTTGGCAAATGAAATTATGCGAAAATTTGTTTGGGAAGTGATAATTTGGCAATTTCTTTTCGGTAAAACAAGGGAGACCCAAATATTTGACTACATAAAAATTGGTAAAAGTACTAGTTGGTAAACAAGTTATTGTTTTTATAAACATTCACTGCCAAACATTAGGTTTGCGTTACAATTATTTGTGAAGAGATTTTTTGCTAAGTAATAATTTTGGCAAATGAAATTTAGCGGAAAATTGTTTGGGAAGTGATAATTTGGCAATTTCTTTTCGATGAAACAAGGGAAACCCGAAAATACCGCACGGGTAGTGTGGTAGTCCCAAGGATCAAAATAATTAATTTGTTATTCGGTAACAATTCATATTGCGTTCGAAATCGTTCCAGCACGAAACATAATCAAATCAGATGTACAAATTTATAAAAGAATACATTTAATTAAAATTAGAATACTTAATTATATTATTTAAAATAAACAAGTATCAACTACTACATTAACAAATACAGGTAAAAAATACTAAGTAGGTAAGCGCAGGCAAAGCCGCTGTACACATTAAGTATGCAATATTACAAGAGATTTAAGCATGGTGTACATTTACGAGGTCGTATCATCAGGTAAGCCGTTAATAAGGACACGATCATAACACGCGGTTTATAGAGTCCTAAAGGCTCCTTCAAACTGGATTGAATTAAATGCTATATATTGGAGACGATAAAAATACTTCCTGTGATAATCAAGAAATACAATCATGCATTTAATACTTTAGTACCTCACTAAAACACGGGTAACTCCAACCGGATATTGTTGAAAATAAAGTCTTATTTGTGCAAAATCAACATTTTTCTTTCTTCCTTTTTTCTTTAGATCTAAAACAGGCTAGCTTTAAATCTCAAATATTCTAAATTACATATTTTTGGGTGAACGGTATACGTACTTAAAGAGAGATAGGTTTCTTTTTTATAAAACTTAGAGAAATGAAAAGTTATTTCAGTAGAATCCAGATAACCGACTAACCCGAAGAATTTGTATAGTTAACTTTAAGGAGGGTATGTACTGTGTTCAAAATCACAATACTTTATTTCACATAAACCTACATGGGCACTTATGAAATGTCAGAAGCTAGGTGCACGGTTCTAATTGGTCGTTTCCTATGGAGAAGAGCCGGCAAGAAACACGGTTACTCTTTTAAAAATAAGTGGCTTGTACAATGTTTTCTAATTACAGTGTTAATAGATATGGGAGGACAGTGTAGGCCTGTCAACAAATAACAGGTGCTCAAAAAAATAGAAAAATGACTACAAATATACAGTCTACAAGTTAGACCTACAGCGTTCTCACACCAACTATGCTTCGCGATGATGCGCTGAGCACAGTTTGTGAGCGTAACCAGTGGATACCCAGCTTTAAGAATAACTTTTCATTCGTTGCTCCATTTAAAGCAAAATTATAGTTATACGGAATATTCCTTACAATAAAAGCCTGAAGTTAAATTCTTACCGCTTCGATACAACAAGAAGGCTACGCACAATCTGCATTGTTCCAATTTCTTCAGTAACCAGTGTTGTTATAAACGTAGGAGCTTCCAGCGCCGGCTGTATGTCTTGGAACTAATCTGAAACAACTGCTTAACGTCACACTGATAGGAAACATAAGGGTTGTTATAGTGCACGAGGCCGAAGCGTCTTCTACGATATTTTGTTGGAACGAAGTTCCTTAGGGCCTGCGCACACTGGCGGCTCGGCATGGCAAGGGATGTTTATGCGACGAATAGAAATAATACGACTGCCTCGTTGGTCTAGTGGTCGCAAGCGCTACTGCTGAGCATGAGGTCCTGGGTTCGATTCCCGGGTCAGGCAAAGTGTTAATGGGTTTTTCCATCTGGAATTTCTCGGTAGCAGCCCGGAGTCTAGATTTGTGCCCGGTTGAAGGCAATAGGCTGGCCCCCTATTACATGGGAGTTAAACATAACTGGCGAAATGTGGGTGTACCTCTGCCCTTCAGGGAATACAGGCGTGATGTTGTGTTTTATGTTATGAATAGAAATACAACTTAATATTATGACAATAAAATTGAAATTTCAATGAGGATGCCTAAGGACGTCGCGGTATCCTAAGGCATGCTGCGGCATCGTGGCCGTCAGAATGTGCTTGCTTGTAGTGGTGCCGAAGGATCCTCTGCCGTGCCGTGCCGCCAGTAGGCGCAGGCCCTTAACGGACGTTATACTCTGTAAACTTGGCGAATGAGAGCTTTTACGGTCTAGCACTTTTATTGGAACGGAGTTCATTTCGCTTTTGCTAACTTGGCAAATGAGACGCTAAGTGTGCAAAAGCGAAAGGAGCTTCGTTCCAACCGGGTGTCCCACGACACCTTTCAACTGTCTTTTTAAGTTGTTGGATGACAGATGGTGATGTAAGAATGAAAGTTAAGTACCTGATGGTTAGTCGTAACCGCAGTCTGTAAGGATCTGCGCCAGAAGCATGGTAGCCGCCATGCCATACCTAAGCCAAAGGTAAAATATCGCATAATGTGCCGGCAATTAAACCCACACTATCTGGATTACTGCAACTCTGCTTGCCGTCATAAATAAGTGTGAATAAACGCCTGAACAAAGAGCTCTCGCACTGTTAATACTTTTGCAACAGAAATATAACGTTAATTGTCATTTTATCATCTTCCATGACAGCTAGCAAAAATTACCAGAAATTACAATTCTGCAAACTTTCAAGCTCAATTAATTACACACTCACCATCCCGATGCTAGTCAGTTTGAAGGCCTAAATAAATGTACACGGACACGGTCACAATACCCAGCCGTATTTTTTCTCCCATAATGTCTTATTTACGAATAATCCGTGGCAGTGTGTTTCAATAAGCGCGTGCGTTGCCGATGTGGTAATTATGGTGGTGTCTCATCATGGGGTTATTTAGTAACGTTTAAGTACTGGTTACGGATAGTCCTGTCGGTATAAAGGGTAGATCTAAGGGTATCATGCAATATTGAACTAAAAATCTGTAGGAAAAACGATATGTAAGCTTTTTAATTAGGATGGTTAATTAAAAAAAAAAATATCACGACGACAATATTTTGTATAGGTCGGGGCTCGTGGCTAAATAATAACATCAGCACGGATCGATCGAAGATTAAGCTACGCTTGCCGCGGTCGGGTCGCGGATGGGTGACCATTAGTTACATATCGAGACCCCTCCGTGCCTCGGAAAGTACGTTAAGCCGTTGGTCCCGGCTGTCATTTGTAGATCTTTGACAGTCGTTACGGCTAGTCAGAAGGCCATAAGTCTGACAATCAGTTTTACTAAGGGGTATTGTGTTACCCAGTAACCGAGTTGTGGAGGTCATATCTTCGCTCGCATGACTAAAAGTCCTATTATCCTATTATCCATTTCTCTATGTTAAACGACGTAAACGACGGTTAGTGAAAATGTAAAGAATCACGAATAGAAAAATGTAGTTGTCCTGACTCAAATCAGATAAAAAATGAGATAGGAATTTTAGTCATGCGAGTGACGATATAGCCAGTCGCTTTATGTAAAATATTGGTAGTCTGCTACATCAGGTTAGACTAGAAGTTGACCCCAACAAAGTTGAGAAAGGGCTCGGTTGATTAAAGGACACAACAATTTATTCGCTAATAGGTCAAGCCTAGGGAGAAATTGGTGACGATATCGTTGCGAAATCTTACCCTTTTGTATCTTATCGACATACGGCGAGACTGGTCCATTTCTGGAGGTAAATAAAAGGTATGTAATTAGTGTCTCGAACCTAAATGATAAATGATTTTATTTCTGTAAGTAGGTTTGTACCAAAACTAGATGAGGTCGGCGTTTCCTATCTAACTACCCTGAGAAGAAAGGCCGATACAAACTCAGAGGTCACAGACTCTTTTAAAGTCTAGACATAATCTTGGTCAGATCATGTGAAGACCATGTAGATTGGTATCTGAAATGGTCTCTTGAGGAAAGAACCACACTGATTGAGTGGACCTGTCCAGTCAGTGCACGCATTTGTCAGTAATCGTGCAGCTCAACTCAGGAAGTCCAATAAACTGCCTTTTATTAGATATTCTATAGTACATTTTTGTACCTAAATCATAGAGATAGCCAAGTCTCCGGCTGACCTAAACCACAGCATCCTATTACCGGCAACTCTTATCAAACGCAATCCAAATGCGGGTGGCATATACTACTAACATAACTTTAGTTACAAAAAAAAAATTAAACAGCCTTGTCCCTAAAGAAATAAGGCTGAAAGTCCGCTACCATCATGTTAATACAAATGTAAAACCAACTTTGTACACCGAATAGATATTGGCCCACAATGACTATTCGACATGTCAAGCAATTGAAGAATTCCTCCAGCAATAAAGTCTATATTCGTTTGAAGATTAAGTGCCGCATTGTGATGTTTTCCAAGTTGGATGGTGGAGTGTGCAAGTGATATTGATCCTTAAAGTAACGAGCAGTTAGAACGTGTCTTACTAACGAACGTGATAGGTCTGCAATAGACTGACTTCACGCCACCGATGACATCAAGCACAAAAATCTGTGGAGTAGTGAGGCTGCAATTATTTGTGATAAAGTACCGTACTGTGCGCAGATGAGATCAGGTGGTGCTGAGAAATGAAGAGGAAGTAGATTTGAACCGTATGATCCTGATCGAGAGAGTTATGCATCTATACAGGTAGCAGGGACATCGACGTGCAAACCGTAATCATGAGTACAGCTTATGATTCTAGACGGGGTAGTGGATATTACGTCACTTATCAAAAAAATCAACTGTTTCATAGAAAAGTGCAATATCTACGCGGTCAAGATTAATGAAAAGGCTATTTTTTTTTTTATAACCGCCAAAAAATAGCAACGGTAGTGGCGTTCAGAATCATGTACTGATTCCAAGGTTACCGGTTGCGCGTCGATTTTCCTGCCACCTTGTAGGTACGAGTTTATATTAGGTCTTTACCTATGAAATTGCCGTTCTGCAGTACTGGCCATTTCAAATCAAAATAATTTTTGTTTGGCTAAGAATTCTAATTTCAAATTAATTTTATTTTAAAAACATGGATTTTTTTTTCTAAAAGTAGTCATTTCTTTATTGATTAGTGTTACATTTTCATCGCATTTCAATCTTTTTCGTCATCATGGATACGTTAAAAATTCGAGTAATTATGGAATATGAGTACCGTCGTGGCAGCAACGCGGCACAAGCGGCACGCAACATCAACGACGTTTACGGAGCTAACACTACAAACCAACGCACCACCTGTTATTGGTTTGCTCGCTTCCGTTCTGGAAATTTCGACCTGAAAAATGAACCTCGCGGTCGTCCGAAGACTTTGGTCGACAATGACGAATTAAAGGCGATTGTGGAAGCTGATGATACACAATCTACGGCTGAATTAGCAGCAGCTTTCGACGTTAGCGTCAAAACAATATTGGTCCATTTGCGTCAAATTGGCAAGGTAAAAAAGCTTGACAAATGGGTGCCCCACGAACTCAATGATCGCCAGCGCGAAGTACGCGTCGAGACGTGCCTTGCACTGCTCAACAGACACACAAATGAAGGAATTTTGAACCGCATTGTTACCTGCGATGAAAAATGGATTCTGTTTGATAACCGTAAGCGCTCAGCAAGTTGGTTGGATCCTGGTTCAGCACCTAAACAATGCCCTAAACGAAAACTTACCCCTAGAAAAGTGATGGTCACTGTTTGGTGGTCTAGCGCCGGTGTGATTCATCACAGCTTCTTACCAAACGGGGTGAGCATTACTGCAGATGTGTACTGTGAAGAACTGAACACAATGATGGAGAAGCTGGCGCATCTCCAACCAGCATTGGTCAATCGCTCGTCTCCGCTGCTCCTGCACGACAACGCGCGACCTCATACTGCACAGCAGACGGTCTCCAAGTTGCAAGAACTGGGGTTGGAAGCTCTCCGTCATCCGCCCTACTCACCAGACCTTGCGCCTACAGACTACTACTTTTTCCAGAATTTGGATAACTTCTTGGCGGGAAAAAAATTTAATACCCGAGAGGCAGTACAAAATGCCTTTGAAGAATTTGTTGCCTCCCGTCCAGCTGATTTCTTTAAGAAGGGCATCAATAAACTGCCACTGCGATGGCAAAGATGCATTGATTGCATGGGTGATTACTTCGATTAATACAAATAAAAAATTCATGAAAAAAATTCGTTTAAATTTTTTCATACAAAACGGCAATTTCATAGGTAAAGACCTATTATTAGGACCAATAATGACACAACCTTTTTTCGCAACGAAATACTTTTGTTCTACCGTATCACGATAACCATTGGATAGTCACGCTTGCTAAACAGAGTGGTGATAGCAGTATGAACTGTGAACAATTAACTGGCCGTTACAGCTTATACCTACTCTTGTTAAAAGGGTTTTCACATTAAGCAAACTAGGGAAGATCGAAATAGTTTTGGTAAAATAACCAAAAAAAAATATGCGTGAATGTCGTGGAACACTCGGTTGGAACGAAGTTCCTGTCGTAGTTTTTTAGTCAATTTGTTAATTTATTGGCTATAAAAAAATAAGAGAGTCATAGTATAAAAAATGTTGGTTAAAAATAAATTATTCACAAAAACAATACCTACCTGCGCAGGCGATGCGAACTTACTGGCTGCCTTGAACCAATAAGCGCGCACCTATGACCGGGCACAGCCAATAGCATACGCGCTATGGATAACCGTCAACACTAAAGAAACGGAAAACTCTGACACTTTTTTTCGCCTTGCCCCCATCCGCCAAGTCCGTACCGTGCGATAAGGAACTTCGTTCAAAAAATATCTAAGAACAAAACCTATTTATTTTTCTTCAAAAATCTATCCACAAGCGGCTCCATACCTTATTTATACAATGCAGCAAAAAAGTTCTAAGTTGTCGTTAAAATCGCGTCTGTCGTTAAGCGGCTAATCTCGCATACAAATTGTTGTTTACGCCGTATCTCATTTGTTTATCAAACAAACGAGAAATAGACTCAAATAACAGGCAGTTCTGGTCATTCTAGGCGATGGAAACATCTTGATTCTTGTTGGTATAGGAAGATGTTGCTATGTGCAAATGCAGTGTAAAAAGTTGATCTATAAACGAGCTTTTACACGTATTATCTCTACATTTATATAATAATCTTTGTTGATGATGTCAAGCTTCATGTTATACTTGGTGGCTGCGTACTTACGTACATATTTTCTAGTCCGCCAGCCAAGTTTGAGCTTCGATCTGAGTCCTTATTTACGTCACGTCCAAGCTCCATTTGAGAACATAAAGTACGTACTACAACTGCCCCATGTCTCAACTCAACTCAACTCAAACTCAACTCAAAGCATTTATTTCAAATAAACCAATTACAGGCACTTTTGAATTGTCAAGGGGTCGGTCAGTCAGAAAGATGAAGCTAGTTACCCATTCCAAAGTCTTACAGTCAGGCTGGTAAAAACCACCGAGAATGACCCGATTACTCTTTTCTTCTTCAGAAACACTAAGAAGCGGTGAAGAAGTGTGTTCGATGTCAACGGAGGAAAAAAGAAGTCATGATCTGAGGTTCAATTCTGCCATTGTGCTGATCATAAATATAGTTTATGCATGCGACGTAAGAGAGGCTTTTTTACAGGATGTCCCAGAAATCGACCGACATACTGTAGGTGGTGATAAGTGTAGTCAAGCCCTCTCAAAATAACATAACATGTTCCGCAAAATCTTATAGTTTTCGAGTAACTTAAGATTTAAAAAAAAAATGTGAATTTATCTTTATTATCAAATAATAGTGAATTTATGTTGAATTTGTATTTTTTTATGGAGAATCAAAGGTAATTACGGATAGATTAACTATTTAATAATATTTAGATGGAAAAAGTTACTAGTAATAAGATTTTATTTACACATGAGATTCAAAAGAATGACGCATGGCAGTTACTTTGTTTTTCGGGGCACCCTGTATGTATAAGCTCGGAACTTGTCCAGCATCTAGATCGAATTTGTCATAAATATAACTTACTTAATTTAGGATTACTTCGGCTAAACCTAATTGATATTTTCTCGAGATCGATCCCACGATATTGTAGATTAGATACAACAACGTTTTATAAATATGTCTGTCCCGTGGAAGTTAAATCCTAACTACTTTCTCACACGAACTTTTACATACATACCTACCTTACGTAGGTAACTAATATGAACTTTTATGTATGTCTTCATTTAATTTGGTACTAACGAAGTCAACTCTGTAGAAAAAGGAGCGGAAGCTGGTAATTTTGATCAAAATTATGGAAACAATCTTTTTGTCAATTAGATCTCGAATCTCATGGGAAGACGTCGTTAAGACTTAGGGACAAATAATCAGTTTACTTAGGTACAACATTTTCAAAATTGATGCGACTCTTGTACAAAAGTCTCAAAATGAATAAGGAATTTGCTTTATTTTTGCTTTGCTGAGATAGGAGCCTTTTTAGCCTCGCACGGATCTTTTTATTTTTTATTTCTTTTTTTGTTGTTTTTAATGTTAATTTTGTTAGTTTTAAATACTCATTTTTATTATATTTTTAGTGTTCGTATTTCCTGTGCGTGTCCCAAATAAAATATTTTTCTTTCTTTTCTTCCAAATTGAGGGAGTTTTGGCTGCGTTTGGTAGCTTTTTTCCCTGTAAAACTAGCGAGTAGTTTCAATTTTTTTAACTACTATTGCTTATCTTAGTAAAACTGCTTTCAGGGTTATCTTATCAAATACCTATCTTCTGTGGTCCACCAGTAATTAAATGTTGACCCAACAACAGAATAAGGGCTAATTTAATAAAGAAAATGAACGTGATCGGCATTTCTATACCGAGTTCAACAGAAAGAAAGAGACAAATATAGGTTTCAGCTGTCAGTGTTATCATCGTTGTGGAATATTGACACTGACAGCTCCTGAACGCGGTTTAGATGAGCTAATCGCGTTCAGTTTAATTAGTGAAATTCGCTCTAAGTGGTTAAGCGAACTTTTTAACCCCATAAATAATCCCAAGCCGTTGAAAGCCCAGTATGCAGCCATAAAACCAGTATCGCGACAAGAGGGGACATATCCACGTCAATTGATGACGTCATAAAGATCTTAATTAGAGAAAGTGCAGTATTGTGCACTTAAGACGCAATTTATTTACTTTAGCTAATCTAATTGCTTAGGGATTGTGTGGCATTCACATTTCGCTAATAAAACTTAAGTTTTATTGCGTGGGTTGGTCAAGGGTTGGTTAAAGTCACCGTAGATACATCTGGACAAAGCTGGGCTAAACTAGAATGTCTCATTGACTGACGAAAGCAGGTCAGTTATGCTTAAAAGCGGAAAATAATATTATCTTGTGCTGTCTGTCTACTTGAACCCTTTTTACCGACTTCACAAAAAGGAGGAGGTTCTCAATTCGCCTGTATGTTTTTTTTAATATCTTATGATGTCTGTCCACTTAGAACCTTTTATTATCTCAAGGAGTATTGGACCCTTTTAAAAAAGATGCCGTGAAATCTGCGACCCAATTGTGTAACACACTTTTTTTTCACAATCCGAAAGATTTAAAAGGAAATTTCTACCACATTGCTTCATATGTTTCAAGAATTATTCTACTCGATAACGTAAGTAGCGCAATGAATGCTATCGAATTGTCAAAATGAAAGACATTGCAATTGTTAGTGTGTTATGCAATTAACCCGCTGGTCAACAGCTAACAATTGGACCTATCTGCCAACGCAAACAAGAAATGCTTACCATTAGATCAGTACATAAGGACGTCCTTAGTATAAACTGGCAATTCCTTAACCCTTAAGGCAAAAGCATCAAAACAAACGATTCCTCGGTTCCTCCGCATCAAAAAATATGCAATACATTACCAAGTCGCCCAATTAAGTATAACCCGGTCGAATATAAACAGCCGGCATCACATTCGCTAGTTTACGAGTGTTGTACGCAATTTATTGTGAACACGACGCCATTTATTCTCGGTCGATTAATCAACAGCAGGCTATGAATTAGAATCAACCTGTTGTTGATCTGCATCTATCATAATTATTCGTTTTGCTTGTAAATCTTTGTGGGGATGTGTGTGGGTTTTTTAATGGTAGTAATTGATAAAGAATGGTAATGAAATGAGTTTAAAAGCCGGTTTCTGAAAGGCTAACACAAAAGTTTGGTTTCTATCCTATCAACCAGACAGTCAAACTTATGTTAACTGTTGTTAAGTATTTGTGTTACAAAAATAACAACAGCCAGTCAACATACACATACATAAACTCACGCCTTCTTCCCATGTGGGTAGGCAGAATTTACAGAACGCTACCTGCTACGATCCTTACATACTCTCTTTGCGTCGTTTACGTTCATACATCTGGTTATCCACGAACGCCGATTGCGAGTACTACGCACCTGACCTTTCTGAAGAACTTCACCAATAAGGTCACTATATGTCCTCCAAGGGCGTCTCCTCTGCGGCGTTTCCACTCACATCTACCTTGTAAATACCTCGTGTTAGTCGCCGTTCATTCATCCTCTCAACATGACCAAACCATCTAAGCATGCTCTTTTTCTTCTTTTACTCTTCTTTCTTCTCTTTTCTTCTTCTCTTCTTCTTTGTTATAGCCAGTCAAATCACTTAAAATGAAATGAAATGAAATTGTTTATTCTGTAAATACCTCGACCTACCTTGACTGCCTCGTTGGTCTAGCAAGAGGTCTCGGGTTAGATTCCCGGGTCGGGCAAAGTGTTATTGGGTTTTTCCATCTGGAATTTCTCAGTAGCAGCCCGGAGTCTGGATTTGTGCCCGGTTGATGGCAATAGGCTCGCCCCCTATTACATGGGACTTAAACATAACTGGCGAAATGTGGGTGTGCTATAGGTACACCTCTGCCTAACCCTTTGGGGAATACAGGCGTGATGTTATGTGATGTGTTATGTGTAAATAGGATATCGGACCCTTTTAAATAATATTATTTTTTCTGCTGGCGATTCGCACGAAGTAAATTTATTTGTGGACGAATCGACAACTTCTGAAATACATATAAGCCATTTGGCAATAAAATAAAATAATTTAAAAGCGTCGATTTGCCCGATACGGGCGATTAAATTCGTGCGAATCAAGCATAAGCTAATTTTACACGTCATATTAAAAAAAAAAACTCGATGGTGTTGACAGTTCCTATCTGACTACCCCTGAGAAGAAATGGCGAAGCAAACTCAGGGGTCAAAGTCTCTTTTGAAGTCCAGACACAATCATGGTCAGATTATGTGAACACCATGTAGATTCGTGTCTGAAATGGTGTTTTGAGAAAAGAACCACACAGATTTAAGTGGATCTATCCAGTCGGTGCAAGCATTTGTCCGTAATCGTGTAGCTTAATTCAGAAGTTTAGAAGCTCAACGTAACTCGTGGAGCTCCTAAACAGAAATTAGTTGAACAGTCTGTTAGAATGTTTTTGTGTTCATTTGATAAGCTTTTCAAAAACAAATGTGGTGATAGTGGGGTCGATATTCTTTAAACAATGCGGCTGCTAACACTTACTACATAAGGGGTACCGTTTCTAAGCCTACGAACTTAAGGGGGATACACTAAGGTGGCCCGCGAAATTAAAATTTTGTTACGTTTTTTGCAATTTAACAACGTTTTACGTTTTTTGTTTTTTACTGAATTATAATCATTAGAATCAGCAATTTAACTCCTTAAGTTAGAATTGGCGTCAAATGTCATGATTTCATGAAATAGTCATTCAATACAGTATCAGAGATGTATTGCTGATTCTAATGATTATAATTCTGTAATGCCATATTTGTTATGGTCGCGAATCATATTTTAATCAAAATACAACCTGACAGTGACCTGCAAATTACAAATAACGTAAGAAAATTTGAATTTCGCGTGCTACCCTGAAGGTTCCGCCTTAAGGTGACTACATGACCTAAACGCAAATTTATAATGCCTAAAAATATATGATGCACTGCAGTAACCAAAATCAGAAAAATATATTGCTATTCTTCTGGATATATGCTAGTTAGATAGTGTGTTGAAAACATAATACAATTAACTTGATATGATAGAAAAAAATCACGAAGATACCTCTAAAAAAATATTTTAACGATTAAAAACCATACTAATATACATGCAAACATTCAGAATTTTTGTCAGATTATTCTACAAGTAACATACTAACGTAATAGTGTTTTAATTTTTTAGTCCAATAAATAGATTTTTTGTAAATCCATAATTGCTTCATATTTTGCAATAAATTACCAGCGTTGTGTCATCGCGCGTCTCTTTATTTTCTATGCAATCCGACAGTGACCGCGCTTTAGCTCTTGTAAGCCTCTTAATAATATTTCCTCTGCAAAATATTGTTTCGTTAAACGTTAATCGATGTCTACGAGTGGGCTAGTAAGCTTTTAATATTATTTTAAATTATAGTTAATGCGGCGTTTGCACCTGCTTAGTGCGATTGTAATGTTCACGTTAATATTAACACACATCACACACTGTCAAAGCAAATTAAAACATAATTATGCGTCTTAATTATAGCGGTGCGCAGGAGTTGAGCATAGTAATATTGTTGAACATTGTACGTATTTTCATGGTATAATAATATACTTCAGCATTCCGAGACAGGGGTCACGTGGGAGACACAAGCCTACGTCATCACCGCTGTGTTACCAGTAGTGTATAATAATAACTTCCCAACCGCCTTTATTACCTGTGAGAATCCGATAAAACAATGAGGTTTTAAGTAACAATTACGTTGGTATATGTTTAAATTGAATTGTTTCGTTTGATTAGAATAACGAAGCGACAATTTAAATGCTTTATAAATATTATTTAACAGAATAGTGACTGTTTTTTTGTCCATAATTCGTTTTATGTTGCAATAAAGTCGCAATTGGTTAGTGACGTAGGCATGTGTCACTCCCGGAATGTCAGACCTTGTTTTTTTAGACGATGCGTAGTTTGTTGTGCAGTTAGTAATTTGGTTATAAAGTAGGTACTTACCTATATTTTTATATGTATGGTGATGTACTTTCGTGTCAAATAACCTTCATAAGTCTCTCGGCATGGATATACATATTGTTTTACACTACTATCTATATAAATAAAAATGAATCGCCGAAATGTATGTACCTACGCGCATAATTTCCGAACAACTGGACTAAATTGGATAATTCTTTTTTTTGTGTTCGTTATTGTTTTTTGTGTAAAAGTGAGTGAATGAGCCAGGAGAGGTAAGTAGGTAGGTAGGGTACGTGGGTAGGGTAGGTAGGTAGGTAGGTAGGTAGGGTAGGTAGGTGGGATACGTTGGTAGGGTAGGTCGGGTAGGTAGGTAGGGTAGGTCGGGCAGGTAGGTATGTAGGTAGGGTAGGGTAGGTAGGGTACGTGGATGGGGTAGGTAGGGTAGGTAGTGTAGGTGGGGTAGGTAGGGTAGGGTAGGTAGGGTACGTGGATGGGGTAGGTAGGGTAGGTAGTGTAGGTGGGGTAGGTAGGGTATGTAGGGTATGTAGGGTAGGTAGGGTAGGTATTAGATACATAATGGTCCCTGTGCGAAGCCAGGCCGGGTAAAGCTAGTATGTATATAAAGGGTGGCCCGGACAGCGACGCGCAACCTGTTGTCATGGATTGAGTACATGATTCTGAACCCCACTGCGTTGAAATATTTCGTAGTTTATAAAAATAAAAACTGTTCTATACATTTTGAGCGCGTAGGTATTGCACTTTTCTACGAAACAGCTGTTTTTTTTCTGATAAACGACGAAAATTATTTACGCTAGGGGGTCTAGAATCATGTGCTGGATTCATGGTTTCAGTTTGCGCGTCGATGTCCCTACTACCCATTTATTGTTCTCCTCAGGTTTCCACTCTTCCCTGTGAGTTGCGTTCTCCGGCCAGTTTCCCATAGACGCCTCTAATTCACCACGCCAGCGTTTCCTCGGCGAACCTCGGCGACGACGGCCGTCTTTTGGCTCCCAGTGCGTGACGACCCTTGCCCTTCTGTCCCGATGCATCCTACATAACTGCATCATATTATGGTAAAATATATATATTTTTTTTTATTATATAGAGGTATGAGGAACAGGGTGTAAAGCTCACTCATACTCTATGGAAAAGGGAGGATCCTCCGACCAGACGGGTGTTGTGTCTGGTGGGCAACTGCCCGACGGTTGTTTTTTTTTTTTTTTTTTTTTTTCCTAATTTGCAGCTCGTAGTTTTGACCACTAAGGTCCTGGCTACTTAACCGGGCAAACCTGTGGGTGCCTTAAGCTACTAACTTAAAGCCTCCAGCCAGGGGCGAACAATACTTAAATTGAGGTGACCGCACGCTAAGGGCACCCCCTGTGGGGTACGAACCTCGGCTTAGGGCGTCACTGAGGGGAGGGCAGCAAGATGGGACAGGCTGGATCTAAATTATATTATTATTATACTGGGGAATTTAAAGCTACAGGCTCAGCTACGGCGCGGGCTGGCGCGTCGTCGAGCAAGGGTCGGGGGGGGCCGACGGTTGATGTCGGGACGTTGTATTTATGCAGTCGCGCGGTAAACTCTGCTTGCGCGATGCAGGATTTGCGTGACGTCAGTATGACCCGTAGCTCGCATGTGGCGATGTTGATACCGCTACAATAAAATTCGGTTTCTCATAAAGAAAATTAAAATCGAAAAGCTGAACTTTAATAAAGCACACAAGAACAATTTGCATAAACAGATAGTAAGGATTCCACATGACACAACTTTGTGGCGGGGTCCATTTTAATTTACAACGCATTCGCTGTATAGAGCCTTTGTTGTCGTTGGCATTGGCGATGTGTCTCTATACCATACTAGGTTACTGTAGGGTCACCAAAATCTTCCCTGACAAATATTAGGTATAAAATGTCAATCGGATCGATATTTCGGATTTTGCCAATATATATTTTTGGAACGAAGTTCCTTATCGTACACTGCACACTTGGCGAATGACACCTAGACAAAATGTCAAAATGTAACGCATTTTTGCTCTAGCTTTCATTCACCTAGTGTGCAAAAGCGAAAAGAACTTCGTTCCAACCGGCCGGCACCCTAATTCACACACTCACACACACACACACACACGTCACACACTTTCTTTCACAATCTGAAGAATTTTGAAAGAAATTCCTAATCCATTGCTCCATAAGTTAGAAAAAAAAATCTGCTCGACAACGTAAATAACGCAATGAATGTTGTCAAATTGTCAAAACTAAAGACATTGCAATTTTTTGTGTACAATAATTAGTCGATAAAAAAACAAAATCACGTTAATGTACCATAATTAAATGACCGATCAACAGAAATCCTTCGCAACACGATAACTTAGAAAGTGCTGTCTTATATTAATTTATTGTAAGCAGTTATTTATTTATTTGGGAAAAACATGCACAACATACAAACATAAATCCAAGTTATTGCACAATTAAAAGACAATGGCCACTCTCCTAACATGCTTAGACTAGATTTTTTATAAGAGTATTTTTATATTTTGTTAATTTTCCTGGTGTCGACTATTCTGCCAGCCTGCCGCTGGCACGTCAGTTTGAGACAACAGAGCAAAGTGGCGGGCCGTCGAACTTTGTACTTTGTGGTACATTAAATGTTAGTAGCTGATAGGATGAAAACAAAGGTAAGTAAAAATATGTATGACGGCGCCAGCGATGGCTGAGCGATAGCGTCGTCATCATCTTGATTAGGTGGTACAGGGTTCATTGCGTAGGTAATAGAGAATAATAACTAATGCAATAGTTGAATAACAATATCACTAATAATCACTTTACAATCCACAAAATTAACTAGGTAAACCGACAGTTTCGCTTTTTGGACGAGTGACCCGGTTGGTGTCCGAATTCAAAGTGAACTCTGCATTGCACAAACCCCACTCTCCAACACGACTCTGCCCACGTGCCGCCGTTACAATAACAACTGACGTCACGGTGTTAACCACTTCCTTGGTACTACAATAATCAAATGAGCAACCATTTAATTAAACGATATCGTTAGAAAACGACGACGATGTCGTAGAAACGACATGTACATATTCTAATTTGCAAAAATTATTATTAGAATACATGTTAGTAAAAACGAATATATTAATAATACCAGCCTATTTTTGTCTCGCTGCAGGGCAAAGGCCTCTTCTCGTACATAGAAGACACGAGCATCGATCACTACGCTTACTCAAGACGGGTGAGCAAGCGTGGTGATAATAATAAGTAATAAGTAACTAAGTTTGTAATAAAACGTAACTTGATGATACATAAATGTCGCATTTATCTGGTAGTGTTTCCTCAGGTGGATGGCGTTGGTGACACATGAAACTCAAAGTAAAGACACATGCTTACCTACTTACGTACAGCATTTAGTAATTGAAACTGAATTTGTAAAAAATGCAAACTGGACCTTTATGAGGACATATCTTCGAATACGTCGGTTAGCAGCCCTAGCGTTGACACTTCACACCTCGCTACAACGTCACATCGTCCACTCTCTGTCAATTAGCTACGTTTGGACTATGAATACTCAATTACATAGACTTATAAGGGTGAAACTGTGAAACCTTCAATTATAATTGCACATTTTTGCAAAGCCTGGTTAAAGATAAATAAAGAGATATGAGTGACTGACATAATCGTCGATTTTAATAAAAAATCAAATATTTTGTACGACACCATTTAGATGTTGATACGATTATTTGTCGACAAACGTGTCAGAAGACGTACCTACAAATAATTGTCGACTGTATGTTATGCACATGTCACGTCACTATATTAAATGTCAAACGCATGTCAAATGTCACATTTATGTCTGAGATCGTATGGTGCGTGATGCTTGTGACAAGACGAGATCTCGAAATTAAATAAAGGTGATCTAAGACATATTTTTATCAGACCAATTAATCATTAATTATAGGAATGATAGTATAGTGGCAGGCGTATGTTGAGTACATGTAAGACGGGTTTCTATCCAATTTTTATCGTAGCTACGGTATTAAAAGTCTAGTTTGTGATAATAAGCATCAGTTTTATTAATAAATATCTTCAAAAGCTTACAATAAATTAAAACTTAGTAAGTTGTCATCAACTAAAGTAGGTACCTAATCGACTTAATTAAAATTACAACAGCGGATTTTCTGTTGTAACTTTATTATTTTATTTACAACGGATGATCACCGTTTAAATTAGCAATAGCTAACAGTTAGTTCCTTGTTATTTCACCAATTTAAACAACCTTTGTACATGAACATATTCCTAGTATTTAACTTATCTAATCCGTATCTAACGAAGCGCGGGCGCAGCTTTAATAGTATTGTTTAATTGTATTCGCAGGGCTGTAAAGAATACTTATCGCGATCAACTGAACTTTATATGATATCTACTAATACGGAATCGTGTGTGTGTGCGTGTTTATCTACGAATTAAGGGGCAATTGAATTGATACTGTGGGCACTGCAGTGGACAACTGTTTCGTAACGGTAATTAAAGATTTTGTTTGGCCACGAACGATATAAGGAATTAATATGAAAACTAGAAAGGTATGTCATGTTACAAAATAAAGGAGGATTAATTGTAATTAGTTACTGAAAAGTGAAAACGATTGTTGTCATCCAAAAACTACAAATCCCTAGAACTCACTATAGCACCAAATGGATTTCTTCTAATAAGTATAGTTTTAAGAATGATTATTTTTGCCTTATTAAGTCACCGAATTCGTGTTTAATTTTCTGACTTTTATATTTATTCAAGTAATCTCGATTGAATGGAATTACAATAAGAAGCAATATCAGGCAGATCCTGGAGTCCTAACACTAGTATGTAACACTTGAATGATACGGAGCCAACAATGGTTATTGTAGTACGATTGATGTCTAAATGTCTGTACTGTTAAGTTATAGCTTATACAAGCTTAGTCTTAGGATATGGTGAACTTAAGCACGCTACGTAGTGAAAGTATGTAGCATAGTCAAGTTGGAAGGCTTTATTAGGCGTTTTAAAATTCCTAACCTGCCTATTGCTAATTTATTGCTTCATATGTTCGTAAAAGAAATCTGCCCTACAACGTAAATAACGCAATGAATGTTTTTGAACTGTCAAAATGAAACTCATTCCTACTGTTAGTGTGTTACGTAATTACCCCGCTGGAAGCTTGATCAAGTCTCCGGTCATCAGATCTGCTGACAAATGTCATAAGTACCTAATAGTTCTGATTGACCGGAGTACCGAGACCTACCGAATACTTATTGCTAGATTAGGAAATGATTCCAAAAAAAAAATGTATAGGGTTTTATAAACCCAGACTTTTTTTTTTTACGATGAACAACTTTTGGTTTAATGTTATTAAACTACCTGTTAATAAAAAAATACAAATGGGTACACAAAAACACAAACACAAACGTACAGGGGTAAAATCAGATAGACTACTTAAAATAAAAACTGGAAAACCAATGCCATCCATATTATCAGGGTCGGCTTCCAGTCCAACCAGATGCAATTAAATATTTTATAGTAATAGCGATGCAACATTAGATACTAACATTACTTTAGTAAAAAATGGCCTCTAATTCAAACCAGGACACTGAAGTTCATTACATTACCACAAGACCTTTTGAGACCCCAATATTTCTATTCCCGCCGTTTCATCTGTCAAAGTCGAGGCCAGGCAAAGGAAATTATAGCGAACAGCCTCTTCGCCTGATTTAATCTGTGGTCTGACAATTTATAAGTACCGCTTAATTTGCTAAGACAGACCCTTAAAGAGGGCGTTGCGCTGATCATCCATCATTGTAAGGCGGGAGCGTTCGGCTTATGGAGATTGTGAACTAAGGGAGGATAGGGAGCGGTTTAATACATTCACAAATAAATTAAAACGATTTCTATTAGTAAAATGCTATTACAACATCAATGAATATTTAAATGACAAATTTTAAATTACATGTTGTATAAAATAATCACAATAATTATAATTACAGTAACTAACAACTAAGTAGTCAAATAAAAGCCCTCTTCCTCTCTCCTACTTTTGCTGTGCCCGACAGGGTCCACAATGGTCATATTTTGTTACCTACCACCTAAGTTCACATGTGGAAGCAAGAAATATATTGAGTATTGAGTATTGAGTATATCTTGCTTATGCTACGAATACGTGTCTGGACTTTTCTTGCTGGATGTCAACTTGATACAGTGTTCCGTTCTTCTGGTGAATAAGTTTTATTAACCACCAATGGCAGTATTTCGTTCATTTAGCTCAATATACTATGTTTATGTCATAAATTCATAAATATATAATGTCTCCTTTTGATAAAAATAAAGCAGCTTTATTTATTGGATTTCCATCAGAGCTCGAGGCTACACTAAGGGAATTACATGCAAGTTTACAAGAACAGGGACAGATACTAGTGTGCTGTTCCAATATTAGGAAACCACATCATTCCACTTATAATCTAGGTAGGTACAGTAAGTTCATTGCGCTTGTCTCCAGATAATTTAAGTAGATCTTACAGAATCATAGCTCTTGTCTCTTCGGAGAACGCTCTACGTTTCTAACATAGACCACATAATTGGTATCGTCTTCTATCAATAACATATTGATAGTATAAAATGTAGTTCTAATAACGTCAATAAAGATGCTGCAGTTCTATTCAGTAATTATAAATCATGCTCCGATGAAGTATGTTATCGATAACGATTTCTATCTATTTGCGTGTAGGACTCAGGGTAATAAGGAATCTATCGTTCGTGAAGTGTTTTCTTGAGGGATGTAGATAATATATCAAATAATCAATTATCTAACGTCGCATAAAGTTTAATAAATTAACTCCGTTTAATGTAATCAAATAATCATTGTTTGTGTTATCTCTCTGAAAACAAAGGGTAAAAAAAGTTACCTTAATTTTTTCCAGAAAAAGGTTTTGCTACTTTGCTATTTAATATGTTAAAAATGATGGCTGTTTTGGAAGAAAAAAATGATAACTGGCCATTTATCAGTAAAAGAAAGATGTTAAAAAAACTTTAATGACATCCGATCGATTTTTGGTCTCAGACGGCCTGAGTAGACAACACTTAAATAAAATAGGTTATATTGAAAAAGGTATTATTTAGGTATTTTTTCTGTTGATATGCTCACATTAAGTTTTTAAGTACAAGTATATTTTTTTGCTACCAATACTTAAGTTTCTTACTACCAAAAGTTAAGTTTTAGCTGTCAGTAAATAAATTATTAAAATCGACTTTAACGCGTTCCTACCTACAACTACAACGTTTATGTCGAACGCTAGCAACATTGCGTTTACTTTCCTCAAGGGTATGATTTACTCACTCACCGTTTGATATTTATTTAATCAGGATTCCATCAAAATTGACCAGCTGTTGATCACTTAAGGTTGGTCTGGGAGGCAACCTGTTATTTCCACAATTTTCACACCTACCACAGTGGGTAATTTCAAGACATAACTTTGAAAAGATTGGGTAGTGCTGGTGAATATAATTATGGGCTTTGTAGTTGCCTCACTGGCATTTCGAGGTGTATTTAGATATCCCAATTCTATTAGTTTCCATTATCCCAATTCCAGCTAATTGAATCTACAGTTAAGCTAACTGTACTCTTCTGTTTGCCATTATATACATATTATAAGCGAGATACATACATAGGTTCATACACAGGATCTTTCTCCTTTTCGACGTGTAGGCATTTTTACTTCTCGCTTAATTTCTTCCTTTTTTCGTTTTCTTATCTGTTTTTTGCTGACCTTTTTTGATTCCTTGTTTTCCAATGAGACTTGGTAGATATATAATACAGTGGATCTAATTAATAGATATGTAAACACTGTCTCATTCACACAAGAGGGGTAGCTGCTGTCACTAATGTCATCTGTCAGTCACGAGGAATGGCGGGAAACAGACAAAGTGAAGCAGGGTCTGTACGATAGAGCTTGGTGTGGTTAGTGAGCCGGTGAAGTGATATATTCAACTTAAATACGGTATCAACAGGATTCTACACGTAACTTAATGGTTACTATTCTTTGCTAGGTTTGTTATGCTGTGCTGTGTCAAGCACCAAGAGCTAGTACCTACAACTTTAATGGCTCCACGCCGCGTTTCTAAATGTTGTATGTTTCCTGTGCTTTGTCTGTATCTGTAGTTTCCACATCAAAGTAAAATTAGTTACCAGTGGCTTGGTACTCGACAAATACAGTAGGTACAAGTACAAGATCACGGAAATCAAACCACAAGAGTTTCTTTCCAGTTTTGGTAGTGAACAAAACGTGACGACCACGTTCTATGTATCCTCTATTAGTTTTATATTTCTTCTGAATGGTTTTAATTATGTCAGCCATTATTTCAGTTTTCATGTTTATCAAAACATTACATCTTAGTGTATTGCATATGTAAGCAACTTACAAGCCATTTACATGTAGAACAGACTATTAAGTAGGGTTGCTACACTCAACTTTAAGAATTGTAAGCGTTTTGATTCTTTTATCCTCAAATATTTCCTAATCTGAACATAAAAAAGATATGGTCGAAATCGTGAATGTTTAAAAATTTTGTTGTCAAAACCTGGGAAAATGGAAGTCACACCATACTCGATAGAGCTTTGCTTAACTTAGAATTTTGGAAGTTCTAAGCTCGGAAACTTAGGTAGGTAATTTTCGACTACAGCCAGGATACCTATTCTGAAAATGTGAATCATATTGAATTCCGTGGCGCGCGTGGCCAAAAGTTACGTCATTTTGAAATCAGTTTCGAAGCTCGGATGCCAGTCTGCCTAGTCTCTTGACAGCTGTCTATGTTCTGCGATGACATTGGTAAGTTATTTAGAACTTCTATAGCGCTACAGGGTTATTTTGGCGGGTGGCCAAATTCGGAACTAACGACGCCATCTTGTTTTTTGAATACATTTCAAGCGACATTTCGCCCAAATGTTTACCAATAGCGCCCCCTGTCATCATGATGCGAGCGCCGAAAGATCCTTAAAGCAGTGCAAACGGTAGCAGCCCTATTGTCGTAGAACAGTCACGCCGGTGGTCCGCGGCTTCACGAACACATTTACACGCGCGCCCCCTAACACACGCCTCATACTTATAACAATCGGAATCAAACCTTATCATGTCCTAGTATCTGAGATCTGTACCTATTATATACCCGTATTAGAGCCGATCAAGTAGAACGCTAATTTGAGAGCCCCTGGTTTCAGCCCAGTTGCCTCAATAATTATTCTTCTGAAACGTCGCTTTAGTTCTGAATTTCAGAAATGGGTTTTGTTCAGGTACTTTAAGTATTCTTTGAGTGATGTTATAAATTGGCTATCATCAATATTGAAGGTACTTTACTTCCACTGTGTATGTTTTTTCTACCCTGGATATAAATAAAGCAACAGTTGAAATATCCCTTAATTTCAGTCCACCTTGAAAGAAAGTTTCAGGATTGACTTTAAACCTTTCAACTGCTAAATCCAGAACTGACTGATCTTTTGCAAAGAAAGCATTTTTGAGCAGTGGAACTTTGGTTAAATGATTGTGTAATATACGTAATTATTTCAGCAACTTACCTCGGCATATAAATGATAACGGAGGGGCTTTTAATCATCCTGGAAAATCTAAACTACGCCTATAAACGTCACATAAAATATCACATATATATACCAGATAGGTATTTATCGGTTTATCTGAAAAATGAAAACATCCTCCACTCACGTTGAACGGGAAACAAAAGTGTGTGCTGCGCTGTCCATCCGTATGTCACGAATCACGATCATATCTAAAACAAAATGATATAGCTGACGTTGACTGCTGTCACACAATATAAAAAAATATGAATTGGTATGCTTATATTAAAGGTCCCTTGCTTGTTACCTGTCATCTACCATTTTAAAAAGTCGATGATAAAAAGTCTTTAAGTGGGATGCACCAAGGTAACCCGCGAAATTAAAATTTTCTTCCCTTTTTTGAAATTACAGGTCAGTATCAGGTTGTATGTTGATCTAAATATGATTCGCGGCCGTATCAAATATTTATTTTTAGAATTATAATAATAAAAATCATCAATACATCTCTCTAAGTTCATTTTACCGTATTGAATGACTATTTCATGAAATCATGACATTTGAGGCCAACTGTCTTGGCCAAAAGAGTGGTATTATGTAAGTAGAGAACACATGGTCCATGGTTAAAGGTGAAATAGTTGTCATTAAAAAAATTGCAGTAATTGTGATACCAATTTTAAATTGTTATTCTTATTCCAAAATATGCATCTTCATCATTGTTCTATTCTCAATAAAACGTACCTATTAAAATTATAATAACAAAAACTTCAAGTAAGTATCGGCAAAAACTACAGCTCTAATTAATTTCATGCATGGATGTTTAAATATCAAAACGATGACTACGAATAAATATGAATGAACGCAAAATGAATTAAAATACCGCTTCGATTAATTATTTACAAAGAAATCAAAATGGCGTCCTCCTGTCAATTTGACAGCCCGCCATTTTGCTACACTTGCGACGCGCGATTACAATCTGGCGTGTGCCATATTTATAACAAAACATGAGCAAAAAAAGCAACCAGGATTCAAAAACATGGGTTCTGTGGATTATTTTCATGCAGCTGTTATGCGTGCCATTATGTTTCGGAAAGCACAAACTCTATATGATAAAAAGTTCTGAAAAGAACATACAAATTCTGATCTCCTGTCCCCCAGTCATACTCCCATTACATGTGATCTAGCCTTAGATAACACTGCACGTCTTGGCTCCCAGCCAACCCAGATTGGTTAGCTTAAAAATGTAATACACACATACATATATTATAACAATACTAGCTTCTGCCCACGACTTTTTCCGCGTGAAATTTCGGCCCCCAACCCGACCACGTCACATCGCATCGCCCGCCCCACGGTACTACTTCGGTTTCGGTTAGCGTTCTTTCTAAATGATAAATGATAAATGATAAATGATTTTATTTCTGTAAGTAGGTTTGTACAAACACTTTTACACGTCAATCATATTTTTAAACTAGATGAGGTCGGCGTTTCCTATCTGACTACTCTGAGAAGAAAGGCCGAAACAAACTCAGAGGTCACAGTCTCTTTTAAAGTCCAGACATAATCTTGGTCAGATCATGTGAAGACCATGTAGATTGGTATCTGAAATGGTCTTTTGAGGAAAGAACCACACAGATTGAGTGGACCTGTCCAGTCAGTGCACGCATTTGTCAGTAATCGTGCAGCTCAACTCAGGAAGTCAGAACTTAAGGAGCTCAACGATTCGACGAACAATACCAAAGAAAGGACATTTGGGTAGGCCACATAAATTACTCAATCTGCCAGATCATGATCAAAATTAACTGCGAAAAAAAAAAGCAATGACCCACATAATCCTCACATTCACAATAATTAAAATAACATACTACTTTACGAGTAAATACTCATGTCATTGTGTATATAAAATTCAACAATGTCAATGTGTATATAAAAAAAATCGGACATAATGTTTGAGAACCATGTAGATTGGTGTCTGAAATGGTCTTTTGAGGAAAGAACCACACAGATTAAGTGGACCTGTCCAGTCAGTGCACGCATTTGTCAGTAACCGTGCAGCTCAACTCAGAACTTAAGGAGCTCAACGATTCGACGAACAATACCAAAGAAAGGACATTTGGGTAGGCCGCATAAACTACTTAAACTGCCAGATCAAGAATATAACTGAAACAATGACCCACATAGTCCTCATATTCTCAATAATGAAAAAAAAAATACTTTTTACAGTAAATATTCATGTCTAAAATAGCTAGCAAATTAAAATCAACATTCACCGTGTAAATTTATTGGAGCAGCTCAATCCCAAGCCTTTTTGTCCTCAATATAGTCTTTCACAGTATAATAGGCTTTCTGGCATAGTTTCCGTTTTATAAAAGATTTGAATTTATTAAAGCTTAGATCTTGAATGTCGCTAGGAAGTTTATTATAAAAACGTATACATTGGCATCTAAACGAGCCACCTATTTTCTTGAGCCTGGTTGTAGGAACAATAAATTTGTGTTTGTTTCTAGTATTTATATTGTGGATATCACTGTATTTTTTAAACAGATTAATATTTTTATGTGCATACAAAAGATTGTCATAAATATACTGAGAAGGCACAGTAATTATATTAATCTCTTTAAATTTATCTCTGAGGGAGTGTCTGGGACTTAATTTATAGATAGAACGAATTGCCCTTTTTTGTAAAACGAAAATTGTCTGGATATCGGCGGCATTTCCCCACAACAGAATACCGTACGACATCACACTATGAAAATAACTAAAGTATACTAAACGGGCTGTCTCTAAATCAGTTAAACCACGAATTTTTCTAACGGCGTATGCTGCAGAGCTAAGCTTTTTTGACAATTTATCTATGTGGGGGCCCCATTGAAGCCCGGTATCCAAAGTTATGCCTAAGAAAACTGTGGTATTTTCGGGTTTCAGCACTTCACCCTTTATGAGAACACTAGTTTCCACTTGTCTAACATGAGGTATCGTAAACTTAATACATTTAGTTTTTTTCTCGTTAAGAAGTAGGTTATTAACATTAAACCAGTTAACTACTATTGCAAGGGCGCTATTTACATTGTCAGTAATCAGCTGCTGACGTTTCAGTTTAAATAAAAGTGAAGTGTCGTCTGCAAATAACACTATATCATGTTTATCCTTTATGAGGTAAGGCAAGTCATTTATATAAATAAGAAATAAAAATGGCCCAAGAATTGAGCCCTGGGGGACCCCCATTCTTACTACCGATCCGGGTGATCTTTTTCCATTAACATCAACTCTCTGAATCCTATCACTTAAGTAAGAAGTAAGAAGATCCAGAGAGGCGTTTCGGATTCCGTAGTGGTGCAGTTTCCTGATCAATGTTTCATGAAGAACACAATCGAATGCCTTGGACAAATCGCAAAAGATTCCCAAAGCATCGCATTTGTCCTCCCATGCATCATAAACATGTCCTAAAAGTTCAACTCCGGCATCAGTAGTCGAACGACCCCTCGTAAAACCGAACTGTTTGTTATGCAGTAATTTGTGATTATTAAAAAATCCTTGCATTTGATTCAAAATAAGTTTTTCAAAAATTTTACTAAAGGTAGGTAGTACTGAAATAGGTCTATAATTAGTAGGGTCTGATGTACTACCCGATTTAAATAACGGTATTATTTTACTGTTTTTCATAAGATCAGGAAACTCACCACGATCAATACAATTATTAAAAATAACAGCTAAAGTAGGTGCTACAATGTTTATTATGGACTTAGCAACGTCCACAGAATTACCCCATAGATCTGCGGTCTTTTTAACATTTAATGTGTGAAAGGTTTTAATTATATCTTTGCAGGTGACATATTTGAAATGAAATTCAGAATCACATACAGGAACGTTTTCCTTAAGTAAAGACTCTGCAGCAGTGGGTGATGAGTTTAGAGATTTAGTAGTGGATACGGGAACATCAGCAAAGAAATTTTCAAAGGCCGCGGCGACTTGGGAATCTGAATTAATTATATTGTCATCAATATCAAGCGTGTAGTTACTACAGCGGTTGCATGACCTTCCCGTTTCGCTGTTAATGATACTCCATGTCATTTTAATTACATTACTACTATTTTTAATTTTTGAACTCAAATAACGTGACTTGGCCATACTGCAAACTCTTTTAAATAATTTTGAATAATTCTTAACATATAAATTAAATTCAGCAGTGTTTATACAAGTCCGTTCATCATATAATTCATAAAGTCGTTTTCTACTTTTATGTATACCAATGGTGGCCCAGTCACTGAATGAAGCGTTACTATTCACCGAGAAAGTCTTTGGAATGAATGTGTTATCAAATTGTGTGCAATACATATTAGGTCTTTACCTATGAAATTGCCGTTCTGCAGTACTGGCCATTTCAAATCAAAATAATTTTTGTTTGGCTAAGAATTCTAATTTCAAATTAATTTTATTTTAAAAACATGGATTTTTTTTTCTAAAAGTAGTCATTTCTTTATTGATTAGTGTTACATTTTCATCGCATTTCAATCTTTTTCGTCATCATGGATACGTTAAAAATTCGAGTAATTATGGAATATGAGTACCGTCGTGGCAGCAACGCGGCACAAGCGGCACGCAACATCAACGACGTTTACGGAGCTAACACTACAAACCAACGCACCACCTGTTATTGGTTTGCTCGCTTCCGTTCTGGAAATTTCGACCTGAAAAATGAACCTCGCGGTCGTCCGAAGACTTTGGTCGACAATGACGAATTAAAGGCGATTGTGGAAGCTGATGATACACAATCTACGGCTGAATTAGCAGCAGCTTTCGACGTTAGCGTCAAAACAATATTGGTCCATTTGCGTCAAATTGGCAAGGTAAAAAAGCTTGACAAATGGGTGCCCCACGAACTCAATGATCGCCAGCGCAAAGTACGCGTCGAGACGTGCCTTGCACTGCTCAACAGACACACAAATGAAGGAATTTTGAACCGCATTGTTACCTGCGATGAAAAATGGATTCTGTTTGATAACCGTAAGCGCTCAGCAAGTTGGTTGGATCCTGGTTCAGCACCTAAACAATGCCCTAAACGAAAACTTACCCCTAGAAAAGTGATGGTCACTGTTTGGTGGTCTAGCGCCGGTGTGATTCATCACAGCTTCTTACCAAACGGGGTGAGCATTACTGCAGATGTGTACTGTGAAGAACTGAACACAATGATGGAGAAGCTGGCGCATCTCCAACCAGCATTGGTCAATCGCTCGTCTCCGCTGCTCCTGCACGACAACGCGCGACCTCATACTGCACAGCAGACGGTCTCCAAGTTGCAAGAACTGGGGTTGGAAGCTCTCCGTCATCCGCCCTACTCACCAGACCTTGCGCCTACAGACTACTACTTTTTCCAGAATTTGGATAACTTCTTGGCGGGAAAAAAATTTAATACCCGAGAGGCAGTACAAAATGCCTTTGAAGAATTTGTTGCCTCCCGTCCAGCTGATTTCTTTAAGAAGGGCATCAATAAACTGCCACTGCGATGGCAAAGATGCATTGATTGCATGGGTGATTACTTCGATTAATACAAATAAAAAATTCATGAAAAAAAATCGTTTAAATTTTTTCATACAAAACGGCAATTTCATAGGTAAAGACCTATTATTAAAAAAATCATTATATTGTTCATTAGGGTCATCATTAGTCGACAAAAATGGTAATTTACTTAAAAGTTTAGTTTTAAATGTTTCCAAGCGATTACTAGTTTTTGAGGTAACAGTGATATCTTTTTTAATAACTTTTTTGTTAATATTAGGAATAATGATCAATTGTCCGCAATGATCAGAGTCTATTAAATTAATCATTTCTTTATGGGTTGGTGTAACATCTGTGTAAATGTTATCTAGGCATGTGGCACTAGTGGGAGTTATTCTAGTGGGCTCCAAAAATTGGTTAGCAAGATTGTATGACTGAAACAAACTTATAATTTTAGTTCTAATTTTAGCCTATAGGTAATCTTCCTCAAGCATTGGGCTATCAAATGCAAAAAGTATTTTTCATATCCGTCTGGTAGTTCCAGAGATTAGCGCGTTCAAAAAAACAAACTCTTCAGCATTATTATTATTTTAATATTTTTATGCTAACATATCTCGGGACCTTGTGGTCCCGGACTTTTGGAAGGCGTACGAGGGGCCGAAGCCAGCTCGCAGAAGCCCCTTAGAAAAATTAAAATGGAATGAGGCACCATCCGACGATTATCCCTGTATGTACTGTGCAAGTGCACCCAAGGACGACCCCCGGTTGGTGTCGGACTATTGCAGGATATGGAAACAATGTTATTGGACTACTGATTTGGGTAGCTTAAGTGGACTGGTTATTTACGACTATGGAAAGACTATACCTCTGTCTGACAAATGTTTTATATAAAATACACAGATAAAATGCCAGAAGGTGACTTGCACACTCAATAATGGGCCTCCGAAAACGGTCTCTAGCACATAGTGTCGTAGCGACAAGGGGGCAACATGTCCTGAGGTACTTATGAGGAGTGGAGACGTATCCCACGGCTATCAGGACAATCCCTGAAGTATGGTCAAGATCCCTACCAGCATCTTACTGGAATACTTCCTTCCTCCGAGCACGTTTGCTCTTGCGAATCTCCACTCCAGCCGGCCAATAAAGGCAAGCCAGAGGTGAGGAACAAGACTTCGCCCGGGAGATAGGGTTCGTGGGGTCGCTACTGCCCAACAGCTCGCCACATGCTGCTCTGCGGATTTCTGTATCTCTTTTGGTCTGGCTCCTCACCCTAGACCTGTTTGGGCAAATTAAACTGTACCGGTACAGACCCAGAGTTCAGGAGCGTTATTATTATAGAAGATAGGTTCGACTAATTGGCTTGTCCAATTCAGTGAACGAGAGATTAACATAAGTTCTAAACTAAAATTGACTCCTAGTATAAAATGTCTGCTAACCCGTTACTGTTATTATTTAAAGAGGAACCCTAAAAATATAGTTTACTTAAGGCTATTGACACTATTAGTCTAGGATGCATCAGCAAAAAGCAAGGAACATGTTTTTATAATGGCATTGTAATAGAAAACTGAACGAGGTCTTCAATCCTAATCGTTTGTTTGATGTTTCTTTTTTGCAGTGAACCTTTTTATGAAAATGACCGATCTATTACCAATCGTTTCGAGTATTTATTCATACCAATTTTATATACACTGGATAAACTTTCTAAACTAAATTAACTAACAAACTATAAAAACTAAAATATAATAACCTAACCTTACTAAAACTATTCACAAACTAAATTATGGCGTCAAAAAAATCCTCCGCATCGCTGTCGACTGGTAATGTACCCAAGAGACTGGCGGCATTGCCACGTTGTATGGCAATGCTTAGCCTCTGGCCAAGGTAAAAGCCAGACCTTGAGTCACGGGAAGACCACCAGCCAGCCAGCCGGCCGTTTGGAGATTTCGTTGAACAAACCATGAGCACTCGATCTTTTTTAATTGAATTGATGGCATGTCTACTTGGGAATATGACTCGTCGAAGTGAGAGCAGTATTTAAGGATAAAGGAGGTTATCATGAACCTATGGAATACCAGGTAAACAGAACACCTATCATTATTTTTATCCTGATCTTTTCTTACAGTTTGCGAAATCCCGGTTTGCCGTATCAGTCTTTTGATAGCTCTGTGAATGGGTGAAAACTTCCGGGACACGGACAACCCCAACCTTTTAACTACCGCACAATAAACTGTGAAATTCATAGACGAAAAGCTAAATACCGATAAAATTCACAAATATATTGCATGCTAGACAAGCACAATGCACATGTACAGTGCAGAATAAGAACGGCCTATAAATTACAAAACACAAACAAATCCAGTCTAACCACGGTTATATTCTCCGCACGTACAATCCGCAATCACGCAAAACTTTATTAACTCTTCAATATCCATTTCCAATAGAAGCAATCTTGGACCATTACTATTCTTTACAGACATAGTCAGAGGCATAAATTACAGCTCATATATTATCTCAGAATGGCTAATGTAAACGAGGATCAGGCAACGTGCACGCGGATCGGAAGCTATGACAATGCAAAACAATTTATTTTAATGGGCATTTATTAAGTTGGCTGTATAAAATCGCTGGTAACTCGGCGGGTGGCTGAATGCTTAGATTATCTGTGTCATGCGCCCGCGCGGTCGAGATGTGTATCGGGTGGATTCGGCTTTATTCGGCCCGTATCGGCAGCGATGACAATGGCAAACAAATGTGATCACGTTCGCTCGTATGGTCTGTAATATATGATTTTGATGTTGCGATCTGAATTTTGATTTTAGTTCTTAATGATTTAGAATTTCTGAAGTTCTACGAGGAAAGGATTTATTTAAACAGGATTTAAGTGTAGCATTTCAGTGGCTAGAACTGTGGTCACAGTGTTAATTTTATACTTTCTCTCTTTCTTACTTACTACGAACACTGAAAGACATTCGCCAGGGAATCATACTCAATACTCAATGTCTTTATTGCTTTATCATAATATGTACTAAGGTTTAAAAAAAAATAAGCGCTAAAACACACACACACACACGCACACAAACACACACCCACAAACACACTCATATACTCACGCACACACACACATTCACGTATTTTCCTTACATACCTTAAAATGAAAATAAATAAATTATATTCAATAAAATTCCATTTTTATTCTTTTAACTGAACTTAGATGAGCGTAATTTAATTTGTAGCAGAACTATTTGTATCATTATATCATAAATTTATTAATATAGCATATCATTATGTCACGGTTTACCTTACTACTTAAGGTTGTAGGAGTAAGGCACACAGTTACTTAATACTAGCACAGAAATCGTCGTTTACTCTATTTTTAAAATACTCAAACTCCCGAAAGTTGCATCATGCTTTGCCATGGTTACCAGTTGGTATGCCACTTACGCCTCGACCATGACATGACCTGTCGTTATAGCAAGTCTGAACCAAACAGGTTTCTTTGATACGCTAGAGGGCAGATAAGATAGCTTAGAATGCTCAGGAGTTTGGAGCAAAGTCTAGAACACATACACATACATAAACTCACGCCTTCTTCCCATAGGGGTAGGCAGAAACTACAGAACGACACCTGCTACGATCCATACATACACCTTTTGCCTCGTTTACGTTCATACATCTGGTCATACACGCACGCTGGTTGTGAGTACTACGCACCTGACCTTTCTGAAGAACATCACCAATAAGGTCACTATATGTCTTCCTAGGGCGTCCCCTCCCGGCGTTTCCACCCACATCTGCCTTGTAAATACCTTTTGTTAATCGCCCTTCATTCATCCTCTCAACATCGAAGAAGCCAACAAGAAAAAAAAAAGAAGAACTCAAAAAAGAAAGAAGAAGTCTCAAGTCTAGAAGCCGGTCGGAATACAGGCAGCATACTTTGGGATGCCGCTAGATATGCCTAAATGAAAGTGGGTACCGAATTACCGATATTCTTCTTCGTTTTTTGCATTTGATAGCCTTATTCTTGAGGAAGGTTATATGCTGGCTGGGTTATATTGTGGATTTTACCGCTTTATTCCATTAACTTGAAAATGGAGTAAATAACAATCTTTAAGTACAATACAATGGAAACGATCCAAACGCTTAAAAACAAGCCCTGGCGTGGTGAAAACGGAGGACACAGTTACTTTCAAAATTCTTATTACTTTGACCTATAAACTGAAAAACTGGCCCGAATACTTATAGAATAGAATATAGAATACTCTTTATTATGAACACCAAAAAAAAAGTAAACATACATTTTCGTAAACTACCTTTCACGGAGGGTTGAGGGGGTGTTAAAATTTTTAGAGGAAAGTACGAAAACCATGCGGACGAAGTCGCGGGCAAAGTGCTAGTGTATTATATGGTATGTAGGTAGAAAGCAATCACTGAGTTATAAAATTTAAGAGATGAGTCGCGATTTCTTATACGTAGTACGTATAGTTAGGAGTATCATTTCAGAGTGTAAGTTAAAGTTGGTAGTTAAAGCAGAGTGTTAAGATAGTGTTAAATACATAGTTTTTAGTTTTATTTATGGTTAACTAATTGCGTCGATAATAGGCTTGGTGGTTTTAAATAACCACAATTATGTGGGAAAAGTTAATTGGATGGTTAGCCTGTAAATTAATGGGCAGCTTGCTGTCCGGCAAGGACCAGGCCCGGGTCGACGACGTTGCGTTGTGGTCCACGCGCGCCTCAAAGAGATGTCAGCATAATTGATAGGATCCGATAGGGCCGATGCCTGCCGGGGTCGCGGATTGTTCAAAATAGTTACCGTAGCCCTGGCGCACAGGAACACGGGTGGGTTTTAGTCAGTAAGAGTCTGACAGGCCCTTCCGCTCCGCCCAGAGCGGGAGAGGTCATTTGATGATTTCCCAACCCAAAAAAAAAAAAAAACCTGTAAATTCATACTCCATTTACTTTATAATTGCAGTACTAGTGGAGATAGAGCACGCTTCATCAACAGTCTACATCACTAAAAGCATTTTCAACATAACACGATCACTCTCAGAAAAAGGCTTGGTTTGAGAAAGATAGTAGAGCCAGCGGGGTTATTACGTAACACACTAACAGTAGGAATGGGTTTCATTTTGACAGTTCAACAACATTCATTGCGTTATTTACCCTGTTAAGCAGACACATTTTTCGAGCATATGAAGCAATGGATTATCAATAGGTTTCAAAATGATTCAGATTATGATAGATAGTGTGTTACGTAATTAAGATGCTTAAGTCAGTGCCGTCACATACCGTCGCGACCAAGTGGAGTTTCGTGATAATGTATACAGACGAGTTAATGTGCTATGTTTGTTACGCATGTTAAAGTACGATAATGTAAATAGTTCACTCAGTGCCTCATTCACATTTAAAAGGCCTATTCCATAGCAATATAGACAAGCAGCACCTTGTCCTATATTATCATCCCGCAACCACTTCCCACTTGCGCCTGCGCAAACCAACAGCAATTTAGAGCCGATACAAAGCGTTAGTCTATCCGGCCTGGTGCTAAGTCATGCAAGGCGAGCAATAACGCTGCATAATTCAAGGACACAAAGGTTGGCGTGATTAACGCCTGGCTCATTCACTGACTGCGGTATCTCCGTGGCTTTGTCCGGCATTTGTTTCTTATTCTAAAAGGTTGCTATTATATTGGGTTTAAATGTATAATAATAAATAATAATAATAATGAGGAATGAATCTATGACATAGATATCCGTGATCTATGACGTACAGTTTATAAAGATCCTTATTTTCGTTTGTACTTTCGATTCTTTACGTAATGCGTGATGGTCATTCGTAGGCAATTTTGCAACATATTCTAGATCGAACATAACATGGTCTTTATTCTTCAAGTGTTGCATCACTTTAACAACAGTCAGTACGCTGTTCTCTGCAACGATGACAGTACTCGAGTGCTGATGCTGCAAGTTCAAGGACCTCACGTGTCTTGAATGAATGTGTGGTTAATATTTTTTATTTTGCTTACATACGTTTTTTTTTAAATTACTGAGTTAATTTAAATTTAATTTTAATATTATTTATTTTAGTGTTAGCTTCTATAATGTAATTTAGAGACCAGAATTTAAATTTGATTTTATTATATGTACCGTATATATATTTTAGTGTTAGCTTGTATATATTGTAATTAATAGATTACACAGGCCGTAGATAAGTCTTATTCTATTGAACATGGAATCATTGTGGTTCAAGAAAGGTTGTTAGACTTCACAGACCCTGGATGTCATTATTGGAAGTTCGTAGACAAATGATCATTAAAGATGTTTGATGGTTGTACAGCAGCACATAATAGATGATCTCTGATGATGAAGTGAAGTTGGGGAGTAAAAGGCGAATTGTTGGTGAAGTTCTGAAAATACAATGGTCAAAAGTTTAATTCGGAAGCCAATGTGAATCGGGAACGTGGTATCATTTTCTTGAATTTGCCTAGTTGATAGGCATGTTTATAGGGGGTGCTTTTTTAATGGGGTATGTCTTTAAGCTTTGGACATAACACACTTTAAAACTTAAGGGGGCACTAAACGGGTCCACTAGCGCCACTCCTTTAAAAAAGTATTATCTCGTGACTCAGAAGGAATTTTGAATAACGGCTCAATAAGCGACCTCGGTAAGTGTGTCTAGAATTTTCAAATACCTTTTATAAACTTTCATATTGAGACACGAAGCAACAAAATACGATCTAACGGAATGTGGCCGCTTTTGTTTAGATCGAATTTTGTTGCTTCGTGTCTCAATATGAAAGTTTATAAAAGGTATTAGAAAAATCTTGACACACTTACCGAGGTCGCTTATTGAGCCGTTTTTCAAAATTCCTTCTCAGTCACGAGATAATATTTTTTTAAAGGGGTGGCGCTAGTGGACCCGTGTACGCCGTCTTAATGTTATTTTTTAATGATTTTGTAGAGTTTAAGCTTTACACACCCGAAATATGAATAGGCTTTGCAAAAAACCGTTATCCTGGTCATCCCAGTAAAGTAAGAGGATAGTATAATAAAGTACTGCGAGTCACACTTGTTTTATTATTAAGGCTTTCATTTCGGATACATACCAAATTCCCACGACAACCGGCTCTAGAACAAAGAGCTTCATTGCACGTTTTGTGTATTGTCTGAAACACAAGAGTGTCCTAAACTTCATACATGAGTCTTTAAAGCCCACAGCAGTTGCCTACCCTCATATGACATACAATAAGCTACTTGACAACACAACAAAGCTGTACAAACCAACAGTATAATATAATAAGCCACATGGAGGTATGGGCCACAAAACGACCGCCTGAACATAATTTCGAGCGCGATGTAAACATGTTACAATTTGCAACATTTACTTATAACATGTTCCGATGGCCTGACCTTACATGTAGCCTATAGTGTTAGTGAGAAGAGAAGCGGTTAAGTTTGTTTTACTCATGGTCTAAAAAAACAAGGTCTGGCATTCCGGGAATGACACATGCTTACGTCACTATCCAATTGCCACTTTATTGAAACAAAACACGAATTATGGAAACCTTTTCAGTCACCATTCTGTTAAAAATATATATTAAGCATTTAAATTGTCGTTTCGTTTTTCTAATGAAACGAAACTATTCAATTTAAACATATAACAACGTAATTGTTAGTTAAAACTTCATTGTTTTGTCGGATTCGTACACATAATAAAGGTGGTCGGGGAGTTATTATTACACACTACTGGTAACACAGCGGTGATGTCGTAGGCTTGTGTCACCCACGTGACCACTGTGTCTCGGAATGCTATACTTGGCGAAGTTTATTATTATACCATGGTTTTACTTAACAAGAGGTAAGTAAACTGTAATTTTGGGCGGACATGTGAAGGCCACAGAAGTCCGCTGGATGCAAGAAGCACAGGCCTGGTCTATGTGGCGATACTTGGGAGAGGCCTATGTCCAGCAGTGGACGTCCTTTGGCTGAAATGAGATAATGATGAAGTAAACCGTACAAATTAAGTTCTAAGTGGTTGTCTGAGGAGAAAAAAAAAGGTATGGCCTAGAAGAAATGGGAGAAGATGTTGAGACAAACAGCACCCTAATTGACAATTTAAATCATTTTGAAGCCTATTACTAATCCATTGCTTCATATGTTCATAAAATTTAGCTGCTTAGCAACGATTGTTGAACTGTCAAAATGAAAGCTATTTCCTACTGTTCGTGTGTTACGCAATTGTGAGGAATGCTGGACGAACGCTGAACTGTGAGGGATTGGATGGATCACAATAACAAACTGCCATGAGAAGTGGAAATAATGGAGGAAGGCTTTTGCATAGCATTTGTATAGTATGGGCTGATATGATAATAACTATAAGTAAAACGTAACTTCCCCTTATAAATATTTTGGTTATCTGTGAAACGAGTGAATTGTTTTAGCTTTTTAAATCCCTGATTCAATTATTTACCCTCTACGCTAACCCACCTTACCAATACCCTTATTTCTATCGGTACACACGGCGCACACGCTTCCTTACCCATTACATTGTGGTGGTCAGCACATATGTGAGTATTGGCGACCATTTGCGCAGGGTTGTGGTAGCTCTCGACCGCATGATGTGCGGTTAGCAACTGCTCAAGAGTATTGATTGCGGTTCCCACTTACATATGTTCCTGTTCATGGATGTTTTTGTGTTTAATTTGCAATATATTATTATAATTAATATATTATTTCACAACTGATTAATATTGTGAGTCAGTTGTGAAAATGGATTAAGAGCGATGAGCACTTTGACATGCCTCGTCAAGATTATAAAGAACAAGAATGTTGTTATTGAAACAGACCTTGTTCCAGAATGTACTCTAAAATGTGGGTACGGCAGTATGTATCGAGGACGCCAAAATATTTTTTTGAATCCAAGCGTCTTACCTGGATGAGCTTACACAATCCATCAAGAAAACGAAGGGGGCACATAAAACAAGATCACCATCTGAAAGACTAAGGAGTTAAGCTACAGATTTTTGTCTTACAAAACGTTTCTTTCATTCCCAGACTTGAAAGATGCCTCCACGAAGATACAGCAACATAGACACAACGATATGAAATTCGTACTTCATAAAGAACAAAATAATTTATGTGCAAAGTAATGCATCTTGCGTCGGTCGCCGCGGGCGGGGCGGTGATTTTACGCATTGCGATTCGTTCCCAAGGCAACGCTATGTTATTGTTTTAAATAAATTAAGGTTGAGCTTTGATGGAACATGATGTTGTAAGATTTACAACATCATTTTAAACGTGCATGTAGAGTAGAGGTGTGATATAAATCAGTGGGTTGAAAGGTCATTTCCAGCTTCGCCATTTGGGTTATGAATCATCTTTTCGATATCTTTATACAACAAGCCAAGCCAAGCACAAGCCTTTATGGCTAAATACTTTGGAAACTGGACTGCCTCGTTGGTCTAGTTGACTGCCTCGTTGGTCTAGTGGTCGCAAGTGCTACTGCTGAGCAAGAGGGCCTGGGTTCGATTCCCGGGTCGGGCAAAGTGTTATCGAGTTTTTCCATCTGGAATTTCTCGGTAGCAGCTCGGAGTCCGGATTTGTGCACGGTTGATGGCAATAGGCTCGCCCCCTATTACATGGGACTTAAACATAACTGGCGAAATGTGGGTGTGCTATAGGTACACCTCTGCCTAACCCTTCGGGGAATACAGGCGTGATGTTATGTATGTATGTACTTTGGAAATAGATATCAGGTGTTTGCGTCCATTTTATTACATAACCTTTTCTACGTAGTCCGTCTACTTTCCATCTTTTTTTGGGCTGCACAGTAAATACATTAGTCGTTCCCTTTGTCCACTGGCACATGAAATAATTTAAGTAAGAATCATCAAAAGGTAAAAGAAAGTTAAGACCTCTGTACATTCCGGAAAAAGACCGACAGTCGACAGAATATAGAACAGAATTTATGCTTAGGATTTTTTGCAGCGACCCTGATCACAAAAGGTTATGATAGTATATTTATTGAGCCTATCGTTTTAAAATTAATTGATGAGACAATAACACTAATACACATTATCTGTGCACTACATCGACCATGATTCGATTCTCCTGTGACCATCGCCACACTTTAGCACCTAATCGGGGATGTATTGAGCACAATAAACAACAATTACCGCGTATAATGAATGTCCCACAAACGTCATTAGTCGTGTTAGTACAACGGCACTAATACAATAAATAATATAACGTTATAGAGGACGCGGATAGCTACGGACGGGCTCGGAAAAGATATTGCAAGCTCGCGGTCTACACGCTTTGTAGTGCCGCGGGGATAGGGATGCCAGAGACACCCTACAGTATTGCGAATTTCATATTTGAGTTAAGCCAACGTAGTCTTTAGGACGAAAATTCGGATGAGTAACAGGGAAGAATAAACTAAGCTATGTAGTTCGTAATGGACTTGTAGAGCATTAGGGTTATAAACAGCATAAGCTCATCAGATCGATACGGAAATTCACACCTGAAGCCCTGAAGCCTCCATCACGTTCAATCTTGAAATAGTGCTAACAATCACTGATTAGAATATTACTAAAATAGTAGCTTTGAGCGAGAAGTGACGAATTTACTTCATACGTGCGTCACAATAGATTGAGGATTGACACCGAATAGTATTTAGTTAGTAGTTGAACCAAGGTAACCGACATAGCCCAAAGACTAAGCAAGCTGAAGTGGCGATGGGCTAGTCCCATCTCTCGAAGAACCGATAATCTTTGGGGAAAACGAGTTCTAGAGTGGAGACCGCGTTTAGGCAAACGTAGTGTGGGACGCTCGACGGCCAGGTGGGATGACGACTTGCGAAAGGCGGCTGGCAGAGACTGGATGAGAAGAGCCGAAGATCGGGCTCAGTGGCGTTCACTAGGAGAGGCCTAGGTCCAGCAGTGGGCGAATATAGGCTGATGATGATGACGAAAATCCTATAGTCCTATTTCAGAAAACTATTTAGCTTCCTAACAATGAAAGAACCATCTAGTAATCAAAGCAGCCATTGTTGCGTGAACCCCTAACAATGTGTCGTACAAAATAGCAGCTTGATTGAAGCGAGTTTATTGTATTAAATTCTCGCGGTGTCAGCCCTAATTCCAAGTGCATACGATATGGGACTAGCTTTGTTTTGTAGCGCCATAGACTGCAGTTGAGGCTAGATGTGGAATGTTTAATTCTTATTTTCCAGCATCTTGGCTCGTGTTTAAGTTCGTTACCTTGCTACAACCTTTCGTATCAATTTCAAAATCAGGTCCTGAATCCTTGATTATGTCGTTGCTGCAATAAATGGTTGTACAAGTGGAAGAAGTCTTGGAAGAGTGTGATATGTCACATGAGTGAGATAAGTGAGTGTGATAGTGAGTGTTCTTATTTTATGAAGTGCTGTTTCTCGCATCGTTAGAGGGCTTTCAGGAGATCAATTAAATGAAAATAAAAATAAATGAAGATGCGTTTATTCGTGGTGATATCCTAAGTTTTACAAAAAAAATATACTTCTGCCAAACTGCAAAGCACGCTGCTGAATATAACGTAATGCTAATAACATTTTTAAATTGCGTAATTACGTGAAATTACATTGGTTTCGGCTTTTCAAATGGCAAAATTTCGCTATTTCAGGCCTATTGCAGGCTAGTGTCAGATGACCACTACTCGCGAAAAGGAAACGCGCTAATTTCCCATGGTCACAAACGTGCTAATTTTCCATGATCAAAATCATGCTAATTTCCCATGGTCAAAACGTGCTAATTTCCCATGGTCACAAACGTACTAATTTCCCATGGTCACAACGTGCTAATTTCCCATGATCACAAACGTGCTAATTTCCCATGGTCACAAACGTGCTAATTTCCCATGGTCACAAACGTGCTAATTTCCCATGGTCACAAACGTGCTAATTTCCCATGGTCACAAACTCATTTCCTATTCAAGGGGGTCTTTCATCGACAGTATAAACTTGTTCACTACAGTTATTAAACTTGAGAACAGACATATTTATCAAGTTAACCCTCAAGCGATACCACCTGTTATCAGGCCGTCTCTATCTAGCCCTAGCTCGTCGCTTGCCAGCTATAAATATATTTTGTAGCGCACGCACAACAATTAAATTATCATAGGGAAGTCACCGCACGCGACCCGAGAGTTATAGGGACGAGTAGATGCCGACAGTTGGGTGGCGAAGTGGGACAAGTGAGGAATTAAGGAAAATAGTTTTAGGTGGATGGCGAAAAAGGGTAATAATTTGGCAAAAATAAGATTGTTTTCATTCGGTCTGAGCTGGTTTTTCACTGGTTTCAGAAAACTTATAACATTTTTGATCACTTATAATATTTTGACAATTTTAAGGGTATATTATAAAAAGTGATTGATATTTGCTGATTGACCTGATCAGACTAAAAGGTGAATTGATAGACTGTCTAGAATGGATGCAGAAGGGAAAACTTTTTCTTCTGTGGAATGTAATTATGTAAAATCAAGTAAGTTATTAAAATTTTAACCTTGATTGATTTCTAGGGAGGCCCTGGAAACACTGATGTAATGACATAGGTTCGTTTATGGGAAATTGGCCGGAGGCAGCAACAAGGGAATACTGGAAAGCTATGAAGGAGACCTATGCCCAGCAGTGGATACAGGTTAAATAATAACAAAAAAGTTTCAGATTCCAGACAATAGCAATTTTCCTTACCCTCTCCAGCGCACTCTCACAGGATCTACATCCAAGCAGTGGGAACAATATTCACTGACTGACCATATTATGTATGCTATTAATTCCCAAAATGGTGCCATACACCATGAAACCTCACGAGAACCTCAGTTACAATAATTAAGTCTTTCTAATAACACTCTCGTGCTCCACTAATATCCAAATTCCGGACTTATCCCCTGGGGTGCGGCCCCCCGCCGACTGGGTGGCTGACGTCAATTACCGGAGTTATAGCCAGGACTGATCGTGAGTCGCGTCCTCGCCGCGCATGTAACGTGCCCGGCCGGAATGCTCAACCGTCGAGTATTCTCCAAACGTATCGAACGATTGGATTCGTTTACGGTTTTGATGGACATATCATAAAGTTCGTAATGTTTTCCGTGTTTAGTATGGTCTTTGTTAGTTTGTTGGTTCGATTTGCTTTTGTTTGATTTTTTTTCTCTTAGCCCTCTAAATGCCCAACACCTTTAGTCTGGTTTTTCCGACGTCTTAGCTGCCCTTTTCAGGTAATCAAATATTAAGTGTTCGGAAATTGAAAGTATTGGTGGTCTATCATAAAGTTTGGCCAAGCATTTTTAAGCTTACAGAAACAACTCACACGCATACATAAACTCACGCCTTCAAACAAGCATTACAGCATTACAGGTTTGCCACCACCACTGCTAGTAGCCATTCTTTCCTCCATTACATCTAACCCAATCCGTAACGGATACGTAACGAGGCGAGTCAAAGGTCGGCGCCGCCCATATGCGTGTGTGCACAATACACGCGTACATTACAGGCATGGGTGTATCTAAGACGAAGTGAATCGAAGTGCGGAAACGTCGGATTTACATAGAGAAATACCAGTTTTGTCTGATGGGAACATTTGTACGTGTAAATGAGTTCGGTTTGTTTTATCAAAGTCATTGGTTTTCTAACATAGATCGGAATGACCCGTGGGTTCAAAAGTAAAAGCTTTATAAATTAAAATTTCAAGCAGTAGGTCCTGTGTTCTTAACTCGAGGGCGATATGTCATTAAACATTAAAAAAATCTTGTTAGGAAAATGAAAAATTAAAGTGTAGCGTTATTTTTCAAACGATTTATGCAAGTTAAAGCGTTGGAGAACTGATTGTGGCACCATAGAAAACTTACAATACCATTTGTAGACGAGCATTTGTAAGTATTTAAATGCACTGTACAGTCGACGTGAAAGTTGCGTTGTGATAAATATTACAATCAATTGTTTAATTTTCGATTTTTTTACAGCGGGATAAAGGTATTTGAGACAAATCTAGGTAACTTAAGAAATTAATTTCTCGATAAGAAAATTACCTTTTAGAACTGAATTTTGTTGATAATAATTTTCACCAACTAGAATCAGAGTTTTGTGGATTACTCCTTACAATTTTCATTTTGGTTATTTGAAAGCTAAGTTCAATTTTACACATGGGTTACCCCATATGTAAAATTGTATATATAATATAATATATCGTAATCACCGAATATTCCTTGTATTCATTCGTCCTCTTCAACATTTTCTAAGCTGTTCTAAGATTGAAGAAAGAAAACATTTCAACAAACATACATTACTCATTCTCGGCGTCTTTGATGGCCTATCAGCCAACTAAAACTCTGATACATCTAATACTCATATCCTAACTGGTAGCCATCCAATTACAAGTAATATTAATAACTCTCCTACATGATAAGCAAATACTAAGTATGTAATAGCTTTGATAAGCTATAAAAGTGACCGAGCGCGGAACATTGACGCGGCTAAGCGGAGATATCGTTGTATAACATGCAGCATAGATAAACTTCTGATTTGTTTTATAGATGTGTTTAATTAGAAGGATTAAAACTAAATGGTCCTGCTGACGGAGTAATATCATCTTTAGTTAATTATCTTGGCATCTTTATTACTTTTAGGTTAGAATTTAATGGGAAGGCGGTGACGTTTAGTTATGCAGATATCTTTATTGCTTTTCGGTTTATGCGTTGGCAGAAACGAACCCTTATTTTAGAACATACTAGTTTCTGCCCGCGGCTGCGCCCGCGTGGATGTCAGAGATTATGTCATGGGAACGTGCTACCGGATAAAAAATAGCCTATATCCTTCCTTAGTAGCCACATTATATAGAAATCCGTTCAGTGATTTAGGCGTCAAAAGGCATTGAGTCAAAAAATCAAAATCAAAATATTTTATTTCACATAAACCAACATGGGCACTTATGAAACGTCAGAAGCTAGGTGCACGGTTACAATTGGTATAATATCAATGTCAAAAGGTAACATAAAGATACAGTTACTTTCGATTTTGTAATATTAGTGTGAATATCGGTTTCTTTTCTATTCAAGTAGATCCCAGCTTGCTTTTAGATTTATGTCGCAGCCTGCATTTGCAGAAGTCAGACTCAAATTTTATAACATACTGTCAATCACAATTCGAAAGATTTTGAAGGAAATTTCTAATCCCTTGCTTCATTTGTTTGGGAAATTCGTATGCTCGACAACGTTAATAACGTAATGAATGTTTTTAAACTGATTGACATTATCATTATAAGTGTGTTACGTAATTACCTCGCTGTTTTGAATTAGGTAGGCATGGAATTATATTTTGAGACCTATTTTTACCTGCTTGAACTGAGGTAGAAAACAGGCTGAGACTTTTTTCTGTTTCAATTTTACACCTACTGATATAATTTACTTAGCCAGAAAAGTTTTATACTGTTGTGAATGCTGTAACAATAGGTCTTCATTTTGTTACTTGGTCATAACCTAAGTCATGCTATACAGGTACATGAATAGCTAATATTTTTTTTATACATAGCGCTGCCGCGCTATCGTGTCGACTTCGCAGCCTGGCTCATCGGCGTAATTTTGCTTGCCTGTCGGTCTTCTACAGACTCAAACTCAAACTCAAAGCATTTATATCAAATAAACCAATTACAGGCACTTTTGAATTGTCAAGGGGTCAGTCAGTCAGACAAATGAAGTTAGTTGCCCATTTCAAACCGTAGTGGGTACTTATGGAGTATAACGGGCAAGAAACTCCATGGACACTCTTTTAAATCAACTTATAGTTACAAAAAAAAAATTGTTTACATCATTCAAGTTGAAATTAAAAATGTGAGAACGATGAAAGACGTGCACGTTTAAAGCATCCGTAATAAAAAATATAAAAAAAAACAAAATTTTAAATTAAAATAAGCCGTGGCAGCCAAGAGATGACCAGTCCCTACTGACGGCGCCCGTTCACGAACTTCACCATTCAGTTCAACCATTTTGAAGGGAACTTAATGATCCAACACACACACACCACCACCAGCGAGACATTTGAGTGAGTATGACATACTCTCAGCCGCCAGGGCACATTCAAGTCAATGAAAGACGAGCCTAGTAAATGGTGGCTTTATAGTAGGTACATAGTGTTCACACATGTGCTATGCAATTATACATTGTTAAGAGATTAAATTTATACAATGCAAAGATAGTTTTTACAATCTTCAGCAGCTCCAACAATATTTTTGAATGCTAATCAATTAATTTATGCGCCCCTGTGGAGCATAACCAGCGTTGAGCCGAGCATCTTTGTCAGCGATGTAATCCCCCAACTTATAATATGCTGGTAGTGTGCATTTTATACAAGATTTAATTTTTTTTTCATTCAGTTGGAGTATGTGGGGTATTTAATTGTAACATTTTAAAAATTACCCCAGACTGTACTTGGGAGAGTGTGCGCAGGAGCTGCACGACCTGATCCCACCTTCTCCCTTTCACAACCGGACTACCAAACGTACTGCAAGGTAGGTACCATCTGCACTTGGTTGTTGTCCCTACTATTCGTACTCAGCGCTTCTCCACCACAATTATGGTGCGCCCAGCCAAAAAGTGGAACTCTCTGCCAGTGTCTGGGTTCTCTTCCACATATAATTCGTCAGCCTTCAAAGGAAAAAGGAACAGGCATCCTCTGGGCACGCTCGATCCATCGTAAATTTCATACATCGCTTTCCATCAGGCGTTATTGAAGTCAAGACCAAGCCTAATTCGCGAACAAAAAAACAAAAAAAATTGGGGTCGATCGTTGCCGGAATCTGGATTTGTACTTGTTGATGGCAATAGGCTCACCCCCTATTACATGGCACTTCCTGATCTCTTTCCGGTCGTGTGGGATTGCCGTCCCATCGGACTATGAAAGTGAGGGAAGAGAGAGTACCTGTGTATACGCACACACTTGTGCGTTATAATATCTCCGCGCCGAAGCCTAGTTTCCGTTGAGATTGGGTGCCATGGCAGAAATAGGGTCTGGAGGACTATATACATGGGACTTAAACTAAATATAACTGGCGAAATGTGGGTGTACTATAGGTACACCTCTGCCTAAACCTGGATTACATATCATATTATGTGATGAAGAAAATCATGGAACTCGCGTCATCGTCACCGAACGCTTTCCATGAGCGGGTTTACAAGTTACTTAGTTTTCACTTCTATCGGCAGTCCCCAAAGACTGCCCCGATATTTTTGTAATACTTTTCTCTCCACCATTACAGCCCATCGCTCTAATATCTCCAGGCGGTGCCGAGTAACCTTAAAATTTTATTGTTATAACGGAGAACCGCAAGTACTAACAATGCTTTGTGTTAGGGTCGTGTTCCACCTAATTGTGGTTTGCTTTTAACGTGGGATATCTTAAATACCCGAAGGATATCGATCTGAGTACTGAACGTGGGAGTTTGAGAATTATTGGTTTGTTTTGTTGTGTGGTGAGGAATCGAAGGGGATTTCTGGGTTTTGAATTTAGAATAAATTACAACAACAATAACTTTAATTTCGGAAGTCGGTTCTTTGGTTTTGTATTTTCATTTTTTGCCACCGACTTCCAAAATCAAAGTTATTTTTGACTTTTTAGTTGCGTTACCTACCCCACATAAATTCGTATACCATAGTTGCCATGTAAATAACAGCGGCAGGAAGTTATAAAAAAAATACGTATTATTGAAGCTAACTGAAAAACTACACAAGCAAAGTTATTAAAATTTATGTGGGACCACCTCCGAGGCATACACTATCCATTAAAAAAAATATACAGACCAATTGAGAACCTCCTCCTTTTGAAGTCGGTTAAAAAACTTTGTATTCTAAATAAAAAAAAGCCAAACAAACAGCTGAATATGTACTATAACAGTCAGGGCTCTTTACCACAAGGTGGAATTGCTTCAGCAGCAGCTTTGCCGTAATTATGTGATACGGTTTTTTTTGCTACCAGAAGCATAATCAGCCTATAATATTTTCCATTGCAAGGACACAGGCGTCCTCCGTGAGAGGGAGTTTTTTTGCTAGGAAACTCGCATTAGCAATTTTGGGCCTAGGGCTGCAATTATTAAACTTTATTCCATGGCCATTACTAACTTCTTTGGTGACCTATGCTAATTTATAAGCCCAACCACCAAGGATGACAAACGTGACTCCATTAAAAACGGGTAGTATTTAGCTTGTATTAATTGTCTTTAATCATATGGACTTAATGCTAACGTTACATTCTTAGATTGTGGTTCTGTACCACCCAGGGGCTACTTGTTAACTTACGATATCTTAGGGCTATCGACCCAAATTGATATGATTATTAACATTATAAAAAGAGTTGAGAAGTTCCAGTCCTAACAACACCATAAAAATACTCTTTGAAAGCCGTAAAACACCACCGCTGCAAAAAGTTAAAGGTAATAAATCGCTGAAGTGTCGATGCGATATTCACTTGACGTAATTATATAGTTGGAGAATACCTACGGTCGATTTAGCCCTTTAAAAGGATTTTTTCACTCCTCTTGGTTAAAGAGTCCCTCATGGTAGCGTACCTGAGCGGGGATAAAATAGCATATTATCCACTAGGGATTTAAAAAAAAAAACTGTTATCAACGAGCCTACAAAAATGAAATAGTATTCATAAGTAGAATAATCATGAATAAAGACCCGACTTATTACTGTTTGATAAAAAAAAGAAGATCATTTTATTTTTGTAAATGGAACTAAACGCGGCGATCTCTTCGGTAGAATGCGTGCATTGCGTTGCGGCTACAGAAGAAATGTAAACAAAGGCATTGGCGCGAAATCTTTAGAATTTTTCTCTATTTACAAATTGAATTGGTGAACGTAATTCATTATTAATATTGTATTGGATTGTTTTATTTTCTCGCAATCGTAGTGAAAAGTAGAGCGTAACACACGGCGCTAAAACCCATTATAACTCGGTTTCTATATTTTATTCCCTCGCTAAAGCTCAGGAGTAAAACTACCTCGTATATAATAGGTTATTTTAACCCCTTGTATAACAATCTACTATTTTTGAGAACCACACCCTAAGACGAGAAGCCTGCGAGTATAACGGGTGGCTTTCAAATCACAAACCCCTTTCTTATAAACAAGGTAATCATTTATATCTGTGCATAATATAAATTCAAGTCGCTTTTTGTATCTGTCTGTGTGACCGCGTTGTCAGAAAGAAAGAAAACTATCCCCTCTCTCTCCTCTTAATACGCAACGGATTTTGATGCGGTTTTCACCATTTTTTATTTTTTTTTCTTTTCTTTTTTTATTTATAGGGACTTTTACGCATAGCGTATGTCAGTCCCATCGTATCCTAAACAATTTACCTTTCACAAGACTTTCACCATCATTTAGAGAATTTATTCCGGAAGGTTTATGTGCTTAATACATTCATATTAAAATTACTTATAATAAAGAAAGATAGATGTTTTGTCAAGTCGTAAAAATCGTGCGAAGCAGGGGCGGGTCGCTAGTATGTGACCGCTTAGATCCTCTAAACTGCACAGTGTATTTAGATGCGGTTTTCACCATCATTTAGATAATTTATTCTGGAAGGTTTATACGTATTATTCAACTTATATATAGCACTGAAATATCAATTGGCCAGTCTTCAAAACCGTGCGAAGCAGCGGCGGAATGCTAGTCAATGCACATAAAGGTCCGAATTTTTTAGGTCAAACAGTCGTTCTCAGCACGAACACCAGCCATAGATTTTTGGCGGCCATCTTTTTTATGTATTTATGACATTAAGGTAAATCCTTCCCTCTAGCCCGCCAAATTCAAATTTTCTTAGGGTTTTTTGCAAATTGCAGCTCTGTTTTACGTCGTATGTTATCATTCCTACAGTCACAAATCGCATTTTGATCAATATACGAGGTAAAACAGAGCTGTAATTTACAAAAAAAAAAAAACTAAAAAAAAATGAATTTGGCAGGCTAAAACTGAGGATTCACCGTAAGCTGTCTGAAGTGAACCTTCTGCTTCCATCCTGTTTATTAACACTACTATTCTCTCCTGTCGTCAAGAGTGTCATTATTGAAATATTGTCCTTTACTTTAATAACTCAACAGGAAAGAGTTTTAGCGATAGGCAGTTGTAAGCGAATAATTATGTAATGGCTACTTAACTTAATGCGAGCTACTGTTCAAGTTACTTACATAAATTATAGGTATTTCATTGTAGTTCAAGATGTCTGAATATTTGAGGCGGTATTTATCTTTCACGGTTCTATAAGGTATGAGTAAAAATATTTTATCACGCTCTTTTCCTTCAAAGGGGCAGAGGTAAATAGTTCCCTTCGCCTACATTTCATCAGTTGTGTTGTAGCATCAAAACCAATATCTGGGCTGCTAATCAAAAAAATCCTGTAGCCAATTGTGTATCACACGTTCAGTCACAATCCGAGGGTTTTGAAAGAAATCCATTGCTTTATAGGTTTAGAAAATTCGTCTGCTTGACGACGTAAATAACGCAACGAAAAGGCTGAACTGTCAAAACTGAATTGCCATTTTATGTAAGTAAGTATTTTATTTACCAAAAGGCTTAGCCTAAGTAATGTTAGTGTTGTTTTAATATGGGACGGGTATGGCTAAGACCCCTGCCTAATATGTGTGTTACGCAATAACCCCCACTGATCGCAAAACCAGAATGACACGACCCGACTAGGGAATCGAATTCATCACCTCTTGCTCTTCAGTAGAAAGAAGACTGACTGTTATAATAATGATCCTGAGCTCCATTTCACCCACTGTCTTATCCTATAAATCAATTTCCCAAGCCTTTTCCCAACTATGATGATGAGCTTCTAGTCTAACCAAATGCAGCTGAATACCATTATGTTTCATGGAGTGATTGCCTATCTGACCTCCACAACCCAGTTACTGGGTAAAACGATACCCCTTGCTAAGACTGATTGTCAGACTTTTGGGCAGAAGCTCAAACAGGCAGGGTCAACTGTCAAAGATCTACGAATGCCATCCGGGACGTTGCGGCTTCACGTGCTTTCCGAGGCACTACGTGCAACGAACTATGGGACTTTACATTATGGTTTTTGACTTCCGTTTCACCGATTGTCCTATCCATAGGTTTTTCCTATAACATCCAAGTAAAAGTTTGTACCCACGGGCAGCACATTTATAATATAACCGACCAATCATATTAAAATGTATCTTCACACAAAATTAAAGTCGGACTTATCATCAAATGACAGAGCTATTACATGCCTCATGTTAGTAAAGTAAATTATATGCAAGTTAAAATAGAATTTATGAAGCTTGCTTTACGAGTGAAAGTCGTATGAAATGTTGACAGATGTTGAGCCAGCTGTCTTGTCCACTGTCCCACTTAAAAGTTTGAATGTTATGTTGATAATATAATTATTATGTATTTAAAAAATTATAGTGAAATTCTGTTATTTATCATTGAAGTAACGTACATTAAAAATAACCATGTAATTGTGCTGATATAGGGACAAGGTATTATTTCGTATATAGACACAGGAATAAAGTAAAGAAAGATAAAGAAAAAAATGTTTATTTAGAGTTCTAAATAAACATTTTTTCTTTATGTTTCTGGTTACACGGTTTACACTGGTTTACACGGTTTTTAAGACTTGATAAAAGATCTAGATTACTTAATTATATCTAAGTTTAATATTAAGGTATTGTACTGTGGCCCAAAATAACCACTACGTGGAGCCCTGACACAGTCAGAAGGCGTCTCGGCAGACCCCGTAGAAGATGGCGGGACGAGCTAGAGAAAACCAACGACCAGTGGTCCACTTTAGTTCTGGATCGAAAGAGCTGGAAGTCATGGGGCGAGGTCTTGGCCCAGCAGTGGGATGATGCAGGCCTATAGTGACAGTAGTAACAGTAACACATAAACCTTCCAGGAAAAAAACTCTAAATGATTGTGAAAACCGCTTCAAAATCTGTTGCGCAGTTTAAAAGAAAAACGCGGTTACACGGGCAGACACGAAACGTTTCTGTATTAGACCATATATTTCTAGAGACACCTCTAAAGATAAACTTAAAATAAAAATAGTAGCCCACCTGTATCGGGAACAGGGTGGTCAGGGCTCCTGAGAGAGGAGCTCCCTAACAATACGCGCCGGGTCCAGATGTACCGCTTTTTGTATCAAGTGCCTTACGAGAGCCTCGTCAGGTGTTGGTCGAGGCTCTTGGCATTGGCCGTCACGACTATCGGCAGAATTACTGCTGTATCCACATCCCACATGTCGACAACCTCGCGAGCCAGGTCAGCAAATTATTTTATCAACAAAGATTTAAGCAAATTAATTATGTTGTATTTAATTTGCTTACCATTCTAGACTTGAAATTGAGAAAGTTAAATGGAAATTCTTGCTAGGTAACTATTAAAACCGAATGATGATAACAAATACGGTCTTAAATAATTGTATTATTAAAGTAAACCATCATATTTCTTTAAACTAAGTTAGTAATATACACTAAACAATAATTAAATGTATTTATTTGTTCAGTTGAAATCACTTTTGAAATGTTACGAAACTAGTTAAAACATAGATTAATGTAATAATGAACGTCTCGTCAACACAAAATAGTCATTATAGATCACAGCTGTAAAGATTTGCCTTAATTCTTAAGAGGTTGCTACTTATTCTTTATTGTTTTAGGGTTATCAATAATGCACTTATAACTAATATTGAACTAACGTTGAACTAAAACTAATTAATAAAAGTATCGAAAATCAATCAACTCAGCCTATCGCAGTCCACTGTTGGACATAGGCCTCTTCCAGACTGCGCCACAACACCCTGTCGTCCGCCTTCCGCATCCAGTCTGTCCCAGCCCTTTTTTAAGGTCATCGGTACAGCTAAGACTGTATTAGAAATGCATTCACGTCATGAATAAATGCAACGAGCTGGGCTTAAAAAGACGGCCTCTTCCTCCAATTTCATCAACAAAAATTCAGTCAATTAAAAAGGACATGTATTTACATTGGTAAAAGTTATTTATTCAGAATTAAGATAATATGTACGTAAATAACAACTGATACCTAATTAATTAATTAAAAAATCTTAAAGTCATCAATCAAAATTAAAGTTATTTTTCATTTTTTTGTGTTTTTTTTTGAAGTCGTTTGTTCTTTTTGTAAATCTTTTTTTTTTTCCTTTTTAGGGAGTCACTTATAAATTTATCTGTTACAATAGTTACAATAGCCTAAACATGTCAACTGCTCATCAACTTTTACAAAAATATTCCTTTTCCCGATGCAGGGTCGTTAATTGTTGAGGAGTTCTCTCCTGGTAAGAACCAAAAGAACTGCACCATATGCATTGTGACGAGCATAAATTGTTTAGCAACCATAATAAAGTAATCGAATCGCAATCCGTGAAATACTTATTATTGAGTAGGTCCGGTGGCCACCTCTGGTCTTCATCATCAGTTCCACTTCACCGAATGGAGCTTTCCGAGTGCAAATGCATGACTTACTATAAAAAAATACCCTAATCGCTATAGGTGTGCCAATAAAATTTGAAGATTTACCTCGACTTCCATGAGATCCCTTCATCAGGTTCTGACTTGGTGATAATGGGACTACCTTGAGAGTATACCCTTTCAAACAAAAAGGAATTTTGCAAATCCGTCTATATGACGAAATTATGCCCAAACATAAATTTAAAAAAAATACATACAACCGAATTGAAAAGCTCCTCCTTTTTGAAGTCGGTTAAAAATACAAATTTATATATTTATATATATTTATTATTATTTTTTTTTATTTTTTTGTGGTCTCGAAAAATTCCTCCGCATCGCTGTCGACTGGTAATGTACCCAAGAGACTGTCGGCATTGCCACGTTGTATGGCAATGCTTAGCCTCTGGCCAAGGTAAAAGTCTGCCCTCGGGTCACGGAAAGTGTCAACCCGCCGTTTCGAGATTTCCTTAAAGATACCATGAGCACTGGGACCTCACCGCCCGAGGGTTTCAACCCTAAACGGCTCGAAAATATTCCAATTATGCAAACACATTAAATTGCCTACTATAAGTCTATAATTGACCTTTATAATCATAATCAATATTAATTAATGTTCTTTAATTTGACCTAGAAACCTGACTTTTTCAACATTATTACCTTTAGTAATTTATTTCATATACATTAAATTTTATTTTATTTTGTACTATGACTTGTGTAAAATTTACCTATGGACATTTTATCTGAAATGTAATGATTTGATCGATTGATTAAAATGCTTATACACAACATATAATACAACTTACTATTTACACTAGGTACTCAATTAAATTACTAACTAACTATACAAATAAATACAAGAAAAGGTATAAACGTCTCCCCGCTTCTAGTAGGCTCCTTGCACCGCTCCCAAAATCGTCGATAATCGTCTGAGTCGATTGTGCGCCGCCTTCAGTCCTGTAACCAATAATTTGTGGACATAAACCACAAGGTTATGATCTAAGTAGAAAACTGGGACAAAGAAGATATTTGCAGAATGCAGATAATTATATCGGTAAATATCGGTGTTGATAATACTGGCGCAGAATTTGATTTGATTTTGTGGAAGCTAAACCTTGTTTTACGTTGAGTGATTAGAGAGAATCGGTTTGTACTCGTAGTTAGTTGTCGTACCGAGCCTATATAATTATCCACTATTAGACATGGAGCGACCTCCTTTTACTTTCCAAAATAAAATGGTGATATAATGCCTGCCATTTCACAACATTTTGGGGTCGGCTTCTAGTCGAACCGATGCAGCTATGAATACCAGTATTTTACATCGAGCGACTGCCTGTCTGACCTCCACAGCGCAGTTACTGGGTAACATAACACCCTTGGCACGACTGATTGTCAGACTTTTTGGGCTTCTGACTATCCGTAACGACTGTCAAAGATCTACGAATGACAGGTGGACTGCTTAACGTGCTTTCCGAGGTCCTGAGGGGTCTTGATATGTAATGGACTGCAGCTGTTATTATTTAGCTACGATCCTCTCTTGAAATGGTGATAACAGGTTTCAAAAACATTTAGCTTCTTTTTAATACCTAATACTATGGACGAATCAAAGGTAGGATCAGTCAACGTTGAGAGATCCAGTGAAAGTTAGTAATTGTATAATAGCTGTGATTTAAAAATCAGATGTTATTATTAAACAATTTCCCATTCAAGATTAAGTTCAAGCTTGTTTCGGTCCAAATATCCTCTTGGAACCTGCAATACTAGTCTAAAGATTACTTCACACGGGTACTTCAAGCCTACTTTATTGTATTTGTGACGCCATGTTACACACGGCTACATATCAGGCTATACATTTCCAGTATAAGCTGATCTCGCATTATATAGGATTTCCGTACAGTGAGAGGTCAGCTTATACTGGAAATGTATAGCTTGATATGTAGCCGTGTATACTATCACATATTTTAAGCTAACCTTTTCCCTGTATTCCGGATTTGTGAAAAAACTTTTTTACAAAAAAACAACCGATTTCCAAAAAAAACACTAAAAGACGTGAAAAATAACTTTAATTTCGGAAGTCGGTGTCTTTGGTTTTGTGTAATTTCGTTTTTGGCCACCGACTTCCGAAATTAAAGTTATTTTTCACGTCTTTTAGTGTTTTTTTTGGAAGTCGGTTGTTTTTTTGTGAAAGAGTTTTTTCACAAATTTGTAAAAAAGTTTTTATTTTTCACTTTATAGTTGCGGTACCTACCCCACACAAATTCGTATACCACTACTTGGTGTGTAAATAACAGTGACAGGAAATTATTAACACATCATCCATATAAACCAAATGGAAAAAATATGCAGTATTAAGGATAACTCAAAAACTGCTGGTCAGACCTTGATCAAATTTAAATGGGACCACATGTGAAGCACCACCTATCAAATAAAAAAAAAAACATCCAAATCGGTGACCCATAAAAAAGTTCTGGGCTAACAAACATGAAAAAAAAATAACATACAGGCGAATTGAGAACCTCCTCCTTTTTGTGAAGTCGGTTAATAAATTTAATATTTTCAGAACACTATTTTACAGTAAAATTCAGTAGTTTCTATATCGATAGTGTGTTTTCTAAACCCTGCATTCATCAAAACAGAAATACTTCTTATATTTAAATACCTACTTCTGTTTTACCTACTTTTGCATATTGGTCATCTTTGAACATGACTTGGCTCGCTTGCATCACAAATAATAAAAATGCATTTAGCGTTAAACGTGTTTCAAATATCTTTCCATTACTGTCAATTGTTTCAAGATGATTGAAAGAATTGTGTTTTAAATACGTTTAGCGCTAAATGTATTTAGTAATTGGTGCAGCAAGCGGGCCTCACTTAGGTCCGTATTACAGAACTTCATTCCTTGAGTCAAGAATTACTAAAAACTAGTTTAGAGCCAATTGATTGGTTGAAACTAGTTTTAAGTAACGCTTGAGTCTTGAGTGTGGTTCTGTAATACGAGCCTAAGTCTTTGAATCACAAAGATTTAATTTAAAAAAAAATCCTCACCTTTAAGCAACTGTCCTGCCGAAGCCTAAAACACAAGTGTACTATTTACCACTACATCACACCCTAACACCGTGTGATCTCAGCTTAAAGCACAGCCACAGCTTGGTAACATGCGCGGGCGCTTACCTGAACAGTAGCACAATGAGCGAATAAATTAGCCAGCAGGTTATTGCGATGTCTCGCTGACGGAGACGACTCAATGACTTCCATGATATACTGCCGCGAATCGCTAGTGAAATACTTGTATTTACTTAGTTGTGGGCCTGTTTTGTGGTGAAGAAAGTCTTGGTTTTACTAAAGTTTCATGGTTATCTTATAACAAGTAAAGAAAGAAGTGCGTTTTGTTCGAGGGTTCTTTCTGTTGTTTCTTTTTCTTTTTCCTTAAGTAAGGAATTAATGCATGCTAGCAATTGACTTTTCCGTAGTAACCATAAGTAGCTAAGATTTGGAACGTATTTTTGTTTCATTCCTCTGCTGTGTTTTTTTTTGGGCCGCATCAGATGTCTGCTTTCTTCTCCACACAGCAAATAGCAAAATATACAAATACTAGCTGTTGTCCGCGTCTACCCATGTGCCAAATTTCAACCAAATCGATTTAGCCGCTTTAGCGTGAAAGCGTAACAAACAAACAAACATACACAAAATCAAATCGTTTCTCTTTATATAAAAAAAACTGGTTCATGCCCGGCGTCGCCCGGGGTTGAACTTCATCCAAAAATGGCATCCAAATTTCCATCTTTCCCGGTGGATTTTCCAAAAAAAACTTTCATACAAACCTTGTCAAAACAAAAAAAACAAAAAAAAACTTTTTAGTGCAGTTGTTCGGAAGTTATGCGCGTACATACACTTTGGCAATTCATTTTTATTTAGGGATTAGTTTAGGTGTCATTACTGAGATAGAAAACAAATATTGTTTATTTCAAGCGCATTTACATTCAACATGTGGAGATCACCTTTTAAGCAAAAAAATGCTTGTGTTAAGGAGACTCCGCTCTTTTACTTAGCAGTAACCATTTATACAATTGAGTGTAAAAGTACAAAAATAAAATAAAGCAAAAATAAGTAAGTTAGATTTTATAAGAGACAAAGGCAAAAAAACAAAGAAATTACGTTTATTTGCAGGCCCAAAGTCCGTACTCTATACATAGAACAATACATTGTAAGTGTATCTCTGAGGCTACGGTTTCCTAGACGAGTGGTGGCAGCTATACGGCTGTCATGAAAATAATGGTAGGGGTTTGACTTTACGATGTCAGAATTTAAAAAAAAAAACCGACACAAAAGGGGGCGGATGACCTTAAAACGGCGGAACCTATTTTGATAAAACATGTCTAAGAACCACCGCTACAAAACCTGCTTTCAAATAAAAAAACCGCATCCAAATCAGTTCACCCGTTTAAGAGCTACGGTGCCACAGACAGACACACACACACACACATACCGGTCAAACTTATAACACCCCTTTTTTGCGTCGGGGGTTAAAAACGGAAACGGATCGGAACGGACCGGTCTAGGAAAACACGGCAATTTACTTTCATAAATTACGTTTCTGTGACGTCATTAGGCGGTAAATTCGGACGCTATATGGGCGGCCGACGCGTCTAGAAAACCGTAGCTTCACGTCTTTCGAGTGTCTCTTATATCTTTTTGGCTGAATCCAGTAAGACTGGAAACCGACAGCATAAGAACATTAACATGTATCATTAAAACATCATTGTTTGTATGATACATTTAGAACTAGGTATAATGTATTTATTTTATTTCTTATTTTCATATCGACGATGAACTACCAATACCTCCTAACTACCTTTCTTTACATTTACTTATATATTTTTTAATGCCAGTCGACGTAAAATGCTAATTCGCGTGTACTTACTGGCAAAATCTCCTAACACGTTTGACTATTTATCCCAGTAAAACTTCTAAATTATGAGACGCTAATTTTGCTGCGAATACCTCCTAACCTTAAGTAGAAATAACTACTATGTTATAGTGTTGAAATTTTCTAAAAATAGATAGAAGATATTGGTAGTTCATCGTCGATTGCTGCACTGGTTGACGTCATCACGTCAACGGGGCTGTCGCTGAAAACCAGCGCTGGGGCTCTGTCTCGCATAGGGTCGTAGCAATATACTGTTAGCCTAATAATATTTAGTCGAGTTATTTCTCATGACGGTGTCACTTATAATCGATTATTGACATTTCATTTTACTATCTGTAATGAACTGTCATGCCATGACAGTTGTCATTATACTATGACAACTGTCTAATTCAATTTGAGAAACGCACTTGATATTCAGCCATCGAATAGAACGGATTAAATCCAAAGATTTCTATGCAATCCTCGTTTTATTCAAGTGAACCTGCACTGTTCCATCATCTCAGAAGCGGGATAGGACAGGCTAGTCATATATTTCTAGCCAAAACGCTCACATTTTTAAAGTTTTACGTTACATTTCACAATACACGTGCGTTATTTCGATAATTTTTTTTTAACGAAACATGATGGAACATGGAAATGTGACACCTAAGGAGACAATTAATCGTTAAAATTCGTTTTCATATAAAAGAAAACGAAACGATCGCAAAGAAAAAAGAAAACTGCGCAAGCGTAGATCAGCGAGTGAAGATACAGACACGAGTGTTTCGTGTTTGCGAAGGAGCCGTACTCGGGAGCATCACGAGCATCGCCGTCAGCAACAACAGCAGCGTCGCCAGTAGCCGAAGCAGTGATCGTGATCATCATAGGCGTCATCGGAGGAGTAGCAGTAGCCGAAGCAATCACCGTGGGCGACATAGGCGATACCGTGAAAGTGGAAGCAGTTGCAGGAGCCGAAGCAATCACCATGCGCGCCATGGGCGATACCGTAGAAGTGGAAGCAGTTGCAGCAATCGCAGGCAGGACAGCAGGAATGCAGGTGTACGTGACAGCAGGACTGCAGGTGTACGAGACAACACGACTGCAGATGTACGTGGCAGCAGGACTGCAGGTGTACGTGGCAGCGGCAGCGGTTCCAGGCTGTTGCGCCATCGAAAGCGCTCATGTTCCCCGGTAAGACGTTCCGATAATAGTACTGACAATGTGACACATTTATTGTTGACTAAATTAGTGAATACCTTAGTAAATACTCGTCCTGAAGGCAATAAATTTCCAATGTTAGGAAACGTCATACCTGATTTTGATCCGATGGTAAAGGGGCAAACTATACAAATGTGGCTCAGTAAAGTTGATGAATGTGCGAAATTATACAAATGGGGCGATGATCAAGTAATACATTATGCTTTACCAAAATTAGTTGGTGTTGCGAAAACGTGGTATCAAGCGTTACCCACTATGTCGTTTTCATGGCCTGAATGGAAGCATAAATTATTAGAATCCTTCCCTAGTTAGTAGTAATGATTATGCTAAGCTACTTACAGAAATGTTATCAAAGCGCGTAAAATATAATGAACCACTAGAATTATATTATTTCGAAAAAAAAAATATGTTGAACCGGTGTGATATAAGAGGTAAACGGGCAGTCGATTGTTTACTGTACGGAATCGAAGATCATTCGTTAAGATTAGGCGCGAAGGCATTAAAATGTCAGGAACCGGAAGAAGTACTAGAATATTTTCAGTCTATTAAGAGACTTGCGAGACTACTTGTCGAACCGCACCTTCCGATTCCGCATCGAATGAGCGCTATCCTCCCCCGTCCCATCCGCGCCGGAGTCCCTCAGGGCTCCGTGCTCGCCCCTCTCATTTTCACGCTATTCACCAGCGATATCCCGAAAAGTAAAAGGGCTCAGTTGGCTCTGTTCGCAGATGATACGGCCATTTACTACACCGGCGTAAGCCCCGATGCGATATCTCGCACTCTCCAAACCACAGTCAACCAACTCGGTGACTGGTTTGGGAAGTGGAGAATCGAAGTCAATCCCGATAAGAGTCAAGCGGTTCTTTTTTCGAAACCGGGACTCAGCCCCACCCCTCCCCGTCCGATCACCATGTTCGGCAAGCCTATCCCTTGGGAGAAGCGAGCCAAATACTTGGGTGTCATACTGGACCAAAAACTCTCTTACGGTGAGCACATAAGGCAGGCGCGTTCGCGCGCCGGTTTCGCTCTCGGTAGACTCAACTCCCTATTGAATGCACGCAGCAAATTGTCACTCAAGTGCAAATTGCGCATTTACACAGCGTGCATTCGGCCAATCATGACCTACGCGAGCGTGGTTTTCGCACACTCGAAACCCCACCACATCCATAGGATGCAGACCCTCCAAAACCGGTTCCTCCGTAGGGCAACCGGCTCCCCTAGGTTCGTTCGGAACGAGATCCTCCATCTCGATCTTAAAGTCTCCACTATCCGTCAATTCATGAAGCGCATTTCCAAGCGTTTCTTCGACTCCGCGGCCTCACATCGCAACCCCCTGGTTGTCGAGGCTGCCAGATATACCCCCTCCCGTATTAGTCGTACCCGCCGTCCAAGGCATGTCCTGTCCGACCCCGATGATCCCATAACCCTCGTCCAGGAGAGCAGTAGGGCCACCAGTACAGTATACAAAAACAGACCGCCATCATTCCGACCTCGCCGCCGAGGTCCTACGCGACGCCCCCGACCCTTGCTCGACGACGCGCCAGCCCGCGCCATAGCTGAGCCTGTAGCTTTAAATTCCCCTTATAATAATAATAATCTAATTTCGATCCAGCCTGTCCCACCTTGCTGCCCTCCCCTCAGTGACGCCCTAAGCCGAGGTTCGTACCCCACAGGGGGTGCCCTTAGCGTGCGATCACCTAGTATTTAAGAATTTCGCCCCTGGTAAGTTAGTAGCTTGAGGCACCCACAGGATTGACCGGTTAAGTAGCCAAGACCTCAGTGGTCAAAACTACGAGTTGCCCAATAGGAAAAAAAAAAGAAGTTTATTAAGCAACAACCACGTGAAACAGATAGGTTGCGTCCTTATGGAGATAAGCGATCTAACATTTCGGCTAACAAACCTACTAGCAATGACACAAAGGCTAAAAGTGGCAGTAGTTCTATCGTTTGTTACAACTGCAATGAACCGGAACATTTTAGTTTTAAATGTACAAAAAAAAAAACTCAAATGCAATATCTGTAATAAACTAGGACATACCACAGTAAATTGTGCGAAACTACCCTCCAATAATAATAGTTATAGTGACAAAGTGGGTCAAGGTCAAAAGGATGTATTACGCATAGACGCCGAGAACACCGCTAGAAACGAAAGTAAATACATCATGCAGTTGATGCTTAATGAACAATCGGTTCTAGGCTACGTTGATCTAGGCAGTCAATGCACTTTAATTCGTTGTAGTGCTGCTAGACAACTAGGAATTGCTTGGACAAATGATTCTGATCTTCCTAGAATGAGAGGCATTGGTAACAACATTGTGTTGCCCCTTGGGATCGCTACTGTTACTATACAGATACAAAATGTCATAGAAAATGTAGATGTGTTTATTGTGGAGGACGACATCATTAAATACCCTGTACTTGTCGGACACAATTTTACTGAAAAGCCTGATATAGTCATAACAAAAACTTACGATCCTTTGATACTTACACGGGAAGTCGGAAAGAAATTATATCTTGTGTTAGTCTCGGACACTTCAATACGGGCTAAGGAAATGTGCTTAGTTCCAGTTTATTGTGGCATCAATTATTCAGGAACTGTGTACGTGCGTGGGTCTCTTCGCGGAAAATATGATTATGAGTTTTACTTCCTTCCAGGAGATTATGAAATAAATAAAGGTCGAGGTTCTTTATTGATTCAGAATATATCTGACAAATCAGTTGTACTTAAAAAGGATTCTTTGATAGCTCGTGCTTTTAAAACTAATAGTTAAATAACTATTAGTTTTAAAAGCACACGCAGCGTATTAGTTTTAGTAGTAAATTACTATCATTCAAATTAAAAAATTTACATCAAAATTGATGTAAATTTTTTAATTTGAATGATAGTAATTTTTCCTCAGAATTTAATTATGACCCGATTTTAACCAGAAACCAAATAGAAGAATTAAAGAATCTATTGAATAAATATAAGGAATATTTCTCCAACAATTTAAAGAATTTGGGATTCACTAACATAACACAAATGGAGATTGAATTAACCGATTCTAAACCAGTCGTATATCGCCCGTACAGGCTTTCATACCCTAAGCGCCAGCTGGTGCGATCAATGGTACAGGAAATGATTGACGCGGATATTGTTTGCGAATCTAATTCTCAGTACGCCAGTCCTATTTTGCTCGTAAAGAAAAAGACTGGTGAGAAAAGACTATGGGTGGATTACCACGCTCGCAATATTAAGACAAAGAAAGAACATTATCCCCTACCATTGATCAACGACCAGTTAGACATGTTAGCTGGACATTCTCTCTTCATTACGCTTGATTGTGCATCAGGATATTATCAATTACCGATTGTAGAAAGCTCACAGGACAAGACGGCATTTGTCACACCGAACGGCCAATACCAATTTAAACGGATGCCGTTCGGTTTGACAAATGCTCCGTCAGTCTTTCAGAGGGCTATGAGTAAGATTCTGGCAAAATCGAAAGTTAATTTTGCTATTATTTTCATGGATGACGTCTTGATCCCCGCTAGGTCATTTGAGGAGGGTCTTGTACGGTTAGAGATGGTACTTAAATTGCTCCTGGAGGCGGGACTAACCTTGAAGCTTAAGAAATGTAACTTTTTCTATAGAGAAATAGACTTTTTAGAGTTTCAAGTTACTGGCCAGGGCATAAGACCGGGGTCACGTAAAACGCTGGCTGTTTCTAGTTTCCCAGTACCCAAAAACGTACACGACGTAAGGCGTTTCATTGGGCTCGCCAGTTTTTTCAGGCGTTTTGTAAAAGATTTTGCCCTTATCGCGCGACCTCTAACTGACCTACTCAGGTCCAATTTCGCATGGAAATGGAATGACGAACACTTGAAAGCTTTTGAAAAACTGAAACAAAAACTTGTTGAACGTCCTATTTTAGCCTTGTATGATGCGAAATTGGAAACTGAATTGCACACTGATGCATCGAAGTTAGGTATTGATGGCATTTTAATGCAGAGACATAGTGACGAAATGCTTAAGCCCGTAGCGTATTACAGTCGGAAAACAACTAAAGACGAACAAAATTTACATTCATTTGAATTAGAAACTTTAGCTGTTATAGCCTCCCTGAAACGTTTCCGTGTTTACTTGTTGGGTTTAAAATTTAAGATCATAACCGACTGTAATGCGCTGCGTACGACTCTTACAAAGCGAGACCTCATACCGAGAATATCTCGCTGGTGGGTACAGTTCCAGGAGTACGATTGCGAAATTGAATATAGGTGTGGAGCTCGCATGGCACACGTAGATGCCCTCAGTCGTGCTCCTGTAACTGAGCCCATAGTGGGTGATGATGAGCTAGATGTACTCGATGTTTTAAATATTGACGTTAAGGACTGGATTTCCACGGTTCAAAGTAATGACGAAGAAATCGGGAAAATCAGGGACATTTTACGTGACAAAAATACGAATTACGTAGCAGATGTGTATAAAAATTATCAATTAAAAGGTGATCATGTGTACAGAATCGTTGGCGACAAAATAAAATGGGTAGTTCCTAGAGCCGTTAGGTGGCAAGTTTTAAGAATGAACCACGACAATGTAGGCCATTTTAGCTACGAGAAAACTCTAAGTCGATTACGCGAAACGTTTTGGTTTTCTAAAATGCGACGTTTTACCAAAAAGTATGTATGCATGTCTTGAATGTGCGCACCATAAGGCTCCGGGTGGCCGCAGGGAAGGTATGCTTCACCCGATACCAAAAATAGATATTCCCTTTCATACGCTTCACGCCGATCATTTAGGGCCGTTCATTCGCTCTAGGAGAGGTAACACTTATATTCTTGCGATTATTGATTCTTTTACAAAATTCATAAGCATTAGTGCTGCACGAGATACAAAAAGTACCACAGCCATAAGAATTTTTGAAGATCATTTTAGTACTTTTGGTACTCCAACACATCTTATCGGGGTACTTGTTTTACCAGCTCGAAATTTCAATCATTCATGGAGAGTACAAATGTTAAACATATACTTAATGCAGTAGCTACTCCAAGAGGGAACGGACAAATAGAACGTTACAATAGAACCATATTAGACGCTTTGAGCACGAAAGGCCACGGTAAAAGTGATAACACTTGGGATGAATACGTCGGTGACGTCCAGTTAGGGATGAACACCACAATGAATAAAGCTACAGGCAAAAGTCCATCAGAATTGCTATTCGGTTTTAAAGTTTTAAATCCATCGGAAAATATTATAAATGAGGTGTTAAATGAAGCTATATGTCGTGTTACTGATAAGGATTTAGTCAAAATGAGAACAGAAGCTAAATCTAAAATAGATGAACAACAACATCAGTCCAAGGAGGAATTTGACAAGCGTAGAAAACGAGTGCCGGTATACAATATCGGTGACCTTATCAGGGTTGAAAGGACAATCATAGATAAAGATCATATAGGTAAATCAAAGAAACCTTTATTCAAGTTTCACGGCCCATACAGAATAGCAAAAATTCTAGAAAATGATAGGTTTTTGATTAAGGACACTCCCCTGACTAGAAGAGGCAACAAAAAGTATGAAAATGTAGTAGCAGTGGATAAGATACATCCCTGGTTAAATTATAAAAATATTTCCAGTGACGGCAGCGAAAACGAAAATAGTGGTGATGATTAAAAATTAATTAGTTCGGACTCGGATCAAAGTTCAGTATACTATTTTGTGACATAAGAATTATTGTGATTAAAAGGATTTGAAATAATAATACGTAAAAATTAACATTGACTATTATATATTACTGTCACATGTTTTAGAGAATTAAATTAGATTTGAGTTGAGTGAGTTTGTTTCGGCCTTTCTTCTCAAAGTAGTCAGTAAACGCCGACCTCATCTATTATGATTGACGTATAAAAGTGTTTGTACAAACCTACTTACAGAAATAAAATCATTTATCGTTTACTGTAAATGAAAGTTGGTATTTTCGCTACTAACGGACGAGTTGATTTGCTAAGTTGTAGACCTAAATAAACTTGACAGGAGACTTGACGCTGCTATGCTTAGGCTATGAGCAATCAGTGCAGAAATGATTGATATCGAAGAAATGGCGATATTGCACAGATGTTTGTAGATTATAGCAGACTATGTGGTAAGATCTAAGCATAGGCTATGAGCGTCCAGTGCAGAATGCGAATGATGATGAAAATCATCGCACAGATGGTCGCAGATCATAGCAGACTATGCAACTAGATGATGATTGTAGAACATGGGTTGTGAGCGGTCAGTGCAGATAGCGAATGGTGTCAAGCAATTGACATCGCACAGATAACCGTAGATCACAACAGACCATGCAAATTGACGTTGATTATGACCTGAAATCAAACTGTGCAAACTGACGATGGTGATGACCTGAAATTAATCAAAATTAAGGTATGTATAAAGCAAGAGTATATTTTAATGTATAATGGCTTAAGTTACTAATTACGTCTATTATTTGTTTAATTTAACTTGAGTTGTTAATGTATTTTTTTTCCTATTGTTATTAATTTGTTGCTTATCAAGTGAGAGGACTCACTCTTATAAGGATGGCCGAGTTGTTAGCCTAATAATATTTAGTCGAGTTATTTCTCATGACGGTGTCACTTATAATCGATTATTGACATTTCATTTTACTATCTGTAATGAACTGTCATGCCATGACAGTTGTCATTATACTATGACAACTGTCTAATTCAATTTCAGAAACGCACTTGATATTCAGCCATCGAATAGAACGGATTAAAAACAACTTAACAAAGATTTCTATGCAATCCTCGTTTCATTCAAGTGAACCTGAGGGCCCAGACAAAGTAACATTCGATTAGCGATGACGCTAGTAGAAAAGTTAAAATGTATGGGGTTGACATAAGCTATCGAAATGTCACGTGATCATAGGGCAACGAATAAAAAATAGCTAGACAATGTTAACAACATTCGATTATGAAATGAATCGACAGCGTCGAAAGATTAGGTACTTCCACAGAGATGCATAGCCAAGGGACACTTTTTGACGAGCGTTATCGCTAGTTTTTGGAATCATTAGCGAAAGCGATAGCGATTGTAGAAATAGAATCGCTCCGAAGCGAATGCCATTTGTCTAGGCCCTCTGCACTGTTCCATCAATACTGAGCGATTGCCGTTTTGCGTGCATGTGACGCATATTTTCCCCAGACTCGTTCTTTTTTAACCGACTTCACAAAAAGGAGGAGGTTCTCAATTCGTCTGTGTTTTTTTTTTTTTTTTTTTTTTTTTTTTTTTATGTGTGTTAGCTCATAACTTTTTTCTGGGTGAACCGATTTGGATGATTCATTTTTTATTTGATAGCTGGTGCTTCACATGTGGTCCTATTTAAATTTGATCAAGGTCTGACCAGCACTTTTGGAGTTATCCTTAATACTGCATATTTTTTCCACTTAGTTTATATGGATGATGTATTAATAATTTCCTGTCACTGTTATGTATACACCAAGTAGTGGTATACGAATTTGTGTGGGGTAGGTACCGCAACTAAAAAGTGAAAAATTAAAACTTTTTTACAAAAAAACAACCGACTTCCAAAAAAAACACTAAAAGACGTGAAAAATAACTTTAATTTCGGAAGTCGGTGGCCAAACATGAAAATACAAAACCAAAGGCACCGACTTCCGAAATTAAAGTTATTTTTCACGTCTTTTAGTGTTTTTTTTGGAAGTCGGTTGTTTTTTTGTAAAAAAGTTTTTTGTACTTGTGTGTTTTTCTCTGCGTCATGTTTACCGCAAATAAACGCATTTTCTTTCTTCTTTCTTTCGTATAAGGATTGGCAAAAGACAATAATGTTAGGTTAAGTCTGCAATGTTATACACATGATAAGAATCACACCCGAAGGAATGCGTTGAATACTAGTTTGAAAACTTCGCTATTAATCACCCATTCTAATTTAATCCCGCACTGGTGCTAAGAACAACTTTAAAACCCGCATCAATATCTATGGAAATAATAAACTCTCATCTATTACATCAGTCAGGTCAAGCTGTCTGTATGTACAGTCGGCTGCTAAATAAGGGCCATAATCAAAGTTCAGGGGGCTGTCAATAAATCCACGGACACTTCCCTTTGTACGCGATTGTCCGCCACCTACGTCACCTGTTGGTGTGGCAAGGAATGATGTAGTGTGTTCGGCAGAGACTGGCGTTATTGGGAAATAAGGATTCTGAAGAAAATTATGAGTAAACTATGGAAATTTATTTACAGTTACAGCTATTAACATTTATGTACCAATTAACATAGTTTGCAAATAAATGAATGATTTGATTATGTACTAAATTAAATTACTGGGTAAACTAAAACAAAAACTCAGTGTTGAAGTTGTATTTGAAAAAGCATTTTTTTTTTAAATTGTTTATCATACCTCTTGCTAACTGGCTACTTTGTTGCCGCATAGTCTTCATCTATTGCTAATCCATTGCTTCATATTTTCTGCTCAACAGCGTAAATAACGCAATGAATGTTGTTGAACTGTCAAAATGAAAGCTATTCCTAATGTTAGTGTGTCCCAATTACCCCGCTGACCAGTATAATACAGCGACAAAAACTATGACTTACTTACAATTTCACATTATTATGATGGTTGAGAGGGTTATTGATAATTCATTTATACAAATGTAACGATATAGGTACTAACTTCGCATTTTTAACCAACTTCAAAAAAAGGAGGTTCTCAATTCGTCTGTATATTTACATATTTTTTTATGTCTGTTAGCTCAGAACTTTTTTCTAGGTGAATCGATTTGGATGATTCTTTTTTATTTGAAAGCTGGTACTTCTCATGTGGTGCCATATAAATTTTATCAAGATCTTACCAGTACTTTATTAGATATCCTTAACAATGCGTATTTTTTCTACTAAGCTTATATAGATGATGTGAGTGGTATACGAATTTGTGTGGGGTAGGTACTACAGCTAAAAAGTCAAATATAAAAAATCTTTTTTGCAAAAAAACAACCAACTTCCAAAAAAAAACACAATAAAAGTGAATAATAACTTCAGAAGTCGGTGGCAAAAAACGAAAATACAAAACCAAAGACACCGACTTCCGAAATTTAAGTTATTTTTCATTTTGTTGTGTTTTTTTTGGAGTTTGGTTGTTTTTTTGCAAAAAGTTTTAACAATATAATATCTTCATGATTAGAGAGTGTTGAAGCCTATGCCTTTAGAGAGCTTAGTTGTCTCATACAACAAAAATGGCTTTGCGATATTCAAATATAGAACAGCTGCCACTCCACAGCTACCCGACTATATTCTCTGAGGTGTGCATTCTCGTAAATTGAAGATAACTTTATTCATGTGATAGTAAAGTCAATGTAAATATATATTTTATGCATTTAATTGTCTATGCGTTAGATTTGACGCGGGAATGGCTCGCTTAGAATTTATTATCCGACTGTACCTGCATTAACAGCTTAGGGAAGTAAATTTTGCATTTTATATAGGTTTTAGAACGAGTCGTCTGTGGAGGTTTTGATGGGCTGATCATCCTTTAATGTATGTATAGTCTTTTAATACCTAAATATATGCAGTCTTTTTTTTTTTTTTTGGGTTATGGCTTCGCACGGTTTGTATGCAGTCTTTATTCCTTATGTATTGTGCGAAGTAGGGGCGGGTCGTTAGTGATAAGCAGAGATCGGATATTCGGATGCATATTCACCTAAAGTTGAGATGTTGGCTAATATGGAATGCGCTTTTGTATCGAAAAAACCCCGTCAACGTCAGATTTCAGTGACCAAACCGGACCAAATCATAGCGATCGAAAGGCAGTGATTAAGGTTGTTGTAGCCGAGGTAATATTTACGCCCAATCAGGATATAGTACTTAATTTAATAAAAACAATTATTTTAATTTATGTTTCGTTCTTTGTTATAACTAACACAAACTACCTCTCCTCTTACACCCTACATACACATTTTTGGATCGGGGGTTAAACGTTAATTTTAAATCAATATGCATTGCAGATATATTTACAAAAAAAAAAAAATTAAGAGAATTTTATACTTTTATAGCTAAAAATTAACTTTAGGTAAATATGCATCCGAATATCCGTTTTTGGTCATAAGTGTGATATAGTTTATCACTAACGACCGACCATGCTTCGCAAAAATTTTACGACTTGACAAACCACCGAGATTTCTTTATTATATTTAAGTTTAATAATTAAGTATTATACACATAATCCTTCCGGAATAAATTCTCTATATGATCGTGAAAACCGCATCAAAATCCATTGCGCAGTTAAGACGAAATGTGCGGTTACACAGACATACACGATAAGCGACTTTAATTTGTAATAAGTATATAGATATCAGTTTGTATTCGCTATTTACAACTTTGTATAGTAAAGTTGTCGCCACTTAAAACTAACGCTGAGCGACAGTGGAGTGCGTCTGCGCATTGTAGAATCATAATAGGTACTTTACTAGCTACTTAGTACTTTGGGATAGGCTTCTTTTTTTTTTTTTTGGGTGGGAAATGATCAAATGACCTGTCCCGCTCTCGGCGGAGCGGAAGGGCGTGTCAGACTCTTACTGACTAAAACCCACCCGTGTTCCTTCAGTTGCCTGTGCGCCAGGGCCACGGTAACTCTTTCGAACAATCCGCGACCCCGGCAGGCATCGGCGCTATCGGACCCCGTCAATTATGCTGACATCTCTTTGAGGCGCGCGTGGAACACGACGCGCCGTCGACCCGGGCCTGGTCCTTACCGGACGGCAAGCTGCCCATTGCTCGCCATCCGCAAGCCCGCGCCTACGGTGGCCGGGAGTCGGCAATTGACTCCCGACGCCCAGGGTGTCTCATCCTGCGGTGACTAGGGGCGTGAGGGCGCAACGATTGCCGTACCCTCACGCGCTCCGCCTCCTCCTTCACGAGCATTACTGCTTCACAGAAGGACGTGACGACTTCCCATCACCTCCCGCTCCGTACCATGGCCTGTACCAGGGCCGGACGCGAGAGATTGCCGCCGCCGATCGCCGCCACGAGGACACGGCGGTGCTCCGCCCAAGCTGGACAGACCTCCACCGTATCCTCCGGTCGATCCACACAATGCCAACACCCGGGCGTTTCCTCCCGCCTTATCCGAAACAGGAATCTCCCGAAACAGCCAAGTCCGGTGAGGACCTGCGTCAGCCGGAGTATGAGGACGCCGTGGCGCCTCTCAAGCCACTCCTCAAAGAGGGGACTTACCGCCGCAATTGCGGCGTGCCCAGCGCTGGGTTGCGACAGTCGCACTCTCCATGCCGCCATGAGATCCCGCTGGAGCTCTGCCCGCTGTGCCGCGATCTCTCGCGGCAGCGGAGTTACGCCCCGGCATTTCGCCTCCTCGCGCCACTCCCAAATGTGGGCGAGGACTTTTGCCTCCAGATCACTTTGGGATAGGCTGGAATTAAATTAATCAGTCAGTGCGCAGGTACAGGCTAGCGTTCTTTTTACGTGACGGGACCTGCGGAGCAAATACGTAACACACTAACAGTAGGAATAGTTATGGCTTTTGTGGATTTTAATTCAGATTTGTTACACTTGTAATGGCAATCATGTCATTTGGTTTAAATAGGCTTTTATTTTTATATAGTTTCTTCTATAGATTGAGAATGTGAGAACGTTGTATGCCTAACTTGTAGATTGTAGATTTGTAGACCTTTTCTATTTTGTTTTGTTCAGTACCTGTTACTTGTTGACAGGCCTACACTGTCCTCCCATACCTATCAACACTGTAATTTGAAACATTGTAAAAGCCCCTTATTTTTAACCGACTTCACGAATAGGAGGACGTTCTCAATTCGTGTGTATGTTCCTTTTTTATTTTTTTTATGTGTGTTAGCTCAGAACTTTTTTCTGGGTGAACCGATTTAAATGATTCTTTTTTTATTTGATAGGTGGTGCTTCACATGTGATTTCATTTAAATTTGATCACGGTCTGACCAGTAGTTTTTGAGTTATCCTTAATACTGCATATTTTTTCCACTTAGTTTATATGGATGATGTGTTAATACTCGTAATATCCTGTCACTGTAATTTACACACCAAGTAGTGGTATACGAATTTGTGTGCGGTAGGTACCGCAACTATAAAGTGAAAAATAACTTTAATTTCGAAAGTTGGTGTCTTTGGATCTGTATTTTAGTTTTTGCCACAGACTTCCGAAATTAAAATTATTTTTCACGTCTTTTTGTGTTTTTTTTGGAAGTCTGTTGTTTTTTTGTAAAAAAGTTTTTTTAAAAGAGTAACCGTGGTGTTTCTTGCCGGCTCTTCTCCATAGGAAACGATCAATTGGAACCGTGCACTTAGCTTCTGACGTTTCATAAGTGCCCATGTAGGTTTATGTGAAATAAAATATTTTGATTTGAGTTCAACAACATTCATTGCGTTGTTTACGTTGTTGAGCAGACAATTTTTTTCGAACATATGAAGCAATGGATTAGCAAAAGGCTTAGATTGTGATAAATAGTATGTTACGCAATTATGGTACTGTATATGTTATCATAAAAAAATGAGCTTCTAAATGTTTTACAGATGCAAAACTTGAATGGAAACTGCTTGTTCTAATGGACAAACTTATTTACTCATTTTCTATATTGAACGAGATCATGAACAAAGATTATAGACAGAGTTTACTATTTCATCTTGAAACTACGTTAAGTAGGTTATACTATTTGCAAGTTCCTAGCCTTTTTTTTTAAATTTGAGACATGTGAAATTGATACTCAAAGAGAGAATTTATACTTCTTGACTCCGTCCGTGAACTTGGGTTGAAAGATTAATTCTATGAAATAATCCAGGTGTTAGTTACCGTGCGTAGCTTGCCCTCTAACCTGAATCCTCCTACAAATAGGTACCAATGGAAAGCAGAGGTGTCAGCATCTCCTTTTTGGGAACCGCACCGCAAAGGCTTTGCGTTCCTTTAACAGAAAACAGAATACGCTATCCGAAGAATTCTGACAGACTAATCAGAAATTTGAGAATACCAAGTACATACATAGGTACTTTATTTACACATAACTTGAAGTGTTCGATCCTCATAAATTTCCGGCAAGGTTGGGCGGCGTTCACACCGTATAAGTATTCAATCGGACTGTAAATCAGTGGGTTGCACGCGTGCCATTGTATGTACAATGTACGGTGTGACAGCGGCCGTTATTCTCGAATATTTTGCCGGTTGTAACTTCATCAGGTAGGTATAATAGTGCGATGTATAGTTATAGTTATGTCTTTGTTTGTAGAATAGGTGAAATCTAGGCTGATGTTAGAATTATTTTCTCTTGAGTTGGGCATCGTGAAAGTTCCAGCTACTATTTATTTTACTACATGTGAGAACCTTAGCTTGTTAACTATTTAGTTTTTTTTAAATATCCCGAGTTTATCTTGAACAACACTGACATCGGTGAAGAAAAACATGGTGAGGAAACTTGGACTTGTAGTTAATATAAGTCTGAAATCGCCAACCCGTCTTGAGCAATAATAATAATAAATAATTTATTTGCATAAAACATGGTATACAATGTTATTAAAATATAATTATAATGGCACAAACATGTTTAGCTAGGATAGCATATACATAATCAGCCTATAATGTTCCCACTGCTGGGACACAGGCCTCCTCTCTGTGAGAGGGAATGGGCTGTAATCTACCTCGCGGGCCCAGTGCGTGTTGGTAGATGTCATATGTCTTCGAATTTTTGGTTCTAGGACATGCCGGTTTCCTCACGATGTTTTCCTTCACCGTTTTGAAAGCAGTGGTGATGAAATTATTTCCACAAAGTAAAGCGCCTGCTTGGGTTCAAACCCACGACCTATAACTCGTAAGTCGGGGCCGATACCACTGGATAGCACATAGTATGCAACATTTTCGGGTTTTTGAAAATGTTACAACGCACATCAACATTTTATATCCATAAATTCTTTAAAACTATAGAAGCTACACTCATTCATCTACTTATTCAACTCTATCTTAAATAATTTAGAATTTAATCTTTTGTATTGGCTTGGTATCTTGTTAAAAATACGCACGCACAATGCTAGGCAGTTTTTGTTGTATTTTGCAAGTCTTGGTAAATCATACAGCACGAATTTATATGGATCTCGTCTATTTCGAGGATTTACATCAATTGCTGTCTTAAATAATTCTTTATTCTTAATTACGAACACACATATTTCATAAATGTACAAAGATGGCAACGGTAACAAACCAAGTCTTTTACACACTGGTCGACATGAGTCATCAGGTCGAAGGCCACATATTGCTCTTATGCACTTTTTTTGAGTGACAAATGCTCTATTCAGATCGGTACTATTACCCCACATTACAATATCATATCGTAGTAATGATTCTACATTTATGCGTGGTATGTTATAATAGCAGTTTTTACGTTCGTTACATTTTTAACCTGTTTCAGTACATACACGAATTTATTAATTCTAGTGCTAATATTACCTACGTGTTCTTTCCAGTTGCCAGATGCGCAAGCATGGTGATCAATGCTCGTGCCTTCTCTACATGAGAAGAGGCTTTTATTCTGATCTGGGACAATAATAGGCTGGTATTATAAGACCCGCCATTTATTGAGTCAGGTTGTCTGTGCTCATCATCAGCCCATAGTATTTCACTGCTGGACAACCCCTCCAATCGCACGCCATATGATTACTCCCATGCAGCTGCTACCAGCCACCCTGCAAAGATCGTCATTCCACCTGGTCTGCGGTTCGCCCAAGAACCGAGGTTATTCGACTGATACTAATCGATACAGAACTCAAAGCTCAGTCTCTAACTAAACTTTCTACTCGGCAATCAATTTATTTAATCTTAACTAAAGACTAAAGAGAAGAGATTTGATTTTTTGTGTTTGTTTGTTACGCTTGCACGCTAAAATGGCTGAACTGATTTAGACGAATTTTAGCACATGAGTAGACCATGACCTGGATTAAGACATAGGATAATTTTAATGCCGATATTCCCACGGGATCGAGACTTATGCGGATGAAACCGTGGGGCGTAGCATATATAAACCAACAGCGTAGGCTAACAGATTTAAAATTATAATAATATTAGGTATGTAAATAAAAAAGGAGGGCATCAAAAAGTTCATCCGCATCGCTGTCAACAGGAAAAGTGCCCAATAGGCTGGCATCATTGCACGTTGGATGTCGATGCTGATTCTTTGGCCAAAATATAGGCCAGCCTTTTGGTCACGTGAAGAGGCCACCAACCGCTTGGCGATGTCTCGAAAAACTAAGTGGGCACTCGGAACCCACTACCCTGCAAAATCATTGACTAACGGTGAAGCCGTAACTAGAAATTAGCATAGGAAGGAGGATGCTGAAATGTAACGTAATGGATAACTGTATAATACACTAACTTTGCCAATACATAAATCTCGTCACATCTGGTCAAAATTCTTTCAACCCCAACCACTAAAGAATTCAAGGTTTTGCCATATTCCCACTTACCCCTAACTTAAATACCAAAAAAAAAAATGTATTATGCAAAATGGCGGCAATCAGATCGCGGAGCGGCGCGGGCGCAACAAAGTTACCGTTTTGACCTACATTGCTAATTAAAACGATAAACGCAAAAGAAGCGATGGAGCGAGAAACTTCTTTTAGTAAAACATCTAACAATGGATGAAATCTGTCCGTTTGTTCGTTTTTTTTTTTTTTTTGCGTTTTCACAGTTTTTGTTCTTTTCCGAAAGGAGAATGAGGAGCTCCGAGCGGACCTGGCCGGCCTCCGGGCAGCCGGCCCCCGGGAAGTATCGCCGTAGGGGACGCAGCATGGACAAGGCCTGCCGGTGCCGGTGCCTGCTGAGGACCGGGTTCTGACCCTGGTGCGGCGGGAGCTGGCTGCCTTCAATAGTCGGTTTTCTGCTCTGGAGGCCATTGTCCTGCGCCCTCCGCTAGCGGCGAGCCGGCAGGTCTCGTTTGCCGCCGCTGCGGCCAAGCCAGGATTGACGGGGCGCTCTAAAGGTGGGCTTGTGCTGGCCCCCTGGGGCCGCCCGCGGCGAAGTCGGCGCCTCCCAAGCCCAAGAAGGGCGGGAGGCCTACGCAGGCGGCGAGGGCCCCCCCCGCATCCTAATGCTCCTGCGGCCCATGCCGAATGGCAAGTAGCCGGAGAGAAGAGGAAGGCGGGTAAGGTTTCAAGGGCAGCCAAAACGAAGGAGTGGCGGCAGCGGCGCAAGGAGCCAAGCGTCGCGGCTAGGCTCCGCGCTCCGAAGTCCGCAGCTGTAGTGATTACACTACAGCCGGACGCGGAGAAGAAGGGCGTGTCCTACCGCGACGTGCTTACGAAGGCGAGGGCGGCGGTGAACCTCAGAGAGCTTGGCGACACCAATGGCATCCGGGTAAGGGTCACTGCGACTGGGGCCCGGATGCTGGAGGTCCCTGGTACGGCCAGTGGCCCGACCGCTGACGCTCTGGCCGAAAGGCTTAGGGCGTCCCCAAATGCGGACGAGGCCCGAGTCTCCAGGCCCACCAAGTGCATTGACATGCGAATTCTGGGCCTGGACGACTATGTGACGGAGGCTGAGATAGTGGCCGCCGGCGTCAGGACTGGGGGGTGCTCTGCAAAGCAGGTGAGGGTGGGCACCATTCGTCCTGACCACACGGGGAAGCGAGCCGTTACGGTGAGCTGCCTCGTGTCGGCGGCCAGAAAAGTTTCCGGGGAGGGCCGAAGGCTCCTGGTGGGCTGGGTTTCCGCGCAGGTGAAACTGCTGGAACCCAGACCTCTGAGGTGCTTCCGCTGCCAGGTGGGCAACCACGTGGGAGTGCAATGCACCGCGGAGGTGGACCGCAGCAATCACTGCTTCCGCTGCGGTCAGCCCGGGCACAAGGCCGGCTCGTGTAATGCCACGCCGCACTGCTTTTTATGTGCGGCAGCTGGCAAGCCGGCCGATCACCGGGCTGGGAGTAAGGCCTGCGCCCCACCCGCCAAAGCCAGGAGCTGAGGTAAGCCCTCCGCAACCGCCGTCACCGCCGCACCCGCCGCCGCTGCCACAGCCACTGCCGCCTCCACCGTCGTCGCCGCCACAGAAACCGCAGCAGCGCCCTCACAAGGGCCTCGGGAGGGGGCTGATATGGAGTGCTAATAATGGCCCCATTACGCCTCCTCCAGGCGAACATCAACCACTGCGTCGCCGCTCAGGATCTGTTGCTCCAGAGCATGGCGCAGTGGTCGATTAACATCGCCGTGGTCGCTGAGCCGTACTTTGTCCCGCCCAGGGATGACTGGGTGGAGGACCTGAGCGGCTCAGTGACCCTAAATTCGTCGGCCGCCGCCGGTACCCCGTCGCTCGAGGCATTCAAGAGGGGACGGGGTTGCGTGGCAGTGCGGTTCGGGGAGTTTGTTGTCGTAGGGGTATACTTCTCCCCGAACTGAACTCTCGCCGAGTTCCACAACTCCCTTGCGGAGTTGAGAGTCGTCGTCGTCAGGTACCATTCCCTCCCCGTGCTCGTACTCGGGGACTTCAATGCCAAGAACACGGCTTGGGGTTCCCGGTATACGGGCACGTGGGGCAGCATGGCGGAGGACTGGGCTCTGAAGACAGGCCTGGTCGTCATAAGCCGGGGCTCCGTCTCCACGTGTGTGCGGATGCGGGGTGAGTCAGTATTGGACATCTCGTTCACCAGCCCCGCTCTGTCGCCGCGTGTCATTGACTGGCGCGTCATGGAGGGGGTGGAGACGTATTCCGACCACCGGTACATCCGGTTTGACGTCTCCGCCCAGACCTCGAGCGCGCTGGTCCGACAGGCCCCGAGTGGTCCGCGGTGGGAGCTGAAGCGGCTCGACCGGGAGCTCCTCCTGGAAGCCTTGATCGTGCAGCCCTGGGTGTCATCACTAGACAGGCCTGCTGATATTAACGACGAGGCGGAGTGGTTCCGGGAGGCCATGTCCGAAGTATGTGACGTGGCAATGCCCCGAGTCCAGCCCGGACGTGCTTGGCGCCAGGTGTACTGGTGGTCGCCGGAGCTAACGTCTTTGGGTGAGGCGTGCGTAGCTGCGCGACGCCTGTACACCAGACACCGCAGGCTGCGTCTCCGCCCTCCGTACGTAGGTGGAGTGCCAAAAATACCGCCCCAGGACCTGACGGCCTACCTGGAAAAGCCTGGGTCATGGCCTTGGAGGCTCTCGGGCCTCGACTTAGAGGGCTGCTAAGCGCATGCTTGGAGGGGGGCCAGTTCCCACTTCGTTGGAAGACGGGGAAACTGTTCCTCATTAAGAAGGCGGGCGCCCTGCGGACTCTCCGTCCGCTTACCGGCCCATCATGCTGCTCGACGAGGTGGGCAAGCTCTTTGAAAGAGTCATTGCAGACCGCCTCGTCGGGCGGCTGGTGCGGGGGGGGGCCGGATTTGGTGGAGAGCCAGTTTGGTTTCCGCAGGGGGCGCTGTACGGTGGATGCCATCATACGCGTGCGAGCCCTCACGGCGGGGGATGCTGTGGCCCGGGGTGGGGTCGTCTTGGCGGTGTCTCTAGACATCGCCAATGCCTTCAATACCCTGCCCTGGAGTTGCATCAGGGAGGCACTCCGGTATCACCGGATGCCGACCTACCTCTGTCGTATAGTCGAGGCCTATTTGACGGACAGGGCCATCATCTACCCCGGTCACCAGGGAGAATGGAACCGGCGAGAGATGTCGTGCGGTGTCCCACAGGGATCGGTCCTGGGGCCGCATCTGTGGGACATCGGGTACGACTGGGTGCTGCGCGCCGACCTCCCTAGCGGCATCAGCGTCGTTTGTTACGCTGACGGCACGCTGGCGCAGGGGAGGTCACACCAGGCGGCGGCCGAATTGATGACACGCGGGGTTGCGACAGTCGTTGAGAGGATCCGGTAATTTGGACACGAGGTGGCCCTGCCCAATTCCGAGGCCAAGTGTTTTCATGGTCCTCGGAACGCGCCACTATCCTTCGCCGCAGCCACTTCCCAAATAATGGCGGTAGGGGTTCACATCGGCGTCGAGTCGACGATGAGGTACCTGGGACTTGTCCTCGACAGCCGGTGGAACTTCGTTGAGCTTTTCCGACGTTTGGCTCCCAGACTGGACCAGGCCGGGGCTGCCTTGAAGCGGCTCCTGCCCAATCTAGAGGGTCCAAACGCCTCCTACCGGAGGCTCTACGCGGGGGTCGTGCTGTTTATGGCCCTTTACGGGGCACCGGTGTGGGTGCGTTCATTGAGGCTCCGACCAGCCCGCCGGTTGAACGCGTCCCAAAGGGTCATGGTCATCCGGCTGGTCCGGGGATACCGCACGGTCTCCTGCGAGGCGGAGAGCCTCCTTGCCGGATTGCCGCCATGGGATCTGGAGGCAAAAGTCCTCGCGAGGCGAAATGCCGGGGCGTTACTCCGCTGCCGCGAGAAATCCCGGCACAGCGGACAGAGCTCCGGCGGGATCTCATGGCGGCATGGAGAGTACGACTGTCGCAACCCAGCGCTGGGCACGCCACAATTGCGGCGGTAAGTCCCCTCTTTGAGGAGTGGCTTGAGAGGTGCCACGGCGTCCTCACCTTCCGCCTGACGCAGGTCCTTACCGGACATGACTGTTTCGGGAGGTTCGTGTTTTGGATAAGGCGGGAGGAAACGCCCGGGTGTTGGAATTGTGTGGATCGACCGGAGGACACGGTGGAGCATACGGTGGAGGTCTGCCCAGCTTGGGTGGAGCACCGCCGTGTCCTCGTGGTGGCGATCGGCGGCGGCGATCTCTCGCGTCCGTCCCTGGTACAGGCCATGGTACGGAGCGAGAGGGAATGGGAAGCCGTCACCTCCTTCTGTGAAGCAGTAATGCTCGCGAAGAAGGAGGCGGAGCGCGTGAGGGTGCGGCAATCATTGCGCCCTCACGCCCCTAGTCGCCGCAGGAGGAGACACCCTGGGCGTCGGGAGTTAATTGCCGACTCCCGGCCACCTTGGGCGCGGGCTTGCGGACGGCGAGCAATGGGCAGCTCGCCGTCCGGTAAGGACCGGGCCCGGGTCGACGGCGCGTCGTGTTCCACGCGCGCCTCAAAAGATGTCAGCATCATTGAAGGGGTCCGACAGGGCCGATGCCTGCCGGGGTCGCGGATTGTTCGAAAGAGTTACCGGGACTCTGGCGCACTGGCAATTGAAGGAACACGGGTGGGTTTTAGTCAGTAAGAGTCTGACACGCCCTTCCGCTCCGCCCAGAGCGGGAGAGGTCATTTGATGATTTACCACCCAAAAAAAATAAAACTCATACACATAATTTATACTAGTAATTTGTCATTTTGACATTAACACGGATCCAAGATTTTCTTTGTATTTTGTGCATGCATGAGTTTTAAAAGTGACCTATTTCTAAGAGTTGCCTGCCCTTAATAAAACTTCCAGTGAAAGAGCTCGTCAGGAAAATGACATGTTAATGTCACACTTCCACCAAAAGCAAACCATTATCTTACCGTGTGAATCCTGTAAGCAATCTGCCTTCGCGCAACGACGATGTCACAAAAACACACATCCCGTCAAACATAATATTTGTCGAATCGCTGATAGATGATTGGTATTGCAATTAGTCAATGTCAATCCAATCAGCGGACGTCATGCCTTTCCACTCCACTTAACACACAATTTTATCTCCACTTTACATACTCGTACAATTTTTTTTATGTTTAATCTTACGTAGGCATACAATGCAATTCATCAAATTGCTCTGGCGTGGTGGGTTTAAAAATTACCTTGTGTAATTTTTTGCAAGCGACGCGCGACGCTACGAACGGCAAATGTCAAGTTAACAGAGCGGTTCATTTTCTTGCATGCCCACGGCGTGAAAGCTTTTACGTTTTCGTAGATCAACAAAAATACTATTATCTAGATTATTAGAATCTTTGCTTTTCTAATTTTTGCAGGAATTTGAATTTCTTTTGCAATAGCTTCGTTTGCTCAGTTTCATTATAAGTCCAAATCAAGAAAGAAATGGACGTGTTGTTGCGGTATGCAGTTTCTGCAGCCATATTATAAGTATAAATAGGCGACTATGCTTCGCTCCACGCGATCTAAGCACGCATATTATAAAGCTATCAATTGGGGCACATTCACACTTGATATTGTATTATTATAAAACGATAACGCATTAAACCTCCTTTGTAGGATCAAACCAAACTTGAGTTTGCATTTCAAAGAGCTTTTTCTTCTTTGGGATAACTTTGGTAAAAAGTTGAGCTGGGCAGCAACGTTGGCAGTAGGAAAGTCTGCCTAAGGTGCTTCAAACTTATCTACACAATTATTTTCACTGTGTGGGCTTTCTTTTTTAATTTCTGCCGATTTATTCTGTAAAAATCTCTCAGTGAAAACTAACGTAAAGTCAGCTTAAAGTGAGCTATCAATAGTGACAATCCCTAGCATTAGGTGAAATGACAGCTCATTTCATGCTCACTTCACTAAAGCTTTCACGGTAAAATGTTTACACAATAGGTTGAGTCTATTCTAGATAACAATTTTACCAGCCACTTGAATGGCAGATAACAACTTGTTCAAAATAATGGTCACTAGAATCGAACTTCAGAAAGGTTAAAAAAAAATACTTTGTAACACCGCAATAATTATTCGTTCTTCAAAATAATTGAAGCCACAGCTGTCGTATTTAATTGATGAATTAATTTATTCTAGTCGCGTTCCTAGAGGAAGCGTCAATTTAATTATATAAAATATGTATGGTTCCATGAAATTGATTAATATTTCTTAACTGAATTATGATGCCCTTATAGGGTATGCGTCAATTTTCCACTATTAATCAAGGAGGTATGAAAGGTTAATTGACTCGTAAATGGTGGAGCCTGTCGCAATCCATCACATCATCACAGGTATCTATTTTAGATGACCCCATCTTGTTACACGTCACTGTAGGAGCCATCACGAAATGTGAGAGTTCAGTTGCAAAACACAACAAAATGAAAAATAACTTTAATTTCGGAAGTCGGTGTCTTTGGTTTTGTATTTTTGGTTTTTCCAACCGACTTACGAAATTAATAGTTATTTATGATACTACTGCGGTAAGTTGGTTTTAAAATATATTAGTCATAAGTCATAATATATTAGCCATAGTCACGAGTTTGTAAATACCAATTTCCGCACGTATGTCATACGTTTTTCAACACATTTGCGAGAGAACAGAAGAATATCAATATCAGATTCCTCGCTTGAACTCATTTATTATTACTTTGTTTATAAAATTAAATATCAGTCGGAAAGTCGCAACAATCTTTGACGTTCCTGATATGAAAAACAGGCCCGAATAGCAAATGGCGCCACGTGCGCGTGGTGAAAATTAGAACTACATCTGTCGTCTCATTTTCTCTTTAGTATTAAAGTGAGACAAACGTATTGAGCAAAAGCGCTTCCAAGGAGGTTCGACTATTCAGCTTATTTTATTCTCGTAATGTGAAACTCCTTCCTTTTTATATATATTTTATGGAAATTAAAAATAAACCGTAAAGGATACGCACGGCGCTATACAACGGAGTAAGCGGTAAAACATGTACTTAGGTGTGAGTACCTACCTATTTTACCGCACGTTTCGTTGTATGGTGCGTGATTTTTTACTTTCGAACAATGTAATATACACAGGCATCGTAAATGCATTTTTTGAGCAAATGTGTTGAAAATTTATTTTTCATTTTGTAGTACTTTTTTTGGAAGTCAGTTGTTTTTTTTTTTTAAACTTTTTTATTTTTTAAATCTTTTATTTAACTTGCAATGTATGTATGTTTGTTCGGGTAGATTCTTGCTACTCAATTTTGAAGCAAATTTCTTCAACCGATTGAGCTGAAATTTTGTATACACGTTTAGTTTGGATGACAATACACGATAAGCTGTATGACGTCATTCTAAATCCAATATGGCGGACCATCCAAGATGGCGGAATAGTTATTTTTTATGCATTTCTACAATATGGGTATCAAATAAAAGGGCTTGTTGAGAGTAACTCGAAAAATAATGTGACGTCACTCTTAATCCAATATGGCGGACTCTTGAAGTTTTTTATGCTTTCCTATAGTATGGGTATAAGTGAAAGGGTTCGCTGAGAATAAAAACACAAGTTCAAAAAAAGTAAAAAGGTTGACAAAATGCAGGTTAAAAAAAGTAACAAAAAAGTTAAAAATAAATTAAAAGCATAACAACTTAAAAAAAATAAAGCTTTTATTTAAATGCTCTAAAAAGAAGAAAATAAAATTTTCCTTCAAAATTTTATCTATCAACTCTTAACCTCATTATACACAATTTATACGATGGTAAAAGCTTGTCGCGAGGTTTGCGTAAGTACCTATAAGTATTTAATTAAACTGAAATTTAATAAAAAAATAACTTAGCGTATTAAGTTACTCAATTAAATAGTTACTGGTTTATTTATACAAGTAAATCGCGCGACAAGCTTTTATTTGTGGTACCTACCCCACACATTTTCGTATACCACTACTTGATATGTAAATAACAGTGACAGGAAGCTGTTAAAAGTTCATCAATATTAGACTACGTGGAAAAATACGCATTATTAAAGATAACTCAAAGACTACAGGCCGGCAGTCTCGACATAGATAGCGACGCTGTCGCAAACTACCGATCGCTAAATATTAAGGTGAAACTTGATATGAAATTGATGATTATAATTCGATGTTTATTTTTTTTTACTTTTTGTTTTTACCTTAGGTTATCACTGTATTTGAGAATGTTGGTTCACCTGTTATTGGCAACTGTATAAGCCCATGGCTGTTACCTACTGTTATGTGATATTTTGTATACAGAAGCTGTTGGTGTACCTTTTTTAAATAAATAAATATATGATTCCCACAGTCGAGAATCGCATTTTGACCAAAATACGACTTAAAACAGCTGTAATATGCAAAAAACTAAAGAAAATTTGAATTTTGCGGGCTACAACTGAGGATTCACCTTAATATTTAGCGATCGGTAGTTTGCGACAGCGTCGCTATCTAGTCGAGACTGCCGGCCCTGGTCAAATGTTGATCAAATTTATATGGAACCACATGAGAAACACCAACTTTCAAATAATCGTCAAAATCGGTTCATCTCGAAAAAGAATCTGAGGAGAATCAACACACATAAAAAAAATACAGTCGAATTAAGAAACTCCTTTTTTGGCGTGAATCGAGCTAGGGTAGTGCTTTTCTGTAAAAATCTCATCGTGAAAACTTAGGTGAAGTGAAGTAGTAGAATAGTGTCAATCCCTAGCTTCAGGTGAAATGATAGTTCACTTCACCTTAGTTTTCACGGTGTGATTTTAACAGTATAGACGGCTAGTATTACCAATGAAGTGTAATATATCATCTCTACATAGTATAAAAAAGTCGCTTTTCGTGTCTGTACCTACGCTTAGATCTATTAAACTACGCAACGGATTAATGCGGTTTTAATCAATAGACTTCAAGAATTCAAGAGGAAGGTTTATATGTATAATAAATACATACGAGATAGTAGAAAAAAGCCGAGAATTTCAAGGATTTGTTATGTGATGTCGTAAAAAAAATGTTTTTGTGCGCTTACATTGCAAACGCTGTCTAAACCTTACGAGATAGATCAAAATAATGTATTGAAAAATTGGGCCAATTTGAAATAGGAGGTTCAGTAACTGTTACATAATCATTATTAATTGCCATTTCCCGAAAATAAATTCTTGAAAAAAAAAAAACGTGTAGTTATCGCCTTAGATAGTGCAAACTAAGTTATTGCCTACAAGTAGATAGGAATTATCGCCGTACCAGTAAAAAAAAACAAATAAGAAAATTTTAGTATCAATTTTAGCGCGCTTCCAAAGAGCAATCTTCATCGCAGAGTTTACAACATGAAGCAAGTTGCCAACGCGTTGAGCTAGCGTTCATTTACCGTTCTTCCTACGAAAAACGCGAAAGGCGCGCGACGACGCGACGTTTACAAATCGCTTGCCTACGCGCACGTATGTGTATCCCTTTTCTTTCTCTCGGCCGAATGATATGCTCTAAATTTTCTTTATAACACGTTTAATTATATATTTTATTTTGGCGCATCCATTCAATTTTATCCTGTATGATTAAGAAATGCTGGCTTCGTACGCGACCCCGCGAGCGAACTTTCGTACGCCCATCGGGACTTTATGCATGTATTTTCATTCTTTTATGTTATTTTCAAATTGGAAAAACTAATTTGATTGCCTTGCGTAGTATTCATATATAATTATATATATAAATAATAAATAAATATGAATCTGATAAATAGTCTAATGTAAATGCACCTTAAAATATAATTACAAACTATTAGTGATAATTGTACAATCACTGACCTAGATATTATCAGCGGCTTTGATACGAATGCTTCTGATAAGCGAGCATCACGTCAGTCATGATAAACGCGATGTTTTTGTTGATGATAAGAGGAATGAAGATAATTGTATATGTATGTCGAACGCGAGAACATCAGAACCCGACATAATTTCTAAACAAAAAAGCGTTAATTAATAAAAAAAAAAAAAAAAAACTACTAATTATTTACAAAATAAAATATGGCGTCGAAAAATTCATCCGCATCGCTGTCGACTGGTAATGTACCCAAGAGACTGGCGGCATTGCCACGTTTAATGGCAATGCTTAGCCTCTGGACAAGGGAAAAGCCAGCCCTTGGGTCACGGGAAGTGCCAACCAGCCGTTTCGAGATTGCCATGGTTTTAGATTTAATAGTGGCGACTGTTTCACAAACGCCATTGATTAAGAGGTGTAGTTTTTAACTGACTTCGAAAAGGAGGAGGTTCTCAATTCATCTGTATATTTGATTTGTATGTTTGTTACGCAATATCTCCGGCAATTGTGGATCGATTTCGAAAATTGATTTTTTAATGGATATGGTGGAGAAGTGATCCCATATAAATTTGAATAACTTTGCTTGGGTAGTTTTTCAGATAGCTTCAATAATAAGTATTTTTTCCACTTAGTGTATATTGATGATGTTATAATAACTTCCTGTCACTGTTATTTACATAGCAAGTAGTGGTATATGAATTTGTGTGGGGTGGGTACCACGAATAAAAAGTGAAAAATAAAAACTATTTTACAAAAAAAAACAACCGATTTCCAAAAAAAACACTTTATAGTGAAAAATTACTTTAGTTTCGGAAGTCGGTGGTAAAAAAGAAAATACAAAACTAAGGCTATTTTTTACTATAAAGTATTTTTTATGGAAGTCGGTGTTTTTTTTTTGTAAAATAGTTTTTTGTGTAAGTACAGACACAACATCACGCCTGTATTCCCCGAAGGGTTAGGCAGAGGTGTACCTATAGCACACCCACATTTCGTCAGTTGTTTAAGTCCCATGTAATAAGGGGGCGAGCCTATTGCCATCAACCGGGCACAAATCCAGACTCCGGGCTGCTACCGAGAAATTCCAGATGGAAAAACCCGATAAAACTTTGCCCGACCCGGGAATCGAACCCAGGACCTCATGCTTAGCAGTAGCGCTTGCGACCACTAGACCAACGAGGCAGGCTTTGTGTACCTAAGTAATCATAACAATATTAAGAGTCGCTTGAAGTTGATTGATTGAATAGCAAGGGTGTTCAGAATGCAAACATTAGCAATGGCGCAATGTCTTTGATAATAAATTAAATGTTATGTGGAATTACAATAAACAACAACCTATATCAAATAAAATTTATTAGCATATAAACAATTTTATAACAATACTCTGAAATAATTTAATAGATATACTTAGGAACTATCGAAAGGAGACACCATTGGTAACTATGTCCAGAAAGACCGGTATTGCAGAGAATCGCTTGCAAGACTTTTTTCTTTTTCTCTTGTCTTCTGGGAGGAAGTTCCAGATGATCAGGTCTTCGTCTGCAGTCGCTGTTGCTGTGGGGAAGAATGACTATTATTTTTTATTTTTTTACATGATTGGCTTGACATTTCTCAGATCCCTGGGGTCCCGGACCTTTGAAAGGCGTACGAGGCGCCGAAGCCAACTCGCAGAGGCCAATGAGGCGTTTTAAATGCAAAGAGGCACCAACCGACGAGTACCCTTGTTCGCACTAAGCAAGTGCACCCAAGGACAACCCCCGGTTGGTGTAGGGCTATTGCAGGATATGGAAAACAAAGATATTGGATTATGGGTTTGGGTGGCTAAAGTGAACTGGTTATATAGACTATGGAAAGACTATAGCCCCTGCCTGACCAATGGGGCATTCCACACGAAGCGGACAGGTAAAAAAACTCGATGTTTCCGATTTTAGTAATATTTGAGTATGTTCTACCTATACATATTATTGATACGTGTACCAAATATTTTTGTAATATAATGACGAGTTAAAGAGTTATGGGACTTTGAAATTTTCGACAACCGGCTGGCATGCTGTACTTCAAAGCCGATTATAGAGTCACAAATTTATATATTAAAATAATTAAACCAATGGATTTATTACTTCATTTACTGAGCTTTTTAATTGTATTTTGGAAAAGAAAAAAAATAAAATAAAGAGAATGCGTTTTTTTTTCTTGATTTTCACAAAGTTAGACCATTTCGGTTTTTTAATTTTTTTATATAAATAGCTAATATTGTATAGAACATTCTTGCCAACTTTTATAATGGGCGTGGAAGTGGATTAGGAGCTAGACTGAAAATACTGCCGATCTGCGCCGCGCCGCCGGGCCTGATGCCCGCCACTTGTGCGAGTTTTTAATAACACCAATAGATTTATAATATCTACTTTATTAAATACAAAAATACGTTATGTCTACACTTTTAATATGTATTTTTTTTTTTTGTTAAGTCTCAAGAATGTATGTAAATGAAATAAAGCAATACTTAGAGGACTTGTATCCAGGCCATAATATTTAAGAAAAGTCATAGCGATGACGCCATGTTTAAAAAAATTACCGCGTTATTTTAGTAGCTTAGCAACTAACTTATACGGACGCGTGTAGAGTGATTTTGTTAGTGAGATTGTATCGCTACTAAAAACATTTGAATATCATGGCTCCTTACGGGGATCGATGTTATAATCCGTTTAATTTACCTGTACATAGAAAAATTAAAGCCTTGAGGAAGTTATCACAAGTGCTAGTAATAAAGTGGTCAATTACAAATAAAAACTTATATGTGTGTAAGCAGTGTAGAGACCGTCTTGCTAGTGAAGAACCGTTCATTATTAATGACAATGGGATTTTAAGTAGTCACACAAGCCAATCGTCAGACCAAAATTCACAAGAATCACAAGGCTCATGTTATGTTCCGGAAGAAAATTCGCTTACGAAGTCAACACAGGCAGACGACATAAAATCCATTGACAACGAAATACTTTTACAATTGAAAGAGAAGTTTAATGACCCTTCTACATCTGTTTCTGTGAAAACGATGATTCTCACTTTAGCACCTAAATCATGGAGCCACAATAAAATTGCTGATGAATTTAATACGTCTAGACGGCAAGCAAAAAAAGCCAAGGAACTGGTTGAGCAGAACGGTATTTTATCATCACCTAATCCACGAAAGTTAACATCAAACTTTGTAGATTTAATTTTTAAATTTTATCTTAGAGAAGATAACCCTAGAATAATGACTGGGAAAAAAGATTTTGTGTCTGTTAAGTTATATGCTGGCAAAGGAGTTTATTTACAAAAACAGCTATTATATGCAAGTACTCGCCGTTAGCCAGACGAGAACAACCAGAGACAATATGTCTGATGGACTCACCCGGACGATGGCATGCCCGACACTTGTCAACCGTCCCGTCTTTCATAATATGTCTCCGGTAGTTACTCGTCAAGATAATTTCGTCCATAATTGCATAGACGAAACCTTCAGTTTCCCCGAAAAGGTCACCAAAACGTAGCCAGGATACGGACGCTAAGAAATCTAGATATAGCGGTGGGGTTATTATTATTTATTTATTTCAGAGAATGTCCATGTAAGTTATATTAGTATAATATCACAAAAAAAAACATTAAATGTTAGTGTGTTAGAAACACAATTTTTACGCAAAATTATGAGTGTGCGTTACGATTGCTCCGCCAAGTTATCCACACAAAAAAAAACTTCGCTAGAAAAATTGTCGGAATTTGTCAAAATCAAAAGGGATTTGTCAAAGTAGAAATAAGGAAGTTATAAGGTTTTTAAGTTGGCTGCGCGAACGTAACGTGGAAGATTGCGCGGCCATGGAGATCTCAGCAACTGCTTGGGTTAGAGATCTAATTCTTTTTGTCAATTGAAGACCGAATTTTTCAAAAAAAAACGAAAAAAGAATTATAAGCTCTAGATCAATATTTTACGAAATATTCACCTTGGAAGTTATGGCCACGCAATCCTTCACTTGTTGTTTCTTTGTTGTTGATTATTTCATTAAAACTTAAGACTTCAACAGTAAAACTATTACAAGAAGAAAGGTATAATTTTGTCAAAACTAACGAAAGCAATAAATACTACAAAAGTTTAGTTAAACAGACGAAATCAGTGCAAAACAAAAAGTACGTGGCCGCGCGGTCGAAACGTTACTTTGTACGCTGATATCTCACTGTCTATAATTGCTAGGATTTCGATGTGAACATCTATTTATTCGACATAATATATTAACCTCATTAGAATGACATATCCTTTTAACCTCAGAGCAGTTTTTAACGCGTGTAATCTCAAAAATGATGATAGCTCATACAATGGTCGAGTAGGGTAACCAAAATTTCGATTTGATTTGGGAATATCTCTATCTGGAGACTAGCAATTATATTGGACAAAATCTAGCTCAATCTACAAAATTTATTAAAATAAAATAAAAAAACTTTGCCTATTTCACTAATAAGATACTTATATTTATTCATCACAGCTTGCAAAAATCAACAAATAAAATAAAAAATCCATAAAAACCTCTAAAGAACTATTTTTAAGAAAATTAAAAATCAATAATTATTTATATCCAGGATGTCAACAGATCCGGATGACCGATAAAACGATCAGGATTGAGCGAGGAATATTCCAGGGCGGTACTTTGAGTCCACTATAGTTTTGCTTAGCCTTCAATCCTCTAAGCACATTGCTGGAGGATTCAGGTCTAGGCTATCGGTTACGAAGAGGCGGTCCGGTCACACCTTCTTTACATGGATGATTTGAAACTCTTTGCCCCTAACAATTTGCGACTGTTGGAGCTACTGAAGGTAACGAAAACGTTCAGTAGTACCATCAGGATAGAATTTGGTGTGGACAAATGTGCAGTCATGCATGTAAAGCGAGGTGAGATTATGGATCCCGAGGGAATTCAACTTTCGGATTCCATACACTTTAGATCCCTCTGTTCATCCAAAAGCTGTAAGTATTGGGGTATTTCGAAAGCATTAGGCATCAATGCTGCTGACATGAAACAATCGTTGAGGGAGCGCTTCTTTAGCTGCCTGAATAAAGTGGTAAATAGTCTTTTATCAGGCGGAAACAAGGTGCGCGCTTTTAACGGTTGGGTCATGCCGGTTTTGATGTATACTCAAATGGACTCAGACGGAACTTGATGCTCTGGATAGGAAGGTCCATACTTTGCTGACAGCATATCGGATACATCACCCTCGGTCATCAGTGATGAGACTGTATAACCCGCGAAAGTGTGGGGTTCGAGGTTACTTAAATGCAAAATCCCTCCACCACCGCGAGATTTGCAGTCTCAGGGAATATTTCATTCAAAGTGACGTGCACCAAGATGTGTTCGCAGTGGACTAGGGCCTTAACCCTCTCTCCTTGGCAAAGGAGAACTGGCGCAAACCTGCTGTACTTGATGCTAACGGTCGTAAGGAAGTATGGCAAGGCAAAGAGCACCTAGGACGCTTTTTCCGGACCCTCCATGGACCGATGTAGACTTTTTAGCGTTTTTATCCTGGCTACGTTTTAGCAACCTCTTCGGGGAAACCGAAGGTTTTGTCTGTGCGATTATGGATGAAGTTATCATGACGAATAATTATCGGAAATACATTGTCAAGGACGGTTGTAGCTGTAGCTACTTTTGGTTTTCAAGAACCCCCTACTGAAACTTAGTTACGCGTTGAAGTGGCATATTAGAGTACAATAGGACTTAAAGATGCAATCACGTTAGGTTCCAAAAGGGCTGCAAAACGATCCCTTTAGCCACTACAGATGATATACTACTCTATTATATTACTCATTTGGAAATAGAAGTGCCAAATAAGGGTACGTTACCGCTTATATGTAACAGTTGCTTACAAGTGATTTTAAGGCCTCATATACCACTGTTGCTTCGAAATCAGTAACAATTAAAACCTGTTTTCAACTTTAAGTAACAATATTACTTTCTGCAACCATAAGAAATAAAGTAGAAACAAAATTCATGTTATATATTTCATAAGGAACTACGAGTGATAGGAGGTACTCATGTACAAATATGAGTAGTGTTTGAAGCTATAAGTTTTATCAAACACTGTTAAACCACTCGTTTGCAACTTAAAGCTATAAGTTAAGTTGCAAAATTCACTAATATGCTATTTGGGAATACACCTATTTATTTTTTAAATCTGTAACGCGGTTTTTTATTATAATATCATTGTTGCTAAAATGCGAGGCTACGCGCTCGTAGCGCTACCAGTGGCCGCTCTCGGCAACCTAGCGGCTATCATTTGGCCGGTGGTCCGCTGGCCAGCAGTTGTGCGAGTGAGAAATCATAATGTTAGAGTGAGAGCGCAAAATTTTGCAAGCTGCGATGAATAAACATATCTAATTATTGAAATATGCAAGTTTTTTATTTATTATTAATATAATTTTGCAGATTGAGCTAGATTTGGTCCATTATAGTTGCTAGTCTCCAGTTATAGGTATTCCCAAATCAAATCGAAATTTTGGTTACCCTGCTCGAACATTGTATGAGATAACATCATTTTTGAGATTACACGCGTTGAAAACCGTTCTGAGGGTAAAACGATATGTCATTCGAATGAGGGTAATATCTCGAATAAATTGATGTTCACACCGAAATTCTAGCAAATATAGATAATGAGATATCAGCGTTCAAAGTAACGTTTCGACAGCGCGGCCAGGTACTTTTTGTTTTGGACTGATTTCGTCTGTTTTGACAAATTAAGACCTTTCTTCTTGTAACAGTTTTACTGTTGAAGTCTTAGGTTTTAAAGAAATAATCAACAACAAAGAAACAACAAGTGAAGGATTGCACGGCCATAACTTCCAAGGTGAATATTTCGTAAAATATTGATCTAAAGCTTACAATTCTCTTTTCGATTTTTTTTGACAAATTCAGTTTTCAATCGACAAAAACAAATATATCTCTAACCCAAGTAGTTGCTGAGATCTCCATGGCCGTGCAATCCTCCACGTGACGTTCGGGCGGCCAACTCAAAAGCCTTATAACTTCTTTATTTCTACTTTGACAAATTTTTGGTTTGTTGCCTTCGATTTTGACAAATTCCGACAATTTTTCTGGCGAAGTTTTTTTTGTTTGGATAACTTGGCGGAGCAATCGTTATGCAAATTATGTTAGCATCGTTACCAGTACCTACACCTTACTGATGACTGTCCTTATCTTTTGATTCTGGAAAGGACAGCCAAAATGGGCAGCAATCGCATTCAGAATGCTGTTGCTGCTGCTTCGTAGACGGTGCAGTAAGGAAATTTCTTGCGCATGATAGCTGGAAGGCCATCCGTATGCGCTTCAGAAAACATACCAGACACGCTAAACCCTCGCGGCAGTCCCAACAGCATCCTAAAAGCGTTATTATACTGGGTGCGCAGGGCTGTGTAGGTTCGCTACGTATGTTTCACCCACAGGCCACTCGAGTAAAAAGACTGGCAGAACGCCTTAAAAAGTGTTATCTACACCCCGTTGGTGTAATTTGTAAACCTGCGAGCGAGCATTTTGCCTCTCACCGCCAAAGCTCTGCGCTCCATGTCCTCGTCATCATTAAAGTCAATTGTTACTATGTGACCCACATACTTAAACCTGTCCACTCGTTTTAAAGCTGCATCGTATACATACCCGTATACTTAGTTTATAGAGATATGAAGAACAGGCTGTAAAGTTCACTCATAGAAAAGGGAGGATCCCCCGACAAGACGGGTGTCGCAAGTGCCCGACGTTTGATGTTGGGACGTTGTATATATGCTAGTTCCGCGGTAAATACTGCTTGCGCGATGCACGATTTTGCGTTACGTCAGTGTGACGCGTAGCTCCGCATGTGGCGATGTAGATACCGCTACAAGTTCATTGTTTTATGTTTTTTGGGTGACAATCGAGCATGCGGCGCATCTGATGGTAAGTGGATACCGCCTAAGGACATCAGTCCGTCTCACAGAGAGGAGGCCAGGTTGCTAGCATTGGGGATATCATAGGCTGATTAGACCAAGGCCAGGCCAAGGAAATAAGCAACACCAGAGGCAACGCGGATGCAAAGCTCATGGACTTGTAATAATTAGTCCGACACCCATACCCGTCAAACCGGATGTAAACTCGGCTTGGCGGCAGACATACTAGATATGTTGGTAATACCCACTTCCCAGGATTTCAATGATAACGGATGTTGACGCAATAATATTATCATTAATTAAATTATTCTCTGTTACCCTTACTGTCTGGTCTCTTAAAAAGCAATGAATGACTAATTTGTATAAATTAACAACTTTTGTTCGCAATTACCACTTTTTTATGCAAAAGCTGGTAGATTATATACATTGAAGTGCGGTTCCCAATAGTTGTAAATAGGAAAAAAAAACTAATATCGTCAACCTAAGGATATTCCCGGGAACGACACCTTCATTAGATAAGCCTCTTTACTCGCTTGTGTAGCAATCGTGCCATGAATTAAGATGGGCAACTATGTTCTAGAAAGTAAACTGTTGTTATAAAAATTACAACATTTAACACCTTATAAGGTTTAGTAAATTGGTTATTTTAATGTTACTCTTTAACTCGAAAAATGGTTAATTCACAAAGTAGACAATAATGTATATAATATCTAGGTTATGATACCCACACCTGCATTATAATCTACTAGCTTCTGCCCGCGACTTCGCCCGCGTGGAATAGTTACTTTGGGCTAACGCTAACTTTAACCCGCGACTTCATTTACGTAGAAGGTAAAAATATTTTTCAATAATACGTACGTTAAGGAGCGGTTTTAGGTATCTAAATCACGCCTTTATCAGTACACGGAGAAAGGATTTCTTGAAATATTCCTGGAGAGTTTATGAATTTTTACTGGGGCTCTGCAGTAACGCGGGACCATTAATGCGCAAATCCAAGAAAATTTACTGGGTAACCTATTTTTTGTACTTTAACGATAAACAAATTTCACTCCATATGCATTTCGACCATAAGCTTTAGTCTTTAGGTTCTACTTAAGCATCTGTATATTTTATGGCCCGAAGGATTAAATATGAACCCATTTACCCGAACCCGTTAAAAAAAAAAAAGAAAGAATATATTCTATTTCCTGGAAGAATAGACATAGCTATTTCTATACAAAATGACATTTCGTTTCTTCATTTTTGACATCGCACCGTAAAAATCCTTCTACAATCTGTCATTTTGTCTTTCGTTTCTACCGATCGTTGTCTAGGTCCTTTTTTATGTAGACTATTTCAGAAGAAAGTTTTCTATCCCAAACTGTCAAAGTCACACTGACAACTGACAGTTGACTAAGGTAGTGAAGACAATTTGATTTTGTAAGCGCCATGCTACAAAATCAAATTGCATTACATGCAAAGACAGTAGAAAACTTTTAACTCGACGGCCACTAAGTATAAAAATGTAATGTAAAATAGAGTTTTTCACTTTTTGTATGGAAAATGTGAAAAATTATTACCTACATGTTGAGTTTTAGGGGTTTAAGTTTGCTTATGTAAACTAAGGGGGTCGAAAATTCATTATTTTTGCGATATGACACCATTTTCGAGATAAAAGCAAAATAAAAGAAATACGTGAATTAACTACTGAATTTCGTAAAAAGTGCAGTTGACTCTTTCTACTTTGCTGCCATCGTACTGTCTTCACGGAACGTCATTTTTGTCTAATTCTTCCGTGGACAAAACGGTGCTCGTGCTAAGCCTGCTGGGCCGGCAGTCTCGACATAGAAAGCGACGCTGGCGCAACCTACCGATCGCTAAATATTAAGGTGAATCTTCAGCTGTAGCCCGCCAAATTCAAATTTTCTTTAGTTTTTTGCAAATTGCAGCTCTGTTTTACATCGTATGTAGATAAAAATTCGATTTTCGACTGTGGGAACGATACATTTATTGAATCATCAATTTCATATCAAATGATGTAAAGGGCAATTTTGTTTTATATTAAATACTTATGATGAATAACGTATTTATTTGGATAAGGATTAATATCAAGTTTATAAAAAACACCTTCGCAAATAATGCATTATTTTACAACAAAGGGAGATGCCCATATTTGGCCATATAGGCACAACAATTTACGTTTTTGTAAAAAAAAACATCGTAATTTCTATTTAATTAATATGATATTCGTTTCTCTGAACAAGATTGCAACGTTTTTGCACAAATAAAAAGTACCGAAAAGATAAATGAATTAAAACTCATGTTTGTGTCTAAAATCAGCAGTGTTGCCAATAATTATTAATTTCGGGCACGAAATAATCGATTATGTTTTCATGGATTTTTTATATGTACGAGTTTAATAACACATCCGTAATGCTTATTATTCGATCTGTTTTATTATATACAGTGTTCTGCTGTTACTATTGATATTAAATTCAATAAACAAGCGAATTGATAGTTGATAATATAATATCGAATACCTAAGATAATGGCAAAAACAATACCACACATTTTAATAATCATTCTTAATTTTTTCAGCACAATAAAAACAGAATATGTTAAATAAAAATATATTTACAAAGACGTATTTAAAGTCTTAAGAGTTTCAGTGATGTTTGTAATTTTGAATTAAATTATGATTCGAATAAAAAGTCGATATCGATTTATCAATTTTTTGTCTATAGTGTGCCAACATTGAGTTATGCCGGCCGGCTGTCAATTGTCAAATCACAACTAATCTACTTTTAATGTTGATAATTGCCTCAATAAGTTTCGGCGGGCACATCTATTTTGTGAACTACAATTATTATGTACCATCGGACTGTAAAATCTGTTATGTACTAATTGTATATGATAAAAATGATGTATAAGAACATAAAATATTAAAAAGATGATTGTAAAATAGTTGTGTTTGTAAAAATTCAAAACTATTTTATCTTAAAAACCCGATCTTTTTTTTAAACCAATTCCTTGACCAGTTCATTATCTAAATTGCTTAGGAGCCTATCCATATACTTTAAAATGTGTGCACTCGAGGCCGAAGTGTCTATGGATGGTGGGCATTTCCCTTTGGTTAGCATAAAAAAGGTAATAGTGACCCAATCATAAAAGATATACATATGCTGTTGAGAATATTTTTTTAGAAAATTTAAATTGGAACAATACTGTCATACACGAAACTTTAACCGTTTACGTAGCGCACGCAGCGGAAGCTCTCAAAAGGAAAAAAAAAAACAGATTTTGAAACATTCCTCATTAGTGCTCCGCTCCTATTCGTCGCAGAGTGATGATATGTAGCCTATAGCCCTCCTCGATAAATGAGCTATCTAACACTGAAATAATATTTCAAATCGGACCAGAAGTTCCTAAGATTAGCGCGTTCAAGCAAACAAACAAACAAACTCTTCAGCTTTATAATATTAGTATTGATAATCTATTGTAGCCCAGTTGTATGTATGTTTTGTTTCATTAATGTATGATAGTGTCAATAAATATAAATTTCTCGATTTTTTTTCGTGTCGACGATTCATCATTGTTGCATAAACTGTTTGGGCTCAGTAGGTGGCCACATTAATTGCGGAGTCAGAGGCGTTGGTCACATCGTCGTGCAGGTGAACGGATAATTGGGCCACTAGCAGATGGGAGTTTTTTGAGGAGCACTGCACTCCCACAAGTCTCGATTAGGTGGTTAATATTCACCTATCTTCAAACAGCATAAATAACATTAAAGGACTAAGTAGTATATGATTACGTGAGACTAATTTTCCCCTAACCAGTAACTTTTTTTGACATAGAGTCAAACACGCGTTGACAAATTAAAGGTTTCGTTTAAATAAAACCAAAACAACAAAAAGCAGTTAACCAGGGTAATTGTTAATAGAAAATGCAGAAGGTAAGGAAGGAAAGAGAAGACGCAATACCAGTCACTGATTTTACCGTTTCTAAATTACTCCATGCTTTTTTTGTTAATCTTAGTAACCCTTTGTAACTTTTTTGCCTCGGCTAACCTAATGAGTACCATAATGTTACCTAGTTTGGTTCCGTCCGGACTGAACACCATGGTCCGCACTCGGTCGAGGCCCGTCCGACCCTCGCCCCACTGGTCCACCACGGTGTCGGGGTCGCTCATCACAACCAATTGAGAGCATGTCTTAGGGGTCGTTGACTCCCTGTCTGTTCAACAAAAAAGTAATTAAAAAATAAGGAATTTCTCTTGTCCCTCAGATGTGAACTGCTAATCTATTCACTTCACACATACATGTCTGTTTTTGCGTATTTGTCGTGTATGTAAAACTGATATTCAGTCGAAACTTGTATAATAGGAAACACAAGACTTAGTCCGAAGACGTTAATGATGAATTAGCCCTCGAAAACTACGAGTAATTACTTGTAGTGATACAATAAAAGTAATTATCCATGTCGCGAAACTATAAATAACGTGCTTTTTGTACTCCGGCCCGGAAACAGGTGTGACGTCGACATTTTTAAGTGCTAGGTTTTTGGCTTAATTATCAATAAAAAATACTTCGCTGTAAAATCCACTCATTAGCTTTAGTTTTAATAATTAATTGGAGACGGTAATATTATAAAATCTTTTGCCTGCTACCATGTTACTTGGGGATTCGCTGCAAAATGTTTTTTACTTTCGAATCATCTTACAAAACTTAGAAAATACGAAAACAATAGTTTTGCCGTTTTTTTATTCTCATTGGTTACTCGCTGTTCACGTAGGAAAAAAAGAAATAATACGTGACACTTTTCGAGTAAAGTTGACGCCTGTCGACCAGCTATCATTATATAATAACATTTTAAAACTTGGGATGCACGTTACTAGTAAAACTTTAATTGGAATTAAACAGAGCCGTATAACAAGTACTCCAGATCACTGTCTACGGACAATGAGACAAATACAGTTGCTTGTCACAATACAGCAGTTCCCTTAATTACTGATAAATTTATCTGATAAAAATGTTCTAAAAACACCTTTATTTCATTTCAGGACCTCGTCTTGCAATCGCAAACATCACGCTCTTGTGATCTCAGCCTTATATGTATATCGGCGTCCTCACCTTCCGCCTGACGCAGGTCCTCACCGGACATGGCTGTTTCGGGAGGTTCCTGTTTCGGATAAGGCGGGAGGAAACGCCCGGGTGTTGGCATTGTGTGGATCGACCGGAGGACACGGTGGAGCATACGGTGGAGGTCTGCCCGGCTTGGGCGGAGCACCGCCGTGTCCTCGTGGCGGCGATCGGCGGCGGCGATCTCTCGCGTCCGGCCCTGGTTCGGGCCATAGTACGGAGCGAGAGAGAATGGGAAGCAGTCACCTCCTTCTGCGAAGCAGTAATGCTCGCGAAGGAGGAGGCGGAGCGCGTGAGGGAGAGGCAATCATTGCGCCCTCACGCCCCTAGTCGCCGCAGGAGGAGACACCCTGGGCGTCGGGAGTCCATAGCCGACTCCCGGCCACCGTAGGCGCGGGCCTGCGGACGGCGAGCAATGGGCAGCTCGCCGTCCGGTAAGGACCAGGCCCGGGTCGACGGCGCGTTGTGTTCCACGCGCGCCTCAAAGAGTTGTCAGCATAATTGACGGGGTCCGATAGGGCCGATGCCTGCCGGGGTCGCGGATTGTTCGAAAGAGTTACCGTGGCCCTGGCGCACAGGCAACTGAAGGAACACGGGTGGGTTTTAGTCAGTAAGAGTCTGACACGCCCTTCCGCTCCGCCCAGAGCGGGAGAGGTCATTTGATGATTTCCCATCCAAAAAAAAAAAAAAATAAAAAAAAAAAAAGCCTTATATGTATATGACGTTTGACATGCATTTGACATTTAATGTCGAGTCATGGTGTACAGCCGACAATTGTTTGCACGTCCGCTTACACTTTTGTCGACAAATAATCGCATTAACGTCTTTTGTACATGTGTCGTACAAATATTTGACTTTTAACAAGATCAACGATTATGTCAGTCACTCACATATTATATCTCTTAGTTTATCTTAAAACAACTGAACGCAAAAATGTGCAATTAACGATAAAATAAGGTTATCCGTGTCGATCTGGGTTTGAACATATTAATTAAATGAAGTCTTAAAATTCTACCGCTACTCTATTATGTTATTTGAGCACTGATGTGTTGAAATGCAGTGAGCAAGAGATGTGATCAAAGTTCGTTTTTCATCTCTACTATCAAGCCTTGGTCTTACAGTAGGAAATATAATATTTAGTCATAATATAGATAACGAATGGATCGTATAAATTTAATTCGCACGCTCCGAGAACTACTCTATCTTCCTAAGTACCCGAAGATACAGTATTTTACTCGTATGTGTCAATTACGCGTAGTTGATTACAAACATTTTCATAAACTTTAAAGATAAAAATAATTTTGTTTTACAAATATGGGTAATCAAGGATAACAAAAATTATGACACACACACACAAACACCCTCACATCACAAACACACACACACACACACATATCTATAATTATCGGAAATTTCAGAGTAATATCCTACTTAAACCTTTAAGTAGGAAATTGCCGATCTGCATAGAGCAATCAAGGTGATTAATATTTATGTATATCTTTATGTCTTATCCGTACAAGAACAAGCTTTTATCCTAGAGTGGGTCCTGGCTGGTATATATTTTTGGACACTAACCTGTATTCCACAGGCTGAGCACCAGCTCGCCCGTCCTCCTGCTGAACAGCATCGCGTCGAGGCTGTAGTGGTATCTGCCAAGGGTTCGCTTCCGAACCTTGCCAGTAGGAGCGTCCCATAGCGCCACACGAGCGTGGAAGTTTGACATCACCGCACCGACGCCGAGTAAGGCGCTGCGCCACGGATGCCAGGTTAGAGCCTGAAATAGATGCTTTATTTTGACCTTCTACCACTGCACCTCCAAATAGGTATTTGTTAATCTTTTTTTTTATGTAATGACGTATTATGTCGTTCAGGATAGTACAGGATTTTTCTAGTTTCAAGGACACTTACTCTTACTAACCTGTAACAGCCATACTCATATTTTATTGAAATAACACTAATGTTGTCTAGGCTAAGTTTTTTTGTAAATAAATGATTACTTACTTACATATGTAGGTATGTAGATTCTGGGAGATGATTCCACAAAGAAGTTGGTTGACAAAAGTGTTTCAATTATGAACTTATGACACTGAAGCTGGCCCTAATGGTAAGGAATGCATTAATTACCAAGGAATACTTCATTAATTTATTCCCCTTTGATTGCTGCTTCTTGAACCCTTTTCTACGTAGGTACAGTCACAGCCAAAATACTTTCGGGCTTGTCTGCTCAATCTGCTCATTACACGATAGAATCTGCTTTACCGACTCAGCAGGATATATTATTGCGTTGTTGTGTCTATACCGTAGAATAACATTCAGCTATCTTCTTTACATGCTAGATCTAATTAAAAAACTATTACCAAAAAAACGGACGTAAGTAAATTCTGTAAATCGTAAGTATTGCTATCTAGAGTGGTATATGAAAGAAGTTTAAAAGGCGAATCTTCAGAAGCGGTATAATCTTCAGAAGCGGTATAATCTTCAGAAGCGGTATAAATCGACAGCTCCACATGAGACTATATTTAGTTTCATGTGGAGCCCATACTGCCGGCTCCATACGAGGCTAAATATAGTCTCATGTTGGAGCGCATATAGAATAAATTTATGAGACACATGTACCTGAGGCGGTATGGAGTACATATCGCACTGATACTACAATTCTGTTGTAACTCAAAATATGTAAAATTTGAGATAACATCATAATAAAAGAAGTAATGAAGTGAATAATCATTTTTTCGTCGATTCTGAAAAAATGTCACATTTTGAGTTACAACAGTATTGTATTATCAACGCGATATATCCCTTTTACCCCTTGATGTATCCATCCTTGTTTGTGTTAGGCATGGTGGGATACAACAAGTTGGAAACAAGGAGAGATCTAGCACTGGCGTCGTATATCCTTGGAGTATTCCGGGGTAACATAAATAATCGGGGTGTGCTACAGAGAATAAGCTTCTGTATGCCAGGAGGGAACGTGCAGCGGCGACGACGCCCCAACTTGTTCGCGCCCCACGCGGTCGAACTAAACTGTTAGACAACGTCCCCCTGACGCGAACAATGCGCACACAAAATTTGGTTGCCAGAATAGATCTTTTCTCATGTTCACTGAGCGAGTTCGCGTGGGTAACGTTAAACGTGTTATTACTCTACCGAATTGGGACACTGCAATGGAAGCCTATGTATATAAATAAAAAATTCAAAATATATTCAGAGTGGCAGAGATAGCGACGCGCAACCTGTTACCATGGAATCAGTACATGAATACGGTTATAAAAAAAAAAATGCTGTTCCATACATTTTGACCGCGTAGGTAAATTATTGCACTCTTCTATGAAACAGCAGATGTATTTTTTGATAACTGACGAATAATTTCTACGCTAGGGGGATACTCATGTGCTGAATTCATGGTTTCATTCATGGTCGATGTCCCTGCCACCCTGTATACATAATATATGTAAGTAAGTATATCGCATCGTCTTCACATATAATTAATGTATACATAATATTGTAAAACATTTTTAAAAGAGTAACGGTTGAGTTTCTTGCCCATTCTTCTCCATACGAAACTACCTTTTGGAAGGGGCAACTAGAATCGATTCTATTGTTTTGTAAATATTGACGTTCAAAGTGCCTTTAATGTGCCGTGCCTATTTGAAATAAATGATTTGACTTTGACTTTATTTCATAGCATGGTCAGACCATTAAAAAGGTTTAAGGCTGATGCCAACTCGACATTAGTTAAAGGTGTACGCTATTTTGATCTTTGTTATCAAGTTATTAATATATATTATAGAAAAAGTACTATTGTTTACACTACGTTACAAACAATGATCTTTATAATCTTGAGATGTATTTTCTGCTTTAATTTAAATTTTCTGTGTGACTTGACTATCGCATTAGGTTATGACCTGTAATGATAGTTTGAAGGCATTTATATAAATAAATATAGTTTTCTATGCAATAGTCTGTCGTAGCTTCAAAGGTATTGTGTCTTGACTTAATGAAGGATAGTATTTGAAAAAACTGACGAAGGTTTAAAATACTTGACTTTAGACCCATGTGTGTACCCACATACGGACGGACCGATTTCATGCAAAATTATTGCTGCTCGTTTGAGAAAGTTGCATTATAAGGGAAACCAAACGAAACAATATACTTTCGCAAAAGTCACCTTGTGAACAGTATTATATAATATTCCCTGAGCAAAAAGTTACTTTATAAGAAAACTTAGGTGTTAATTTCTTTCTACCTTTATAGTCCAGTCCGACTTCAGACTGGAGAACAGCTGGAGGCTGGGCCAGGTAAAGACCCAGACATCATCATCGTTGACAGCGCTTGCCGTAACATATCTTGCGTCCGGAGACACCCTGACGATCAGGATTGCGTTGCGCTTGGCCTGACGCCAGCTTATCGGCTTGGCGTTACGGGTGAAAGTAGTCAGCATACCTTTGGAACAGCCTCTGAAAAGGATTCTTTGGTTTAGTAAGCAACATAATTTTCTTATCTAGGTAAATGACGACATAGCGAATAGAACCATTACTTAGTTGCGATAAAAATGAAAATACGAAATATTATCGGATTAGAAATAAAATATACAATTCTGACTGCCGGGGGATATTTTTTTCGCAAATCGTGACGCTACGACGCGAGTTGTCCTACTAATATTGATGTGTAAACATCTTAGCGCTCGGTCTACGGTAGGGGCTAGCTGGGACTTCGAGCGTCAGACGCGTAAACGTAAGACTTCGAGCGTCCGATGTCGTCAGCGTCAGATATCGTCAGCGTTAGACCCGTGTCTATGTGACCAACCTGATGCGAGCTCACATGTTTACACATCAATTTTCGTGAGTGCCAAACCAACTCACATCGATTTTTTTTTCTTATTAATATTCTTAATAATTGATTAATTAATTAAATAATAATTAATTAATTAATTAACAAAAGTGCATCCCGATTAAAGAAACATTGCAACACACGTACCAAAAACTAGCCGAACCTGAAAATAAAGCATTTCTAATAGGAATGGTATTCATAACGGCTGTTACGTGATAAAAGAGTTTCCAGTAGGGCTCCAGTCCATGGCGGTGATAGAACAGTACTCAGTATTGACCTTCTCCTGGCATCTGCAGCTGTTCTTCTCGATGCACTTGCTCTGAGCGTTGTCGTGCACTTCCACCCTTTTGACGTCGGTGCCCACCTGTGGAGCAACTCTTTATCTTCACAAAATAATTAGTCTATAATGTTGCCACTGCTGGGACTTGAGCCTCCTCTCTCTACCATGTCATGGATGCGTCTCTCGCAAGATGCCTTCCTGACATAGCATGACGATATTGATGACATATAGTCGTTATGCTAACCTCTACGCGGAGGTACTGTTGCCAGTTTTCTTGCCACAATTCAGGATATGTTAGATAATTGCCAGACTTGAATATATCTTGTAAATTCATCCTTGACTTTAATCATCGCATAATAAACTGGTTACTCGATGTGGTTTTCAATTGAAAGAGGGGAACAGTTGTTGCAGAACTAAATAGATGTATTACATTCCACAGTGAAGTTAGTAGTTATTAGAAGCAGTCTTTTTAGTGAAGATATCTTGACAGTCAGATGTCAAGTTGGAAGGACCGTCAGCGTGTTTTGTTACCAGCAAACATGGCATTTCTTTCTTTTTGTGGGTGCCATTTTCGTCTTCACCAGCTGAAGTATTATGATAATGATGTCTACAACCCTTTAATAATTAAAAATAATTGTTAATAGGTATAATATTAATGCTGATTATACTCAGGACTAAAAACTTCACAAGAAGTAACCCAGGTGTCAATTACCGAGACGAATGCTTGACAGATAGGAGAAATAGACACATCAGATAGACTACTTAGTAAAAACGAAAAACAACTAGATTAACTTCTTCAGGAAACAGCATGGTTCTGTCAAAATGTTTGGTAATTTTTAGGGTTCCGAAAAAACGGAACCGTTATAGGATCACTCGTGCATCTGTCTGGCTGTCCGTCTGCCACAGCCAAATTGCTCCGCATCTACTAGACTGATTAAGTAAAAATTTGGTACACATGAATAAAAAAATGAATGAAATGAATTTTGATTATGGGAGTCAGAGGCCTGGCTCTACATTAGATCTTATAACTTTTTAACAATGAAAGCGTTATGTAGGTCTTAGCAACCTACTTCACATAAAATATTTTTGGTGGGTAACATATTCATCGTACGGAACCCTCTCCACGCGAGTTCAACTCGCACTTTACCGGCTTTTTCGTTACAAGCACCTTGACAATGGTTAATTAGGACATAAATGCATATTATCTTCATTAATATAATTTATGCAATGAAGAAGCTGTGCAGGCGCATTGACAAAAACGTTAAGATACCCCTCGCCGTTATATGATCAAATACTAACAATGAGCAGCTTCCCTTGAGGGTCGAACTTGCAGCAATGTATATCATAATCCGTGACCCCCTGGCTGATGAGGCTCTGTGACCGCCAGGACCACTTGTGATAGTTCCTGCCCAGTGCTGCCACCAGGATGTTGTCGTTCGACCAGTCAAGCAACTCAGGAACTGAAAACGTAATGTGGCAAGAATGAACGAAGCAAGAGCTAATTTCTTATTGTTGGCAGAAAGATCTTTAGTTGAAAATGGACCACACAGTTACAAATAAAACACCACTATTTAGAAATAACAAACTTGGAAGTAAAAATATAAATTAATATAAATTTCCAAGCGGAAAAGCAACTAGGATTTTAATAACGGACTGGCGAACGAAAGGTCTCCAGTTCGGTCTCTTACATTAAATTATTGAAGCGTGACCACAATTAGCAATAAGCATACCTGCTTCCTCGTAATTAAACATACCTACAATCAAGTAAACATAAGTACTTTTGTCAGTTTAACCATGATTGCATAATTTAGAAGTATAATGCTGATTTTTTATTCGTTGCCAATCTTTCAGGGGTCAAATTATTTATGTATTCATAAATACAACTTTTATTACGTATATTATTGAATTAACTCTGAAGAACAACTGCGGGTAATTGCTTAACACACTAATAGTAGGAATGGCTTCCATTTTGTCGGTTCAATAATATTCATTGCGTTATTTACGCTGCTGAGCACACACATTTTTCGAACATATGAAGCAATGGACTAGCTTCAAAATGATTCAATCAATCAATCATTCAATGTTTTTTTTTTTTTTTTTTTCTTTCAATTAAGCGTGCTGTTGCCACCAGATACATGCACGGATATGTATGATGTATAATAAAATATGTTTGACTAATTCATGAGTACTGAAAAATTGCATTCAAAATAGGTGTATAATACAATATTAACGCGATACGCTATGAAAAAAAAGTTAGTTTTTTTTTTCATCTGTATCGTCAAAAAATAATTCAGGCTTTTAAAAAAAAAAAAAAACTATTTTACATACATGCAGCGTAACTATAAGTGGGCAGATCCAGTATGCTGTCAGCTGAAGACAGATAGCTCCTCTTCCTGGGAACACACGGCCACAGCTGCACAGAATCTTCATCTCCTGGCTGAGATGGTTCAGACTTCGTCGGCTCCAAGCCGAAAGCCTCGTCTAAGTAGCTCGCGTATCTCTTCTGTTGTAGGTATTTTGTATACTGTGGGATATTAGGCACAAATAAAATCTGGGTAAACTACAACACACAGTATTTATTTACATAACACACATCATAACATAACATCACGCCTGTATTCCCCGAAGGGTTAGGCAGAGGTGTACCTATAGCACACCCACTTTTCGCCAGTTATGTTTAAATGTAATAGAGGGCGAGCCTATTGCCACCAACCGGGCACAAATCAAGACTCCGGGCTGCTACCGAGAAATTCCAGATGGAAGAACCCAATAACACTTTACCCGACCCGGGAATCGAACCCAGGACCTCATGCTCAGCAGTAGCGCTTGCGACCACTAGACCAACGACCACCAAACCCACCACCACCACCACCACCATTTATGTACACTTTTTGTAAATGTTTTTATTCAATAAATATGTGGGAGCCACTTGGCTCCCTATTCGACTTCGCAGGAACTCTACTACTACTACACAAGCACTACTACTACTTTCGCAAGATACTCAAGTGAGTATCTTGCGAAAGTTAGAGACGTGATCACACTTTTTATGGTTAAAAACAAAACGAATACAGATATTTTGCAAACGCTCAAGTTTATTTAAAAGCTCCTCGGTGGCATCCCAATAACAGGCATCAGCGTAGTCTATGATGGGCTGTATGAGAGTTTGAGCCAGAGAGATTTTGGTGTTCAAGGGCAAAAAGCTCTTTAGAGAAGATTTATTAAAGAACGGGCAAGAAACTCCGCGGATAAGAAACTTTTGTTAGTTTTAGGGTCTAAGAAACAGTCCTCTTTTGCAATCGAACTGATTAACTTCGATATGTTTCTGTGGTAACGAGGCTGACAACAGCTAAAGCGCGGTCACTGTCGGACTGCACAGAAAAGAAACCGAAGCGCGATGACACAACGCTGGTAATTTATTGTAAAACAAGCTGACCCGACAGACGTTGTCCTGTCTTAACTATGAATGTCATATGTCATTTAGTTTTAGTTTTGAGTATTGAATAAAACTAAAACTATCAACCGACCCATCTGTGTTAAACGATATTTACAGCGCGCATTCTGTCAATCGCTGACAGTTATTTCAAACAACTGACAGTTATGTAAAATTAATATTGGCGTTAAGTTTTCTTAAATTTTGTAACGTTCCGATCAACTTCCTTATTTTTTTATTTCATAAGATCCTTCTCCTGACAATAACGAAAACAACAAAAAAAAAAGAAAGTGATATCGGTCCAGCCGTTCACGCGTGATCGCGTGACCAAGGGAAATAGGAATTCATTTTTATATATATAGATAGATATGAAGCAATTATCAATTTACAATATAACTAATGATTGGACTCAAAAATGAAAACACTTACGTTAATATCTTGCTTGTAGAATAATCTGACAGACAATCAGAATGATTGCATGCATATTGGCATGGTTTTTAATCGTTAAAATAATTCCGGGGGGGAGGGGGGGGGGGTTGTTTGCATAGCGAATGAGACTTTATTTTTACTACTAATACTTTTTTTTTGATTTATTTAAAAAAGAACCCGTCGATAAAATTAACCTTAGTTTACCTCATTTCGATATGAAGATACATTATGAAGATTCACTCTATACATCCTGAAGAATATATATTTTTCTGATTTTCTTATTATACTTTTGTTTATTATACTTTTAGGTATTATAAAAGTTGCGTTTAGGTCCTGTAGGCCTCTTAAGTCCTGGAATAAACGTTGTCGGTGGATTCTACCAAATAAAAGTTTGCCAGTGACAAAGCTCGAGTGAAACTTAAAATGCTGAGTGTTAGAAAAGAAAATTATTTATTTATTTATTCAGTAGTACACAAACATTTTATATATTTAAGTATGTGTGTGTGTAGTTTGTGTATGTAGTTTGTTGTGTTTGGTTTTTTATTTTAGTTTTATGCTTTAGTTGTTTTTTATTAAGTGATAAAAAACAACTATAAATAGATTGCTTATTCAAAGGTCTATTAATTTGAAATTACTGAAGGAAAAAAAAACACTAATGTTCACTCGGAGAAAGTCGCAAGTGCGTGCTAGCGCCAAAATTTATCTATCTATTCTATTGGCAGCATTATTGTATGTAATATAAAATATATGAAAAAACCAGTATTTTTATTTATTAATTATATAATTTCTTAATGCGATGTCGGTAAGGGGATACTTCTAAGTGCCTGCCTAACGTAGAATGTATTTTCATACAATTGGCGATTTAAATTATTTGTAACTGCAAAAATAATTGAAGAGGCAGAATGCCGAACACAAAAACGTGTAGTTTTGTATGACTTATAAATTAATGAGGAATAATATTACTACCAACCAGAAAATCATTTGTCGGCAAAACATTACATCTTACATAAAAATTAAAGACGAAAAAATAAAAATGCATAAAATTACTATATAATGTTTTTATCGACCAATTTATATTCTGTATACGTATCATCCATGTTTATTATTATCCTTTGTCGGTGTCATGAATGTTACGTCAATGCAAACCATCAATATAAAAATGTAAAGGAAATATTAAATTATAAATGAAACAAAAAGAACACGACTTATGAGAAGGCTTATAAAAACCCAGAATACGTATGCCGACCAGGTTTTATACTTGCATAATTATTAGAGCTATCACTAAGTGTTAACCTCACCACATTAATTCAGTTGTCTAACGTCACAAGAAAGGAAAAACACAAAAAAATACACCTATAGTTTATGAAATGGTTGGCTCAACGATTGGCTTTTGTGCTAACTCGCTGATTCAATTCCCACTCGGACCGTTCATACAGATTTTTATGAAATACAGGTATGAGGTATTTTCAAAGCATTAGCTTATTTTATGAAATACATTATTAGGGGAAAATAAGTAGACCCACGGTTGCACAAAATAAGTGACCACCCAGATTCCAGAAAAATAACTACAATATTGAATCTAAGTTAAGTAAATTACCTAAGTTTACCATTGCCATCTTTTTCCACAGCTTCTGCAATAATTTATATTGCCTACCTAGTTAGTACCTAGGTCAATTCGTCAATAGTCAAATCGTAGAATTTTCATATGAACTTGTGAAAAATTCTTAGGTGGAACAAATTTCCAAATTTTAACGATTGATATGAAATTGATGATTATTATTCAATTTGCAAAAAACCAAAGAAAAATTTGTATTTGGTGGGCTACAGCTGAGGATCTCTCTTAAAAGCGATAGACAGCATGCAAAAACAATACTACATAATATATCAAAGATAAATAAATAACAACGTAAGTACAAAAATAACACATTTTATTTTTGTGTTTGTAAACTTACTTAATTCCTATCAGCACCCTAATTCCGTAACACACTACCAATCACAATCTGAATCATTTTGAAGGATATTGCTAATCCATTGCTTCACATGTTCGACAAATTTGTCTGCTCAACAACGTAAATAACGCAATGAATGTTGTTAAACTGTCAAATTGAAAGCCATTCCTACTGTTAGTGTGTTACGCAATTACCCCGCTGGTCGTTAAATGAACGCAATACTAAAAGGTGCGATGTATGAGCTAATCAAACGACGCAAATGAGTTAGTTATCATGGGGCTTGAACCGTTGTTTGTTTATCAAGTCTAGTAATAGCAGTGCCAGCGATACTTTTACCTGGAATGCATTCTGAACTTCTGTGTTTTATTGAAAAACATCGGATTTTGGATTCAAAGTTACAACCATGTAGGTACAATGTGAAGGAAAATAATAAAGCTTCCGAAAAACAAATTAACTTCTAGCGATCTGTGGTTGACTATAATACTAACTAGCTGTGTTAAAATGAATTACCGAAACATTAATACAAAATTAACCGACAAAAATGTTGTATTTAACGAACAAACATGAACTTATTCGAATTATAATTCTACGAAAAATAATCTATACTTTCAAATAAAATAAACTAAATTTCCAAAAAAAACACTAAACTTCCGAAAAAATTACTAAGTTGCCGAAAACATATAATATGTTCCCGAAAATCCTAACTCTAAACGGTCGACGTCAGGGGCATCCCGAGGTTTGGTTGGTTAGGTGTAAGGTTGATTCTAAATTTATAATAGGTAAGTTACAATAAAAATGACTACCTGTAAAAAAATATTACGTCAGCAAATATTGTATAAATTTTTCGGAATTTTCAGTATTTTATTCGGTCGTTTCTTTATTTGTATTCGCATGTAAGTTATCGGAAAGTTAGTATTTAAAGCAGTAAATTTCATATTTTGAGTACGCTCATATTTTAATTCTTTGTCGGAGCTTTTATTACTACCCCAATGTGAATAACATCCACCGGACTAGTAAGGTGATAATAGTTTCCGTTCCATTTGTCTCAGCAGGGGTCCCAGGTTCTTATAAAAAGCTCTCTGCATTAAATTTGTGTTTGATTAATACGATAAATATATTAAACGAGTGTTTGTATGTCATGTTATGTTTATATGGAAGTTTCAATTGGATCTACAAATGTTATCTTATTAATTATAATTGTGTAAAAGTACGTCATGCCAGTCAAAGTCACTTACGATATCTTCTCATTTTTTTTAGAACATTTTATACAAAATATGACACCAAATTAACGGTGGATGTACAGGAAAATAGTGAATTTACAGCTCTTGCAAAGTTTAAAATTTTTGTATTCACCACCAAGATATTGCTTATTTGTAAATAACTTTGTTCAAGTCACCCACAAACCACGAGCCACGAGCCACCCGCCACAGACACAGGTGGCAAGCCACATGCCTGGTCCAAAATTCGAACAATTCATACAGGCATGTTTGTAAACGCACCCACAATAAAGGAGAAATTCATAGTGGGGCAACGTTTAAAAAAAGGCAGTGTGACCGTCACACGTGGACATTTGTTTTTCTGTTGATATTTACACGCTCAGTGAAGTACGGAAAAATAAGACACGTATAATATTAGGGGTTTGAATATGAAATTGCCGTTTTGTGCATTATTTATTTTCGATGTTATAATATATTTATTTAATCAAAGTATTTACCCTCATTGTCTTTAAATTTCTGCCATCTCATGGGCAGGTCATTTATGCCTTTGCGGTAGAACTCTGGGGACCTGGACTCAACAAACTGTGTGAAGGCATTATGAAATGTTCCCTGGGAAGATTTTTTTTTACCATGTAAAAGTTGTCCAAATAGCGGAAAAAATGCTAGTCGGTTGGGGCCAGGTCCTGCGAGTACGGAGGATGACGGATGGTTTCTAACTGTAGGTCCTGTAGTGTTAAAACAGTTTCTCGGACAGTGTGAGGTCTTACGTTATCGTGGAGCAATAGTGGTGAAGATCGGTTGACAAGTTGGGGCGTCTCGCTTCGAGTTTCGCCATCATTGTTCGAAGTTCTGTACAGTAGATATCTGCTGTTATTGCTTGACCGGAGCTAAGGAAGCTGTAGGGAATTACACAATGAGTTGATCACCAAATAGTTACCATCACTTTTCTATGGGTAGGCTTCGCTTTAGGGCATTGTTGCGGTTTTGACCTGGAGCCAGCCATTGCGTTGTTCGCTTGCGATTATCGCAAAGAATCCACTTTTCATCACATGTCACCATTCGCCCCAAAATCCACTTATTTCTTTACCGGTTCAATAAGCTAAGGCAAGCTTCAACGCGCGCTTCTCTCTGCAGATCAGTCAAATCATGGGGCGCACATATTTCAAATCTTACCGATTTGATGCAAATGGGTCAATATTGTGTGTATGCTAACATCAAACCATGCCGGTAATTCCTTGGTTCTACGGATACGGATCGGCTTTCACCATTGCATTCAATTAATCGTTATTTACCTTAGTGGTTGGTCTTCCTCTGGGTTCATTCTTCAAGCCGAAGTTTTCACTACGAAAGCGATTAAACCAAAAACGCACGGTGAGTTCATGAGCCGTATCCTCTTCAAACACATCATTGATATTGCGAGATGTTTCTGCTTTTTTTTTTTTTTTCGTGTGTGAAATCATCAAATGACCTCTCCCGCTCTGGGCGGAGCGGAAGGGCGTGTCAGACTCTTACTGACTAAAACCCACCCGTGTTCCTTCAGTTGCCTGTGCGCCAGGGCCACGGTAACTCTTTCGAACAATCCGCGACCCCGGCAGGCATCGGCCCTATCGGACCCCTTCAATGATGCTGACATATTTTGCGGCGCGCGTGGAACACGACGCGCCGTTGACCCGGGCCCGGTCCTTACCGGACGGCGAGCTGCCCATTGCTCGCCGTCCGCAAGCCCGCGCCCAGGATGGCCGGGAGTCGGCAATTGACTCCCGACGCCCAGGGTGTCTCCTCCTGCGGCGACTAGGGGCGTGAGGGCGCAATGATTGCCGCACCCTCACGCGCTCCGCCTCCTTCTTCGCGAGCATTACTGCTTCACAGAAGGAGGTGACGGCTTCCCATTCCCTCTCGCTCCGTACCATGGCCTGTACCAGGGACGGACGCGAGAGATCGCCGCCGCCGATCGCCACCACGAGGACACGGCGGTGCTCCACCCAAGCTGGGCAGACCTCCACCGTATGCTCCACCGTGTCCTCCGGTCGATCCACACAATGCCAACACCCGGGCGTTTCCTCCCGCCTTATCCAAAACACGAACCTCCCGAAACAGTCATGTCCGGTAAGGACCTGCGTCAGGCGGAAGGTGAGGACGCCGTGGCACCTCTCAAGCCACTCCTCAAAGAGGGGGCTTACCGCCGCAATTGTGGCGTGCCCAGCGCTGGGTTGCGACAGTCGCACTCTCCATGCCGCCATGAGATCCCGCCGGAGCTCTGTCCGCTATGCCGCGATTTCTCGCGGCAGCGGAGTAACGCCCCGGCGTTTCGCGCCCTCGCGCCACTCCCAAATGTGCGCGAGGACTTTTGCCTCCAGATCCCATGGCGGCAATCCGGCAAGGAGGCTCGCCGCCTCGCAGGAGAGAGATGTTTCTGCTGCGTCAGATCTACGTCGGAACTCGTATTAAAAAATTACTTTAATCTTCAATGCATAGATAAATGATTAGTCTCGCTGCGCTCGACTAGATACCGCGCCATCTAAAAACAATAGCTCCGTCAATGCGGCAACTCATTATTGTATGTAGTGTGTGTAAGACATCGCCACTTGACATTTTGTCGGTTGACATTGACAACTAGTGTGCGTGAAGATTATGTTATCAGCTGCTCAACTGGTACCCGAATTAATGGGAAAAATATTTTATGCTGTGGTCTATTAGTTAAGTTATAAATGTAGCTCAGAAAATACTTAAAAATGAACAATAAATTAAAAGTGAATGTATAAATATATTTGTGTATACGTTGGGTGTAGGTTTTTTCTTTAGAAAAATGGAAGGTAGGTATGTATGTATATCAATGATTAGAAGGCTAAAAATTATTAAAAATGATTCTAATGTGTTCTCTCACGTATCCTTCATCCCCTCGAATATTTTTTTCGCAAATATTTTTGATGTACAGACACGAAGTTTACATTTCAGGAACAGTCGAAATACGAAAAATAAAGTTGGTTTTCCCGTAGTAAGTCAATCAGCTGATTCCGCATTTTTTATGGGAAGACGGTTTTTTTTTAATTTTTCGGTCCATGTTCCTTGGGGAAAGTTGTTCAGTTTCATGGATAGAATCACCCCTTGAAATAGTGTCAGCAAACATTTTTACACCTTATGTGTATAGATTACAAAAATAAACATTAAATAATTTATGGAACTAGGTTAAGTATATAAAACTAGGTTAGATAAATGAAATAGGTTATTTAATTAAAATACAAAAACAATAAATTCACAGGTAAGATTGGCTCGCGGAGTGACAGGAACATCGAGTATGAATGTTATAAGAGCAGAAGATGGATGTTTATTAAGCGAAGAATGTAAGGTCTTGGAACGCTGGAAGGGATATTTTGAAAGTTTATTTAGTTGTCAGGATAGTGTGCAAGGAGTGGGTAACTGGGCAGACGCCAGTTCTGAAGACCCAAGCTCAGATGTAGATGAAGAGAATGAAATAGAAATAGATGAGATCGTAAGAGCGCTGAAAGGGATGAAAGTTGGGAAAGCTACAGGATACGACAGAGTGTCTGCTGAAATGCTGAAAGGAGGTAACGGGGTGGTAGCAAGCCTGTTGTGCCGGATCTTTAATATGTGTTGGAGATATGGCCGTGTGCCGGATTATTGGTGTAAGGCTGTAATCGCACCACTATATAAGGGAAAAGGCTCTCAGCAGGAATGTAAAAACTACCGCGGCATTAGTCTTTTGAGTGTTGTCGACAAACTATATGCAAAGATTTTAATAAATAGAGTGATAAGAGTGACAGGTGAGAAAATATGGGATGTGCATGCAGGATTTAGAGAGGGAATGGGATGTATGGATCAGATCTTCTCCCTAAGGTGCATAGCCGAAAAACATTTGGCAAAGCACAAGAAAGTCTACTGTGCTTTCGTGGACTTGGAGAAGGCCTATGACAGTGTGTGGAGGGAAGAACTGTGGTCGACACTATCCTTGTACGGTGTGGACTGGCGCTTAGTACGGGCACTGAAATCTTTATACAAGGATTCCAGTGCTTGTGTTAGGATAAATGGGGCATACACGAACTGGTTCTGCATCTCGAGGGGTGTAAGACAGGGTTGTATAGCGTCACCATGGCTGTTCAACTTGTACATGGATAGTTGTCTGACAGATTTGAAAGAGGGTGAGTATGGATTGACGATGAATGAGTTGCCTGTCAAATGCCTTCTCTATGCAGATGATCAAGTTCTACTTGCATCGTCAGCGGAAGGGTTGCAAGACATGGTGACTGTGATGGATGAATCATATAAAATGAAAGGGATGAATATAAATGAGAATAAGACGAAGGTCATGGTGTTTGAAAGAGAAGAGGATGTATCGGTACGTGATGTGAAATTAAATGATAAGTGGTTGGAGCAAGTAAGTGAGTTCGTATATTTGGGAAGTCTATTTACAAGGGATGGAAAGATTGATGGAGATGTGGAAAGAAGGGTAAATGCGGGAAATAAAGTGAATGGTGCTACACATGCAATTGTGACCAACCAGTTGATGTCCAAAAAAGCACGACTGGCTGTTCACAATGGTGTGCTGGTGCCTACGCTTATGTATGAAAGTGAGTGTTGGGTGTGGCAAAAGAAGCAGGAAAGTAGAATAAATGCTGTGGAAATGCGTTCCTTGCGAAGCATGTGTGGTGTGACTATGAATGATAGACTGAAGAATGATGTGATAAGGCAACGGTGCGGTTTAGAAGAAGATGTAGTGACAAAAATTTAAAAGAGTATGCTAAGATGGTTTGGTCATGTTGAGAGGATGAATGAAGGGCGATTAACAAAAGGTATTTACAAGGCAGATATGAGTGGAAAAGCCGGGAGGGGACGCCTTAGGAAGACATATAGTGACTTTATTGGTGATGTTCTTCAGAAAGGTCAGGTGCGTAGTACTCATAACCGGCGTGCGTGTATGACCAGATGTATGAACGTAAACGAGGCAAAAGGAGTATGTAAGGATCGTAGCAGGTGGCGTTCTGTAGTTTCTGCCTACCCCCATGAGAAGAAGGCGTGAGTTTATGTATGTATGTATAAATTCACATTATAAAAATCTCATCCACGGGGAACTTGATTCTTGTATACGCGACAACACTGAATGGCGTTTAGGGTTCATGTTATTTTATGTTGAAATTTCGAAATTAGATACTTAATGATGGTATGTGATCCCAGTGTCCTTCTTATTTCTTGTAGTATTATTTTTATACAGTTTCACTACGTAAACTGGCATTTTACTTCGGATTATGCCCAAGATTTAGTAAAACATTTGGCACATACACGTCACACACAGCTTGCAGTGTGACTGGCTCGGGTACGCCGACTTCGGCGTACTATTTTTTGCCGCAATTGACAAGTACTCCGGCGGTATCTAGTCGAGCGCAGCGAGACCAATCATTTATCTAAGTTTCAATGTATCCATCTTTACTTTAAAAGATGAATGAAAAAACAATTGAAAGTCAAACAATCAAATGGTGTAATTTTTTTTTAATTTAGAAGGTTATAGTTATCGTGTGAAAAAAGCCTCACTCTGGTATTTCACACCATGCAGGTTTCATTTTAATTCAAAGTGGCCAGCTTGTTGATTCTGTAAAAAAATCTCACCGTGATCAACTGATCACTTGCGTGGAGTGAGCTGTCAGTGTCATCCTGTCATCCCACTGATGCTAGGGATTGACCAAGCATAACATTTACAATCATAATCGAGATGTTAATAATATTTTATAAGCTAATTCTATTGATCATTTTATATTAAGTAGGTACTTATTTCAAAGCTAGTATTTAAGTGTCTAAACATTAGGAACTATTTTGGGGGGTTTTATAACAAAAAAGTACTTAAAACAGAAATTCGGTTAGAAACTCAATGTTGTTTTTTTTTGCCTAGATTAGGCGCCTGAGGCGCGAGCGCGGCGTGATCTTATCACTTCACCCGATTGCCGTAGCCGTACCTCGACTAGATGAAGCGAGCGCGATCCGCAAGTGTCAGTTGAACTCTTGAATTGAATAGATTTGGGGTAATAAAATAACAACGCTAAACAACGTCGCACAGGATTTATTCGACTCGATCCACAATCGCTTCTTCAAACCACATCGCGATTGGGTCATGGCATTGCGTTTACTTACCTAATCATTCAACAATGGGTTCATAGTAAAATAACAAACAATGTCGATGCGCATTTTCTTTAGTAGCTGTCTTAGAAGTGTGTTATATTTTATTTATTGTTCGTGCGTACCGCGCTCGCGCCTCAGGCGCCTAATCTAGGCAAAATAAACAACATTGAGTTTCTAATCGAATTTCTGTTTTAAGTACTTTTTTATTTTAAAACCCCCCAAAATAGTACCTAATATTTAGACACTTAAATACTAGCTTTGAAATAAGCACCTACTTAATATAAAATGATCAATAGAATTAGCGTATAAAATAATATTAAAATCTCGATTATGATTGTAAATGTTATGCTTGGTCAATCCCTAGCATCAGTGGGACGACACTGACAGCTCACTCCACGCTCACTTCGCTTATGTGTTCACGGTGAGATTGTTATAGAATAGCACTACAGTACGTTAAAACGGCAATTTCATATCTACACCCACAGAACAGATAAAAAGGTTTTATCTGTTCAGTTTTTTAACCCCTATTATCAACAGATAAAGTGGCGACAAATTTTCAGAATGCTACAAAGTGTGGGAAATAACTATGTTAATTAATATCACCATTGTTTATCAGAACTTAACCTGATTCTCCTCGGTTCGCTTGTTAATTTCACCTATTATTTTTTAACAAGTCATTCTTGAACTTCACTTCTTTTTAAAGTTCCTTTAGTTTGTAGCCCTATTTGTTGTGACGGACACTGTGCAATACAGGCTTTGCATTTTTATTGCAAGGGTGTAAAAAATAAAGCAAGAATTGCCATTTTTCTAGACTTTAGATTCGATACTTTTTATTGGTATTCAGTATATTAACAAAGAAATTGTATCAATGTAGGGTTTTCATCCCTTCCCAGGGGCAGACGATAAGTAGCATAATCTAAATCTATAAAGGTACTTATCACATCCTTACAAAATGCGCGTTTTCTTTGTATACGTGCGTATTCGTGTCGTAGGAAAGCCGTCTTAAAAATATTGTCCCGGATTTTAAAAGGAATGTGTGTGACAAGTAGCAGGACTCACCCACACGTCATCAGTGCTTCTCTCCTTGGCGCCCCATTTCATCTTCCTGCACAACTCCGGAAGCTGTTCCCGCGGTGCTATGAACCTATCCACCCGAGGTCGCTGCCCATTCAACTGTAAACAAAAAGTTTTTATACCAAACCCCACAAGAGCGCTACTGCGAAACATAACTAGTTTTCTAGTAACATTACTCGAAATACTCAGAATTGTTATAAAACATATATGGAATAGATAATGCTCTTTCCGCGGACGATCGCCCGTTTTCTGGGAATGTGCGCACTGGCTAAGCGAGCTTCTCAGAAAATGACCACTGAAGTGCGCAACACTGTTAAACGAAGGTAAGTTATTCCAATATTATTTATCAATTTCTGTTTTGTCGGTAAACGATTAGGTCAAGTGAGAAGTTGCGAGAATATAGGGGTTCCGAATAAAATATAATTTATTTGTAGAAACAAAGTAATTTTTTGGAAAAATATCATTAAATACAAAAAAAATAAAAATAAGCAGTAATGTAAATGATAACTCAGCAAATGCAGCCAATATGAAGTTGTTAATTTTGGATATCTATGCTAATGAGCTGTGACTGTGACAAACGCTTAATTCATAAATGCATTACATTCAGAATAATTACTCTTGAATGAATCCAACTACTCGTAAATTCGTCTGCCACCTTTCACAATTGTGGCAAACGACTTCAGTTGGGAAGCTGCATAAATTATGAATTATGATTTTTCGACCTTTCACGAGAGTTGGTGATCAATGCTCGTGTCTTCTCTATATGAGAAGAGGACTTTGCCCTGCAGTGAGAGAGGCTGGTATTAATTAGCTTTTTTATACTTTTACGTATGTCGGCGTTGCGCCGGATCTATGGGGTAGTACGGGCCGAAGCCAAGTGCTACCCCAGGAAATTGGTTAGATTATGATGAGATGTTGGTATCTTCGGATATTGTAATGGTGATTGTGTCTGTTTATGAGACTGTGTTCGTGTGATGGTTGCTGCACTCGTGTGTGAGGTGACAATTTGATGTTTCATTGTCAACGCAGTTTTTTTTTTGAAAATCCTTGTTTGATTTTTCCCAAATGATTTAATTTATTCCTGTACAATATTATTCTCTGTTTGCTCGTCTTCGTGGTGGTACCAACACTATCTTGAGTTTATTCGCAGATACATGACAGTATCGAATGCTGCGACATTTGATAAAACTCCACACTGAATGAAACTTGTATGTCTACTAACACTAGTTTTTAAGACCATTTTTACTAACACTATGGGCGTAGCCTAAAAATGCTGTAATTATAATAATTATAACTGGTGAAAGGTTTGGTCGTCAAATTTTGGTAAGGTGGTCCAATGACATAGCTGTCACCAAAGGTTCAATCAAAGGTTTGGGCCGTGTGTTGATAAATCGATCAGTGATTGAGTGAGTGAGTAAGAACCTTGTTTTTATATGTATGGATTCAATACCTAAGTGCATTGTGCATACCGACCTTGCTGGTCTGACAGTAACAATAGCATATTTTGTTTCAACTTTTTAAAAACAATAATCTTCCTTGCATGTAACATAAATAGCAAAAAATGTTATGCAATAACTGAATAATTTCTAGTGAGCTGATTTTTCTACCCACTCAAACGGTGACCTACCTACTTGCATGAAAACTATGTTGGGTCAACGCTGCCAACAGTTGCTGTCAACTAACATCCAGTTGGAATACAATAGACAAATTAACCGAAAATTAAATGTCAGTTACTAGATGTGATTGGCTGACTGAAATAAAAATAGACAATCAAGTAACTTGACGGTATGTTAGCAAATTTTAGTGTTGAGTAGCCTTTCAGAAAACCGTTGTAGATTAATTCATTCAGCCTTTGCACATAAACATTCAAGATGAGAATGATTTGATGCATGAACTGAAGGTTGAATGGTGAGATAACGTGATAGTGTTAGAAAGTTATGGTATAGAATAAGAAGACACGCTACACCCACCACAAATAACTTGGAGTTAGGACAGTGGAATGATGATGATCATCATTTACACTATAAACTAACGGTAGAAATTGCAACTTGGAAGGCGTAGTTTGGTTGCAGAAAAAAACAGGAAGTAAATGAATTGCATAGCAATATTGTCAATCCTTCAATTGTATTTAGTAGACGATCAATTCGCGCAGCAATGTGTATCAATCACGTAAATATTGACAGTTGCAATTAATCGTTTCCAGAACCCTTTATACAAGGTTTGACAACGCTGAAGTTTCAAAACCATAACACTTCATTTTCACTAAGGTGGGTGTAATACCCATACGATCGAATTCGATCGACTGTTCTGATCAACGTCGAGTCGATTGTAGATAGTTAAACGGCTATGGTTAATGTGCTGTCATACCAAATACTCTTAATTGTAATACGTGTCATAGTTATTGATGAAAACGGCTTTTGTAGGTACATTGACAGGTACACAAGCATAAAATCAATCATTGTCAATCGACGAGTTTTACACAACACAGCAGTCGATCATCATGATCTATTTTACTACACCTATGCGATCGACGTTGATCAAGGCATCGATGACACGTCGATCGTGTGGGTATAAAACATTGTGTGCTGATTGCAATCATCACCGGCCTCACACCTGTCCAGAGACGAATAGGTATGTTCTTTGGTAAGAAATACCTCATTGTCAAGTGTTAATGTAAAATGTTAGTCAGCGTAACTCAACATTTTTATTCGAAATCGAATGAATGATGCTGATCCATACGTTATGTTTGTGAACGAGCGCCGTCAGTAGGGACTAGTCATCTCTTGGCTGCCACCGCTTATTTTAATTTCAATTGTTTGTTTTTTGTTTTTATCGTGTTTATTACGGACGCTTTTAACATGCACGTCTTTTCACCTACTGCTTTATTTTGTTTGTGCCAAACTTCACGATCCTGTGCAACTCTCACCTAGGTTTTATCCACGTCATTAACAATGTTGTCAACCCAAGTCGCTGCTCCCGACGGTGACGTAGCAAGATGAAGAGAATTATTTTCTACTAAAAATGGTGAAGCAAAAACTGACAGATTATCGGCTACTGTTTTAAGCTCAGTAAAATTGCGTTTTAGTAATATAAATTGTGCAAGCATTGTGTTCAGTGTTCGTTAATTTTCTATGAAACTTACTTATGATCTGGCATTTTTATTTACATAAGAAAATCTCGGATGTGGAATTAATTATAAATTTTGCTTTTTACTAACCCCGTTTTTGAATAAGTAGATAATATATTATTTATTCCATACGATTTAATAACGAAACGTTAGTTTTCCTATTCGATTTATTTGCATTAATTTGAGCTTGGTGGCTTTTAACCATATCAAAAACAATATTATCTCCTTCATTTATTTTTAGTATTTTGTTCAAAGTCGCACTCTAATTGCGTAACACACTATCAATCACAATCATAATCATTTTGAAGCCTATTGCTAATCCATTGCTTCATATATTCGAAAAATTGTCTGTTCAACAACGTAAATAACGCAATGAATGATGTTGAACTGTCAAAATGAAAGCCATTGCTACTGTTAGTGTGTTCAGCAATTACCCTCTAGCCTAACGTTCTTGGTGAAACATAACGAACGGCGAATGACAAACGGATAGGCGCTCGCAGTTTTCTTAGCTGTTCCTTAATTACTTAATTAATTAATTATTTTCTTGCCTATTAAGACACTTAAGACAAGCGGGATGCGGTGTCTCCTTTGATCAAAACTACAAGACCGCTAAAGGTGTTAGTCAATAAAATGCCTATATTAACATTCTTGCATTTAACACCCAGTTTCACCTGTTTCGGCGTTTACGCTTAATTAGAGCTTAACGAATACTAAACTATGCAATAGTTTTGACTTTGTGAAAAGGTTCATTTTTAAAAGTCAATGTATTGTAAACCTTCAGTAAGAAAATAACATGGGGGTTGCCCCACAAGGATCTCTAAGGTCATTTGAATCAATACTTTTTCACACATTGTTGCTAATGCCAATCATTTTGCCGCAATCATTCGTAATAGGGCTTGGTTATTACAGCAGGAGATACCATTTATGGTTTTTTTTTAAACATTTATGAGCGTCTCTGTTTTGTTATGAAAATATTTATCATATTAATACTATGAGATGGCGCAAAAAGACGAGTTACTGATGAAAAAATTAAAACTGCTTCCATTATGAATTATTATGAACTAATTGTATCATTAACGTAAAGAGATTTTAAATAAAAAAGGTGATAATTATGTTTTTATGGTATGTGTACAGAATTCTAAGTAGATTTACTGAGATAAGAGTTCGTTATTCTTGTTATAATAACAAGCAAATACGTGTGTGAGAATTAAAAATACATGGTAAAGTTGAATTTGAAATTTTATGAATGTAGGGCTTCCCCCGTTTTGACCCTACGTGTAAGGGCAAAAAATATATCTCGTAAATTATAAAGAACAATGGCAGCTTCCCATACATTGTTTTATTTGAAATTAAATTATTACGTCATTAAATAAAAAATATATTTTTAAACTCAGCGTCATTTTCTGAGCTAGTATGTGTAAGATTTTTTATTAGAGAAGGCGGATATTAATAGATATTCAGTGTTGAACTTTTGAACAACACAGGACAGAGTGCAAGCTTCTGGTCAAGAGATAAAAACTGTCAATGGTTGTCAATGTCAACAACCAAGGTACATTTTTATGGCTTTAAATAGGTACTAGTCTTTTTAGATCAGAATTGCTATAAAAAAAAAAAACCACTTTACTGCAATTGGCTTATCTAAATAAGAACACAGAATAAACTGAGATATAGGTACAACAAAATAAATGTGTTATTAATTAATTTATTCCATGTTAATATAATAACAAACTAAAAATTATAACAACACCACAATAATTACGCTATACCTACTATTTAGGAAAATAAATATAAAATGGCAATACTAAAATGACAATGACAATCTAACCAACAATTTCCTAATCCTTTAGAACGGAGTAATCAAATATCTTTTCATTAAACATTATTTTTTTACCCGGCCTTAACTAAATAATAATATGATAGTTACAAAAAGCGTTATTAGAGAATTGAGTTTCTTTCGTATAAGTGTCACTTTTAGACGTTCAAAATTATTTCAAATAAGAATTCGCCATTGTTCTTTACCCATTATCCTATACAAGAATCTTAGTCCTGTACTATGTTCCAGGCAAACTAAAATATTTGAATGAAATACTTAGTAGATAGAAATAAAAACGACAAAACAATGTTTTTGGCCGAAAAAAGTCGGTTCAAAATAACTAATAATAGTTACCTATCAATTACAACCTGAATCATTTTGAAGCCTATTGCTAATCCTTTGCTTCAAACATTCGAAAATTTTGTCTGATCAACAACATAAATAACAATAGGAATGTTGTTGAACTGTCAAAATGAAACCCATTACAAAAATTAAAAACAGTGTGTTTCGCATTTCCGTGCAGGCCAAGATTCATCCAAATCCATTCAGCTGTTTATGCGTAATTGATTAACAAACATCATACACATCACACACACTATCATATTTACAAAAGAATAAATGATTCATTACGTAAATTCAAGAAATAACTTATTTATAAATTGTGGAAAAACTCTTATTATATAAATAAGTATATCTAGCAAAGCAATTGTCGTCAAGTAAAATGAAAATAGCAATTGCAAACAACGACTTTAAACGTACTTTTCGGTTACCTACCGAATAAGTTTGAACACAGGTTTGAGTTAATATTATCTAAAGCATGTGTCTACTTACAGATTTTTTACCAAAAGTTGATCTGTTCATCATAATTAACACAATTTTCAAAGAATATTTGGCTTATTCGTTTGTTTTACACTAAATTACTGTTTTACAGACATTTGTGACGTAAATTGTAACATTTGCATTAACTGACAAATGTATCCTATTTTTTTTTAGCTATACCCTCATTTTAAAAATATTTATTTTCTAATATAGAATAATATTGGCCAAGGTATTATCTTATACAGCCAAGTAAAAAACAGTGAAAAATTGTTCAGAATTAATTACATAACATGGTTATTGAAAACAATATCAAATTCTTTGTGAATTTATGTAAAAAATAAAACCCCAAAAAAAAAAATATACCTCTGTCTGGAATTCGTATGTAAGTAGGTACTCAGATTTTTTATTTCAGAATTATTCAAAGTCCACACTGACACTAGCTGGTTGATATTTCGTATCAGCTGGTATTCACTCATTCTTATTTCTGTGTTATTGATGACCAGCATCCTAATTGCGTAAGTAACACACTTTCAATCACAATCGGGTTCTATAGGATATTTTTAATCTATTGCTTCTTAAGTTAGCAAAATTTGTCCGCTCAACAACGTAAATAACGCAATGAACGTGGATGAGCTATCAAAATGAAAGGGTTTCCAATCAATTGTCACTTTATGCGTGTTACGAAATTACTCCGCTGCCCAGCGAAGCAGTACCTCTATCTTGTTAACTCGTTTCACCTCACTTTTGACGTTTGCTTACTGTCATTTCACAGTTATTTGGCCTCTGATTTTGCATCCCATTATCATACTCATCATTATTGATCTCTAGGATAAATAATAAATGATAAATGATTTTATTTCTGTAAATAGGTTTGTACAAACACTTTTACACGTCAATCATATTTTAAAACTAGATGAGGTCGGCGTTTCCTATCTGACTACTCTGAGAAGAAAGGCCGAAACAAACTCAGAGGTCATAGTCTCTTTTAAAGTCCAGACATAATCTTGGTCAGATCATGTGAAGACCATGTAGATTTGTCTGAAATGGTCTTTTGAGGAAAAACCACACAGATTGAGTGGACCTGTTCAGTCAGTGCACGCATTTGTCAGTAATCGTGCAGCTCAACTCAGAACTTAAGGAGCTCAACGATTCAACGAACAATACCAAAGAAAGGACATTTGGGTAGGCCACAAAAATTACTCAAACTGCCAGACTAAGATTAAAACTACCTGAAAGGGAAAAAAAAGCAACAATGACCCACATAGTCTTCACATTCACAATGTTAAAATGAATATCATGTATTTCATCTAGCCTGCATGCTATTCACATTCACAGGCAGGTTTCTCTTTAAATGTCATCAAAAAATCATAATATGTTATGTCATGTAATTCAATAAAAATGACATTATTAATTATAGAACACATAATCACAGTATAAAATGGATTGTTGCTTGGGGGTACATTGAAGTAGCTTAATTAATCCCAAGCCTTTTTGTCATCCAAGTAATCTTTAACTTTATAGAAACCTTTTTGACAGAGTTTCTGTTTAATAAATGATTTAAATTTATTGAGGCTCAGTTCTTTAACAAGACTTGGGAGTTTGTTGTAAAAACGTATACTTTGGCACTTAAATGATTACTAATTTTTTGGAGCCTAGTCGAGGGCACAATAAATAAATCTTTGTATCTAGTATTTATGTTATGAATGTCGCTGTGTTAACAATATAGATTAATATTATTTTTTACATAAATAAGGTTTTCATATACATATTGAGATGCGACAGTCATTATGTTTATTTCCTTAAATTTATCCCTCAGTGTATGCCTACAACTAAGGTTATAAATTGCTCGAATGGCTCGTTTCTGCAGCACAAAAATAGCCTGAATGTCGGCTGCATTTCCCCACAGCAAAATGCCGTACGACATTACACTATGGAAGTAACTAAAATATACTAATCGGGCTGTTTCGACATCAGTCAAATGACGGATTTTATAGACCGCGTAGGCTGCAGAGCTTAGCCGCTTCGACAATTTGGTTATATGTGGGCCCCACTGTAGCTTCGAGTCCAAAGTAACACCTAAGAACACAGTGGTGTCCACAAGATCCAATTCCGTCCCAGCTATCGGTAGGTGACTACCGAGAGCTGGTGCCTTTTTTTTTTGGATGGGAAATCGTCAAATGACCTCTCCCGCTCTGGGCGGAGCGGAAGGGCGGTCGACCCGGGCCTGGTCCTTACTGGACGGCGAGCTGCCCATTACTCGCCGTCCGCAGACCCGCGCCTGCGGTGGCCGGGAGTCGGCTATCGACTCCCAACGCCCAGGGTGTCTCCTCCTGCGGCGACTAGGGGCGTGAGGGCGCAATGATTGCCTCTCCCTCACGCGCTCCGCCTCCTCCTTCGCGAGCATTACTGCTTCCCATGCCCTCTCGCTCCGTATTATGGCCTGAAACAGGGCCGGACACGAGAGATCGCCGCCACGATGACACGGCGGTGCTCCGCCCAAGACGTGCAGACCTCCACCGTATGCTCCACCGTGTCCTCCGGTTGATCCACACAATGATAACACCCGGGCGTTTCCTCCCGCCTTATCCGAAACAGGAACCTCCCGAAACAGCCATGTCCGGTGAGGACATACGTCAGGCGGAAGGTGAGGACGCCGTGGCACCTCTCAAGCTACTCCTCAAAGAGGGGACTTACCGCCGCAATTGTGGCGTGCCCAATTCTAGACCCCCCCTAGCGAAGACATTATTAGTCAGTTAACAAAAAAAAAACGGCTGTTTCAGAGAAAAGTGCAATAGGTACCTACGGGGTACAAATGTATGGAAAAGCTATTTTTTTTTATCGATGAAACTTGTCAACGCAAGGGGGTTCAGAATCATGTACAGACAACAGGTTGCGCGTGGATGTCCGTGTCACCTGTATGAGACCTAAGATCTTGACTTTACCTGATGCTAAGCAAAACCTAATTGCCTCGTTGGTTGATTGGTTGGTTGCAAGTGCAGTTGCTGAGAGCACGAAGTGTGGTCACAGGTTTGATTTCCAGGTCAGGCACTCTTGTTAATTTTTTCTGTTAGTACTTATGTTCTCATGCTCCTGGCTGCAAACATTTATGACAGGTTGATTCGATTTAGGACAGATTTTTCATCGCCAAATATCTTTTTCCGAGGAATAATTTTGAATTTTTTAACAGTATTTCTATTTAAAAACTGTCAGATGTCAATTTTATTTTATAGGTAGAAGCTGACGTTACAAAAATTTGCCCTTAAATTAGTTAGGTACATATTTTATCAATTGATACTAGCGAAAGATATTTATCAAATTAATTTTGTCAAACTCAAACTCAAAGCATTTATTTCAAATAAACCAATTACAGGCACTTTTGAATTGTCAAAGGGTCAGTCAGAAAAATGAAGCTAGATGCCCATTCCAAAGCGTAGTAGGTACCTATGGAGAAGAACGGGCAAGAAACTCCATGGACACTCTTTTAAATCAACATAATTATAGTTACAAAAAAAAAATGTTTACATCATTCATGTTGAAAGTAAAAAGGTGAGAACGATGTAGAAAGTGGTGCACGTTTAAAGCATCCATAATAAAAAATATAAAAACAATTCAAAAATTTAAATTAATATAAGCCGTGGCAGCCAAGAGATGACCAGTCCCTACTGACGGCGCCTGTTCACGAACATGACGTATGGATCAGCACCATTCAACCATTTTGAAGGGAACTTAATGGTCCAACACACACGCCACCACCAGCGAGACATTTGAGTGAGCATGACATACTCTCAGCCGCCAGGGCACATTCAAGTCAATGAAAGACGAGCCTAGTAAATGGTGGCTTTATAGTAGGTACACAGTGCTCACACATGTGCTATGCAATTATACATTGTTAAGAGATTGAATTTATACAATGCAAAGATATTTTTACAATCTTCAGCAGCTCCAACAATATTTTCGAATGCTAATCAATATTTATGCACCCCTGTGGAGCAGGACCAGCGCGGCATTGAGCCAAGCATCTTTGTCAGTGATGTAATCCCTCAACTTATAATACGCTTGGCTGCATAGTGTGCGTTTTATACAAGATTTAATTTTTTTTTCATTCAGTTGGAGTATGTGGGGAGGTATTTTATTGTAACATTTTAAACAATACCCCATGAAGGATGAGTCTACTTTAGCCAGTCTGAAACCTGGTGGAACTAATTGGTCCCTATTTCTAGTCTTATACGAGGGTGAATCAAAAAGTTCTTAGAATTGCATAGATAAAACCTTTTTTGAGAAGTTCGATATTCAAATTAAAGATTTCGTGTCAATCACACAATATTTATGCAAACTGTCACTTGTTTTTGTCAGTTCGTTCGCACATAATACGAGCCCCGATGCAAAATAGTTCGTCCAGTATGGAAGTAGTGCAAAGCTTCAAATATAGAAAGTGAATATTGGTAAAATAATTAAAAACGTTTAATAAAAGGTGAATCACAATTTGAGGAACATTTTAAAGTTTATTTTAACATAACTGAAATTCTTTCATGACTTTACATAACAACAAAAAAATATTCTAAAAAACATAACGCAAAAGTATTCGTCTACCCTCCCCAAAATAGTTCGTCTACCACTTACTTGTGTCGCCTTTGCTCTCAAGGATAGCTTTAATGCGAAGACGCATGGTTGCAACCAACGCTGCACACTCCTCAGGCGTAATTGACTCCCAGACAGCCAAGAGTTTAGCCTTTAAGTCGCTCTTCGATCTTGATGGATTTTTACGGAGAACTTTTTTCATTTTCCTCCATAGGGTTTCGATCGGCGACAAGTCCGGGCTGTTAGATGGCCATTCGATTGTAGGGATGCTTTTCGCCAGTAGCCACCTCTTTGTCCTTGCAGTATGGCAGGAAGCACCATCCTGTTGAAAAATGAAGGAATCTTGATGCTTAAGTGACGGAATAGAGGGCAGTAAATTCTCTTCCAAAAGGTTTTGATACCTTGCAGCTTTGATAGAACCATCCACAAACTGCATACCACCAACACCTTGTGCAGACATGCAGCCCCATATCATAAGAGACGCCGGAAACTTCACTTTGCGTTTGCGACAATCAGTATGAAATGCCTCATTTTTGTTCCGAATCACTTTTTTCCTTTCATCGCCGACTGTCACTTCAAATTTGGACTCGTCATTCCAAATGATACTAGGCCACTGATCGGAAGTCCTATTTAAATGATCACGAGCAAACTTCAACCTCTTTTTCTTTTGTACAGAAGTCAACAGTGGTTTCTCCTTAGCGGTGTAAAATCCGTAACCCATTCTTTTTAGGACTCTTTTGCAAGTATCAACTGAGACGTCTTTGTGAATCATGTCCTTCCATTGCAGCGTGAGTTCTCCAGCTCGAGCACGACGATTATTTTTGATAATTTTCTTCAGGATTCTGTTTTCTACTGCACTTGTGATACGTGGTCGACCAGTTTTCTTCAAACAAGAAGTCGCTCTATTCTTTTTATAGTGCTGAATGATAGATTGGACTGTAGACCTGGGAAGTATCAAGTCTTTAGATATTTGGTAACTTGATTTGCCAGCATCGACCCCACAAACTATTTGCTTTTGAAGCTCTTCACAAACGGGTTTGCCACAACCCATTGTTATTTGAAAACTAATAAAAAAACTGAAATTTTCAGAATTTATACTGTCTCACTTGACAAATGACACAGAATTACTTTTACAAATTTAAATTATGCAACAAAATTGTACAAAGAAGGAATAATCTTATTTAACTCACCGATAGACGAACTCTTTTGCATCGATTAACAATTAGACGAACTATTTTGCTTATAACTTCTTCGAATTTAAAACAGGATATGTATAAATTTAAAAAGCTAAAATAGTTTATTGGTTCATAATAAAAAAAAATGCCTTAAGTAACGCGACATGTGATAGTAGAACAGCTTTATATTTTATATAGATATACAAAAATAATTAAGTTAGAAAAAATCTCACAGAGAAAATTTCACACTAGACGAACTATTTTGCATCGGGGCTCGTAAATTGTTTTGTACAACGAGTTGCTAAAAACCCAAAATTATGGATAAAAGTGAGTTACGTGCGGTGATAAAATATCTCAGTTTGAAAAAAATGTCTACGAAGGATTTTTTTTCGAACATTTAGCAGACATTAGGGGATGATGCTGTACCCTTTTCTACGGTTGCGTACTGGGTGGCTGAATTTAAAAGAGGTACATCAAGCTGTAATGATCACCCGCGTCTGGGCGGCCTTCAACCTCCGTTACGAAAGAAAATGTCAAAAAGGTTGAGAATCTGGTTTTGGAAGACAGAAAAATAACTATAAAACATATAGCTGAGATCATAAAGATATCATTTGATAGCATTCAATCCTTTTTTTTATTGATTCACTGGGGTTCAAAAAAGTGTCGGCAAGATAGGTGCCATGAATGTTAACCGACGAAAACAAGAAGCGACGTTTGGAAATTTCTAAGCGTAATCTCGAAATGTTCCAGCGTGATTCGGATAATTTTTGCCGTCGCCTTTACACCATGGATGAAACGTGAGTCTACCATTTCGATCCAGAAACTAAGAGACAAAGCATGTCTTGGAAACGACCATCCTCTCCATTCATTAAGAAATTTCGGGTTGCTCCTACCGCTGGCAAAGTTATGGCCTCAGTGTTCTGGGATAGTGAAGGAATCCTTTTTATTGATTACATGCCAAAAGGCCAGACGATTACTGGACCTTAGTATGCAAATTTAATCCCGAAAGTGCGTGAAGCGATTAAAGAAAAACGTCGTGGAAAACTATCGTTGGGCGTGTTGTTTCTTCAAGATAACGCTCCTGCTCATCGATCGGAAGTTGCGCTCAACGCAATCCGCTGTGCTGGCTTCAAACTCCTTGACCTCCCACCATATTCTCCAGACTTAGCCCCAAGTGATTTCCACTTCCCAAAATTAAAAGAGGACATTCGTGGAACAAAATTTTACGATAATGACGCGGTTATGGCTGCCGTAGAGGAGGTTTTCGAGAGTCAAGAAAAACATTTTTTTTCACAAGGAATAATGAAGTTAGAAATGCGTTATTCTAAATGCATTGCATTGGAGTGAGACTATGTAGAAAAATAAAATATTTTTGTTTAAATCTTTGCATTTTTTAATATTGATTTCAAGAAGTTTTTGATTGACCCTCGTAGTTATGCCTTTCACCTCTTTTACTGAAAAGTTTTTTTTTTCTTACGTACCTACATGATATTTTCATAGATATATTGACAAGGTACCGTCATGATGTTAATATCTTTAAACAGTTCCCTTAGAGAATCGCGCCTGCGGAGGCAATATTTTGTATTGCTTTATTTTCTTATAATATTTTATTAGTATTTTATTTCAAAATTTATATTTATTTATTAATAATCCCCTAGTGGGATATAAAGATGTCCGTATGTGTGTCCGTGGCATCACAACGGGCCCTATCAGAATACCAGCGCTGCGGTATGTATTTTTTTTTTTAAATGTCGCAGCTTTATGCTGAGATGGTGCCTTTTTGGCCTCGCACAGGTTTTTTAATTGTTAAATGTTGTTTTTATAGTTAATTTTGTTAGTTTTAAATGTTCCTTTTTTATTTCATTTATTTACTCTTTGTATTTCCTGTGCGTGTCCCAAATAAAATATTTTACTTTCTTTCTTTCTCAATATATTGCTCTGATGGCTCTTTTCTGCAGAATAAAAAATAAAAACTCTTTTAGAAAAAAACAACCAACTTCCAAAAAAAACACTACAAAGTGAAAACTAACTTCAATTTCGGAAGTCGGTGGCAAAAAAATAAAATAAAAAACCAAAGACACCGACTTCCGAAATTAAAGTTATTTTTCACTTTGTAGTGTTTTTTTTTTGGAAGTCGGTTGTTTTTTTCTAAAAATGTTTTTATTTTTCACTTTTTAATGGGTTAGATAATAATTTATCTAAGTTACAATAGCCTAATGTCAACTGCTCATCACCTTTTACAAAATATTTCTTTTCCCGATGCAAGGAATTGAGGAGTTTATTGTTGAGGAGTTCTCTTGGTAAAAACCAGAAGAACTGGTGCTGATGGTGAAGCCACCATCAGCTCCATTTTATCATATGGATTGTGACAAGCATAAATTGCTTAGCAACCAACGAAAGAGCATTGCTAGAGAAGACGCGATTACGCAACTTAAATTCAGTCTCAAATTGACGCATCAGCATGACTAGTAGGTAGTGGATGTCCTATGTAATACTTCAATCTTAATTAGGTATTATTTTTGTACGAACTGAATATTTTGGCATATTGAACCGTATGAAGTAAGCCAAACAAAAGGTAACTGCTGTAAATCGTTGAGGAATTCCCTCGACTGTCTATGGTCTCCATCATCAGACCTGTAATGGCACTTATAACCCATATGGGTGCAAAGTTCTCATCAATATAAATGAATTAAGTCCAAACACAAGGTAGCTACTGTAAACCGTTGAGGAGTTCCCTTAACTGTCTTTTGTCTTTATCATCAGACCCCTAATGACAGTCACAACCCATATAGGTGTGAAGTTCTCATCAATACAAATTAATCAAACCCAAACAAAAGGTAACTGCTGTAAATCGTTAAGGAATTCCCTCGACTGTCTTTCGGCTCCATCATCAGATCGACTCCAGACCTTCATTAACTTGTAGTGCTTTAAAATACTTAATGGAAAAATTAACAAACGCACTAGTCGCCCCTACGATTTTCGAAGGTTCCCCTCGATTTCTCTGGTATGCCATCATCAGATCCTGGTTTCCTTATCATTGGACCACCCTTGAGATATCTCCTTTCCAACAAAAAAAGAATCATACAAATCGGTTCACCCAGAAAAAAGTTCTGAGCTAATACAATTAAAAAAAAAAAAAAACATACAGACGAATTGAGAACCTCCTCCTTTTTTTAAAGTAGATTAAAAAGGCGGCATGCAAGCAAGAAAGCAACACCTCAAGTTATCAACACGAAACAGGCAATATTTATTGTTATCTGTGTTAATAAATAACTGTATTAACACAAGACACGGGAGTGATGTTAAAGACTTGACTACCCAGCACACGCACAGCATATATTAATTAAAAAGTGCTGTCTTTTGTTGCCAAGACATTGTATTATTTGTATAATAATTATCGACATTTCCCTACATAACCAGTGTCATACTGACCTGCAAAAAGGCGCCTACTTCATACTCAGATTCCCAACACCCTCCCACGCTAGTGACCATCGCAAACATTTGATGTCTGGGGATTTCTCTAACCACAAAATCCGTAGTTTCGGCTGAAGTTACGGGTGTATCTTACTCCGTTTCACCTACGAACATAAGATTACTTCGGGGCCCGAACTAAGAATATATGACAAAACGATTTGACAGTTGTCCTTACTCCGATGTGTTTTTGCCCGTCCGAAAAAGATTTTTCTGAAATATCGAACTGCTTTCGGTTGGGCCCGTATTTTCGTTGACAGACTTAGTTAGTAGACCCCCTGGGACAGGGGCAAGTAGTATAAAGCCACATAAATAAATATGGACATTTATTAAACTATAAACTACGGCGTTTGATGTGCCACACGCCTATTTTATGGTACTGCTGCGAATTAATTGTCATACGACTGCCTCACCTGACGAAGGACCTCGCCCCACAAACAATAATAGACTTTAGCCTTTTTGTCATATGGCTGAATATAAGATGGTATTAGGCAGCAAACTGTCTGAAAACGTAGAGCTTCTGCAATGCAAAAAATGTGTGATCCAGTCATTATTAAAAATGTACGTGGATGATAAATTCTTGGAGAAGATAGTTTACATCGGCATTTAGGTAGAAGTTAGAAAGAAATAATGGAACTGTTTAGATTCCATCATAACCTGAAAACATGCACTAATTAGGTACTTATTTTTAAGTTTTCGAATCTAATACCACGTATGTCTTAAGTTTGTCTGTAAGGTTGGAAATGCAACGGCAAACTCTTTGATGTCGTTGGATTCTGTTGACTAACACATCAAGCGGGTGGTATGTCTGTCACCAAGGCCTTCCTTATGGCAACCTGATGAGCCGTAACGATGGAAAGGAGACTAAGGCCAACTGGTGTCGCCAATCACTAAATACGTTTAGCGCTAAACGAGTTTAGTGATTGGCGGTGCATGTGGGTGTAAGTCGTACCTATGTCTGTTTTCTAACATTTTATATTTCTAATATTAACTAGCGAACCGCCCCACATATTATGGTGTCAAAACGATATGTCAAAACATTAACGTTTTTGTGCTAGAATATAATAGAATCCTATTTATTGTGTACACCATAAAAATTACGGATGTAAATGTAGACATTTTACATAGGGTGTCACAATGGATGGCTATCTCGTAATATCTAAGTTAAATATTCACATGAACTTTTCTGAATACATTTTCTAAATGCTGATGAAAACGCCTTCAAAGTTGTTTGTGTAGTTTCGAAGAACTAAGCGGAAAAATGTACAGACACGAAAAGGGACTTTGTATTAAACAATTTATACCTAATTACTAATGGCTCTGTGAGCTTTAGACCTCGCGAGTCTGTCTTTGCATAGCTTAAAATCATAGTCATATTCCGAAAGCTGATGAAATCCCTTGTGATTTGATGTCACACAGGAAATTAGCGTTTATGTTTTCATTATTTTCCACCTCCTCACACCACCGACCCCTTGAAGTTTATGCATCTAAAAGTTTTGTGACATTTTTGTTTTTTTTTCGAAATGGCTGAAATACTTATGTTTTTTTTTACGTTTTCAACCCCCATATCTCCGCCAGTTTGAAAAATTGCGAAAATCTGAAACTATAAAAAAAAACCATCTAATTATCGAACATGCTTACAAAATTTCACGACAAACGGTTGGGAAATGCGACTGGTAGAGGAGAACAGCCATCCGGACATAGGAAAACATTTTTGCCCAAGCTGAAACGGAGATGCTTCACGCTCGACTTAAGACTCCTTCAAATAGGCGCGACCCGCGACGGGTATCGCACGCGATACAAAGGCACCACTCCGCTCGTCGCGCGACAGGCGGTGCCCTTGCGTCGCGTCGCGTGTCACGCTTGTTTGTAGAAGCCTTTATGGTTAATGCTGCTACATTTATAATTTTTGTGTAGGTATTCGTATTCAAGCAGTTTTCTTCCCACTAGGTATGAGCTGCCTCTATTTCAGAAGTCCATGTTACTTACCTACCACTATCAACTGGAATTGAAACAACATTATATAATAAAGCTGAAGAGTTTGTTTGTTTGAACGCGCTAATTTCCGGAACTACCAGTCGGATTTCAAAAATTCTCCATAAATTCTATATTTATTCTCTATAAATATATCTACTCGTATATTTATTTTCTATGTCTTTATTTTAAATAGTCTATTACATTCCTCAATAATTTCTTGAGGAAGCTAATAGACTATTATACATCACGCTACGACGCTTAGGAACCAAGCAAAAGGAAAGAACGCTAAAAAGAAGTAATGGCGCGGGCGGGAGAAGTGTTCCGACGCGGTGGGTCGGAGGAACAAGAAAATTCACGCGGACTATGTCATGGGCTAGTGACTTAATATTTTTTTAGTTTGAAAAGAAAACCACAATTCTAACTCACTTATAAGAAACAAATTCAAACTCAAACTCAAACTCAAAGCATTTATTTCAAATAAACCAATTACAGGCACTTTTGAATTGTCAAAGGGTCAGTCAGTCAGAAAAATGAAGCTAGTTGCCCATTCCAAAGCGTAGTAGGTACCTATGGAGAAGAACGGGCAAGAAACTCCATGGACACTCTTTTAAATCAACATATAGGTACAAAAAACAAATTGTTTACATCATTCATATTCAAATTAAAAATGTGAGAACGATGTAGAAAGACGTGCACGTTTAAAGTATCCGTAATAAAAAAGATAAAAAAACAATTCAAAAATTTAAATTAAAATAAGCCGTGGCAGCCAAGAGTTGACCAGTCCCTACTGACGGCGCTCGTTCACGAACATGACGTATGGATCAGCACCATTCAGCTCAACCATTTTGAAAGGAACTTAATGATCCAACACACACGCCACCACCAGCGAGACATTTGAGTGAGCATGACATACTTTCAGCCACCAGGGCACATTCAAGTCAATGAAAGACGAGCCTAGTAAATGGTGGCTTTATAGTAGGTACATAGTGCTAGCCCAATAAAGTATAATCTGTAAATCTTGAGAGCAACGTTGATTTACCAGGAACATGTAATGGAATGGTGTTTAACTAAACGCAGACTTCCCTCTGTAAATATTTAACCACTATTATTTTATGTTTGTGCCACGGTGTAGCTAAAAGTAGTATTAAATAAATTCATTAGGTATCCTAAAAAAAAATTAGCAAAAAGGGAAAAATTACAAAAAAAAAAACATTTTGAACATTGATTAACATTATCTATACATTCTTAATCTGCATGGCATTATTATAAACTTTGGGGTTTATTTATAAACATTGCTTCAAGTTAAGAGATGTTTAATCGTCAAAAACGTATAGGTATTCAGTCGCTAATCAACTTTAAGCAACGTTTGTACATAAACTCCATAATCTCTTGAACTGACATAGGTATAACTTTGACATCAATTCATTAATTTTTTCCTTATAAATCATAATGCATTTGTTGTGGCCGTCTTTTTATTTTTATTTAATTTAAATAATAAACATATATACATAAACTCGCGCCTCCTTCCCATGGGGGTAGGCAGAAACTACAGAAATTATTTTGAAATTGTTTATTTATGTTATTATTTATGTATATACAGTAAGTATTACGCACAATTGTTAAGTATTAAATTTTTCTAATTGGATCAATATGTAACTCAAATTTTATTAATGCAGTCACACTTATCTTCGTTTCTTGATGACATTTCAAGATAGGTTTCACATAATTTAATGAAATGATATTAATTAACTCACATTCGTTTTTTTTTTCTATAAGTAATGAGTTGAAATTCTTCTGAAAGTAACCTTTCAGAAGAATTTACATACCTAACACACACACACTACACTACATAACTGCTTAAATATGATATGTGAGGATTGATAAGGATCAAAGATCTGTTGATAAAATTATAGATATAGCAATGACTAATTAAGAAGTAGACAGGGGCGCATCAGATGAAAAGGTTCGTTGCATATCTTTATATCGGGTGCGGCGATTGAACTGTCCGTATGTGAAAATGAAATATTTCTGTTAATTTTCAATATTTATTTATACACTTTTGCCATGTGAAAATAGAAAGTTCAAAGTTTTACTATGACTTATTCCGAAGGAATAAAACCGCCTTTAGCCTTTACTACAAGCTGAAGTCTCTTCCTAAAAGAAGCGCAGGCTGCTCGAACGACGTCGTCACTCAAACAATTCCATTCTCGCGTAAGAGTAACTTTGAGCGCTTCCACCGAAGTGTCTTTTTTAGCACAGGCCCTGGCCTGTAAAACACCCCAAATACAAAAGTCCAGCGGATTCAAGTCGGGCGATGACGACGGCCACATATCTCGGTCGATCAGCACTGGAACGTTTGCTTTCAACCAATTTTGCGTTCCAATTGCTCTGTGCGATGGTGCCGAGTCTTGCTGAAAAGTCCAACGCTCAGAACTGAATGTGTTGCGCGCCCACGGTATCAGCCCTGGTCGCAAGACTTTGTCTCGATAGATTTGTTGGTTTATTTCAACTTGGTTGCGACCCATTGGACGAAAAAACGAGCAGAGAACGGCCTTTTTCAGACACCGCCGCCCAGACCATGATTTGGTCGGCTCCTTGGCGCTGAGTGACTTGCAATTTGTCTGAATGGTCGCTGACACGTTCCTTCAACCAAACACGGTCATTTTGTTTGTTTAAAAACTGTTCAACGCAAAAAGTTTTCTCATCTGAAAACACCAAATTGGGAAGCTCGCCAGAGTCGAGCAAGCGAATCAGCTCTTTCGATCGATCCAACCGTTTGCTACGTTGTAAAGCAGTGAGTTCCTGAGAAAGGTTTTTTTTTAATGGTTTGACTTTAAGCTTTTCCTTCAATATGCGACGAACGCTGCGATCGCTCACCTTGAGATCCTGCGCGAGCTGGTTTGCTGAGTGCGCTGGATTTCTGTCTAATCGATGACGCACCTTTTCGACAACTGCTGGCGCTGTTGCAGTGCAGCATCGTCCGCCACCGTAGCGTTTCTTAACGCTACCAGTCTCATTATAACGTTCAATAGTGCGATGCACAAGTTTCTCGTTCAATTGAAGATTTGGCAGCGCTCGACGTATTTCGATATTCGATTTTCCCTCCAAATAAATAGCAATCACTGAATTTCGTTTTAAATTCATTTTTCTAAATTCGAATGTGTTTCTCTCTCAACAGAATCACTTCAAATGATGATAGAGAACATGTCAAAGACCAACATTTGAAGTTTTGGAGGCATTCGATTCAGTGGTTCGGATTTTAAAACAGTTGGATAGAGACGGACAGTTCAATCGCCGCACCCGGTATATATAATAGGTCTTTACCTATGAAATTGCCGTTTTGTATGAAAAAATTTAAACGAATTTTTTTCATGAATTTTTTATTTGTATTAATCGAAGTAATCACCCATGCAATCAATGCATCTTTGCCATCGCAGTGGCAGTTTATTGATGCCCTTCTTAAAGAAATCAGCTGGACGGGAGGCAACAAATTCTTGAAAGGCATTTTGTACTGCCTCTCGGGTATTAAATTTTTTTCCCGCCAAGAAGTTATCCAAATTCTGGAAAAAGTAGTAGTCTGTAGGCGCAAGGTCTGGTGAGTAGGGCGGATGACGGAGAGCTTCCAACCCCAGTTCTTGCAACTTGGAGACCGTCTGCTGTGCAGTATGAGGTCGCGCGTTGTCGTGCAGGAGCAGCGGAGACGAGCGATTGACCAATGCTGGTTGGAGATGCGCCAGCTTCTCCATCATTGTGTTCAGTTCTTCACAGTACACATCTGCAGTAATGCTCACCCCGTTTGGTAAGAAGCTGTGATGAATCACACCGGCGCTAGACCACTAAACAGTGACCATCACTTTTGTAGGGGTAAGTTTTCGTTTAGGGCATTGTTTAGGTGCTGAACCAGGATCCAACCAACTTGCTGAGCGCTTACGGTTATCAAACAGAATCCATTTTTCATCGCAGGTAACAATGCGGTTCAAAATTCCTTCATTTGTGTGTCTGTTGAGCAGTGCAAGGCACGTCTCGACGCGTACTTCGCGCTGGCGATCATTGAGTTCGTGGGGCACCCATTTGTCAAGCTTTTTTACCTTGCCAATTTGACGCAAATGGACCAATATTGTTTTGACGCTAACGTCGAAAGCTGCTGCTAATTCAGCCGTAGATTGTGTATCATCAGCTTCCACAATCGCCTTTAATTCGTCATTGTCGACCAAAGTCTTCGGACGACCGCGAGGTTCATTTTTCAGGTCGAAATTTCCAGAACGGAAGCGAGCAAACCAATAACAGGTGGTGCGTTGGTTTGTAGTGTTAGCTCCGTAAACGTCGTTGATGTTGCGTGCCGCTTGTGCCGCGTTGCTGCCACGACGGTACTCATATTCCATAATTACTCGAATTTTTAACGTATCCATGATGACGAAAAACATTGAAATGCGATGAAAATGTAACACTAATCAATAAAGAAATGACTACTTTTAGAAAAAAAAATCCATGTTTTTAAAATAAAATTAATTTGAAATTAGAATTCTTAGCCAAACAAAAATTATTTTGATTTGAAATGGCCAGTACTGCAGAACGGCAATTTCATAGGTAAAGACCTAATATATATATATAAATGAATCCCTATTTCCCTTGGTCACGCCATCACGCGTGAACGGCTGGACCGATTTCACTAATTTTTTTTTGTTGTGTTCCTTATTGTCAGGAGAAGGATCTTATGAAATAAAAAAATAAGGAAGTTGATCGGAACGTTACAAAATTTAAGAAAACTTAACGCCAATATTAATTTTACATAACTGTCAGTTGTTTGAAATAACTGTCACGATTGACAGAATGCGCGCTGCAAATATCGTTTAACAATAGGTCATAAGTACTGGAAAACCTACATACTGGCCGACTGACCACCAGAAACTACCAGATCTTATAGACTTTTTCATTGTCAAAAACATATCAAACAATTATCTGAACTCCTATCACTCTCCGATATTATTACAATTAAGTCACAAAATATTAATCAGAGAAAACCACCTGACATTAGTTAACAAGTTTACAGATTGGGAAAGTTTTAGTTTAGACCTACAAAATATTATTGACCTAAAAACTTCATTAAAAAGCAAAGATCAGCTCAATTCTGAAGTAAACAAGTTTAGCAATAATATCCAACAATGTGCATGGAATAACACACCACAGCTTTCAAAAATGTTTAAAGGAAATACCTACCCAAAGGAAATAATAGATCTATTATATGAAAAAAGGAATCAAAGACAAATATGGCAGCAAACTAGATTCCCGCAAGATTAAACTCTTTTAAATAAACTTACGAAAAGACTGAAGAGAAAAATACAAACCTTTCAAGATGAGGCTTTCAATATGAACCTACGTCAGTTAAGCAGTGACCATACAACACAATACTCTCTTTGGAAAGCGACAAAGTCACTCAAAAGGCCAATTACACCAATTCCCCCTATCAGAGATGATAACGGAAAGTGGGCCATGTGCAATGAGCAAAAAGCTCTAAGATTTGCACACCACCTAGAAGAAACCTTTCAACTAAATGACGGGTCTGTAGACAACTTGCAGTTTTCCAATATTCTGCAAGATCAAAGAATTAAGCTTGTGACCCCAAAAGAAGTTGCAAAGGAAATCCAAATCATTAGCCTAAAAAAATCCCCAGGGTATGATCTTATTACGGGAGAAATCCTAAAACATCTCCCACGTAAAGCCATCGTTAAGCTTACTAGGCTCATCAATTCTGCATTCGTGCTAAGACATGTTCCTGAGCCATGGAAAGTTGCTGAAGTGATTATGATTGCAAAGCCCGGTAAACCTCCTCACGAAGCATCATCATACAGGCCCATTTCCCTGCTGCCTATAATATCCAAGCTGTTTGAAAAATTGTTTTTAAAACGGCTAAAACCTATCATAATCATCATCAATCATCTGTCATCGAGACGTCAAATAGTACGGTCACGTTAATTCTGCTCCGTAACTTAAATTCTTAGATCATAGTAAAAGTTATTTTTACGACTGCGTGCTGTTTGGAAACATAAAAGTGGAACCCTATGGGCTGCAATCACATTATTTTCTAATCGAAAAGTGTTTTTAAGTGTGTTAATAGTGGTTGCTAAAGTGTACTGTGGCGGTGATCTAACAAAAGTAATTTTATTGCAAGTTGTCATTATAAAATTATTTTCAATCTACCGCCTGCTGTGTTAGTTCATGTTGTCATCAACCCAATCCACAATTTCGTAAAATATCCTATAGTCTCGTTAGCTCTGAGCGCTAGCGTCCGTCATCTGTAAATAGGGTGTCGTGAGTTCGTATCCGGCATATCACACTTTGTCTTTTTGGATTTATTGTACTGTTTGGGTGATTGATTGTATACTTGGAAAATGTCTAACTGTGATACTTGTGGATTACCAGTTAAACAAAATGAAAAAATTACTTGTTCGAATTGCGATAAATTCTATCATCACCTTTGTGTTAACCTGAGTGCTACTGCATTTAAAAGACTCAGTAAAACTTCACGTTCTAAGTGGAATTGTCTGAGCTGTTTATCTCTGCATGAACCTGATAAATCGACGTTAGAAACAATTGAAGGTAGCTCTGACGGTGAGGATGATAAGGTCAGCGATATACGACTTGTTATACGGGAGGAAATTCGGAATACATTGCGTATTGAGGTAAAGAATATGATTAGCGAGCTTAGATTCGAAATGGATGATTTAAAGAAGCAGATTGATGATTTGAAGTTATCTGGATCCTTTGACATCTCTCAAGTTAACGATTTAAAAACTGAACTCAAGGGTGTGCAACGTGAGAACATTGAGCTTCGTTCTCATAACTTCGATATGCAAAAGACTATGGCTCTGCTGAAAACGCAAATAAATACCCTGGATCAGAATATGCGTGAGGCGAATCTGGAAATACATGGCTTACCTGAAAATAAGAATGAAGTTTTACCGACCATAGTAACACAATTGGCAAATGTTGTGTCATATGCGCTAAAAGACTATGATATTATGAAGTGCGTTAGAGTGGCCAGTATGAACAACAACAAGTCTCGCCCGCGCTCTGTAATAGTGAAGCTGCGTAGTCCTAGATGTCGCGACGAATTGTATTCTGCAATAACTAGATACAATAAATCTCACACTGATGATAAATTGAACACAGGTCTTTTGGGTTATGGCGGTAGTAAGGAGCCGGTTTATGTATCCGAGCATCTTTCTCCGACATATAAGTCTTTACATGCTGCTGCTCGTCTTAAGGCCAAAGAAAAATCCTATAAGTTTGTCTGGGTTCGCTATGGTAAAATTTTTGTATGCAAAAGTGAGAATTCGGGTACTATTCTAATTAAGGATGAGCAGTCTTTGGATAAAATTGTTTAATTAGTTACATTGTTAATTTAGTTCCTATTTTTCATGTTTACTTTTTAATTATTTTAGTCTAATGGATAGTATTTCGATTTTCTATCAGAATGTGAGGGGCATGAAAACGAAGTCTCATGAAATTCTAATGTCAATTTTAAGTTCTGACTATGACATAATATGTTTGACAGAAACTTGGTTAGATGACTCGTTCTTATCCTCTGAATATTTTGATCAAAGATATACAGTTGTACGCCGTGATCGTTGTGTACTGTTTAAAGATTTGTACTCTAAAAGTTATGGTGGTGGGATATTGGTAGCTATTAGTATTAAATATAATTTTGTTAATAAAACTGAGTGGCAAACCTCTGTTGAGGATATGTGGTTATGTATAAGTGCTGGTGGCGTCTGTATGAATGTCTGTGTTGTTTATTTACCGTCTTATATACCTTGCCATATCTTTGTTCAATTCTTGGCCAGGGCTGAAGAAATTTGCTTGCGTTATATGGATTGCACCACCTTGATTATTGGTGATTTTAATCTTCCTAATGTGAAATGGCTTCAGTCTAATGATCCCTTTCTAGGAATTAGTGACCCTAAGTCTTTAGCGTTGAGGGATTTCATAAACATCACCGGCTATGTTCAAATGAATAACGTCTGCAATGAAAATAATAATATCTTAGACCTCATCTTGATGGATGAGAACTCCAGTCTTTCTGTGTCTTCCGCACCCCCTATCAGTAAACCAGATATACATCATCCGCCACTAGAATTAGCCCTTACTAAAACTTCAATTTCTAATTTAAATTATAATATTTTACAATCTAAATATATTTTCATTAAAACGGACTATGAGGCATGTGTTCGTGATCTACGTAAAGTGGATTGGGACGAATATTGTGATTTGAGTTGTAACGATTATGTTCTGACATTTTATAATATAATATGGCAAAATATTGATAAATACACTCCTAAGGGAAAACCTAAGAACAATTGCTATCCGGTTTGGTTCTCAGCTTCGTTGATTAAACTTCTTAAAGAAAAGCATAAGTACAGGACTCGGTTCAAGCGGTACAAAAACCCTCGGGACTATGATACTTTTGTTTGCCTACGCATGCGTGCTGGGAGAGCTATGGAAAACTGTTTTAAAGATTATATAGAAAGAATTGAGAGTGAATTAAAAACTAATGTAAAAGCTTTTTGGCGTTATACTAAGTCAAAAAAATCATTCAGAGGTATCCCTAACCAAGTTTCGTGGGGTGATCGTGTTGGTGAGGGTGGTAGTGGTGTGGCTGAACTCTTTGCTGACTATTTTGCTTCTGTGTACGGTGTTAATCAACAGCCTAGTGACTTGTCTTCAGGTTATTCCTCGTCTAATTACAGTATGTCTTCTATTTGCATTACTGAAAATGACATTGCAGATAGCATCAAAAAGTTAGATCTTAATAAAGGAGCTGGTCCGGATGGGATTCCTCCTATTTTTATTCGGCTCTGCATTGATGCTCTTATTATACCACTACGGATAATATACAATAAATCCCTTAAGGAAGGTATATTTCCTGATTTATGGAAAATCTCACACATTATCCCCATACATAAGTCTGGTAGTATGAATGACGTAACTAACTATAGACCAATCTCTATTATATCACAATTTGCAAAGATGTTTGAGGGTCTTATATACAATGTAGTTTATTCGCACCGCCGTCATATAGTTAGTTCTAAGCAACATGGTTTTGTGTCTAACCGTTCTACTATGTCTAACTTACTTATTTATACTTCTTTCATTAGTAGCACCTTTGAAGATAGGGGTCAGGTTGATGCTGTTTATACAGATTTTGCAAAAGCCTTCGATCGCGTTGATCACTCTATTCTTTCTATGAAATTGAATTGCGCTGGTATCCATGGCTCTCTTTTGCGGTGGTTCGAGAGTTATTTAATTAATCGTTCTCAAATAGTTGCCTTGGCGGGTTATGAATCTGTACCTTTTTCTCCTGGCTCTGGCGTTCCGCAGGGCTCTAAACTGGGTCCTTTGCTTTTTTTGGTATTTTTGAATGATCTTTTGGATTTGATGAATTGCGATTGTTTAGCCTATGCTGATGATTTAAAAATATACTGTAGGATATCGGACCTAAGTGATTGTATGAAGCTTCAAAGAGATCTTGATGTCCTTCAACAATGGTGCTTGAACAACAGAATGACGCTCAATGTAAAAAAATGCCAGACTATTACATTCACGAATAAAGTTAACTGCATTAAATGTGATTATCATATTGATGGATCAGTACTGAGCAGAGTATCGGTCATCCGTGACCTAGGGGTTCTCTTCGATACATCCCTATCTTTCCGCGATCATATTGATAGTATAGTGACTAAGGCTAAAAGAATGCTTGGCTTTATAATCCGTATGTCAAAACCTTTCCGTAATTATAGTAGCATTATTTTACTTTACAACGCACTAGTAAGGAGCTCTTTGGAGTATTGTTCCACTGTTTGGTCTCCCTATTATTCAACTTATACTAATAATGTTGAATCTGTTCAGGCCCGTTTTGTTAGGTATTTATGTATGAAGAATGGGATCCGAAAAGCTATACCTGATTACAATGACAGGTTAAAGCACTTGAAAATGATTAGCTTAAAAGAAAGACGTAACCTTTCTGACTTACTAATACTTCATAAAATTATAAACGGTTCCATTGACGCACAATTGGTAAACTATTTTAACTTTAGGTCTAGCCAACGTAGTAAGCGTCATCATCGTATTTTTGAATTGCCTAAATCCACCTTAAATACCACATATAATAGCCCACTAACACGTATGGCAAGGCAATATAATGATAGGTCCAACTTCAAAGATTACCCTATTGATATTTTCTCCATGAGTTTCGCTTCATACAGACGTTCCCTATTTGAACGGTGCGCACAGTGCACGTCTATATAGCTCAAATTGGTTAGTTTTGTAGTGTTCTAGTTTTGTGTCTTCTAGACACACTTTATTTTTGTTTCCTTTGTCTCTAATTTTTCATATGTTCAATGTCATGCACACCTGTTATTTGCATGGTTACTGTAATGCCAATTTTAGTTGTTATTTTTATTTGAAATCTAAGTGATTGTGCTGTTGGTGTGCTTATTCTAAATAAATAAATAAATAAATAAATAAATAAACGAGAGAAACCTGATCCCTGACCATCAGTTTGGTTTCAGAGAGAAACACTCAACAATAGACCAAGTACATAGAATTACCAACATTATTGTGAAAACGCTTGAAGATAAAAAAGTCTGCTCCACCGTATTTTTAGATGTGGCACAAGCTTTTGATAGAGTTTGGCATAAAGGTTTGATGTACAAGCTAAAACTAATGCTGCCCAATGATTTTGCCAATATATTGCAATCATACATTACAGATAGAATGTTTCGTGTAAGGCACGAGGATGCCTTTTCCGAGTTAAAAGTTATTAAAGCTGGCGTGCCTCAAGGTAGTATGCTGGGTCCCGTCCTCTACCTTTTGTACACGTATGATATACCAGAGCTGGAAAACAATACGATTGCAACCTTTGCGGACGACACTGCCATTATGGCGACAGGGTCATGCCATACAGAAGCAATAAAAAAGGTACAAATCGCTGTAAACAAAGTTCATGACTGGGCACATAAATGGAGAATCAAATTGAACGAATCGAAGTCACTTCACATTGATTTCACCAACAGGAATTGTGATTACCACCCAATCTTCATAAATGGCAAACAATTGCCATACGCCAATACAGCCAAATACCTTGGCATAACGCTTGACGCGAATCTGCGCTGGAAAGCGCATGTTTAAAAGAAAAGACAGGAACTAGACATGCGTTTTAAAAACATGTATTGGTTGATTGGACGGGATTCCTGCCTATCGATACATAACAAAATTTTATTATACAAGCATATTCTTATGCCAATATGGACATATGGCATCCAACTGTGGGGCTGTACTAAACCAACCAACATCAAAATTATTCAAACATTACAGAATAAAGTACTCAGGAGTATTGTTAATGCGCCCTGGTATATAAGAAATGACGACCTCCATCGTGACCTAAAAATGGAACCAGTCACCAACATAATCCAAAAATTTGCTGAGGCCCATGAACACCGACTCCACCGACATGTGAACATCGAGGCAATTCAGCTGTAAGACCAAACAAATATAGTGCGGAGACTAAAACGAACAAAATCTTTTGAGTTAGTGTAGTGTAAAAAAGTGTAGAAATAATAGTGACAATGACACACATAATAACACATGAACAAAGTGTTTTTATCATTATATCAGACTCTAAGAAAGTGGAACGGACTTGTAAAGTACAATCAACACTATTCTAAGTTTTAAAATAATTATCACGTAAAAAATTTAGTTAGATTAAAATTGCCTATTAGTCTTATAGCCTAGATTGTAAATAATTATTAAGAACGTGGTTCTATATAATCAGGAAAAAAAAAAGAAAGTTGTTTGAAATAACTGTCACGATTGACAGAATGCGCGCTGCAAATATCGTTTAACATAGGTGGATCGGTTGATAAATGAGTCGATAGTTTTAGTTTTAGTCAATAGTCAAAACTAAAACTAAACTACACATGACATTCATAGTTAAGACAGGACAACGTCTGTCGGGTCAACTTGTATATATATAAAAATGAATCTCTATTTCCCTTGGTCATCCCCATCACGCGTGAACGGATAGAACAATTTCGCTAATTATTTTTTTGTTGTGTTAATTATTGTCAGGAGAAGGTTCTTATAAAAGAAAAAAATATGGAAGTTGAACGGAACATTAGAACATTTAAGAAAACTTAAAGCCAATATTAATTTTATATAACTGTCAGTTGTTTGAAATAACTGTCTGCGATTGACAGCATGCGCGCTGCAAATAGCGTTTAACACAGATGGATCGGTTTGCAAAATTTCAGGATGATCGGTTCAGAGGTTTAGGCGTGAAAAGGTAAATGATAAATGATTTTATTTCTGTAAGTAGGTTTGTACAAACACTTTTACACGTCAATAACAAACAAACAAACAGACTTACTTTCGCATTTATAATATTATTAGTTAGGATTAGGATATACACGTCATATTACAAAATCAGAAACTGAAGATATGGGAAAATTACTTTTGAAAAAAAAAATCGTTCAAATGTCGTCGTTCGCGGCTCTGGCATTCTTCAAAGCGATCTCTAATATCCATGAAAACGCGTTCGCCCAGACCTCACAAGTCACACCACCGGATTTTTTCCTTAAGGGTATGAAAACGCGCTCGCCCAGACCTCATACCTCCAGTTTTTTCCTCTAGGGTTATCTGAAGACTCGGGTGTCGGAATCCATCAACTATATATCTGAATTGAAGGAAAATATTAGACAAGAAATCAACAACATTCTACTAAACTTCTGAGGCGCGTTTTCATGAATGTTAGAGATCGCTTTGAAAAGTGCCAGAGCCGCGAAGGACGACATTTGAATAATGTTTATTTATTTATTTTATTATTTATGTACACACAGTAAAATAGATACAGATCTTAATAATACTTATTAGTATTAAGTACAAAAGTACTGCTTATTTCTTAATTAATTTCTTCCAGCAGACCTGTGAAAAGCGAAATGAAAAAGAAATGTAGACAATAGTGTGTGTGTTATTTTCAAAGTTTTGTAATTTAACGTGTACTTATATATAAATATATTTGTATTTTTAGCATCTACAAAAGTTATTTTTTTCTGACACACTGTATAACGATGAAAAATAATATTAATTGCTCTACTTTTGCAATGTAAGTACGAATAACAATTTACAGAACAGTTTTAACTTCAGAATGGCTTCAACAATTTATAATAAAAACTGGACAGCTACTGCAGCCCTTAGTAAGCAATTATTTAATATACAGTAACAGCTTATTCAGACCAGCTTTTAAGATAAAGATAAAGATCAATTTATTTGTTTGACATGAGTAGATTACAATACATAGATGCATGCAATGGTGTTAAATACAAGTACGTGCTACATGCTATACCATAGAAGGTGTACAAATCTTACAGGTTTTCAAATACCTAGTCATTAAAATGAATAATATTAAATTGTACCATGAAATTGTCACAAATTTTAAATGTCAAGATTTATCGTATAAGAAGTCAGTTATACTATAGTAACATTTCATGGTCAACATATTTTTCAACTTTGTCTTAAATAAAGGTGTAGTTAATTGTTTAATGTCCTTTGGAATTTTATTATATATTTTAGGAGCCATACAGATTATGCTTTTGTGCAGCATTGCAGTCCTAGAAGGGTGAATGCATAGATCATTGTTGCGTCGACTTCTAACACAATTATCCGATAACCGTAGAAACAAATACATATTCTGTCTTACAAACAATGCTACTTCAAAATTGTTTATAGACGGTAGTGACAAAATTTTGTGCTTTATAAACATTGGCTTACAACTGTCGGTAGTTTGCAACCCAAACATAGCTCGTATGCAACGTTATTGCATTTTGAAGGCTATGTCTTTATAAGTTGAATTGCCCCAAAAAATTATTCCAAATTTCAGAACACAGACACAACAAGACCATGATATAAAGGACCATGGAGCCAGCCTATAAAGAGCGTAAGATGAACTGCTGTAGGATTGTTTTACAAAGTTGATCACCGTGATAATTTTTTATAAATTGTCAATCCCAGTACCTAATCGTGTTGTTTCTACTTCTTGTATAGTCTTATCGCTACAAACTAATTTAATGTTTTGTTTAGGGTCCAATTTATTTCGCTGACTAAAATGCATTATATTTGTTTTATTAAGATTGATTTTTAAATTATTATTATTAAGCCAAGTAAATTAAATGTCGGAAATACGTTAAATCAATCATTTGACTTTGACTAATCGGGAAGCCAGCGCCACCAGGTGGCACTCGACAGAGTCTATAACATAACGCTTGACCAGAGCTAAGCAGAGTTGGTAGTTGGGGATGCGCTAAGGTAGCCCGCGAAATTCAAATTTTCTTACGTTTTTTTGCAATTTGTAGGTCAGTGTCAGATTGTATGTCGTTTACAATAAGCTTCGCGACTGTTACAAATATGGCTTTACAGAATTGTAATCATTAGAATCAGCAAAACAACTTCATATGTTAGAATTGGCCTCAAATGTCACGATTTCATGAAATAGTCATTAAAAAGGTTAATATGAACTTAGCGAGATGTATTGATGTTTTTTATGATTATACTCCTATTTGGATCAAGCCGTTTACCCTGTATTTTTATCTCCTTAGGGTTATGGAAATTCGTCACGATGTATTTCATACATACATACCTATGTACATAAACTCATTGTTACATTGGGGTAGCCGGAAACTACTCTCTCCAATTGCTTTGTCCAAGTTTATAGGTGCGTAGGTACCTAAAGTTTAATTATTTCATCATTATCATTTCAGCTGAAAGACGTCTATTGTTGGACAATATAAGCCTCCCCTAAGCACCGCCACTTCGACCGACACCCTAATTATGTAACACACTATCAATCACAATCTGAATCATTTTGAAGCCTATTGCTAATCTATTGTTGGACAATATAAGCCTCCCCTAAGCACCGCCACTTCGACCGACACCCTAATTATGTAACACACTATCAATCACAATCTGAATCATTTTGAAGCCTATTGCTAATCTATTGTTGGACAATATAAGCCTCCCCTAAGCACCGCCACTTCGACCGACACCCTAATTATGTAACACACTATCAATCACAATCTGAATCATTTTGAAGCCTATTGCTAATCTATTGTTGGACAATATAAGCCTCCCCTAAGCACCGCCACTTCGACCGACACCCTAATTATGTAACACACTATCAATCACAATCTGAATCATTTTGAAGCCTATTGCTAATCTATTGTTGGACAATATAAGCCTCCCCTAAGCACCGCCACTTCGACCGACACCCTAATTATGTAACACACTATCAATCACAATCTGAATCATTTTGAAGCCTATTGCTAATCTATTGTTGGACAATATAAGCCTCCCCTAAGCACCGCCACTTCGACCGACACCCTAATTATGTAACACACTATCAATCACAATCTGAATCATTTTGAAGCCTATTGCTAATCTATTGTTGGACAATATAAGCCTCCCCTAAGCACCGCCACTTCGACCGACACCCTAATTATGTAACACACTATCAATCACAATCTGAATCATTTTGAAGCCTATTGCTAATCTATTGTTGGACAATATAAGCCTCCCCTAAGCACCGCCACTTCGACCGACACCCTAATTATGTAACACACTATCAATCACAATCTGAATCATTTTGAAGCCTATTGCTAATCTATTGTTGGACAATATAAGCCTCCCCTAAGCACCGCCACTTCGACCGACACCCTAATTATGTAACACACTATCAATCACAATCTGAATCATTTTGAAGCCTATTGCTAATCTATTGCTTCACATGTTCGAAAAATTTGTCTGCTCAACAACGTAAATAACGCAATGAATGTTCTTTAACTGTCAAAATGAAAGCCATTCCTACTGCTAGTCTGCTACGCAATTACCCCGCTGGTTTGTGTTTAGTTATTTATTGCAACATAGTTAATGCAAGTACATACCGAATTACAGGTGTTGTTAACATACCTATACTTAATTAAATAATGGTATCTATCTATCTAAACATTAGTTTTTCTATCTCCTGATTGAACGATAATAATGCATGTTAGAAAGGATATTATGTGAAATGAAATGAATGTAAAATGATGATAATAATGAATATTCAGTCTAAATGGAATTAAACTTTATGCCCATTCATTTGAAAAGAGTCTTCTATTTCTGAAGATTGAAACGGTATATAAAATTGGGGATATTAAAACATAACATCGCGCCTGTTGAGGTGTAACTATAGACCACCCACATTTCGCCAGTTATACATATTTAAGTCCCAGTAAGGCTAACATGACAAGCGCGAGAACGCTCTTTTTCTCGATTTCTCTACGATTCTGACATCATTCTAATGCCTAACAGCTCGAGTAAACTCGAAAAATGCACTTTGACTGTTCTTTATCTCACGACGAGAGACCGATGTAGCAAGTTATTAATAATTTTTTTTTTACAAAAAAACAACCGACTTCCAAAAAAAACACTAAAAGACGTGAAAAATAACTTTTATTTCGGAAGTCGGTGCCTTTGATTTTGTATTTTCGTTTTTGGCCACCGACTTCCAAAATAAAAGTTATTTTTCACGTCTTTTAGTGTTTTTTTTGGAAGTCGGTTGTTTTTTTGTAAAAAAGTTTTTATTTTTCACTTTTTAGTTGCGGTACCTACGCCACACAAATTCGTATTCCACTAATTGGTAGATATGTAAATAACAGTGACAGGAAATTATCAACACATCATCAATATAAACTAAGTGGAAAAAATATGCAGTATTAAGGATAACTCAAAAACTACTGAAATGGGACCACATGTGAAGCACCAGCTATCAAATAAAAAAAGAATCATCCAAATCGGTTCACCCAGAAAAAAGTTATGAGCTAACAAACATAAAAAAAAAAAAACATACAGACGAATTGAGAACCTCCTCCTTTTTGTGAAGTCGGGTAAAAAGAAATCACTTTTATCAATACAACATCGCCTTGAGGTTCCGTTTCATTTATTCGATTTTACGCATGGAATTAGTTTGAACTATAATGATTTCACGTTCACCTCTTTTAATTTATGTTTAGTTTTTCGCCTAACCGACTTTTTTCATTAAAATTAAATGTTTTTCTTTGGCATGCCGAATTTTTAATACAAAAACTTTGTACAAAAAATAACAACCGACTTCCAAAAAAACACTACAAAGTAAATAAAAACTTTTTGACAAAAAAAAACAACCGACTTCCAAAAAATACACTACAAAGTGAAAAATAACTTTAATTTCGGAAGTCGGTGTCTTTGGATCTTTATTTTAGTTTTTGGCCACCGACTTCGCACCTCCGGACCTCGCGCGTGTTATCAGCTGTTAGTCGCTTGACCCCGTTCCGTCTCATGTTACATAAACGAAAAAATATCTAATAATGCATGGGAAAAGTGGAAAAAAGCTGTTTGTAAAAAGTGATTAGTAACAAAATTAAATTACCGCTGATGGTGTATTATTCTTGTTCGGTACTCAATATTCTATTGGGGTAATTGGGGCCACGCGCTTGGTAAATAAAAAAAAAACATCGTTTCTTTGTGAAAGTTGCTTGTTGTGATGAGTACAATCATGTGTCACTAATTACCAGTCACCCTATATATGTATAATGTTATAAATTCGAAAGGAAATCTGTCTGTCTGTTGGTCTGTATGTTACCTTGGACGGATTTCGTTTAAATTTGGCAAGGCATCCTAAGGAAGGACATAGGCTATTTTTGGTCTCAAAAATAATCCTATAGGATGAAAGTTTGTATGGGAAACCCAGCATTTCTTATGTTAGGCATATGAAAATACAAATTTATGCTTTTAGTAAGAATTAAGGAATAACGTCTTACAGCGTTTTTGTACAATCATCCCCAAGGAGGTAAAGGGATGATTTTAAAATTCAAATGAACCTATAGAAATTATTCTGTAGTATTTCTTTTTAAGAGGTTTGGAAATATAGTCATAGTCCGTATCTTGAGATAACATTTAGGTCTTTATTTCATTCAAATCGGTCCCTTGCTGCACTGGGTCAAAGTTATTATAATTTATTATATGTTTATCTGTTACCTTTTCACTCGTTAAGGGCTGAAAGGATTTGTATAAAAGGCACACGGATAGGCCACGTTTTGGGATAGGACATACCTAGGATACTTTTATCCCGGTAGTAAGTCCCCGTGGGACAATATCCGACATCTACGCGGGCGATACCGCAGGCAAAAGCTAGTATTCTATAATTTAATGCAGCTATCTGAATTTCTGTTATGCATGATTTGAGATACAATGAAAACCTTTAATTTTTTTTCAAATTGCCACGCAATTAAGACTAATTTTCAATGTGGCGGAAACCGAGAGAATGTAAGTAAGTGGTCAATTAACAATCAATTAATATCTGGAATTGGTTATAAACAATTAAACTCTCAGTTGCAATTTACGTCATAAAAACTGAGCCATATCAATTAGTCAGCGAGTTCACATTAATTCGGACAACAATTGTACATTAGATCAAATTATAAACGTCTATTAATTTTAATTACTTCTATCACTGATACTATCCTACTTTCTGTCAGAACGATTAATTAATTACTTTTTTGAGTGACGGCAGAAGACAGAGATATATATGGTTATCTGTAATACGATTCGGAATCTAGCGGCAGGGACCGTTGATTTACTGTTTATAAGCACGCGATTTGAGCAACGAAATATAATTACGGTTTATTCCGCGCTCTTAAAAATTTTGTTACCAACTAGTTCAAAGAAATACATAAATAATTAAATACAGAACATAGCACGTCGCTGTATACCCGAAAAGGGTTGTCATACAGTTGACGCATATCGTTAATTCACACTTTTCATTTTTGTTTTATCTTTTTACTAGGAATGGGCCGAAAGTTTTACATTCGTGTGAACCGAACTTCGGCATTCGGCCGAAATTCGGTTCAAATGCCGAACATTCGAAACAAGAAAATATTAAAATAACTAAACTGGTTTGACGAAAATAATAAATCTGTACCAGTAAAGTAAAATTATAAACTTATATTTATTAATAATATTAAATGGCAACCCCGTGTCAACAAAAAACTCGTTTTAATTTTCTAAAAATTTATACCAATTTAAGAAAAGTGTTTTTTTTTTAATTCAACCTACAAGCCTGAATACTACAGTAAATAAAATATACAAGAAGAGACCATATTCCACCAAAATACAATAAATATACCAATCAAAAACTGTCGAATCGGAGGTAACATGACAGATGTCACCTCCGATAAAACAATGCTGAACACCATCGGAAACGAAGAAAATACTAACAAGATTGGCCGCACTACGAGCACGCGCATCACCTCCGGACTCTTCGCTCAGCTTTGCCTCGCCGCCGCCGCCGGTACCCAGCCACCCTGTGAGCGCTCTGACGACACCGGCCGAGGAGTGCTTTGGAACATGCGATTCGAGAATATCGGTTCAATTCGTCCGAACTTAGACCACGGTTACCTCGTTTGCCCATGCATAACAAAAATAGGGCGCTGATGGCGGTCCTGGATGCGCAGTTGTCGAATTATTTTAATGACTGCGTAGACCTCACCGATACTCATTCGATTCTGTACTGCGCGGCTGTAGCGGCATGTCGTGTAGTTCACGTCAAATTTGATAATGATTCTAGAGCTACACGACCGAAACTAGCCGTACCAGCTTGGCAGAGCGCTCATCGGCAAACTAATCTGCTTCAGGGAGGAAAATACTCGCCCTAGAGTGATGCGCCTTGTGAGACGCGCGTTCGCAGGAACTAATATCAGCCCTCAGAACTATATGTCCTGTGTCACAGAGCGTATCGACTTCCTGGAGCAGAAAGTGTGTGCATGGGCGAACCGTATTCGTAGGTATAAGGGGCAAGTGGAGCGATACACTCAGAATCGCACCTTCTAGCGCGATGAAAGGTTGATATATAGGGGTTGGGAGCGACCGGATCAAGGTGTGGCTGACACGTACCTACCAGATGATGATGTCATGTGTTCTTTCTGGCGCAATATATGGTCGGTGCCTGTCAGTCACACCACTATCAATCACAATCTGAATCATTTTAAAGCCTGCTAATCCATTGCCTCACCATATGTTCGAAAAATTTGCCTGCTCAACAAGGTAAATAACGCAATGAATGTTGTAGAACTGTCGAAATTAAAGCCATTGCTACTGTGTTAAGTAATCACCCCGCTGCCTGGGCTAACTGCGTGGTGCTCTAAAAACCTCGAAATTTTCGGATGCACCTTTTAGACGTTATAAGTGTAAAACTGAAAGAATTCTAACCAGAAAGTAACAAAATCACAAAAAAAAACAGTGCTGTTCAATTTTTGTGTCTACGGTGGTTTGCCTACTAGGGGTCATCCTTTAACGTGTGTTTCTTTACGGCACTTTTATACCCCCACCTTCTCATTGGTGATACGTCGTGAGGTTTAAGGCTGGGCCTCTTCTCCACGCATCACGTGTATTTTTTATTATTGAAAAGATCAAACACTCTTTGAATCTGTTTAAATAAAAAATATCATAATTAGATTCGAAAAATCCGGCCGGAGAGCTCGGATTTATTATTGGTAAATAATATTTTAAACGTCACAAAATTTTTCGTCGCACCGAAAAATTTACGTGATTGTCACATCCCCCCATCGTGATTTTTTTCTGACCCCGACCCCCTCCTGTTCGAATCTCACGTGACTAAAGGAAGACCTGGTATTAAAAAAATACCAAGGGCAGGTTATGATGTTTTTCTTTGTATGCATTTCCTTGTGAAAATTACTTAGATTTTAAGTAAAACGGAAATACTTCGCACATATTTTTTTGTACTTGTATTGATAATTATTATATATACCATGTCATGACAATTTACTTTGTGAAGTATAGTATTATTATTTAATTATTGTGAATGTGAGAACTATGTAGGTCACTTTTATTTTTTATTTTATTTTTTCACTTTCTCAGGTAGTTTCAATGATAATCTGGCAGTTTGAGTGCTTTATGCGGTCTACCCAAATGTCCTTTCTTTGGTATTGTTCGTCGAGTGGTTGAGCTCCTTAAGTTCTGACTTGAGCTCCACTATTAGTGACAAATGCGTGCACTGACTGGACAGATCCACTCATTCTGTGTGGTTTTTCCTCAAAAGACCATTTCAGACACAAATCTACATGGTCTTCACATGATCTGACCAAGATTATATCTGGACTTTAAAAAAGTCTGTGACCTCTGAGTTTGTTTCAGCCTTTCTTCTCAGAGTAGTCAGATAGAAAACGCCGACCTCATCTAGTTTTAAAAATATTATTGACGTGTAAAAGTGTTTGTACAAACCTACTTACAGAAATAAAATCATTTATCATTTACGACTGCCTAGTCGACGACGCACCTACCGAAGTAATGGTGGCGCTAGACCAAACGTTGACGTCGGCGACATCAGCTTTGCGAGGCCTCTTTCACCAGCCAAAAAGAAAACGTTCAATTCAATGAGCTAAATTTTACACTAATGTTCATAGCACTTATATGAGGTTTATTGCTAATAAAATGATGACAAGAATTACCTAGATACCAATTAAAATCCCTCTGAACATCAGGATGGCAACCAGTCGGTTATCTTTTTAAAGTGAAGGCACGTGTATGGTCACCAAAAATGATAAGTAACCAGGGTCGTCGGATATACACTCGAGAGCAATGAATCCGGGTCACTTAAAGAATCCTAAAAATCTCGGAAACTAAAAATGCTAGGTTAACGCAATAAATTGTATTTAATAGACAATGTAATACTTCTTAAATGAAGGTATTAAAACTTCTTAGTTATTGTAAAGTTATATCATAAAAAAAACAAATTTGAAAAAGGGCCACTTTCGAAGATGGAACTACGAAATTACAGCATTTGGTTTTGCTTTTGTTTGTAATCTGTCATTTATGTGGGTACATAAACCATGTTGATAGTGCTCTATATTCATTATTCAAGCTGAAATTATGTCGCTTACGCCTGAAGAATGCACCAGAATACTTACAATGCTGGAAACCGGCCGGAGTCAGCGCGATACAGCCAGAACTGTCGGTGTGTCGCTGTCAACAGTACAAAGAGTTCTCCGACGTTACGAAGAAACTGGTTCTAACCTACGCAGACCAGGAACGGGAAAAACCAGGTGTACCACAGCACGAGAAGACCGATACTTGGTGAACACCATGCTTCGAAATCGCTTTCTCACAGGAACTGAACTCACAAATCAGTTTCGACGCCTCGGAGGAAGTAACCCAAGTGCATGGACAGTAAGACGTCGGCTTGCTGAATCTAACTTAAAACCCCTTAGACCTGCAAACGGCCCTAAACTGGAGCGTGGGCATCGTATTTCAAGACTAAGATATGCCCAGAGCCACGTAAATTGGAGTATTGAAGATTGGTCAAAAGTTATGTTCTCCGACGAATCAAAATTTATGCTCTACAAGCACGATGGAAGACACAGAGTGTATCGAAGACCAGGGGAAAGATTCAAGCAAGCATGCATCGAAGAAAAAGTAGCCTACGGTGGTGGGTCTGTACTTGTGTGGGCCGGAATTTCTTCTGAAAGTCGCACAGAGCTGGTGATCATAGAAAACGGCTCTTTAACTAGCGTAAGATATGTGGAAGAAATCCTCAATGATCACGTTGGTCCATTTATGGTCAATTTAGGTGAGGATGCTATATTTATGCATGACAATGCCCGACCTCATACAGGTAGGATTGTGAATGACTACCTTCAAGAGATGAACATTACTCGTATGGAGTGGCCAGCGCGCAGCCCGGATATCAACCCGATCGAGCATGCTTGGGACGAGCTAGGCAGATGCGTAAAACAACGAAATCCTCCCCCAATCACGCTTCGTGAGCTCAAAATTGCTCTCACAGAGGAATGGGAGAATATTCCCCAAAATCGTATAAGGAACTTGGTGTACAGCATGCCAAACCGCGTAAACGCAGTAATGGAAGCACGAGGAGGCAATACGAAGTATTAAAATTCAAGAAAATCGTAATAAAGTTCAAAAATTTCATGTTTCCTATTTTTGTTTTAAGGAGAGATCAGCAGTTTTTTTCTTTATGTAATTTTGTGTTAATAAAATGTATGGTGACTCATATTTTTTTAACTTTCATTTAAGGAGTATTACATTGTCTATTAAATACAATTTATTGCATTAACCTATCATTTTTAGTTTCCGAGATTTTTAACATTCTTTAAGTGACCCGGATTCATTGCTCTCGAGTGTAGTTGAAGTTTAGTAAGAAGCCAGCTGGATTCGTTTTCTCCTCTACCTATAGTTATTTCTCTTCACAAAGTTTATTTTCGATATATTATGTACTTATCTATGTATTAGCATATTTTTTTCATAAATCACTTTCGTGCATTTTGTATGAACCATTGCACACAACAGGCGGACCACACTGAGCTGCAGTGCAACGCACTGGCGATGGCGCTGGCGGGTCGCTGGCCAGACGTATTTTTGCGGTACTGCACTAGCCTTATATTGTTTTTAAATTATGACGTGTGTAGGCAAGCACCCCGCTGGGAAATGCTTGCGGCAACTGTGTGACCAGCCACCATAACGTGGATCGTGCTGTTTTGAAGTGCAATCTGTTTCTTTGCCTGACAATGTGTTAATAAGTACATAATATTATTCAGTCCTCCTGGCACCCTGGTGATCGATGCCCGTTTGGAGAATTAACGTCGTCAATTAACGAACTTGAGACATAACACACTTTATTATTGATACGTTTTCTTGTTGCTGCTGAAAAGTTCAGTTACTTTTATGGAGGAGAGAAACTGTCTGTTGGTATTTTTTTTTTAATTAACGTCTTTGAACTGAAAGTGATCTACATACACCTACCTGTAGGTACTTCCCTGAAAGGTTCAGCCGAGGTCACTGTAATATTTTTATAAAATTAATAAATAAATAAAATTAAATAAGCAGCATTTTATTTCTTGCTGTTTGAATAACAAAAAATATTATAAATATTGCATGCAATCATAAATTTAACATGCCAATTCATAATAAACGTTATTTTTTTTTTTTAAGCAAACTCCTTAGACTTTACTATCTTTTCTTTATATAAAAATTAATTGCCGTTCTCGCAAAAACTCCAAAATGGCTCGACCGATTGGGATGAAACTTTGGTAAGTTGTTGTGTGTGCCCCAGAGAAGGTTTTTAAAAAGCATTGCAACACATGCCGGGACATTAGCTAGCAAGGTACCTAATAATTATCACAATTAAAATGATATGTCCAGTTTTTGCCTTCTGGTATCGAGAAATGTTCTTGATTTAAGGATTTACAGTAAGATTAAAAAATTTAGATCTAAATTACTAGGGGTTAATTAATTCAGTATTACTTACGTAAGGTAATTCTCAAAAAAAAAGACAATACTTATTCATAGCTTCCGCGTTGCCATTTTTAACGAGAAACTGACTTTTTACTAAAATTGTTTTTGACGTTCCATTTTATCCCGTAATTACCTTTAATGAATGTGAACATTATCTAAGTATGCGCCGCTTATTTTAGATCAAAGGAATTTATCAACGTAATTGCATATAAAATACGACAATATTACTAAAATAAACATAAACAGTTCACCTCCTAGTGACTATAAGATTTTATTTATTCATAGTAATCTGTGAACAGTGCTGTGGGCTACATTATTACTTAAGTTATATCATTTTGCATAATATATAAAATAAATAAAATAAAAATAGTTTTGTGTACACATCAACGTGTTTTTTTCGAATACACGCTTCCTAAAATGGTGGTAAGTAGGTATTTATTATTTCTTTGGCATGACATTGACATATTATTTTGAATTGACCAGTTATTTTCTGCTTGATTTGCTTGCATTGCAGTCAGGGGGGGGGGGGAGAAAGTTAGCTTTAAGCCTCGAGCAACATTTGACGCGCAATACGTGACCCGCAACAACGCGCGACGTTGCCAGCTGGCACGCAACATGATAACGTTACGAAACAAAAGTTCCTCGTTGCTGTTCAGCATGATGAGCAACATGTGGTGCATCATGTCGCGCATCAAATGTTGCCTAGTGGATACGAGGCTTCATGTTCACAACATTTTTTTAGGTGCGCCATCTATGAATCGTGTTCTTTAAATTTAGGGCAAATAATTCACATAGGACGTAATAGATGTCTCTGCGAAACGACTTAAACTTAATAGTTGTTGAAAGTTGCAATTTTAATTTCTAACTTATTTTCATTATTTTAGTTTAATCTTTACTTCAATTACGGGCTAATATTTATTTTTGATTTATCGATTTATATTGATTGCTATAAAAACCACAAATATCAAAGTTCAAATTGTCAAAAGAAAATGGCCGATACGCAATTTGCTCGTGCGCTGAATTGTTTTCGTGTTGTTTATGCTGTTTTATTTTCTGTAATTACGGTGAGTTAAGCTTCTGCTCCTCCGTAAAGGCTTGAACAGTCCTACTTCAGATTCGTCAGTCCAACTTTGCGTTGAGTGTATCCGAGGGGCGAAGGCAGACTGAATTCGGTGTTCGGATGACCATTTGCGATATTTGTACACTATCGGTTGGAGCCTTAAAAAAAAAGGGGCACTGGAGCGAGGACAGTTTTTTTTCTTATTTTTGTTGTGTAATTTTCCAATTTTATTACGGTATCGGGTTGACCTTGACCATAGATACTATTTGGGTTCCGAGAACCATGGCCCTACGACGGACCGGTACGGAGCACGGTGGATCGAAAATCGGCTGTAGAAGACATAGGATCTCGATTTCTTAAATGTTATTTTTTTTGCTGGAAATGACTTCTGCTGATCATTACTATGTACAAAAATGACACCCGAGTTAATTCTGCCCAAAAACGAAGGAAATATATTTTTTTTACGAAAAATTTGTATGAAGCTAGTATGAAAAATCGAATTATCTCCTAAACGGCATGTTTAACCGTAATATCCTTGGAGGTGGTCATAGTGCTAATTATTTATGATTTTTTGGTTGCCAATTTGACGAAAAATATAATGCCGTTTTTTTTAAAAAAAATCGTCAAAATATTTTTATTTATTTTTACATGTAAAACGATCCCTTTTAGTGTCCAAGTTAAAAAGTTCGATATGTTATTAACCCAAATATTAAGAACACACAAAACAAGAAAAAATAAATAAAAAAATTGCTGTTTTTTGACACATTTTTACTAATTTAAATAAAAAAAGATTATCAAACTCTTATTTAAGTAACATATAAAGTTATATTATATACAAAATAATTTAATTTAAGGAATTAATACTAAGCATTTGTAAAATAAAGTAAAATAAATTAAAAAAAAGACAAAATATCATTAAATTACAAAAAAAAACCCAAACAGACTCAAATACAAATTTACAAATAAGTACATATATAATTTTTTTACAAATTTTCCTTATCACTCTCGTTGTCAGGTTACGTGTAGTTAAAAGTCCGTGTTCTTCAACATAAACACTAAAAGGAATCGTTTCATATGAAAAAACAAATGAAAATATTTTGACGATTTTTAAAAAAAAACGGCATGAAATTTTTCGTCAAATCCGCAACCAAAAAATTCTAAATAATTAGCACTATGACCACCTCCAAGGATATTACGGTTAAATATGCCGTTTAGGAGATAATTCGATTTTTCATAGTAGCTCCATACATTTTTTTCTTATAAAAATTATAACTCTTCCATTTGTGCACACATTTACTTCATATGACATTTTATAGAACAGTAATGATCAGCAGAAGTCATTTCCAGCAAAAAAAATAACATTTAAGAAATCGAGATCCTATGTCTTCTACAGCCGATTTTCGATCCACCGTGCGGAGTTAGGAGCTTTTGTTTTAATTTTTATAAAACTCTACATTTCTAAAACGGTAAAAAATATATATTTTGTTTTCTTTGCTGCTCATAGTGCCCCTACGCGTATAATGAAACTCCTACTACTACAACGCCCCGAAGACGACCCACTGACCAACTATATTATTTAAATGAATAAATGTGAACATTTTCCATGCTTGTAGATTGATTACAATTCATGTGGAGCAGTTTTTATTTTACAACTACTGCAAAATTAATTCTACGCTACCAAACATGGTTTTGCATATGCATATTATTATATACAAAAGCAGCCAAATGAAAATTAAGGATAGAATATATATTCATAGCATGGTTAGCTATGGGACAATAAATCCAGATGGCGCTATCCGTGATAGGTTGGCATAAAAATCCTGTGAGATGGCACTAAATACTAGTATTATAATGATGCTCTGTATTATAATGCTGCTTTGTGGTTACAGGTCCAAAATTGCGTTTATGCGTTCCTTGCTTACTGGACTATTATTTTGTGATATTGATATTTCATTTTAACGACCATCGCTATTTTACACGGACTGACATCATCTAGACACGATTACTATTGCTGGTCATAAAGGATTCCGTTTTACTTTTCGATTTGGATATTATGATGAGGTGCATCAATTGTGGCATCGCTGTGTAGCGGATTCGCAGACATATCGTGTCAAGATTGGCGTTACCCCTGCAAGTGAGACTTGCTCGATGGTAGGCAAATCAAGGGGCCTACTCTCTAAGTCCGTCAACGAAGATACGGCCCCGTCCGAAAGTAGTTCGATACTTAGAAGTGAACCCTACTGCCGATTTTTTTTTTTTTTGGGCGGGCTAAAACACATCAGGAGTAAGGACAACTGTCAAATCGTTTTGTCATAAACTTTTAGTCCAGGGCCCGGACTAATGTTATGTGTGAAAGTAATACAGATTAGGAAGCAAGCAACCGTAACCACTCGTTCCACTAAAATCCCCTAGACCAGTCCCCCCGGGGACTACACAGCACTCAATGTTCCACTACGATGCCCTAGGGGATCATATAAAACTCTAATTTCCTTTTGAATCCCCTAATTGTTTGAGAACCTTATTATTGGATTGAAACCTATTTACAATGTAGCACTGGCTATTACAAGGATAACACCATAGAGTATAGTAATAGATTGGGAATAGAGAACCCACGGCGGATTTTTTCTGCAACCTTTAAAATATCATTCGAAGCGCCATCTGGTATCGTCCTCCTAAATTAATCTGCATGTATAGGTATACATACCTATCTATCTATCTATAGATATTCTATTTATACTCTAGGGTGTTCGTTCGTGCCTACAAAATACTTTACAAAATGTACACCTGTTATTGATCTGTAACAAATAATTATTTATAATTGCGTAATACAATAATGGAAATAAATACTGACATGCTACGGAACAATACTATGTCATGTACATTTGGAGAATACTTAGTAGGCAACCTGGAATGAAATAAAAATCATAATTATTTATGTTTATGTTTATTGAAATATATTTGTGCTGAAAGTTTAATTTCATCATCCTCACCACTGTATTGTATTTTACCAGATAAAATCCGATTAATTGATCGGCACCAACTATACACCAAGACATTTATTGTTCTGTTTTCAAAAACAATCAACTCCTTCTTGTGGATCTCGCATGTGAAAGGATTAATCCACAAATATGTCCAAAAACATTTTAATTTTTTCGATTAGCTTATTTTTTGGCACATTCTTTTTCAAGATTTCCAGTGTAATATTTTGGATTTCTTTGAAAGCCTTTTTCGCTTCTTGAGTGGGATACAACAGACAATGTCTACTTTTTTGATACTCTTTTGCCCTTATATATTCGTTTGATTTTAATTGAATATCGTCATTTATTTCATTTTGGCAGTGTTTGCATGATTTGGAAATATTTTTCAAACATTTAGCCAGCACCCACCCACATACATTATAAGCCTGGCCAGCATCAGCAGTCTCAGTGCTTAAATTAATAAAAGGCACTACAATTTCATAATTTTCTTCATGCTGAAATTGTCGTGCCTCATTACTGGAAACATTTTGGAAGCTTTTTCTTTGGTGTCTTCCAAAAAGAAGCTCAAAGCTTGTAGACAGTCTTTGTCATCATTTTCACGGTTAGCTTTTAGAGAATGGGGTGAGTTATAGTTGTTTAAAAGAAGTGATTTAAAGGCACCTTCAAAGCTAATAGTGTTAGGTGCCGTATTTCTCACCCCGAAACTTCTAAGGTTCCCAAAGAATTTTTCTAATGGGTCCTGGTTAAAGTTTCTAGTCAACATTGAATCAAATAAATATCTTTGGGATAATATTGTCCACAAATGTTGCATGCTCTCAATAGTTCGGATTTTTTTTTATTGATGGTATGGCACTCGTTTCAATTAATCTGATTTTATTATTCATTTCTAACTTTAATAAATTGGATAACACTGACATTTACCGATAGATGGTAAATTTTTATCGCACAATATATAATTACATTCAAAGCCATAAATTATTAAGAAACTAAATTAATTTAATTATATATTCAACTTCATGTCTGAAGAGTTTAAAATTATACAAAGAAGAGGCGAAGTGCTATTACACAATGGTTACAAATACCACAAAAAAAAATCTTACAAAAACGGCGCAGTATTGTGGCGATGCAGTGAAAGGAGTAAAAAAAAAATGTGGTGGCTATGTAACCATTAAGGTAAAGAAAATATTTTTATTAATTTCTTAATTATTAATCTAATTTTATTAAGCCCCTATTGTTGCATTGGTAGAAGCTGTTTATTTGTTTTTCTTTAGGATCATAAAATAGAGCGGCGAATTAAACATGCAGGGTCGTGTATAAGAAACAGAGCAAATTGAAATTTACTTGGCGCAACAAGAATGTAGAAATAAACTAACATGCGATGAATTTAGACCGATCCCGACTATTTACAATGAATGTTTCGATCCTATAATATCAAAAGGGCATAACTGGGATGCGAATATGCCATCTTTCAAGGCGATGAAAAGCGGTCTATAGACATTAAGAAACAAGGGTGCTGATGTACAGAAGTACACCTCTAGTAGGGGAGACCAGGTAAAAGTACCTAATTTCCACCTAGATTCCGTTTTATGTGACTACGTAAACGAAGAAGAAAACGCGTTACAGCGCATTTTGATTTTCTGTTCCAAAGAAAAGAGAAACCAGACATTACTATCAAAAATAAAACATGTGCTGGTTGATGGTAAGTTTCAACCATGTCCGCCAGAATTCGCCTAATTAAATGTTTTTCATGCGGACTTTGGAAGCACACAAAATGAAACTAATGTTATTCCTTTTTTATATGCATTCATGATGGAAAAGAAATAAAAATCTTATGATGTCCTTTTACAGCTAATAAAATCGCAGTTACCTACATTAAACCCACACAAATTTACTTTGGATACCGAATTAGCAGCCATAAATGCTATCAACATGAATTTTCCTACTGTTGAGGTAAAGACTTGCTATTTTCACTTTAAAAAAGTCGTTTATAAAATTGAAACAAAACTCGGTTTAACAAAACAAGAAGTACCTATCGTTTTGCTTTGCGGAACATTGCCATTGCTGCCAATTAATCTTACACAAGAAGGTTGGTCATACATACATACTATAAGAAAGGATGGAATTACTAGTTAATTCTAAATCTAAACAACTGCAAAAGTATATGAAGTTCTGATTACAAAATGAAAAATTTGTTAGAAGATGGTCAGTTTTCGGCGAACGTCACCGAACTACAAATGTTGCGGAAAACTGACATTTGCATCTGAATAAAAATTTTGGCCGTAACCAACGCTGGTACATGTTTAGAATGCGTTAAAAAAGAGCGCCGCCCAATGGCTAAACATCGAAGACCAGAAGATGTACTCAAAGATCAGTGGATTCAAGAGTCACAACTGAAATTTCTGAACGGGCAAATATCAGTCGGTCATTATCTAGAAATGATGAAGTAAATAATAATTCAGTGATAAACAACTTGCGATTTTTAAGTAAATAAGTAGAATTACAAACTTAATGTTTTTAAGTAGAGAAGTATTTTTTTTTTCATTTATAACGTTAAATATATTTAAATAAGTTAAACGTTGAAAAAAATCGAACGCCTTAGGTGGGACTCGAACTCACGTCTTTCACTAGATGAACGCGATTCCAACTACGCCACCGAGACGCTGCACTGGTCGAACTTGCGAAATTTTTATTATATTATTAAATATTCAAATAATATTATTATAACCTTTTATTTCATTATATACATGTCGGAGTTGGTTGTGAACTACAATTGTGGGTAGTCAACAAAGTTTGTTATAACTTGTTTTTCTTATTATTTAAGTGATTTTTACTATCAATTATTGTCTAATAAATCTGAACATAATTTATTAAGTACTCAGTGTACGCATTAATTGATTTTTGGCAACTTATTTCGATAATTGTAACCGATGGTTTTGTTCCAAACAGTTGATGACTTGTTACTTTAATTTTAAAATGATTTACGTTGTGAATTCTCCATTGTTTATTTAAGACAATTATTCTTGCATTATTTGATTATTTTTTAATGTAAGTCTTATTAGTTGCACATTTTAGTGTTTTGTATCAAGTCAACACGTGACGCACTTCCGTGCGCCATCGGACAGAGTTGTTGTGGAGCGATTGCTAAGTAGAGGCATAGTCTTATAAAAGAGCGTGCACTCGGTGTGCGAGTCCCCCACCCCCCCCCCCCCTCGACCAAAATGGTAACGGACTGGAGGAAAGTAAGCGAACGCCTGAAATCCAACACGTCCCCCCACTTAGACTCCATCCCCGATCACTTCGACTCTATCGCTGACACGACGGCCGCGATCGACTCATTCACTGGACACGTACAATCGGTCCTGAACGATTGTTCAAGGGAAGTTTCAGCGACGGACGACGTCGCTGGAAGTTGCAGGACGACGTACGTGAACTGATGACTGAGAAGAACGCGGCTGTCCGTGCGTACAGCAGTTTTCCCTGCAACGCGAACCGAGCCCATATGCGCTACTTGCAGCGAGCTGTAAGGACACGTGTAGCAGAGCATCGGGAAACGGGCTGGGATAAGATGTTGAGCGAGCTAGAGCCTACCCACCAAGCATTCTGGGAGCTTCAGAGGAAACTCAAATCCCAAGAAGTAGCCCCTATGCCCCCCTTGATCCGCCCAGACAATACCATCGCTTTCGATGATGCCGACAAGGCCGAGTGCCTTGCCGACAGTCTTGAGGCCCAATGTTCGCCCAGCTCTCAACCTGTAGACCAAGCTCACCTCTCTGAGGTCGAAGCCGAAGTCGAAAGGAGAGCCCCTCCCCCCCGTAGAAGACCCCAAGTTCCCTCTGCCCCCCCTCACCCCTGACGAAGTGCATGAACTCATAAAGGGCTTTAAGCCCCCGGTTCTCATGGAATCACCAATAAGGTGTTCCAGCTTTCCCCTGCCCACCTGATCATGCTAATGACCACCATTTTCAATGGTGCCATGAGCAGTAACATCTTCCCCCAAGCGTGGAAACAGGCCACTGTCATCGGTATTCCCAAGCCGGGTAAGCCTAAATCCGCTCCCTCCAACTACCGCCCCATCAGTCTACTCAATGTCCCCGGCAAAGTCTATGAGAGGCTTACTTATAAGCGACTCAGAGACTATGCCCAGTCAAAGGGTCTCATCCCCGACGAGCAATTCGGTTTTCAAACCCAACACTCGTGCGTGCAACAGGTCCACCGTATCACCGAACACATAAGCGTTGCGAGAAGCGAGCCAAATACCTGGGTGTCGTATTGGACAAACACCTCTCCTTCGGTGAGCACATAAAGCAGGCACGTTCGCGAGCCGCTTTCGCTGTCGGAAGGCTCCACTTCCTATTGAATGCACGCAGTATATTGTCACTCAAGTGCGAATTGGGCATTTAAATAGCGTGCATTCGCCCAATCATGACCTACGCGAGTGTGGTTTTCGCACACACAAAACCCCACCACATCCATAGGATGCAGGCCCTCTAAAACCGGTTCCTCCGTAGGGCAACCGGCTCCTCTTGGTTCGTTCGGAACGAGATCCTTCATCTCGATCTTAAGATCCCCACTATCAGGCAATTCATGAAGCGCATTTCCAAGCGTTTCTTTGATTCTGCGGCCTCACATCGCAACCCTCTGGTTGTCGAGGCTGCCAGTTATACCCTATCCCGTATCAGTCGTACCCACCGTCCAAGGCATGCCCTCACCGACCCCGATGACCCCATAACCCTCCTCCAGGAGAGCAGTAGGGCTACCAGTACAGTGCACAAACACAGACCGCCATCGTTCCGACCTCGCCGCCGAGGTCTAACGCGACGCCCCCGACGTAATGTCCCCCCCCCCAACCCTTGCTCGACGAAGCGCCAGCCCGCGCCGTAGCTGAGCCTGTAGCTTTAATTTCCCCGATTAATAATAATATTATTAATTCGATCCAGCCTGTCCCACCTGGCTGCCCTCCCCTCAGTGACGCCCTAAGCCGAGGCCCGTACCCCACAGGCGGTGCCCTTAGCGTGCGGTCACCTAAAAATTAAAAAATTCGCCCCTGGCTGGAGGCTTTAAGTTAGTAGCTTAAGGCACCACAGGACAGACCGGTTAAGTAGTTAGGACCTCAGAGGTCACAACTACGAGTTGCCCATTAGGAAAAAAAAAAATGTGCGAGTCAGTCGATCTTCAGATTCGACTCAATAAAGAACCCCTGCTCCCGACAAAACTGCCGGTTTACCTGGTACAGCGCTGCTGTATATTCACATAGTTGTATTGGCTTGCTGCTACACTTTGTTTTTGGGTGGCTTGGCCACTATACGAACTGAGACCTTAAAAAGTCTGTTCAATTAACTGAATGTTTTTATTATTACTTCATTTTGTTATAATTACCACTTGTTTTTTTTATTTTATATTGTGTAACTATTAACTACTATAATAAAACCCTGTAATTATTTATACAGTCTTGTTTATCCCAATAAAATGGGAACTTCAAATCCTGACGATATGCCTCTTGGCAATCCTGATCCTACTAATTATATATTTAAATATTAGAATATAAAATCATTTAAAATAAAAAAAATTGTAGCCCACCGATATCGCGAACAGGGTCCAAGCTACCGGCGGTCAGGGCTCCAGAGAGAGGAACCTCCTAACAATGCGGGCCGTGTCCAGAAGTACCGCCTTCTGAATCAAGCCCTTGATCCAGCTACCCGAGAGCCTGCTCAGGTGTTGTCGAGGCTCTTGGCTATTAAACCACTTGGCTATCACGACTATCAGCACAATGATCGCTGAGTCCACATCCCACCTGTCGACAACCTCGCTACCTAAGGAAAGATACTTGATTTGTTTGTCTTTCTCGGCTTTCATGAGGTTCCCGTCATGTGGGATCGTTATGTCAACGATCATTGCGAGCCGTTCTATTCGATCCACCACCACTATATCAGACTTATTGGCAACAATAGTCCTGTCAGTGAGGATGGATCGATCTCAGTAATATTATTATAATAATAATTATTCTAATAAATAAATATTAATATTAAAAATAATAAGAATTTCGCAGGTACGACCAGTGCAGCGGCCCGGTGGCGTCGTTGGAATGGCGTTAACCTAGATAGTGAAACACGTGGGTTCGAGTCCCATCTAAGTGGTTCGATTGTTTTCAACGTTTAACTTATAAAGTCAAACTTTTCTTAAGTCATTTAAATTAATATTATATTAATTTTTATATTAATATTAATTAATTCATATTATTTTGTATTATAATTAATGTAAATCATAATTTTATTTTATACTTGAATAAATTTATTATTATTATTATTTTATTTATTGTATTTTTTAATGTTGTTATTTTGTACGTGGCTTTATTATTTAGAAGGGACTATAAAGGAATAACACTTATTAGTACCTCGAGAATCCCCAGCACAGGTGATGAATAAGATAAAACCTTTAGAATAAATGGTTTTAATCAGCAAAATACAAGGAATAAGATTACAGTCGTATTTGACAGAATGTAATTATGACATTCAGTTTTATTTTAAAATCATAGAAACTTTAATGAGTTTCTATATCATCACAATAGGGGATCATAGTGGAACATTGAGTGCTGCGTCGTCCCCTGGGGGACTGGTCTAGAGGATTTTAGTAGAACGAGCGACCGTAACTTAGGCTGAAACTATGGACTATATACTACGGATGTCGCGTAAATCAGTCAAGACAGCATATTGAGCAATTGTGTTGTAATTTGAAAAATACAATCTTTTTGTTATTGTTCCAGCTTCCATTATATGATACGCTTGTCACTACTGTTATAGTTTATTAAATACCGATGCTGCTGACAATGAGAGTTTGCTAGGTCACACAATGGTCTGCCGTGGATGTGGTATCTTAGTTGGACTCAGAAATCCAAGACGCCGACTTTTCTATACTGTGGCAGTGGGCAGGCCATTAGTACCGCTTATTTTCAATGATAATAATTAGCAGGTGAATTATTTATATTTATTACTAGCTGCCCGGCGCGATATCATTCGCTTGGTGTCCTACCCCTATTCGCGGGCGTATGCAGAAAAACTCACGAAAGTTTTGTCAAAATCGGTCCAGCCCTTTCGGTGTCCATAGAGGACAAACAAACAAACATTGATTTGTATAGATGATAAGGTAATTTATAAAAAAAAAAAATGCCAATATGAATTGGACAGATCCGTCAAAACTGGACAGACGAGTGATCAAGCGACGATCACGAAAGATGGAAGGAGTGTTTGTCATGTAAAAACATAACAAAAACATAATATCACGCCAGCAATCCCCGAAGGATTTGGGCGAGGTGAACCTATAGTACACCCCGCATTTCGCTAGTTATGTCATGTAATAAAAAGTATTTTAATAATATTTTCAGGATATGGCAACAATGCATGTTGCAAGCTGTAAAGCAAGCTGTAAGCCTACCAAATAACATGCGAGCCAGTAACACTTCAAGCCACTGTATATTTAATGGGTGTAACAATGGTATTACGTGGTTCAATAAGGCCCGATACTAAATTCTAAAACAAAGTTTTTTTGATAAAATTATTTTTTATTTATCAGCGTAGTCTCCTTCAACTGCCTTAGAAACCCTCCAACACATAATTCCATGTGTGTAGAACGATTTATCTTTCGCTTCAAAGATGTAGCGGTATCAACATCGCCACATGCGAGCTACACGTCATACTGACGTCACGCAAATCCTGCATCGCGCAAGCAGAGTTTACCGTGCGACTAGCATATATACAACGCCCACCAGACACAACACCCGTCTGGTCGGAGGATCCTCCCTTTTCCATAGAGTATGAGTGAGCTTTACACCCTGTTCCTCATACCTCTATAATAAGCCTCCGTTGCTGCGATCACTTCACCATTCGAGCCAAATTTCTTGCCTTGGAGCATTTTTTTAGGTTTGCATTGCAAACAGCCAGTACTCACAGGGGGCCAAATCTGGAGAATAAGGTGATTGGAGAAGTAATTCGAAGCCCAATTACTTTAGTTTGGCCATCGCTATAATGGACTTGTGACACGACGCATTGTCCTGGTGAGAGATCACATTTTTGATGTGTAAACATCTTAGCGCTCGGTCTACGGTAGGGGCTAGCTGGGACTTCGAGCGTCAGACGCGTAAGAGTAACACTTCGAGCGTCAGATGACGTCAGCGTAAGACCCATGTCTATGTGAGCAAACTGATGCGAGCTCACATGTTTACACATCAATTTTCGTGAGTGCCAAACCAACTCACACCGATTTTTTTTGTTATTCATTTGTGGTCGTTTTTTCCGCGATTTTGTACTTTAATCGCTTCAATAATCCCATGTAATATTCGGTATTAATATTTTTCCCCTTATCAAGATAGTCGATGAAGAATATTCTATGCGCATCCCAAATTATAGAGGCCATAACCTTGCCGGCAGATTTTTGTGTCTTAGGCCGGTTCGGCCGGCTTTCACCGGCCGCTCTCGCTGCTGACTCCCGATTGGATTCCGTAGTAATATGGTGAATCCATGTTTTATCTATTGTCACATACCGACGTAAAAAATCCTTTTTATGACTATTAAACAGTGCCAAGCAGCGCTCTGAATCATTGATACGTTGTTGCTTTTGGGTAGGTAATTGTTAGCAAACGCGGTACCCATTTGGAAAAAAGCTTTTTTATGTCCAAGTTTTGATGAAAAAAAGTATAAACACTATCAGTTGAAATCTTCACTGTCTCAGTAATCTCGCGCACTTTTACCTTCCAATCTATCTGAACGATTTTCAGGACTTGGTTGATGTTTTGTTGAGTAATGTCTTCATTTGGACGACCAGAGCGTTCAGCATCATTTGTGTCCATAAGACCGCGTTTGAAATTGGCATACCCACGACAAATGGTTGGTTTAGACGGAGCAGATTCCGGATAACATTTTATAAGCCACTGTTGTGCTTGAACGGTGTTTACTCCCCATAAAAAAAATGTGTTATCAACACACGAAACTTATTTTTTTCGGATTACAAAAGTAGCGTCACTTAAACTCAATATATTATCTATTGTTCGATTTTCAACAAAAAAATGGCACATAATTATCATTTGATGGCCAGTTATACTTTCCAAAAATCAAAAGAGTTTTGAATATATGCGCCATCTCAAAGTTAGTCGAGACTAACTTGGAGACGGCGCATATATTCTAAACTTATTATTCCCGAGGGACTTATTGAACGATGTGTTACATCTCATTTGATAGCGGCATTTGTTAAAAGGATTTTAGTATAAGAAGACAATTTCTATGTGCCTCGTAGTTGCAGAGTGTTTCAGATAAATTTATTTTCGAATGAGTGGCACTAATTACTCCAGAGCGCTTATTTCTACATTTACTGTCAGACAAATACAACCCCTAGTTAACATCGCGAAATCTAAGATGGAGGTTTTTAATTTTAATCATGTGGAAGAAATGCCAGACAATGTTTGGCATTATTGGCCCGGTCTGACAGTTACAGAATTGCTTGACAATATGTACAATAGTATACCACCAATTAATTCTAAACAACCGAAACGAGTTTTAGCACTGTATTTAATTAAATTAAGGACTGGTGACATACATACAGACGACATTATTTGATTTATCTCGGTCAACTGAAGTCAGAACCTTTTTAACTGACCACTTTGAACAAAGTGGTCAGGTGGCCTACATCTATGTGTAGGCCACCTTACTCATGCGCAGCTTGCTGCTAGAAACTTAAGAGTACCAAAATTTCTGTTCGAAAATCCCAACATAGAAACACACACAGTACCTATATTAAAGTAACCACGATTTCGAAGCGCGTCGTTTTGGCTGTTTTCTATACAGACGTAATACTACAGAGTATTCTATCTATGGCGAAGATAAACTAGTTGTACTTAAAAAAATATTCTACTAGAAACTATTCGTACAAGATTAGGATGACTCTGAAGCAGCTTAGATATAACAAGGTGGTGGATGATGGCGGAATCACAGCCTTATTTATTTCTATATCAACATCTAGTACTAATAGGTTTACAAAATCTAATATTAAAGAGAGTAAACTTGAAATTCTAATATCATCTTACTACTTAATTTCTATGAAATCATAGATTAGCAAATAATTAATTAGGTAACTATTACAGAGAGTGCATCGTCAGATTTTTCAAATTAAATCACTTATTTATGACATTTTGGCAAGGCATTTATTTCAATTAAACCATATAAAATCACTTTTGAATTGTCGAGGAGTCCGTCAGTCAGAAATAACTCATAAATAGCTCATTGCCAATTCCAACGCGTATTAGGTACCTATAGAGAACAACGAGCAAGAAACTCCACGGACACTCTTTTAAATCAAAAAATATTATACCAAAATTTTGTTTACATCATCCATGTTGAAATTATACATTTAGATAAGTATGTGAGAAAGATGTGCATTTTAAAAGCGTCCAGAGCAAAAAGTACATAATTAAAATAATCCGTGGCCGCTAAGAGATGACCATTCCTAACAGACGGGCGCCCGTTCACGAACATGAATAGATAAGAACCATTCGCTCAACCATTTTGAAGGGAACCGAATGATTTAAATTATGGATATTTTGCATTGAATTTCTCTTATCCCATTAAACTATCTAAGTACTAGTAGTGTGTACCTACAGTAGGCCGCACGTCACTGGTAAAACTTTGACCATGCGCAGGCCCCGATCCAATAGAATAAGAGGCCTGCTTACACTGGTTTTGTAACCATTGACGTGCGGCCTACTGTACGCACCTCAATTAATTACTACGAAACGAAGTTACTTTTACAGCTATGGCATAAAAATATGGCAAAAGGTCATTCCTATCTTTCTTGGTACTTGAGATACCTATCTACCGGTATGCCCATGAAAATAAATATTTTTTCCGTGCTAGGTACTTTTAATTTAATGATTTAATAAAAATTAAACTAAAACGATTTTACTGATGGTCGGTAGTAATTACTAATCTAATAATAAAATTACAAAAAAGCGTTACATTTATTGACTTGAAATATTTATAGTAAACGGTTAGCATGACAGATGGCGCTGACCGCCTTAAAGGCGTGCGTAAGATTTTTATCAGAATCACAACTACTTAGTACCTACTTAGGAAAAAAGTCGTTGTAAAAACTGTTAAAATAAATTGTCTATGTCTAAATCTTTAGCAGAAACATGTGTAGTTTATTCTGTAGGTAAGGGTAATGTGTAGTTTATACCTTTAGGTAAGTTAACTGGTAGACCGTAGGACCTACTAATACATTTTTGTAACACTGTCATGGATATTCGTGAGCGAAACAATTTTTTTTATAACCGCGTATAGTGGTTTTTCAAGCTTTTAATGCATCAACCCAATTTCCAGGAGACATCTTAGTGAGGGGAAAATACCTTTTGTCAATAAAAATAAACTAATTTATTTGATGAAGCAACGAACGTTAATTGTTAATTAACCATATAGAGCAATTAGTGCAGTATTCGCATGGAGTATGTCTAGCGATGAATTAATTCTCTGAACTTAAAATTCCCTCAATGTTTCATTTCAGGGCCACCTTGATCAACATTTTCAAATAACTCGATGACAAAAAGCATCAATTTGCTTCAAAACTTTTGAATAACAAGCACCAAATTCTCTTCATATTTTTCTAAAATTCCGTTTAATTAGTGCGTCACTTTGGAAACCGATAGCTATGAGAAGGGCGGGGCAACATATTTACATACACCTGACAATTAGTGAAGTTAAAACAAGTCTAAATTCTCGTAAATGCTAACATAGCCGTCATCTAAGAGAGAGCCGTCGTCTAAGAGAAATAAGAATTATTGTTTTTATAATTAAACTTGTTTTCTCGTTTTGTATTTATCTTCGTAAAAGTGTGTCGTTTCTTTTAAAAACGTTGTTAAAAGTATGAAGTCGAAGAAACCAACTCGTTAATAAACAGGAAACCTAAACCAATAAATTTGCTGTTATGGGTATAAATCTCAGAACAATAACTAAAGCATAGAAGGAAGGCTAAATTAAAATTCAGTAACTGCCTATAATCTCATTCTACCTTATGGCAAGAAAAAGGATGTTAGAATGAGATCAATGATTCGCACTTTGTTTTACTTTTTTGGCTTGTCACAAGATGATCTGTCATTTTGGTTATATTGGTTCTATTTCAACCCGGCCAAATTAGCTAGTACTTTGCTTCAGAGTGTGACAGTTCGGTCATTGAACAATTTGACTTATTCGCGTGTTCATTGTTCATGAGTTTGTAGTAAACTCCCATGGTTACATGATATTTTTATAATAATTCTGTTGTTAGATTGCACGAATTCTTTGTATAAATATACATAGTGAGTTTGCGGACTCTGTGGTATAATATCTTGTGTGGTTGGGGGCTGCAAGTCCCATTCTTTACGAAAAGAAATTAACCAACAACTATTGACTTTCCATCGGTAAGTTTTTGTCAAATTATTTGCCTAATGCGAGCTGATAACCGATTAGAAATATAAAACAAGGTTTACTGAATCACTTTGTAGTGGAAAGCAGTCGTAATAACTATTTCAGTAGAAGTTTTAGCGACTATTCGGAAATTTCTTTGAGGTTATCTTAAATATGCATAGTGACGTAAATAATATTGTCGATCATAGATAAATGATTAGTCTCGCTGCGCTCGACTAGATACCGCGCTATCCAAAAACAATAGCTCCGTGAATGCGGCAACCTTAGATAAATAATTAGTCTCGCTGCGCTCGACTAGATACCGCCAGAGTACTTGTCAAATGCGGCAACAAATAGTACGCCAAATTCGGCGTACCCGAGCCAGTCACACTGCAAGCTGTGTGTGACGTGTATGCGCCAAATGTTTTATTAAATTTTGGGCATAATCTGAAGTAAAATGCCAGTTTGCGTAGTGAAACTGTGTAAAAATAATACTACAAGAAATAAGAACGACACTGGGATCACATACCATCATTAGGTACTTATCGTATATTTTCGAAATTTCAACATAAAATAACACGAACCCTAACGGCATTCAGTGTTGCCGCGTATACAAGAATCAAGTTCCCCGTGGATGAGATTTTTATAATGTGAACTTGTTGTTTTTGTATTTTATTATATAACCTATTTTATTTATCTAACCTAGTTCTATAAATTATTTAATGTTTATTTTTGTAATCTATACACTTAAGGTGTAAAAACTACTGACACTATTTCAAGGAGTGATTCTATCCATGAAACTGAACAACTTTCCCCAAGGAACATGGACCGAAAAATTAAAAAAAAACCGTCTTCCCATAAAAAATGCGCAATCAGTTGATTAACTTACTTCGGGAAAACCAACTTTATTTTTCGTATTTCGACTCATGTTCCTGAAATGTAAACTTCGTGTCTGTACATCAAAACTATTGCGAAAAAAATATTCGAGGAGATGAAGGATACGTGAGAGAACACATTAGAATCATTTTTAATAATGTTTTTTTTTTTTTTTTTTAGTTTTTTAATCTTCTAATCATTGATATACATACCTACCTTCCATTTTTCTAAAGAATAAACCTACACCGAACGTATACACGAATATATTTATACATTCGATTTTAATTTATTGTTTATTTTTAAGTATTTTCTGAGCTACATTTATAACTTAACTAATAGACCACAGCATAAAATATTTTTCCCATTAACTCGGGTAACAGTTGAGCAGCTGGTATCACAATATTCACGCACACTAGTTGTCAATGTCAACTGACAAATGTCAAGTGGCGATGTCTTACACACACTATAATAGTGAGTTGCCGCATTTACGGAGCTATTGTTTTTGGATAGCGCGGTATATAATCGAGCGCAGTGAGACTAATCATTTAACTATCTATTATCTATTAACTGTTGAGTTCATGTCAAGGTCACACACCACACACCTCGACAATTGATATTGAGCAACAATTTACCTACTTCAATAATTGTCATTAAGCGTGTTTGGTCTAGCGGCCGAAGCTTCCGCAGTACATCAGTGCCACCCAAGAGTACGCAAGTTCGAATCCAGCAAAATACAAAAAGTCTTTTTATATTTTTATTCGTGGTTTGGAGTGTAGCGTAGATAGTTGGTTGTCAATCATGCCGATTAATCGATCACCCCCACCTACACCTAGTATTATTACCACTGTGCTCACTACCCCGTCAACTCCACTTCACCATAGCTCATCGGAACCGGATAAGACCAACAAAGACCAATCTATCGCCAACGATTGTAAATTCCCAAATGTTACTCACCGGAATAAACAAAAATGCACTAAATTGGAATTAGATCCGGATCACGGATCACATATTATATTATATTATATTATATTATTATATTATTATCACCAGGTTTCTACTTGTATGGCAGAAATAAAAGCTATGTTCCAGGATTTCAGAGACGAACATAATAAAAAAAAACGAAAAGATATATGAAGGTATGGAAGAGATTAAACTCCAAAATTCTCAAATTCAATCATCGGTAACATTCCTGTCCCAACATTATGATAGTTTAAAATCTAAAATTGATTTAATTGAAAATCAGCTAGATGAGGAACGTAAATCTAATGCGTTATCTTTACAATTTTTTGAAGAAAGGATTGAAAGACTGGAGTGTGCTGCTAGATCGTCCTGTGTGGAAATAAAGAATATCCCCGTTAACAAACTAGAGTCTATAGAGAATCTATTAAACTCTGTTGTCAAGTTCGCCTCCATTATAAATGTATCGCTACAATCACACGAGGTGAAAGACATCCATCGCATAGGAACTAAAGATAAAGACAACAGACCAATCATCGTAGACTTCTCCACCAATCTCCTGAAGGAAAAATTTATTGACAGGTATAAAAAATCAACAAAGGCAATAATAGACTGTCAACTGAACATTTTAAAATTGGCGGGCCAGTGAACCCTATATTTATTTCGGAAAACCTTAGTCCCAGAATGAAAAGGCTCTTTTTCCTTGCCAAACTCAACCACACCAGGTCATACCTTGTAGCCTTTTTCACCTCTCATTATAGCCTAAACTTAAAACTAACTTACTACAACCTGTACCAAATACGTTGGCTTGTTTCAAGCACTCGCTGGATTGATACCATGACTAATTTGTTACTCCTTAGAATTACAAAATTAATGAAAATACCGAAATTACACACGAACTAGAACGACTGTCAATCTCGTCATCCTATCAGTGTTCTCCAGAACAATGTAATACTTACTTAAATAATGTTGTAAACGGTCTTAATATATTTCACTTGAATATTAGAAGTACGAAATAGAATTAAGGTGCATTTCGATGCTATTGTCTCCTTCCTACTATACCGGGATTCGAACCATTCCAGTCCGATCACGCTAACCAAAACGACGGTATTGTTGTATATGTTAGGCAAAACCTACGAGTCACTGTCGAAATACCGATTTTAACAGATGCGAATTGCTTGATTTTAAAATTCGGTACAGAAATAGCCCTTTTGGCAATATATCGATCTCCGTCGTTCCGTAATACTAAGAACTTTATTGAATGTCTGGATGTAACTCTGCACTCGTTAATGTCGTTTAAGACTATTGTTATAATTGGTGATATCAATATAAATATCTCCCAAAATACTAATGATATGAATGCTGATGCGTATCTAAACACAGTGGCATCCCATGCAATGCTTCCTGCTCATTTGTTTCCCACTCGTAACAACGCCTGTCTAGACCACGTAGTTATCCAAATCGAACAAACCTGCTATAACCTTAGTCCTTGATTCTACTATAACTGACCATGCTCCAGTGATTATGTTTTGCAAATTAATATTTGATATAACTAAAACCCCTTCATCATCGCGCCGAGTAGACGTGGATGCATGCGTTGCAATTATAAAAACTGTAGATTTTTCTTCAGTGAGGAACTGTGATGATGCAACTGCGGCTGCTACTGAATTTGTTAATATTGTTTCAACTGTGGTCAATAACAACTCTGTTACTCGCACTATCCCAAGTAAAAAAAGGATTACAAAACCCTGGATCACACCGGGGCTTTTGAGATGCATAATAAACAGGGATAATATTTGCCTTAAATCAAAACGAGACCCTAATAATAGTACACTACAAGTGACATTCAGGCGTTACAGAAACTTCTGCAATAATTTACTTAACCGTTTAACTTATCTTAACCGTGCTGCGGCGCCGCATCGCTTCGCTGATGTTCCGCACGCGTGGGAGCGTCAACACCATCCTGAGCATGCTCAGCCACAAGCTGGATAGCCCCCTCCTGAGGCACTGGGTTCAAGCACAAGTGCGTGTGTCCGGGGCCCCAGTGGGCGGCAAATACTTAAATTAATTATTTTTTAAATGTACTAACATAGTTTTTAAGTTGTTCTACTAACAATATTATGGGCCAAGTTTGCCTGAATTAAAAAGATTTTAATTTTAATTTTTATGTTAATAAAAAAAAAACTGGATTATGAACGAACTGAGTTTGAGAGACATCGCAGGAGTCCTAAGGCTACTTGGAATCTTATTAAATCGATCTCTAATCTTCAAAACAACAAAGCTACTGCCACTGAACTTTTATCCATTACTCCCGATGCATTAGATTCAGTGGATAATGTGAATGACTTCTTTGCGAATGTGAGGAAGACCCTTGCGTCAAAAATAACTAATGCACACTGTACATACTCCTTTGACAACAATGCGTGTCCTAACTCCATGGCCATACTCTCAACAGACTGTGAAGAGATTGAACGAATCATCCTTGGCCTCAGGGCCAATTGCGCCGTGGGTTGGGATGTCATTTCTGCTACCTTGATTAGGGCTGCTCGCCACACCTTAATCCCTATTATGTCGCACATATTTAACCGTGTACTAGCATCAGGAGTGTTCCCGGCGGTCTTTAAAAGAGCACTTGTACATCCCATCTACAACAGTGGGGACAGGGGCAGTGTCAATAACTACAGACCTATCTCTGTTCTTACAATTTTGTCAAAATTTTAGAAAAAATTATAAATAATCGACTACTTAATTATCTTAACTCACAGAATATAATTTCAGCGAACCAATACGGCTTTTGATCAGGTAGAAGCACAGAAGATGCAGTCTTAGAAGTAACTGGAACTATAGCAAAAAATATAAATAATAAACTCAAAACAATAGCAATTTTCCTAGACCTTTCAAAAGCTTTTGACACAGTTTCTGTTCCCCGGTGTCAGAGGAGTGTGCCTAGACATTTTTATTAAATAAAACTTCTATCAAAATTTCAGCATAAAATAATCTATACATTAGTATAGATTATTTAATGCTTTTTATCAAACAAACTTTTACGTGTGCAATATATATTATTATAAAGAGGTAAAATTTGTTTGTTTGTAAGTTTGTATGTAGGGGGTAATTTTTGGAACTACCGGTCGGATTTGAAAAAATATTTTTGCATTTGATAGGTCAATTCATGAGGAAGGCTATAGGTTAATTAACATCACGCTATGACCCTTAGGAGTCGAGCAACAAGAAAAAACAAGTCAGAAAGAACGCTAAGCGAAAACGAAGAAATAGCGCGGACAGGTGATGCGATGCGACGGGGTGGTTCGGGGGAACAAGAAATTTCACGCGGAAAAAGTCGCGGACGGAAGCTAGTTAAATATTAAAGTTTGCCTCATTAATTTACGTTTGAAGGAACGTAACTAAAAAGAGCCCTACACTTCTATATTAAATTATTTTCTGCTTTTGTATGACTGACGGTTACAACCAATGACGGTAAAAAGGCATTCTATAAATGGGAATGATAGTTGTAAGATAAATATCTACTACAACAGTGGTATTGTAATGACGTTTTGACGGAGGCCTGTAGAGACTTGGCGGCATCTACATCGCCACGTGCGAACAACGCATCACACTGACGTCACACGATATCCTGCATCCCGCAAGCAGATTTTACCGCGTGACTGGCATATATAGGTATATACAACATCCCGACATCAATCGTCGGGCTCCGCCCCGACCCTTGCTCGAGCCAGCCCGCGCCGCAAAGCTTGTATCTTTAAATTCGTCCCAAATTAATCCAATCCAGCCTGACCCTTGCTGCCCTCCCCCAGCGACGCTCTAAGCCGAGGTCCGTCCCCTAAAGGGGTGCCCTTGACGTGTAGTGGCTTAGTTTTTAAGTTTTTTAAGCCCTGGTTGGAGGCCTTAATTTATTCAGGCACCCACAGACAGGCCCGGTTAAGCAGCCGACAACCTTCAAGGTTGAACTGTGAGATGCCATATATAAAAACAACAATCGTCGCGCAGTAGCCCACAAGACCCAACACCAGTCTGGTCGGAGGATCCTCCCTTTTGTATGGAGGTTGAGTGAACTTTACACCCTGTTCCTCATACCTCAATAAAACACCACATAGGCTAATGTATTTCTCGGCCAGTGGTCCAAGTTCGCTATAGCCCACCTGATGGGAAGTTACTAAGGAGTTTTCTGATGCGTCTCCAACCTTAGTTTAAGTTGTCAGGCATTGTTGGAATGTCTCATGTCTTTGTAGTTTTACTGACATACCTTTCACAGCGTGTTGCTCATGTTGCTTATGGAAAATGTTTTGCATGATGATAGTAAGCCGACGAGCTAAACGTGTGGTCATTAAATACTTTCGATAGTTTCTAAAATTGCAGGACTATTTTTGTTGTACGTATAATTATTTACAACCCTTCCTGCTCATTAGTTACAACCGTCAAGGCGTCCGCAGACAGGCGCGACGCGGCAGCGCGGCGAGACTCTAGTAGGACAATTTCTAATTAAGTTCCCTTCAAAATGGTTGAGCTGAATGGTGCTGATCACTGCATCATGTTCGTGAACGGGCGCCGTCAGTTGGGACTGGTCATTTCTTAGCTGCCACGGCTTATTTTAATTTAATTTAATATTTGAATTGCTTTTGTCTTTTTATTACGGACGCTTTTAACGTTCTGCATTGTTCTCACATGCATAATTTCAACATGAACGATGTTACCATTATTTTTAACCATATTTTGATTTAAAAGAGTGTCCATGGAGTTTCTTGCCCGTTCTTCTCCATAGGTACGTACTACGCTTTGGAATGGGTAACTAGCTTCATCTTTCTGACTGACCGACCCCTTGACAATTCAAAAGTGCCTGTAATTGGTTTATTTGAAATAAATGCTTTGAGTTTGAGTTTGAGTTCTATGAAAACTTCATGGAAATGGTTCTACCAGAATCGCATCGCGCTGTCGCCGTCACGTCGCGCTTGTCTGCGGGAGCCTTCACTCGTGCATAATTACACTACATTGTACCTAATTATATTCAACTATGTACCTTTTCCACTATTTTTTTTTTAACCGGTTTAAGTACTTAGTTGAGAATTGTAAAAACAATTCATAATTTCTTAGATATAATAGGGTTGTGTTTACAGTAAGCAGAATTGATACTTTTTTTAACTTGTTTAATTGTCAGGTGTGGAGGACATTTGTGATCCCGCCCCTCTCATATTACAGCCATCGGATTCTAAAATGGCGGCGCTGACATTTTTTGAAAAATATGGTGGGAAATTAATACTTGTTATTCAAAATTCTATTACAAATTGGTCTTGTGTGTCATCGAGTTTGATTTGAAAATGTATCGAAAGGTGATCTTAAAGTAAAATTGAGGGAATGTATAATTATACGTTCTAATAATTAATTTATCGACAAACATTCTTCAAGTGAATAGTACATTAATTACTTTATAAAGTTAATTAACGTCCATAAGCACTTATAATAACTTTAAGCATTTTTTTCTGATTAATGTCGTCCCTCCCCACACCTAGATATCTCCTGTATTGTTGGTGCTGTAACAGGTAAACAATAATTATAGAATCAGATAGATAATTATATCTCAGGTACGGCAAAAAGTCAGCCACAAAATTTATATTATACTTACAATATGCAAGAAATACGTCGAGTTACAAATAACCCTATACCTATGTTTTAGATCGCTTATGAAAAGTCTGTGATTATACGTAGAGCCGTATGGCAGCAGTATAAAGTAGCAGTAAGTGTTTGTTCAAAGGTAATAAAGTTCTGATGAAATCTAACACGTTCAACGCATTAAACAACATTTATTATGCGAGTCGGTTACTACTAATAAATATTTCATCTCACGTTAATGTAACATCTGGTAATTTAAATTTTTAACAAAAAAGAACAGGTTTTTTACACATTGCTATCCAAAAAAGTATTATCGCCAGCATGTTATTTAAGTAGTAACTGGGTTGTGGACATCAGTTATGCAGTTTCTCTATGTCCAATACTGGTATTCAGTTACGTCTGGGTGGACTGCGAGCCGCCCACAAAGTGGCTGGGAAAAGCCTACGAAGATGATAATGAATCAAAATTAAACTACAATATTCTAACTAGCTAGAAGTTTTCTGTGTGCTAACGAGAAACACGTTACTATAAGAATAAATATAAAGAACGCGACTTCGTATAACGTGACTTCATGTCCTATGTCCTTATGTTACTCCATACATGATGTCCATTGACGTGTTTCTAGTAATTTTTATTTCAGTAAAGTGCTCTTCTGATTTTTGTCGCTTAGGGTTATTCTGTCGCATCCCTCGATGCACAGGTGATTAAGAACCTTGCGTGCACAGTACAGGTAAATCAAAGCTCCTACAGTCCAGGATTATATTAATGACTAGCAATGTCGCGTGACTTTACCCGCATAATCGTTTCAATGGGCCCTTTCATGATGAATATAATATTAGATTACTTTAAGATAAAAATGACCGAAGTAATAAACAATTTATTCGACTGAAATGAAATGAAATTGTTTATTTTGTAAATAGGATATCGGAATCACTTTTTCACGTCATATAAAAAAAAAAGCTAGATGGAGTCGATATTTCCTATCTGACTTCCACTGAGAAGAAATGGCGAAACAAACTCAGAGACCAAAGTCTCTTTTAAAGTCCAGACACAATCCTGGTCAGCCGGGTTATTGCGTAATACTCTAACAGTAGGAATGGGTTTCATTTTGACAGTTCAACAACGTTCATTGCGTTATTGACGTTATTGAGCAGACACATTTTTCGAACATAAGAAGCAATGGATTAGCAATATCCTTCATAATAATTCAGATAATTAGGGTGCCGATCACTGATTGCGAAGCTAGCATAAGTTGACACCATCGAGTCCAAAAATTACAGAAAAAAATTACAATCACACGATAACAACTGTGTGATCGTAGATAGCCAGGGGACCGGGTGTTACCATTGTATGGATCCCCTGGAGATACCCTGGGCGTCGAGAGTCGATAGCCGATTCCCTGCCACCATAGGCGCGGGCTTGTGGACGGCGCACAATGTGTAGCTCGCCGTCCGGTAAGGACCAGGCCCGGGTCGACAGCGCGTTGTTCCACGCGCGCCTCAAAGAGATGTCAGCACTAATTGACGGGGTCCACTAGGGCCGACGCCTGCCGGGGTCGCGGATTGTTCGAAAGAGTCTCCGTGGCCCTTGCCACAGGCAACTGAAGGAACACGGGTGGGTTTTTTTAGTCAGTCTGACACGCCCTCCCGCTCCGCCCAGAACGGGAGAAGTTAAGTATTTGATGATTTTCCAAACAACAAAAAAACAAAAAAAATAAAGATAGCCAGGGGCATAATCTTTCATTTCATTTATATCATAGCATTTTTTTACATAATATTTAAAAAAAATAACAATCTGATTACAAAGTGATGGTGAACCAATATTAGTGTATATTGGTAAAGGTAATGTTTTTTTCAATAAATACCTATACAGGGTGTAATTTACATCCCTCCGCAGACTGATGGGGTGAATTCAGTATATCTTACTAAAGATGACCGGTACACGAAATTATTTCAGGAACGTTAGGGCAATCTAATAAACCTGATTTATTTTATTACCTCACACGTGCAATGTATCATTTACTGTGGCAAAACGCACGTAGCGAACGGCCGGCAGCGCGCTCGCGCCACGTGATTTATTTCAACATCCATTGCTGATTTTTTTATTTCAGATGTTTTATTTACATAAATGGAGTACTGCGTATAGAGAATGTAATATTATAATGAAATAAAGGAATAATAACTGAAAAAAACAGTTACAATAAAAAAAATAGAGAAAATTTCCGGTGGAATATGATTCCAAATAAGGAGCTGAATGCACCCTGTTAGTTTGCGGGGGGCAGTCCCTTACACCCTGTATAAATCCACATCCATCTAATGGCGAACTTTAGCCTCGCAAATTGAAAAAAAGTGTAACAGAATAATAATTTGAAGTAGTATTATTCTTTAATTTCATAGTTTACTATAATCTCTCAAGATCTGCAAGTGTATAATACTAATCTCGAGGACGAGGCTAGATGTGCTGTGTGGTTAAACGAACTTATCTGTAAGTGAAGCTCTATCATAATTATATGATAGCCTCGTCCGAAGATATTAACAAGCAACCCACTCTATGGTAAATCTGACGCTTATACAGGTTGCAACTTTATTCCGCGTTTATTAATAAGGGGGGATATTTTTATCCTAGTTCCTGACAGCACAACGGGCCACACACCACAACGTAATCGCGGGCTTCCTCCCGCCTCTCACTCGCTCGCTGACTTCTTGAGCGTGCGCATACATCGGTCATCTCATTAAAATTGTAATCAGTAGGTACCCAAGAAGTACAGTATTTGTCATATTATCGAAATCAAGTTTTTTTATTAAGTCTAGACCACCACCAGCACATCTGGATTTTGATACTCAACAGGTATCGTGTTACCCAGTAACTGGGGGTGTGGAGGTCAGATAGGCAGTCACTCCATGTAAAAAACTGGTGTTTAAATATACTGGTATTTAAATATATTCGTTCTTCTCCATAGGGATCTACGTTTTGGAATGGGCAACTAGCTTCAACTTTCTGACTAACTTATCGACTCTTTGACAATTCAAAAGTGCCTGTAAATGGTTTAATTGAAATAAATGCTTTGAGTTTGAGTTTGAATAAATAAATATAAATTCAGCTGCATCCGGTTAGACTGGAAGCCAACCCCAACATAGTTGAAAAAAGGTTAGGCAGATAGATTTGATTTTTATCCCTAACTAACATCACTACAATTATAATCATATTTATTTTATTTATTTATTTATTAGGGACAAAAAACAGTTACATGTTAAAAAATACAGAAAATTACTTAAGCTAGGAATTGACAAACATGCAACCCACACCATTGTCCACGAATTAACTAAAAATTAAAAGAAGTGATAAAAGAAGTGATAATATAAAGCGATAAACAACAAAACAAAAGAATCATTGTCATATTAGCGCTGAGATTGCCTCATGTTACACAATTTACTCTGCGGACAAAATATCCAGTGCCATTTTATTTTCATATAACTATCATAGGCGTCATAACGGCTCAGCTTTGCCCTGGACCTGTCAATTTGACGTCATCATTAATTCCTATTGCAATTCTCATTACATGGCCATCCGATCTGACGGCTAAATGATAGTCAACTTGGTAATTTATAGTTATGTTGTAAAGGTATATACATACCTACTGAAGTTTCCTTCATAAACAAACTTTATAAATAAATTCTGGGAGAAGAGTTTCTTGAGGTGATTAGGAGCTATCCATAAATATTATATCACACGAATTTTACGATTTTGAGTTATTTGTAAACCTGTGACAACAGGTTATCACAGGTTTACAAATGAATTGAATCTTAAAATATAGAGTTGATCATATTTAAAAGTTTTTCGTTATATTTGAAGTTTAGAGTTTGAATACTTTAGATTTATACATGTGACGTCTCGAAGCTTATGAGTCATGCACCGTTTGTCACACTTTGTCGACCTCTCCCGGACCTTAACGTGTGTCGTAATTTATGGATGGCCCAAAGCTGAACAAAAAATATCCTGATGCGTGTCCTGCCATTAAGTACGAAGGTATAACGAAGGTGATCTTAAATCACGAAAGTGTTTTAAAGATCTACTAACAGAAATTAACATTTCATTTAAATGATTATTATCGGTTCCAATGATTAGATTATTTGGTAATGTAAAGCTACGTGGTCCATTTAAGTAAAGATAAACTTTATTTCTTGTTGTAGAAAATCATAGTCTTAGGAAAGAAAAGTGAAATAAGTTTAATAACTTTGGAAATATATTATCTGTTGAGCAATGGTGATTGCAAAAAGTTTGTTTATTAAAATAACGGCTTTGAGTCTCCTTAATTGGTTTGATTTAGGTACCTATAACAGTGTTCGAGAGACTAAGGTTTAACTATGTTTGGCAACCAGCTACCTCAGAAGCAAAACATATAACAATACACTATTATATCTACGCCTTCAGTATGCAATACGCCTAAAGCGGCATAAACCAAATTGGCCAAGTATTATTTTAATAAATTGATATCAATACTAATGATAATTATATTCCGCTAATAAAATAGCCAATGGAAAGGCGTTACGCTTTCTAATCGACCAATTAGAGCACTTTATAGCTCTTTACATATAAGGGGACACTTAAATTGGATATTATGGTTAGACCACACAGGTAGCGTTTCGTAAACGATTTGTTTGTATAAAATATGGGCAATGTGTTTCATAGTTAAGATTCTAAAACGCACAGTAGTAGCATTAAGTATTTTTTGTTACTTCATTCATAAACGCAAAAGGCACGCACGTTAATGGAAGGGTGATAGTTGAAAATGGGATGCATTGTCATACCCTCCACTTAAGTCTATGTCCGTTGCATCCTAAGTATGGTTTAGACGCCAACAATGTAAAATAAAATATTTAGACTCTTATAGTCTAAAAATCCTCGTACTCTAATTCATTAATCTATAAAATGTTTAAGATTTTCATTATGAGAGTATTTCGGTCGTTTCCTATATCCATCCCTTTCCCTCCCATAATGATTGAGAGACGATATATTTCTACGAATAACACTTTTAACACCGGAACTTTTATAACCGCTGTAATGTAGGACTGCTAATACTGCAACCTGTAACTTTAAGTGAACATTAATCGTGAGTGAAGTGCAGTGATCTCGTGTCGGACAAAACACCGACCAATGAAGTCACGTGGAGCCAGCTAAACAGCTCACACACGAAAGCTCCTCAGCGACGAATGCTATTCTTTGAACGCGTCACGTAATTAATAATGAACCCGCGCACAATACCTAAAATCTCACCGCAAACTTAATATTAACATTACATTTTTTATTTTATTTTAAACATTGCCCCACACTAGGAATTTCTCCTGTATTGTGGGTGCATATACAAACGTTCAAACTCACATACACAAACAGCCAGAACCGGAACAACTACTTGTTGGTCATACAAATATTTGTACCGTGCGGGAATCGAACCCGCGACACGCAGCGCAGCAGTCAATCGCTTAACCACTGCGCCAACCGTGCCGTCAACCCAATATATGGTCTATTCCAATAGTATCAGATGAAAATGTAAACAAAAGAATCAGAAAACGTACCTATGGTGCCCAATTTGTAGTTTGATTTGATTATTTTAATTTTGAAACCTGAAATTATAATTTTAAATCACCTTAAAGATGTTTTTCATTTAACAATAATTGAGGTTAATTTTTAAGCTCAGTTTTTAACATACACACAAATAACATCGCGCCTGTATTCCCCGAAGGGTTAGGCAGAGGTGTACCTATAGCACATTTTTTTTATTTTTTTGTGCTCAATTTTTGTCGATTAAATTTCAGTTACATTTAATAAATTGTAGTAGATCATAAGTTGTATTTAAACAATAATAATAAATGTTGTAAAAGTGGTTAGTTAAGATAGGGTTGAAACCATTCAAATACCGATGAATGTATTACTAATTCCACTTTCATTCATATACTTTTGGAACAGACATTAGTCAGCCTATCACCTTGCTCAGTGGCTCGCACATATTTTTACCTCGACATGAGTTCTTCCTGCATAGTTCATGCTGACGAGAGAAGAAATTATTTGAAGCTAGCTGTTGCCTGCGACTTCATCTACATGTATTTTGCATTTCATCATTTTAAATACAAAGATCCAGGATGTAAATGATAAATGATAAATTATTTTGTTTCTGTAAGAAGGTTTGTAGAAACACTTTTACACGTCAATCATATTTTTTTTAACTAGATTGGTACTCGTAGCTGAGGTCAGCGTTTCCTATCTGACTACTTTGAGAAGAAAGGCTGAAACAAACTCAGAGATCAGTCTCTTTTAAAGTCCAGACTTATTCTTGGCCAGATCATATGAAGACCATGTAGATTAGTTTCTAAAATGGCCTTGTGGAGAAAGAACCACACAGATTGAGTGGACCTGTCTAGTTAGTGCACGCATTTGTCAATAATCGTGCAGCTCAACTCGGAACTTAAAGTAGCCTTTATTTTTCTTCAGGTCTCAGGCTACCTATTTGTCGAAGATTGGTTCAGTGTGTAAGGCGTGAAAAGGTAACGGACAGACAGTTATTTTCCATTAATAATATTAGCAGGTATAGATGAATAGTATGGATTATTGGATGACGATATTGTGAATAATTCTTCTTAGGATTGATTTCTCATGTCTTCAACAGTCATTATGTCAACCTGTAACACTGCTGAAAGTTGGCCCCTTTACAGACTATCGTCAAAAATAAAACTACATAACATAACATCAAGCCTGTATTCTTCGAGGGGTTAAACGGAAGTGTAGTTATAGTAGACCCACATTTTACATGTTTCAGTTTTTTTGTTGGGTTAATATTAAATTATAATCGAATTATTGCCACAATTAATCTATACGCTAATAACTAAATCTCTACATACAAGCAGTAATAAGTTGTAATTACCGTTCAGAAGAATACTAGATATATTTAAATAGCAAGCATTAAAAATACAATGTCAATATGCTTATGGCGCCGGCGTAAGTACACTCAGGGCTGATTTCACCAAAGTCAGATCTATTATCCGTGGAATAAAATTGACATCTGACAGTTCTAGTCTTTAGACGCTTTATTAAACTAGCCTTAGAAACCGACATATATTTCTGCTCATTCACACTCCGACCCCCAAGATACAAACCCTGCTTAGTTTGGTGATCAACGGTCAATCCAAAAATTGTAATGTACAAACTTAATTGTGTAAGATAAGACTTATTCTAGGTATAAAAGTTTTAACTAATTAATCTGATGTTATGAATTATATTATTATTATATTTTGTGAATATAATCACGGCTGCAGAAGGTGGGGTCTCTAGGTTCGATCCTCAGGTCAGGAAAAGAGTTTTTGGGTCTGAAGCTCTGTATAATGGAAACAGGCTCGCCTATCACATGTGACTCAAACACAACAAAATAGCCTAATGTTGGTGTACTGTCCTCTCTGTCCATCTCTTCGGGGAATACAGGCCAAGCGCGATGTTTTGTAAATCGTTGACACCAGACCGATCTATGATATAAGCTAGAAGACATTTTAAAAGCACTGAAATCAACTTTAAACAACTAAATGCAAAATAAAAATTAACATAAACCCTAGATAAATTTTAACTTTTAATTTCAGATAAATCAATCGATTGATCAATCAAGATATGATTGAAACGTGTTTGTGGTGCCTGGTGGCAGTGCCGTTAGGATTGATGATGAATATTCATTGATTTAAGTGACAACGGTGACGGCCTACAGTTAAGTGTATCGGATGACTGTGGACCGACTGGTCGTTTACCTACCTCGGATTTATTTTTAAAGTTCAGAATTATTTTAGCAGATTTTATCTGAATTATGATAAAAAAATAATTAAATAAAATCGGTAAGGAAAAAGGAAGTCGTTAGAATGATAGTTTGGTAGATTATCTAACTGATATCGTTCCAGTAAGAATTACATTTATTTGGTAGACATGGCCTGATGCTGCAGCCCAGTTATGTATGGTTGAGGGAATTATAGAGGTATGAAGAACAGGGTGTAAAGTTCACTCATACCTCCATAGAAAAGGGAAGATCCTCCAACCAGACGCAGGTCGTGTCTGGTGGGCATCTACCCGACGTTTCATGATGGGACGTTGTATATATGCTAGTTGCGCGGTAAACTCTGCTCGCGCGATACAGGGTTTATGGTAACGTCAGTGTGACGGGTAGTTCGCATGTGGCGATGTAGATGCCGCTACAGAACTATTAAACGGTTAGTTGTATCTTTTTGAAAATGAAAATACACGTGCTGACTGGATAGTTAAAGATAATCACTATATAACGTCCCGCAGCATTTAATAAGAGCTTGATGTAAAAAAAACATAATATCACACCTGTATTGCCCGAAGGGTTGGGCAGAGAACTAAAGCAATACAAGGTGTTTAATTTTGTTATATACTGATATTTTCTTCTCATCTCATACAGCGACGGTATGAATATTGATCACCAATCGCCGCAGCCGCTTGAGCAAGCAGTTAGGTGATTTCTTATATTAATTATAAGTCCATGTTTCCTTACGATGTTTTCCGTCACCGGTCTATGGTCGGTGTCTTCTTTGTATGAGAAGAGGAGTTTACCCTGTAATGGGAGAGTAATAAGCTGGAATGATAACTATTTTTTTATAATTTATTGCAAGTTTTTTTATAAATAAAGGACCCCGCACAAAATGTTAGGAAAAAGCCGTTCGGCCAATTTGGCTAAAATTTTGGAATAATATAGCCGGTAACATGCTGATTGAAAGTCAATAAGGGCGCAAAAAAATGGTCAGTTTTAGAGATTTAGTCATTTTTATGTTAAAGTCGGAAATTATTTTATGTTATAGTTACTGTTAATCGACCACAACAAGTTCCAATTCAAATTAACTCTTTGTCTGTTTACCTTGAAAAAGGTAGGCAGCTAGATGTATTAGACACATTTCGCATAGTAGACAAGACGTCCGGCCGATTTTGCTGAAACTTTGGGATCTTGTTAAGTCTTTTTTTTCATGGGGTATTTTTACTTATTGATTATTTAAAATAAAGAAAGAAAGAAAAATAGGTTGATTTCTCACAGAAACACGTGCCAAAAAAAGATAAAAACACAAAACAAAACAATACAAAATACATAATAAAAAAAGAAGAAAACCAACACAATATAAAACAAAATTGCCTTTTGTGTCTGTCTGTGTGACTTGTGGCCAGAATGGATTTCACCATTATTTTATAGAGTCTATTTTGGAAGGTTTGTATGTACCTACCTATTTTTAATAGATAGATACATTCATATTTAACTTAAAAACAGGGTGTAAAATGACCCATCTATTAACTGTTATCTATGCATTCTGTACATCAAACTAAGTAACATGAAGCAAAAATGATTGCTGGGAAATGACTTTTGGTGTGAATCATCGCTGTCTACAGGAGTGCGCCATTACATGCACCCAAAATCAAATTCGCATAACATAGTGCTTTTGGGTGTATGCAACACTACAGAAGTATAAGTTAAGTTCTAAACATTTTAACCTGGAACACATTTCGAAAAAAAAGTTAAAAAAGAAATTGGAACTTTAACCTTCAATGTCTGTAAAACATCTCTGCCTACCCCTTCAGGGTGTACAGACGTAGGAATATTTTTTTAACCAAAAAAATTGAATTGAATCTTCTTGTGATTGTTGTGAATGCTTTTTGTTTATTTAAAACTATATTTCTAAGTTCAACATAAAATTGACTATATCTCTAAAACTGACCATTTTTTTTTGCGCCCTTAGATACTTTCATGGCTATATTGCGCCAAAATATCAGCCAAATTCGGTTTGTTCATAACACTTTGTGCGGCGGGGGAGTAGTAGTTTGAATTCTAAAAATCAAAGTATGAAGATGAAGAGAAAATTAATCTCAAGAATAGCAATGTTATTCATCCAACAATATACGTACTTACAGTACGATTCACGAAAGATGACCACAAATGGCGACCGTCTGCGCACGTACACTCATGAAGAAAAGACTTAAGACAAAATAATATTTTAATGTTGGTTAAATAATTGGTTAATTAATATTTAATAATAATTTCCGCCCGCGCCTCACCTCGCACCTCCAAAGGGACCTAAAATATGCCTTCTGCGCCGTGGTCATCTTTCGTGAATCTTACTGTACTTGTAGTTGGTACATCATGAGCACGCGCCGCGAGTTTACAACGGCAGTTAATAACACCGTGAAAGACGTGCTGTGGCGCCATCTGTTGCGTTTGGCACGAACTATAGTGGCTACTTAATAATTACTCAAACTCCAAGTACATCATAATAAAGGAATTTTAAATTATAAAAAAGTCATTATTTTATGCTGACATCAAAAATGAAAGAAAAAGAAACAAATATTCAGTAATATTATTGTTATTTACTTTCTGTAACAGAAAATAATACAAAAATGAATATCAAAATACATAATTCTGGTTTTTATTTAATTTCGATTCTTTTGTGTTCTTCACCGCTAAGACCAAATAATATTTTTTACCTTAATGACAAACTGCCGGACTATATCAAAATAAAATAAGAGTATATTAGTCTGAATAATTTTCTGTTCCTCAAATTACCAAAAATGGGCATACTGAGCCTGCCATATGCAGGTCAGTTTATGTGCAGACAGGTCTAATGAGGGTTTTCATGAAAATCCACGCCACTAGTTGGCGCCTCTTTGACAAGAAGTCTTCTACCATTTCACCAATGAATATAAAATATACGATGACGTTCATCATTCAGTCACGAATAAAGAAAGTATAGACGCTTTGACACTTTTGACAGGTGCCCGGACCAGACGTCTCAGTGCTGCCACCTAGTGAGCGTCATTTCATAAAACCCTCATTGAAAGTAATAAATAGTTACACATACATGGTTCAAATTTGCTTGCCACTTTGTATGAAAGTTTAATTTATGTCAAATATTGACATAAATTTAAGTGTCATAAATTGATGGTATCCCCCTGTTCATTGTAATAGTGAGAAAAAAAAATGTAGATGGAATGTGAATGATGATGATGTAATATTTACTTATGATACAGACAATCATAAAATTAGTATTAAAAACAATGAAAAAATATTTTTATACAGTAATTATACGATATTTTTGAAGAGTTTTTAACAAAACTAAAACAACTAAGTTCATTTTTATGCAATACTTGAATAAAATATAGGACACACACTCATAACACAACACATATATTTGTTTTTGTTGACGTGAGAGTTAATGAAATCACAAATAAATAAATTTCAATGCATTCGTAGGTGTATTGTAGTCGCGATCTGGTTCATACAAAAGACATCAACGAGCTGTATGCTAAAGTGATAATTTCCTTGTAAGATTTATTTTATAGTTTGCTTAACAAATAAATAAATACATTAGTTAAATTATAATTATTGATGCTTAATCACATGGATGTATATCATTTAATAAACAAAAAAGATTGCATAATTAACCTACCTTCAATGCAAACAGCTTAATAACCTGAATAAAAAAGGCAGGAAACGGTGCTACAAGCGAATAAATTAGTAATAAACATTATAATGCAACAGTTTCAGACATAAATTGATGGTCGCGCCATCACAGATGTGTTAGAAGTTAGTAAATTAATTAAATAAATATAAATCTTGTGTTAAGCACGACAGCCCCACTTCCGTTGTTAGGCACACTACGGCATTTGTTGCAGATAGCACACTTGCGCACGGGCAGAAAAGGATTAGAGAAAAGATGTTTGAAATAGTTCTTCGGCTCCTCATTCGTTGCGGAGACCGCGGGCAGAGCGCGCGCGTTCGGCCTATAATAAAAATAATAAAAAAACAAAAATACGATATACCAGTTCATTCACGGTTCGCCAGCTGAGAGCTTTTTGGGTGCAACGACCTCCGGTTATATCATACTGCTGTCATTTTTTTAACGCGAACGTCCTTGCGATGGCGCGAACAGCTGACGATCGAAATCCCGACGCGGCATCGCTGAACTAAAAACATGAATGGCCGAATGTTTCAATTAGTAGTTAGTGATTTGAAAAAAGAATCAGTGCTAGTGCGCAAATGTTTTTTTTTTCAGTGAAGTGTTTAGTGCCAGTGATATTAAGTGACAAAAAGCACCAGAGAGGTGAGTTGTTACTTAGCAAATTATGTTATAATAGGTGGCTTCGCGTTTTCCATTTGTTAACACTTGGTTAATGACTTTTGGTGTTTTTTCTACGGCTTAGTATAGGTCGTCATTAATTATTTAAGTGTTGTAAGTAGGGCTTACAGGTATTGTAATATTTTATATGCAGTTGATTGAGATATAAAGGCTTTCGCAAGTTAATCGCTTAGGTATTCTTAAGTAGGTAATGGTTTAAAAGGCGTAGATAATTGTTGCTAACTAGTTTGAAATTATTCCTCCTTGTAACAAAAATACTGAAACTGAACCTGTAATTAACAGAATGTAAACGATGGTTATACTTAAATATTATCTGATCTCAAAAGAGTTTTAAAAACATTAATTGCTCTAATTATTTCTAACGAGCCTTCACACTTAAACTAACCAATAATTACAAGCATCAAACATCCCTATACATAATAACCACGGTTAACCTAACTACGTTTAACAAGACAAGTGAGCCCGTGGGGTCGCCTGTCAAAACAGATCGGTTTTAGCCCAAAGGGAACTGCGTACGGCCTAATATTTAGATCTAACGTAACCTTTGTAGCAAATGTTTATGATGAGAGCAATAATCTCATACCCTTAGGGTGGCGTTTGACATTCAGGTTTCTTTTTGTGAGATAAAGGTTGATTCAAAATAGGTTCGGAAAATTTATGACGACATATTTCTTCGTCTTCATAGGTCAGATAAATTAGGCTGTCGGGTTGTTGTCTTGGCCGTTTTTTTTTCTAACAATGTTGGAGATGTCTCAAGTGTCCGATTCGGCCCTCGGAATCTAGAAAGAAAGAAAGAAAGAAAAATATTTTATTTGAGACACGCACAGGAAATACAAAGAGTAAAAACAAAACAAAAAGGAGCATTTAAAACTAGCAAGATTACTAAGTAGATTTTTACTATTTTAAGTTATCTCCATGTTTTCGTCTTCAAAAGCATGTTTGGTTCAAACCGTTTTTCATTAAACTGTGATAGAACAAATTGATAGTTGCGCTGACTTTAGCACCTGATGATCATAATGATCATCATGGATGAAGCCAAATTGAGGTCCCAGTATGATGATGGTGTTGGTATCAATAAACGGCTAGCCTTATTAGGCCTACAATATAATATTCTAGGAATAAAATCAGTTCTTACTGAAGACTGAGATTTGAAACTGTTTTGTCTGATTTGCGAATGTCTGTCTTTTTTTTTCTAGTCGTTAGAATGGTATTACACTGGCTTTTGATAAAATCGTGCAGGATATAAAAAAGTTAGGTATTTAGGTACATACCTATAATTTAATCGTAATTCAAAGAAATACTTATTGAAACGTAAAAAACAAAATCACATTAAACCTACATGGGCACTCTGAAACGTCAGAAGCTAGAGATGCACGGTTTCAATTGGTCGTTTCCTATGGAGAAGAGCCGGCAAGAAACTCCATGGTTACTCTTTTAAAAATAATTAGCTTTTACAATATTTCCAAATTACAGTGTTAATAGATTTGGGAAGACAGATGATCCCAATAAGTAGGTATATTGTTTATACATAGCTCGCAGTAGAATTCTACTGCTCATTTTAATGACAGTAAAATTCATTGATATTGATTGTATTGGCAGATTCCTGATTAAAATGGTATGTCTTACCCATGAAGATGTTGCTGTTTTTATTTATGGCGAGTCCCTAATTACCTTTTAATGAAACTGACTGCTACAGATGAGGGGAAAATGGGTGAAAACTTGGTTTAAAACCAAGGTGAAAGTTGTTATTTCGATATTGCAAGTATAAGATTTAGAAAAAGCAGTCTCAATCAATCTGCCTGCCTTTTCCCAACTATTTTGAGGTCAGCTTCGAGTCTAACCGGATGCAGCTGAATACCAATATTTTACATGGAGCGACTGCCTATCTGACCTCCGCATCTCAGTTACTGTATACTCTGATACTCCTTGGTAAGACTGCTTGCACTCGCAACGACTGTCACAGATTAACGAATGAGCAGCAGTTATATGAGACTCAATGGGATTATACTAGTATTATATAGTCCCTCCCATACTCTCTCTGAAGTCATCATCCGATGATGAGTTACATAATAGGTTATAATATGATGCAACAACCACAAGTTTTATTTTTATTCTAGACTTAGAAATTATCATACCTATTGAAAAGGAAAAATTCATTCGTATCCAATGAATTGTACATTTTAGAAAATCACAGTACTAATATCTCGTCACAAATATTACTTCTTGAAACTTTGCGAGTAAAGAAAAGAACAAATTACATTTATTTGGACACGGTTTGCTAAACAAAAAATACCAATAAAAAATGGTGTAAATAATGTTACAATAACAACAGTGTACGGTTGCGCTAAATAGGGCCATTACGGTGCTAAAAACGTTGAAATTGGATAAGATTATTCAAAATTCTATCGTACTTTCAAACATAAAGGAGCTCAAAAGTTTCTCGCAAACTGTCTCGGGTAAGAAATAGTCTAAAATAAATGCTGAGTCACAATCTAATTTAAATTGTTATTGTGACTTGCGACTGCAGGCATAGAGTAGACGGCGGTACTTGAAATCTTGCGCCGGCGCCGATCTAAGATGAGATGACGTTGACCTCAAAATGATGAACAACTACATTCTATTCTAAGTGATGAATGCCAGCAGAGTCATTTTAAAAACGAAACCTAGGAGTTTCTTTAAAACCTCATTGATTTACTTTACCTGGGAGAAGAAGAGGATTCTGTCAAACTTTTAAGCCACCAAGTGGGGCCAGCATTTGGCTGCCTACCTACACGAACATGAGCAACGATATTTAAATCCTAGGCAGTCAATTTCACTTACAAAGATAAGTCATCTTAGTAATGTGATTCATACATTACTGAAAAGATGACTTATCTTTGTAAGCAAAATTCGAGCTCGAGCGTAAAAGGACGACTAACAACGACAAGATTCCAGCTAGAAGTTAGAAAAATGGAGCTCTTCCTCCATTTTTCTAACTTCTAGCTGGAATCTTGATAAAAGAAAGAAAGAAAGAATAAAGATTATTTGGACACAGTTCGTGAAACGCAAAATACAAATTAAAATAAAAAAAATGTGTTAACAACAGCATTGTATTGATGGTGTTTTCATACCATAAAAAGTGTGTACCAATAGTACACTCAACCATGGTGTTTTCAGTTAACCATAATTACGACGGCATAACTTTCGTTAAAATTACTCTAAATCCTCACAATTGGCTTGTAACAAAAACAAATTAAAGTTCTCATCAGCATTTATCAATATGTAAGTAAGTAGTGTGTTTGTAAGTTCACAAACCTTATCTATTTCTTCGAGTAAAAAAGATAGTTAAAACTTATAACTAAGCTGCGTGTGCCCAGTACATTTAGGCAACTAGATAAGAAGCAGCGTCCTCCGATATTTCTCCTTCATCATCTCTCATATAGGTTTGTTCTTCCTATGTATATTATTTCCAGAATATTATGCTCATGCTGACATCACATAATTCCTAGACTTTTTTTTGACGTAGTGCACAACATTTTTCTCCTTTCACATTGCCTTTAGTATAGCCATAGTATAGTTTGATCACCAAAATTGTTCTCTTAATGTCTTATAATAAAAATGACAAAAAACAGATACGCAAAAAAAAAATACGCTATAAATTAAAAAAAAAAAAAACCGAAAAAAGTGATGTTCAGAAATTATAAAATATGTGGTGCCTCTAGGTTTCACTAGATGGCGCAACGATACTCGATGCCTATTAAAGTTGAATATAGGTGCACAGCCGATATAATGTGAAGAACGATATTCTGCTATAGATAGTATTAGATAACAAGCACCTGAGGATAATAGGTCCATATGAGAGATGTTATTAGAAAATAGTTAAACAATAATTTTCTTTCGTTGTTTTCTATCAGAAATTTCTCAGGAGCAAGCAGTGTGGACTCGTGCACGATTGATGGCAAAAGGCTAATCAAACATGAGTCTTATACAAAACTGGCGAAATATCATTGTACAAGGCAGACACCGACAAGGATATAAGCCAGTGTATAACAAAACAACAATGTGTAGTAACAAATTCCAAATTATTTAGGAAACAAGACAAATTATCCGCCATTCGCGCGTCTGCTATCCTTTGCCTAACCCTTCGGGAAATACAGCGTGATGATAAGTAAGTTATGTTATAAACTATCCGGTACCAATTAATTAGAACTATATAACAGCACCTTACTTGAATCTCTCAATCGATTCGAACAACGTTCGTGAGATAATGACTTGAAGATACAATCAGCGATTTTCTTTCACTTTCGAGTTATCGATTTGGAAAATCTTTAACATAACAATATTTACATCATTATTTTGTAAATAGAAATGCTGTGTTTGCTTTCTATAAAAATGGGCTATGCGTTGTTACTAAAAAGAAATCTACCCTTTTAATCTTTTGTCTGTCTGCTAGTGAACTCGCAAAGTGCTTATCCGATAAATGTGATTCTTGTTTTAATTTATAGATAAGTATATTCTCTGTCTATGGTTTAGAATCACTAGTCTTCTTCTTCTTCTTAGTGTGTCGATGGCAAAAATAACAGATTTTTTTAAATTGGTTTCGCTCAAAATTAGCAACGCGAACACCGTTTGCATAATAAAATCAATAACAAAATAATTTATTTCACATAAACCAACATGGGCACTTATGAAACGTCAGAAGCTAGGTGCACGGTTCCAATTGGTTGTTTCTTAGGGAGAAGAGCCGGCAAGAAACTCCACGGTTACTCTTTTAAAAATAAGGGGATTTTACAATGTTTCCAATTACAGTGCTGATAGATATGGGAGTACAGTGTAGGCCTGTCAACAAGTAACAGGTACTCAACAATATATAAAAATGTCCACAAATCTACAGTCTACAAGTTAGGCCTACAACGTTCTCATATTCACAAAATTATATAAGAATAAAAGCCTATTTAGACCAAATTACATGATTGCCATTACAAATGTAACAAGTCTGAATCAAAATCCTATCCACAAAAGCCATAAATAAGGAGTCGAAATAAGAATCTTAGGTAAATAATGTCAAATAATGAGATTATGTCAAAGAAGTCAGTAAAAAGAAACAAAAAAACTTCGTAATTTGGGAACAGTTAATAGACATTTACTTAGTGATGCCGTTAATGTGGTACCAGGGAAGCCACATGTGCAGAAGGAATTATTGCCAAACTTCCTTGTCTTCAACGTAGTCTTTAATGTATGCATTATATTGTACGTATTTTATGTATTTTTGATAAGTATACATTTGATTTGGTTTTGAACTTTCCATCGCTAAGTTCTGTAACTGACTTTGGCAACTTGTTATAAAAGCGGATACTGCTTATAAGAAATGACTTGCTTGTTTTAGTTAATCTAAATTTGGATATTACAATTTCATTTTTGCTACGTGTTTATGGAATTCACTTCATATTTTGTAAAGTCCTAAGTTAATATGTACATTAGTCTAGTACCAGTGTACAGTATGATAAGATTTGGAAGATTACATCCTTGAACATTGTAGAGGTACACTTATGAAAAATAGAAAAAAAAAAAACAAGAAGCGAGAAGACAATTCTTTTAATCTATCTATCTACGAAAGAAAACCAGCGTCAGGCACTAGTTGTCTGGCTTTTATGCTAAATTGGGCTTATTTGGCGCAGCACAATAAGGCACAAAATAATAAGTGTTTTTTTAGTTTTTTCATATTTTTGATTTTGTGTGAATATTTGTGCCTTAATCTGGCTCAAATAAATTTATTTTCTTTATTTCTCAATCCCGAGCAATAACTTTAGATTGCTCCAGATTATTGGGATAGCTCCACATTTACAGCAATAGCTCAAAATTCCTCATAAATATCCGTTAATTCGTTGTACAATTAATTGCAAGAAAATTGCCCATAGAAAAGCACCTTTAGACGAGTAGTTCAGAATATGGCGGTCCTCGCAAATAGAGATATAAGTCGAGAGACATTATGCGCTCGCGACGGGGGTGTAGGCAATTGTTAATGTCAACAGTAGTTGATAAATTGCTCTCTAACGTTACATTATGGATTTTGTTCTTTGTTACTGTATATTTTACTTTTTACGTACTTATATGTGCGTACGTACGGTGGTTTGTTATGGAGCTGGCAGATTCTAAACGTGATCAAAATTCTGTGACTGGATAATTTGATAAAGGATAAATGATTTTATTTCTGTAAGTAGATTTGTACAAACACTTTTACACATTAATCATATTTTTTAAACTAGATGAGGTCGGCGTTCTCTATCTGACTACTCTGAGAAGAAAGCTCAAAACAAATTTAGAGTTCATTTTAAAGTCCGGACATAATCTTAGTCAGGTCATGTGAATAACATGTAGATTAGTGTCTAAACTGGTCTTTTGAGGAAATAACCGCATAGATTGAGTGGACCTATCTAGTCAGTGCACGCATTTGTCAGTAATCGTGCAACTCAACTCAGAACTTAAGGAGCTCAACGATTCGGCGTACAATACCAAACAAAGGACATTTGGGTAGGCCGCATACATGTAGGTACTTGTTAGCTACTTTAAATGACTAGATGATACCCGCGGTCTTACTCGTATCAAGAGGAACCCATCAAAAACATTTCATGTAAAATGTTGCCAAGACGACCACATAAGGTTTGCCCTGTGAAAAAGATATCAGATCTCATGTATAGCCAAGCTTCTGAATCTACACGGCCTAACTCCACCGACCCTAACTTCACAAATTCTACATATCAGTAAAAATGTATGGCTTGGCTGTTTCGTTACTTACTTCAGAAACTAAATATTCGCATCACCTCCACGACGGTAGCGAAACGGCGAAGCCATACATTTTTACTGATATGTAGAATTTGTGAAGTTAGGATCGGTTTTTCACAGGGCAAACCTTATGTGGTCGTCTTGGCAACATTTTACATGAAATGTTTTTGGTGGGATTTCAGTTCTTTTTGTAAGTTGCCAGGCAGTCTTTTTAGTGTTTGTTTATTTCTTCTTTTTTTAAGTTTATCTGGGGGCACGGTAGTTTTTTTTTGTATACTGAACTTTGTTTACATACCAAATTTCGGCTTTCTAGCACTTCAGGAAGTACCCTAACATTTTGAAGTCTCATACAAACTTCCACCCCCCCATTTTAGGGGATGGGGGGCGAAATTTATAAGTTTATGTTTTTTTTTGTTGGTTGTATACTAAACTTAGATTACATACCAAATTTCAGCTTTCTAGCACTTCAGGAAGTAGCCAAACATCTTGATGATCATCAGTGTGTCAGTGTATCAGTGAGTGTGTCAGTGACGAAATCAGTGTATTTTAGATATCAATAAATCTAAGGTATTAGAGCTATTCAATTGAGACTTTGTATGTTTAATTAGTCTATTATTGATATCATATCCTAATAATATGAACTATCTGGTACATCGGATACCTACTCTATGAGGGTTCAAAAAAACGACGAAACACTTCGAGAAAAGGTAGGTAGTGCCCTTGCGCTTCGCTTGGCTCGTCTTGGCGGGGGCACTACCGTGCCCCCAGATTTAAATTCAAAATATTTTATCCTACTAATATTATAGTTTAACATAAACCAACGTGGGCATTTATGAAACGACAGAAAAAGGAAAGAAAGGAATCTTAATACCTATAGGTACCGGGATAAAAGTATTCCATGTGTTAATCCAGGACATGGCCTATCTTTTTGGCCGTTCCAAATCCGTTTAGATCCGAGTTTTGCATCAAAAATCTTGTTCTGTACAAGTTTCTATTTGATCCTAAGACCACAATTCAATATTAAAAACATGCAGCACTCACTTTTTACCAGTTTTCTAGCAATTAGTCTCGCATCATACTCTGTGAATACAAAATGCACGGAGCTGCATAAAAACTATCGCCACAGTATTTTGAGGCGGAGATCTTCACGACTGAATAGTTTAAGTCTGTGATGTGATTTAATATTATAATGATGGATGTGGCCCGTTGTGAGCCGTCTTCAGTCGGTTTTGAAATAGAAAGTTCTAGGTCGACGCCGTGATAGTCAGGATTATTAAAAATTATTGAAGAATTATAGCAAAATAAACATACAGCTACTGTTATTTACAAATGTTCCGAATTTAAGTCGATAGTATTAGTAGTTCTTGAAATTAGCAGCTGTGATAGACAGACAGATGGACGAAGTCGCAGCATAAAGGTTACTCTATAGAACCTTAAAAAGAGAGATCTTAAATGAAAAAAGATTCTGGAAGTAATGTACTTGAATAAATAGGTATCAGGGCTATTATAAAATCTCTAGCTGAACGAGAAACAAATACTCAGAATTTATAAATTACCTAACTTCTCATTATTTTCTTCCACCAAAGAGCTTAAACTATATAGTACATAATGTTTATTTAACATAGAGCAATTTATGTAATCTAAGAAATTAAATATTATATAGTTCCTTTTAAAAACTTTAACACGACTAACTATTTACACTATGATATACTAATTCTATGCCTATTACATAACGTTCCCATGTTCAAGGCATGTTCGAAAATCGAAAAATTCTAAGTTCGAAGACCAGACTTTAGCCAACCCGCACTGGGCCTCCGTGGTGGATTCCAGCCCACTCTCTCTCGCAGAGAGGAGACCTGTGTCTCAGCAGTAGGAATATTACAGATTGATTTTGCTATATATACTCGTACTGTATAACCGATCTTCCTTTTAGTATGGGTAGGTAGTTTGTAAGGCATCAGTAGTAACACAAAGAACGATGAATCACTTCACGTCGATGTCAAAGACACTGGAGATCTGACGCCGATCGTTCGTGCGTGACACTGCGCCGTTTTTTGTGTGATCTAAGACTATTTAGGGTTCTGTCGCTGATTTGAAATTGTATATTGAGCATATTGATTCTGAAAATGCAATGTTATGATTTTTTTTAAGTTTGTTGGCTAAGGATCGTTTGTTAATCATTTGGCAAAATAAAATTCAGTTTAATAACTCCAGAAGTTTTAAATGATAACACTACATGAAGATTGAAGATAAGAAAGAGGAGAGATAAAAAATTGTACGTGGTATATTCCTAAATTGTATGACGGAGAAGGTACGTCTCTCTCGTTATCGTCAGCCATATTTTAACTACTGTGGGCGTACTATGGGTAACGTTGGTTATTGCGCAATAGAAAAATCGTTTGCAGTTCAAATCAAATTATAATTTACGATCAAATTAATCACACTAGCGAATCACACACTAGGTACACGACACAACTATACGGAACGCGCGGCAGTTTCTAAACGTGTTCACTGCTTAACCGCCAACTACAAACTCTGCTTTGCTCTGGTGAAGCGTGAGCGTTATAGACTCTGTCTAGCGCCACCTGGTGACACCGGCGTCCCGATTAGTCAAGTCAAACGATTGATTTAACGTATTTCCGACATGTATTTTAATACCTTTGTTATACAGAGTGGCAGGAACATGGACACACAACCCGTTACCATGGATTGAGTACATAATTCTGATCCCTCTGTGTCGAAATCTTTCGTCAGTACAGTATCTTTAGTCAGTAGTATCTTTAGTCAGTCTTTCGGGCGTCGAGCTGACGTGCTACGCGGACGACACGCTGGTCACAGCCCGGGGGAATTCGTACAGGGAGGCAGCGTTGCTGGCGACTGCTGCGGTCTCACAGACGGTGAGCCGCATACGGCGCCTCAGCCTGGAGGTGGCCCTCATCAAGTCGGAGGCCATGGTGTTTCATTGTCCCCGGCGGGCGCCACCGTCTGGATCCCACATTGTGGTGCGGGGGGTTCGAATCGCTGTCGAGCCCACAACGAAGTACAGTCAGTTATCAAAAAAAAAAACTGCTGTAACTACCAAAATGTATGGAACAGCAAATTTTTCTTTCCAATAACAAACGAAAATTTTCAACACAGGGCGGTTCAGAATCATGTACTGAATTAATGGTAACAGGTTGCGCGACCGATGTCCCCGCCACCCTGTATAGTACATGAGTAAGGGCAGACGGACGATGATATTGACAGTAATTGAATCTTACGCTGCTTTGATATTTATAAGCAAGCTACGGCCAAAAATAATTAATGGTAACAGGTTGCGCGGCCGATGTCCCCGCCACCCTGTATAGTACATGAGTAAGGGCAGACGGACGATGATATTGACAGTAATTGAATCTTACGCTGCTTTGATATTTATAAGCAAGCTACGGCCAAAAATAATTAATGGTAACAGGTTGCGCGGCCGATGTCCCCGCCACCCTGTATAGTACATGAGTAAGGGCAGACGGACGATGATATTGACAGTAATTGAATCTTACGCTGCTTTGATATTTATAAGCAAGCTACGGCCAAAAATAATTAATGGTAACAGGTTGCGCGGCCGATGTCCCCGCCACCCTGTATAGTACATGAGTAAGGGCAGACGGACGATGATATTGACAGTAATTGAATCTTACGCTGCTTTGATATTTATAAGCAAGCTACGGCCAAAAATAATTAATGGTAACAGGTTGCGCGGCCGATGTCCCCGCCACCCTGTATAGTACATGAGTAACGGCAGACGGACGATGATATTGACAGTAATTGAATCTTACACTGCTTTGATATTTGTAAGCAAGCTAAGGCCAAAAATAATTAATGGTAACAGGTTGTGCGGCCGATGTCCCCGCCACCCTGTATAGTACATGAGTAAGGGCAGACGGACGATGATATTGACAGTAATTGAATCTTACGCTGCTTTGATATTTATAAGCAAGCTACGGCCAAAAATAAAAAGAATTTCCACGGAACCCAGAATCACAGTAAGAACAAACTTGACAAAATTGTAACGTTTTCTGCTTTTTATAACAATCGTGGTGAGTTCCATGAAGTTAAACTGAATATAACTTGTTTTATTTAGCACTCCCAGTTCCGACAGTTGTTAAGTAAAAACTTTAGTGTGAATATTAATGTTGGATTTGACGAAGAGACAATTGTAATGGCATATTTCTTTGAAGTTTAATGTTTTAACCGTTTAAAAATTCGCACTCTACGTGTGATAGCGTATGGCTATATTTGGATCTTGGGAAGTCCGGTTCGCCCCCCATGTATAAAGACATAGGCCATGTAGGTTAGCCATCACAATTCACTCATACTTTTCAATCCATTACCCTAAAAATAAGACACAATGCTTTGGAAATAGGTAAATTGCAACGTTCATATTCATTTGCAATAAATGGTATTCCAACCTACGTAACCTATCCTAGCGCAAAAGCAAATCAGTTTTCAACCACATAACTTGGGCACATTGGATCTAATATTACTGCACTCTTGCGCACAAAACAAATGAGCATCTTAGAAAGCATCGATCGGTCATTTCTCGAACGTTAGCAACATAATATAATTATAGCCGTTAAAGCAAGTTATGCCGTAGTTAGGCCGTTCCTCCACCATAATATGTTCGTCGTGAAATACATATATGTACTTGCATCGCTTCCTAACATTCACTTTCCTAACATTCCCGCGTCTTGGGGGTATGTACATAAAAACGAAACTATCCGCCGCTTTATTGGGCGGTCTCAAAGACGAGCAGCCAGGCGGAACCCACTCCCTACCACGGCTTTCACGAGTAGAGGGGCCTAAGTGTCCTACGTATTAAAATGGTCTGTTTTAATTATTTATACGACGTGTTTCCGTGTAGAGGTGGGCAGAAGTGTTAGTTACAGTGAAAGGTAAAAAGGAGGGATGGGTTAGATACATAGGTGTTTAGTGAGAAAAATTGCTTGAAAAATGATGGCCGACTCGATATGTCGGTTATTTTGAATCGTTTGCGTTTAAAGTTGGATTGCAGAAGCAATTCCCGTATAAAGTCTATTTAAATGGCCTATATTCTTGCTATTGTTTATGTTTCTCGTTTATGTTTATAATGACGATTGCCTGCATGGCACAGAAACTGTGAATAAATGTGAAGCGAGTTTTTATAGTTCTTTCCTTCATTGTAATAGACATTAGTCACGATTTTGTCGCATTTCTTGCTGTGAGAGAGACTCGACAAATGTGAGTTACATGTCATGTCTTGTCGCATTTCTTGCTGTGAGAGAGACTCGACAAATGTGAGTTACATGTCATGTCTTGTCGCATTTCTTGCTGTGAGAGAGACTCGACAAATGTGAGTTACATGTCATGTCTTGTCGCATTTCTTGCTGTGAGAGAGACTCGACAAATGTGAGTTACATGTCATGTCTTGTCGCATTTCTTGCTGTGAGAGAGACTCGACAAATGTGAGTTACATGTCATGTCTTGTCGCTTGTAGTGCGTGTCAAGGTGACAACACAGCTGATACAAAGGAGATAGATCGATTAGTTTATTGATCATTACAGTTATAATGGCCTACTATTATTGATTATAGTGTCGATTGATTGATATAATAATGAAGATTTGTAGTGCCTTTTATTTAAACTTTGTCTTCACCTCGTAGAAGTGTGTTGGCTGGCTTTCTGATAACACTCGACTTTAGTTAATCGAAGTATGGAGTTCTTTCGCCACTGGTATGTAAAAGGAGGTTCCTCAAATCTGGGAACTTTTTAGTCGTGTGGAATGTGAACCCTTTTTTTCTGTGAAATGTGGGTGTCATAAAAAGAAGCTAAGGAATTATTTCAGTACAGCTTGCGCCTACAATTTACTAGACACGCCTGTTGGTTCGCTAAACCAGGTGCTGGTTAATATAACACCGGTTTACCCTTATGTAGTAGACCACAGTATGAACCAATGTGTTGACCATCATTTGTCCAGCAGGTTCTATATGTATTCTACGTCTGTCTCTCTAATCTACTTTAGTATTATTTAACGTGAATCATTCAATGCAACCGGCGAAATTAAAAATTTCTTACATATTTTGTTGGTGCCCAGTGGCGGCCCAGTGGTAACGGCCTCCACTTCCGAGCTGTAGGTCGTGGGTTCGAACCTAGCCAGGTGTTTTACTTTGCGTAATTTATTTCATCACCACCGCTCTCAAAACGGTGCAGAAAACATCGTGAGGAAACCGGCAAGTCCTAGAACCAAAAATTCGAAGACATGTGACGTCTACCAACCCGCACTGGGCCCGCGTGGTAGATTACGGTCCACTCCCTCTCACCGTGAGGACGCCTGTGTCCCAGCAGTGGGAAAATTATAGGCTGGTTAAATTCAACATTACTTTGCAAAATTCAAATTAATAATAATTTTGCAATAGGTCCCTATTACATGGGACTTGAACATAACTGGCGGAATGTAGGTATAATACAGATATATCCCTGCCTGATCCTGCGGGGTTACCAGCGTGATGTTATGTTATTAAGTTACGAACTTAGCAGGCTTTTAAAAAAAAATGTTTATTTCAAGCAACAAGACTCATAATATATACAAACAGATACATTAAGAATTCAGACACTTTTTACCTTAAGTACCTAATACTAAAGTAGAGTTTGACTAGATCTCAAATACAAATTCTCAAAGCAGAAATAGCGAGAAATTAAAAAAAAATCTCTTCATTTTTGACATCACGCCTTAGAAATCTTTCAGCAATCTGTCATTTTGTCGTTCTTGTGTTTCTACGCTGGCCATGCTACGTGTGTTGGTATTACAAAGCTGTTACAAAGAATGTGCATAAACAAAAAGTGGCTTAATTTTTTTTGAAGTTAAAGCTTCTTTAGGCGCTTTGAGCACTTTTGGGTGAACAAAAACCATGGAACTCGCGTCATCGTCACCGAACGCTTTCCATGAGCTATATGTATACTGTGTATATATGTGTACTTTTTGGATGAACAAAAAGCGTGAAACTCGCGTCATCGTCTCCGCACGCTTCGACGATACAATTGACAAGTTACTTAGTTTTCACTTCTATCGGCAGTCCCCAGAGACTGCCCCGCCTTTTTTTTATCGTATGATACAGTCGTACATTGTGTTGAGTGTAAATGCGCCACGCATGCCCAGTGACTGATTTATTGGCAGTTTCTGCTTCATTGAAGATGTGTTCGTGATACTACTCAAGTGCGTGTCTTGAATGTCTCTGTATGATATTTTAGGCCCGCTTGCACCACAGATCACTAAAAACAGCGCTACACATATTTAAAACGAAACGAAGCAAAAGGAGTAGGGGTAAGGATTGTAGCAGGTGGCACTCTGTAGTTTCTATACCTAATCATGGGTGTAGGTATATATTCTTTGCATGGGGAAAGAACGCGTGATTTTATATAATGTGTAACATAATTCTGTCCCTGTCAACTTCAAACATCTGACAGGAATAGCAAGATGTTTTAAATTCATTTGGCGCTAAACCTTTTTTTGTGGTTTTTGGTGCAAGTGGGCCTTAGAAAGTATTAATTCACCCCGGTTACCACTAAAACGGAGAAGAGAAATGTCTCGTACTAGCGATAGGTTTCTTTATTGTGTATTACTTAACATACATTACATAACATCAAATCTGTATTTGCCGACGGGTTGCGCAGAGGCATACCTATAGTACACCCACACTCCACCAGTTATGTTCAAGTCCCATGTAATAGCGGGTGAGCCTATTGCCAGCATCAGGGCACAAATCCAGACTCCAGGCTGCTACCGAGAAATTCCAGATGGAAAAACCCAATAACACTTTGCCCGAACCGGGAATCGAACCCAGGACCTCATGCTCAGCAGTAGCGCTTGCGACCACTAGGCCAACGAGGCTAGCAGAGTACGAGCTAGTAGAGTGAGTCCATTAACATGATGTACATCTAATTACTAGAAATCAGACATACAAACTGACAAATAAAAAAACAGATAACAATCAAAGTGGTCCTTAAGAACGAAAGTAAATAACAAGGAAGGGCCATTTCTTTTCCTTGTGTAGGTATCTTAAAGGTGGTTAAGATTATATAAGAAAGAAAATACCTTTATTCGTACCTTCGGGGAATACAGGCGTGATGTTATGTGTGTGTGTGTGTGTGTGTCTACTAAATCACTATCAGCATATAGGTATCCTACTTAATACAAAAAAAAACAATCTAATGCGGCATTCGATTTTTTATGTGAAGCATCTATAGCCGTGGGTAAAACCGATTGTTGGCGTGGCGACGCATGTCGTGGCGAGGCGTCGCCACGCTATATTTTCTATACAAAGTAGTTTCAATGTTTCACATCTGCAGGCGTCCCGCGACGGCTCAATTATTTTGTCAATAATTGTGAGTAATGAAAAGCTCTAACTCAAAGTACTTATTTATATTGGTTTTCAATAGAATAGAATAGAAAATAATATTTATATGCCAGAAATATGGTATGTTTACACAGGTGTTCATAAAATTTCATAGTGTTACACCGCTTTAACGGTATGCAAAATCAATTTACAACTACATAAAATCATTGAATCGCATTAATTTTCAATTTACGTTATTTAAATTATTAATTTTAAAATTTTAAATATTATTAATCCAACTATTGTATTATATATACTACAGAAACTTCCATTTATACCATGTAATATAAAACAAAAAGTTTAACATAGTATTACCTAACCTAAATAATTACTTATGCCTGTATTTTGATGCCAGATCAAAAGAAAAAAAAAATAACAGGGACATTTTACAAAAAACTCGTGAATTGAGTAACAACATTCCTGCAACAGCCACTTCCCTAGAGCCGAACAACAATTTTGGAAGGGTAGTTGGGTAATCGACTTCGGCAAAGCATTATAAATCAGGGAGCTATGTAGATACAACTCTTTCGGAAGAGTTGTAACTTAGGAACAGGTATCTCGAAAAATAAATGTGCAGCTTTTCTTTTATTTGTATATCCCTTCGTTCAAATAATGCAAGATTGGATCTCAGAAACTTGGCAATTTCAAAGATTAGGCAGGGTACAGTCATTTAGATTATGCGACTTAAATATAGGCCTACACGAATCAGACCATTTCATATGAAAAATTGCGCGGATACACTTTTTTGAGCAATGAAAATTCGATCTATTTCTGAGGAGTTTCCCCACACAACTATGCCGTAGCGAATAATTTACTACTTAATCCAATTTAATGTGTCTTAAAAAACAGTTAATATTAACGAGCTTCCGTGGAATAAAATTGACGTCTGACAGTTCTAGTATGGAAAAACTGTCAAACATTCATAATTTAGTCTCAGGATAATACTTATTCTAGTTATAAAAGAATGTAAGTAACTCATTTTCTTTACACATACTAAGTGATGATGTGTGCTTTTGAAATTTCGCTGAAATTTTCTTCGTTATAAACTTTTCATTCAATGATCGCTCATTAAATAATTAGTCTATGTCAAAATCATAGATCTTGTTAAAGATTTTGTTAATAATTTCACTTACCTAGCATAATTATTAATAATCTTGATAGGCGCAGTTTTGCACGTACGCACGTACTATTGAAATTACTCAACCGATTCGTGCGATTTCTTTAGAGCTACGATGTTTTTCTTCGACAAAAACTGCACTATTATCTAAGTTAAAAGTGTGTTTAATTGTAGCAGTGACTGAAGGATTGCTTCTGAGAAAACATTACTTTATGACGCACAATTTACTTGTTCGCGTTCTTGAACCCTTCTCCGGTTATGCTGTCATAATCATCACCATCATTTCAACCGATTAACGTCCACTGCTGGACATAGGCCTCCCCCAAGCACCGTGTGTTAAGACTTGGGTTTTAGGTTAAGCTGTCCGCAGCCCCATTACAAGACTATCTTAAATATACCTATGTTAAATATGTTATACGTCATGTTCGTGAACGCGCGCCGTCGGTTGAAACTGGTCATTTCTTAGCTGCCATGGCTTATTTTTAATCTGATATTTTAACTAGTTTCTTATTTTTTTTTACGTTTTCCCCCATATAGAAGCAACAAGAATAATTTACCCAGGATTTTGTAATATCTTGATTTTAAAGAGTGTCCTTTAGAGTTTCTTGCCTGTTCTTCTCCAAAGAGAAAACCCCCAATGAAACCCCCCATGAATGAATTCCATGAATGCCTTTGCCTTTGGTTGTCTAATTGAAATAAATTCTTTGAGTTTGATTTTGAATTTTATGTCATACTACGAGTATATAAATGCTAATATTATAAATCAAGGCCACGGTAACTCTTTCGAACAATCCACGACCCCGGCAGGCATCGGCCCTATCGGACCCTTCAATGATGCTGACATCTCTTTGAGGCGCGCGTGGAACACGATGCGCCGTCGACCCGGGCCTGGTCGTTACCGGACGGTGAGCTGCCCATTGCTCGCCGTCCGCAAGCCCGCGCCTACAGTGGCCGGGAGTCGGCAATTGACTCCCGACGCCCAGGGTGTCTCCTCCTGCGGCGACTAGGGGCGTGAGGGCGCAACGATTGCCGCACCCTCACGCGCTCCGCCTCCTCCTTCGCTAGCATTACTGCTTCACAGAAGGGGGTGACGGCTTCCCATTCCCTCTCGCTCCGTACCATGGCCTGTACCAGGGCCGGACGCGAGAGATCGCCGCCGCCGATTGCCGCCACGAGGACACTGCGGTGCTCCACCCAAGCTGGGCAGACCTCCACCGTATGCTCCACCGTGTCCGCCGGTCGATCCACACAATGCCAACACCCGGGCGTTTCCTCCCGCCTTATCCGAAACAGGAACCTCCCGAAACAGCCATGTCCGGTGAGGACCTGCGTCAGGCGGAAGGTGAGGACGCCGTGGCGCCTCTCAAGCCACTCCTCAAAGAGGGGACTTACCGCCGCAATTGTGGCGTGCCCAAACAGTCGGCTTGAAGTCGAAAGTTGAAAACCAAATAGTGCTCTTTTATCAGGCATTATATTCAGGTGTCGTAGTGTTAGTAAAAACGGAAAAAATGCGCCTCACGTGCATGACGCCTACTCTTGCGACATTTTTGAGCGTTACCAATAATTTGACAATTTTTGTTCTTCTCCATAAGTACCTTCTAAATGGGCAACTAGCTTCATCTTTCTACCTGACCGACCCCTTGACAATTCAAAAGTGCCTGTAATTGGTTTATTTGAAATAAATGCTTTGAGTTTTTTGAGTTTTTAAACTCTGATGACTCCGAAAAGACAACCTTTTCGCATGAGCAAGATTAACTGTTTCCTTCAAACTGATGGATTATAAACAACAAACGCACTTTATCATTGTATATTACTGTTTGAAAGGTGATAATTAATGAAGAGTAAAAAGAAAGTAAATAAACATCAAAATTGAATTTCACCACAAAACGACTGACAGGGTAATAGCATCTTTATCGCGCCCATCTTATAACAACAAAAGTTAATTTAAAAGTATCGTTATAAATTTTATTAATGTTGTATTAAAATATTGTTACATGGGCTCTGTTTGTTTTTGCTATCACTATATCTCTAGTCTCTTGGATCTGACAGTCCGACGTTGATGAAAATAAAAAAGGCGGGGTTCAATCGAATAACTGCGGTTCGGTATAATTTAATCATAGAATTTTGTTCTATTGGAGCCCTGCAGGCTTAGCACGAGCACCGTTTTGTCGACGGAAGAGTAGACAAAAATGACGTTCCGTGTAGACTGTACGACGGCAGCAAAGTAGAAAGAGTCAACTGCAATTTTTACGAATTTACTCTTTTACATAATTTGACTCAGAATTCTTTGTTTTGATATAGGATTCTTTCTCTGTTTGCTTCTCAATTTTTACTGATATTAAGTCACGTATATAAAGACAACTACAACAATTTTGCTTACGGTGTCGAATTACTGTTTATTTTTATATATTTTTTATAAAATATTGTTTTAATATTGAATACTCCACTAGATATTTAATGATGGTATTTTCTTTTGGTAGTAAAATTTTATTCATCGCTCAAATACATAGCAAAGTATAGTTTTGTATAATATAGAAGCATTTTTTCAATTTTGTAAATGTGAGTACCATGGATTCGTTTATTAGATCATTATTATGTATGTTGACTTGAAAGCATGGCAGTTGAGACTAAGTCATGCTCACTGAAATGTCTCACTGTTGGTGGCGCGTGTGTTGGATCATTCGGTTCCCTACAAAATGGTTGAGCTGGATGGTGCTGATCCACGAGTCATGTTCGTGAACGGGCGCCGTCAGTTGAGACTGGTCATCTCTTAACTGCCACGGCTTATTATTTATTATTCTTATATTTTGATTTCTTTTTTAATATACATTTTATTTTTATTTTATTTACATTGTTCTCACATATAGAAGCAACAAGAATAATGTACCAACGATTTTGTAATATCTTGATTTAAAAAGAGTGTCCTTGGAGTTTCTTGCCCGTTCTTCTCCATAGAGATCTACGTTTTGGAATGGGCAACTAGCTTCAACTTTCTGACTAACTGACCGACTCTTTGACAATTCAAAAGTGCCTGTAAATGGTTTAATTGAAATAAATGCTTTGAGTTTGAGTTTGACTGTATTTTGGACCAAAAATATATTACAGTAATATTGGCCTTAACTATTTCCTTGTTATTTGTGCCGATTATCTTGTCACAAATGCCTCTAAACTGGACTGAAAATCACCAAAATTTAGTTTATTCCTGTTTTTCTTTTATTTTGATTATATCTCGAAAATGGTGTGTCCTATCGTGAAAATAATAAAAATTTCAACCCCCTTTAAAAACACTTAAACCCCTAGAACTCAACATGTAGGTACTAATTTTTCACATTTTCCATACAATAAGTGAATAATTCCATATTTTCCATTCCATTTTTATACTTTATGGCCGTTGAGTAAATAGTTTTCTACTGTCTTTAGCATGGCGATACCAAAATCAAATTGTCTTCACTACCTTAGCCAACTGTCAATTGTTAGTGTGATTTTTACAGTTTGGGATAGAAAACTTTCTTCTGAAATAGTCTACATAAAAAAGACCTAGACAAAGATTTGTAGAAACGAAAGACAAAATGACAGTTTGTAGAAGGATTTCTACGGTGCGATGTCAAAAAAGGAGAAACGAAATGTCACTTTGTATAGAAATAGCTGTGTCTATTTTTACTAGAAATAGAAAGCGTCATGCTAAGCCTGCTGAATTGCTGATATGACTCCATTATTTCCAATACTGCATTGTACTAACTAAACTGCTGGTGTGCTAATGTACCTAGGTCGTAGTATTGAACCAATCATAGCGATTTGCAAGACATGTTCAGGCAGAAACAGGTTAAAAAGTAGTCATTTTATTTATTTAATAAGGACTCATAAGTCGTTAAATTATAATTTAAACGGATTTAAATTGGTATAAACTCTTTGGAATATTAAGTCAAAGGAATAAATAACTGAAACAAAAAATGTTATAAATTAAAATTTAAACAAGAAGCAAGATTTATGATAATTGTTATTACTTGTATCTAAATGAGGGGCCGTGTTGTTTTATAACATTTTATTTAATTAAAATATTGGGTTAATGGAATCAGGCTAACTGACAATTTACTCGACAGAAACTTTATCTCAGCCATTAGGTAGTTCAAAAATGGTTTATAAAGGGGTTACTCGGGTCACCCCAACGATCTCTAAAATCAAGTAGATTTATGGAAAATAACATTAATTGATCCAGATATGCCTTTTACGGAGTATTGACAAGACCCAAGTTATTAACGCACGAGTTAAAGACCGTACACACTTGCGTGGAATCCATTTGAACCGATAAGAAATCACCCAGCTGGCAGTTCGCTCTGAACCGGTTGACACTCGTTTCGTGACGACCGATGTTTGGTTATTTTTTAACCGACGAAAAAAAAAGGAGGAGGTTCTCAAGTCGACCCGTATATATATATATATATATATATATTTTTTTATGTATGACCACGCATAACTTTTTACAGAGTAGTCCGATTTTGATGATTCTTTTTTTAATGGAAAGAGTATACCCCAAAGTTGGTCCCATTTAAAATTGAAAAATGATATCCACCCCTTAGGGTAGAAAAATAGGGGTTAAATGATTTTTCACCTACAGAATGTTCCCTTGTGAACCGATTATGTTGAAACTTGGCACATATACGTAGTTCTAATGATGCTTCAACAAAAAAGAGACCTGAAGATCATCTGATGATGGAGACGGAAGATAGTCGAGAGGGCTCCTCGACAGCTGACAGCAGTTAGATCGTGTTTGGGCTTATTTCATTCATCTTGATGAGAACTTTAAGCCTAGCTGGAGTATGACTGTCATAGAGGGTGTGATGTTGGGTACGGAAGACAATCGAGGGAAGTTCTAAATATTAGCAGTGAGAGCATACTCAAAACATTCAAAAGTTTATAAATTAATAAAGATAATATTTATTACAGCTATAAACAGCAAATCCTTAACTTCTGGCATATTCCCTATAAAATGGAAAGTGGGAAAGATGGTGACTATACATAAATGGGATAAAAATTTCAACATAAAAACTATAGGCCCAACTTAATTTTGAGAGGAAAGCCGATAGTAGGATTCAGCTGGGATGGGCAACATTTGGTAAACTTCATCAGTTCTTCTCGTCGTCTATACCGCAGTGCCTAAATACGACAGTCTTCAACGCGTGTGTCCTACTGGTTACGACTTACGGAGTAGAAACGTCGACACTCACGGTGAGACTGGTCCATAAGTTTAAAGTCACTCAGCGAGCTATGGAGAGAGCTATGCTTGGAGTCTCTCTGAAGGATAAAATCCAAAACGACGTTATCCACCAGAGAACCAAGGTAATCGACATAGCTCAAAGACTAAGCAAGCTGAAGCTGCAATGGGCTGGTCACATCTCTCGTAGAAGTTCAAGAGTGGAGAACGCGTTTAGGCAAATGTAGTGTGGGGCGCCCGCCGGCCAGGTGGACTGACGACTTGCGAAATGCGGCTGGCAGAGATTGGATGACGAGAGCCAAGGATCGGGCTCAATGGCGTTCACTAGGAGAGAGGCTTACGTCCAGTAGTGGACGAATATAGGCTGATGATGATGATGATGAATGGTGCAAAAATAAAGAAATGTATTTGAACTCAATAAAGTGTTACTACGTTAAATATACAGGAACAAATAATCTTATAATTAAAGGCAAAGTAATAATAATAATAATATTAAAACAGACTATACACATAGACACAATCAGGTAGCAAAAGTCATCCATCAAAAACTAGCACTCAAATATAAACTCATACAAGATATGAACACTCCTTATTACAAGTACGTACCACAAACAGTTATACAAAATATCACTCTAAGACTAAGTACCAAATTAAAATATGTTAACTTCAAATAAAATAAACCCTCTCTATACCGAGGTGCCTAAAGAACAACGCCTTAAGTTCCAAAATAATTATCATTACTCATCAGAATAATTGTACGTGTTGTATTTATATTCTTATTGCCTACCAAAATGGATAAATGCTCACCAAATCTAACCATAGAAGGTCGACATCAGGGGCACCCCGAGGTTCGGTTGGTTAGGTTCCTTTAAACCCTTTAGACAGAAATAGGCGCCCCGCGAAGCGGGGCTCCGTCGACCTGCTTATTAACCCTAACCCACGCCGACCGACGTCAGGGGCACCCCGAGGTTTGGTTGGTTACAGAAATAGGAGCCACGCTAAGCGGGGCTCCGTCGAGCAACCTTGGCAGGTAGTAAGAAATTAAAAGACGTTTATAAATCTTTATGGCATAGAACAAAAAGGAAAATAGGTTCATTTCTACAATACTTTATGAAACACAATTTGGTGAACATTTATCCATTCTGGCAGGTATTTCGAATTTGTTGGTAGTAAAATAGGCACTTTTCTGGTAGGCGTTTAAATACAAGCCCCAAAAAAGCGTCCAAGATGCTGGGTGTTTCTCATAAGACAGTGTACTTTACACTTTGTAGTTGATATGTAGCAGAATACTGTAATATGATGTGGCGGCCGCACTATGCTACGAATAGTTTGCGTCTAGAACACGTTCAAAAACGCTTTGATTGGCATCTAGCTGTTTCTGTTGGCATAGCTAAAAAGACATCTTCTTATAATAAAATTGCTTGAATTTCTTCAACACTTTTGAAGATGGAAGTGGTTTTTAGGACGTAATGTTTGTATGTAAATTTCTTAAAGGAATTATCGACTAACCTCCACTGCTCGCATTCAATATCTTGCGTGCTCCGTCC